>JAXIVH010000001.1:3604063-3609063 GCA_036785325.1 Urophycis tenuis | reverse complement strand
GCCTTTTTGTGCCTTGTTTTTCCCCTCTGAGAGAAAGACTGTGGCTCCTACAAAAGTTGGGGGACAGGGTGTCCACAGAGAGGAACTGGCAGCATGACAGAGAGGACATATATAGGCAGAGGAACTGTCAAAGTCTGTGTCAGTGTTCGTCAACATGTGGCATGCGCACCACTGCTGGCCAGCGGAGGGTACTGCGGGCGATGCATGTGATTTTTTATTCCTGCAATAGACACAATTACAATAATAAATAAAAAACCAATGGAAAATAAATATATTGTAGATATTGTTCAGCAAATATTGTATCATGGCGTGTTATTATTTCAACAATAGAGTTGCTTTGTACATTCCATCAGATTTTCCATTGTACTGTTTGCCATTGATGTTTTCTGTTAATTTGTGTTTGCTAAACAAACACACAGTCGGAGCACAGTCAACGTTGAAGACTTCTTTCCCGTGGCTTTCTTGCAGTAATAACTCTGTAAATAAATGGGGTGCCAGCCCCCTTTATCTATTTTTTTGCCATTTATCTATTTTTACCATTTCCAAATGAGATGGTCTGTGAGCGGTCTTGGTGACAACGTAGTGCTACACCTAGCACTGGTCTGTCTGGTTGGAGCAGAGGTGGATTCCCTACTCTCTCTCCCTTCCCTATCCCTCTCTCTCTCCTCTCCCTCTCTCTCTCGTCTCCCTCTCTCTCTCTCTCTCTCTCTCCCTTCCCTATCCCTCTCTCTCTCCTCTCCCTCTCTCTCTCTCGTCTCCCTCTCTCTCTCTCTCTCTCTCTCTCTCTCTCTCTCTCTCTCTCTCCCTTCCCTATCCCTCTCTCTCTCCTCTCCCTCTCTTTCTCTCTCTCTCGTCTCCTCTCTCTCTCTCTCTCTCTCCCTCTCTCTCTCCTCTCCCTCTCTTTCTCTCTCTCTCGTCTCCCTCTCTCTCTCTCTCTCTCTCTCTCTCTCTCTCTCCCTTCCCTATCCCTCTCTCTCTCCTCTCCCTCTCTTTCTCTCTCTCTCGTCTCCCTCTCTCTCTCTCTCTCTCTCCCTCTCTCTCTCCTCTCCCTCTCTTTCTCTCTCTCTCGTCTCCCTCTCTCTCTCTCTCTCTCTCTCTCTCTCTCTCTCCCTTCCCTATCCCTCTCTCTCTCCTCTCCCTCTCTTTCTCTCTCTCTCGTCTCCCTCTCTCCCTCTCTCTCTCTCTCTCTCTCTCTCTCTCTGCTCTCCTATCCCTCTACTTCTCCTCTCTTCTGTCATGCTTTATTAGCATGGCAGATTTCTTTATTGCCATCACAGTGATTTACATATATATATATATATATATATATATATATATATATATATATATATATATATATATATATATATATATATATATATATATATATATATAACCAACTGACTTAATAAAATATATATGAAAAAAATGAATACGATGCGTACCCGCACACACACACACCCACACAAACCATGTCTCTCTCTCTCTCTCTCTCTCTCTCTCTCTCTCTCTCTCTCAGCCCATCATGTTAGCCTGGACATTGACTGGCTGTGACAGAGAGTGGCTGGTTGCTGACTGCACACACACACACACACACACACACACACATGTGTTAGCAACTGTGGGTGCGCTTCTGTGTGTGTGTCTATGTATTTGTGTGTGAGTGTATGTGCCTGTGTGTGCACCTGTGTGTGCATGCCCTATGTGTGTATTTCTGCTTCATTATACAAGAAATCTTTTGCAAGGTGTAGGTATGCATTAAGAGAGACAGAGATTGCCACTCATATAATCTTTGTGTGATTACACATAATAATTGTCTTTATTGTGCCCCCACTCCATACTCACACTCGTGCACACACACATACACACACAAGCAATCACATGTGTGAAAGTTGTGGCTAGTAGCTTGGGGCTAGAATGCTGATGGTGTAAGGGTCAAAGGTCACGAGTCAAAGATCAGGGCTCGGTCAGCAACAGCGGACTGTTAGATGTAGTCACCAAGCGTTCGTGTCAGCTGTGTGTGTCCGTCTTAGTGTGTATGTGTATGTGTGTGTCAGAATTGTGCAGCAGGGAGGTCTGTAATCTGCATGTCCACAGATATTGACCTCTCACATAACGAAAAGGACATCATGAGAAAACATTAAAAGATCACATCAATAGGTGACCGACCGTACACATGCTGACACCATATCAAGAGAAAGTTAATCAGCAGGCGGGTCATCATTCTGCAAACCCGCCATAGATGACATCACCGCGACTGAGCCAAAGAAAAAGCCATACATATGCAGAAAGAATATCCTCCTCAACGCTAAACAGAAATGGTCTGCATTTATTTTGCGCTTCAAAGGGCACTTACAATGAGGGCTTAATATTCACCCATTCATTCACTCATCCATTTATACACACATCTGTACACTGATGCCGCTGTCAACCATGCACGGCGACAGCCCAGTGTTAGGTATCAGGCTCAGGGACAACCTCTACACTTAACTAGGAGGTGCCAGGGATCTACCATGTCAGGAGTCATATATACAGTATATATTATTATATACCATCATACCTCAGTGGTTGTGTGTTTACAGTATGTGAGTGTGTGTGTGTGTGTGTGTGTGGTAGCCATATACAGTACTGTGTTGCATAAGAGTCTGGAGACATATATTTAACCATTGATAACTAGATCAGCGAATGGTGGTGAGTGTGTGTATGTGTTTGTGCGTGTGTCCGTGCACATCGTCTGTGTGTGTGTGTGTGTGTGTGTGTGTGTGTGTGTGTTTGTGATCCCGTGCCCGACATCCTGACAGGAAGTGCCAGTGGGTTGAGTGAAAAACTGGACCCAGAGGTGTCAATCACTGTCTGACTGACAGATGGGTTGACCCCTCCCCCCCACTCCCGACACACACACACACACACACACACACACACACACACACACAGACACACGCACACACAGAGACATACACACACACACACGTTCTCCCTGGGCTTCTTGTATCTCTTTCTCTCTCTCCTCTCTCTCTCTGGCTGTCTCTCACTCTCTCCTCCTGGCTTACACAGTATTTCCTGTGACCTCTCTTGCTGGAGGTCTTTGCCTCGCATGCAATAAGCAACTACGCCCTGGCCGTATACCGTGGGTGTATCCCAAAACAGCGCTGTGTGTGTCAAGCTGCATGCAGCGGCCATTTCTTAATATAGCGCCTTCGGGTAGCAATAGTGAGCCCGACGTTGGCGATGAGGCTGATGTCACCCAATGCTGCAAGTTATTGAAATCTGCACTAGGGCAATTAAGCTGCACGCTTAACAATAGAGCCAGCACTGGTGAACAGAGAGATTGACGGGGCCCCGTGTGAGTCATGTGTATATTCGGGGTACTGGGAAGAAGCAGCTTCACTTTAATTGCTTTTATTTTTTTCATGTGACTCTTCGCTAATGTGTTTTTTCTCCATCTGAAATACAAGTAAAAACGTGCCGGAGTAAACAACACGATCTTCATGGTCTACTCATTAAATAGACGATTTCCGATGTGAAACCTATTCCAACGCGGCGAGCATGAGCTGTGTACATATTAGTGTGAGTGTGTGTATGTGTCAAGTGTTTGTGTACGAAAGGCAAACGTCAGCCACAGTCTTTGAAGATGTGTGTGTGTGTGTGTGTGTGTGAGAGAGAGCCCCCCTTGAGGCCCATTACAGTGTGTTAAGCGTCTATTAGTGGGTTAATTGCACTTACCATGACCCTTCAGCCACAGTTCTTAAGTCTCTCAGTACAGGGGATCAGAACAGAGAGAGAGAGAGAGAGAGAGTGTGTGCGTGTGTGTGTGTGTGTGTGTGTGTGTGTGTGTGTGTGTGTGTGTGTGGGTGTGTGTGTGTGTGTGTGTATGTGTGTGTGCGTGAGAGTACACGTGTTGGTGTCCGGGTCAATCCTGACCAGACTCCTCCTTGTCTTTTCTTCCACTGTGAGTTGATATGTGTGCGGTGAGGGAAGACAGCATTCCGAGACAAAGAGACTCTGATTGAAGTCAGTCTAAACAGGCCGCAAAGTTTGTGATTAAATTAAATGTGTTCTGCGTCATCCAAACCCCCGCACCCACCGCTCCCACCTTGACGCCCCGCAATCTCCATTTTTCTTGATCCCCTTCCTTCACCTCTAATCCTCTCTCCCTCTCCTCTTTTCACCCAAACCTCTCTCCCCCCCCCCCCCCCCCCCCCCCCACCTCACTTCTTCTCAACACCTGACAGAGACGTGATCTAAATCTCCCAAAGTCTTCTAAGGCGCAGTTCACACCGCAAAAGTGTGAAAGCCAGGGAAATATAAGAGAGATCGAGCTTGAAAGAGAGAGAGAGAGAGAGAGAGAGAGGGGAAGACACAGAGAAGAGGGGGAGGGTAGGTGGGTGAGGATGAGTTGGAGGTGGGCGGTGGGTGCTTTCGGAAGCAGATTGTGTTAGCTTGTTCCCGACGCAGAGTGACAGACGATAACCAGAGAAAAACAACAGGTAGGTCTGGGAATATAGATATATATGGGGGGTTATTTTTTATAAAAAAAGTTAAATAAAAAATCAAATGTTTATGGCACGGGATGGGCTGGATGGTGAGGAGGAGAGGGGGTGCTGCAGCGAGTGAAACAGATAAAGCCCCGAGACCTGTCCACATCACCCCCCCCCCCCCCACACACACACACACACACACACACACACACACACACACACACACACACACACTCGCTGGCTGACACATTAGGGCCAGGATAAGTGTGCGGAGCGCGGTGATTAAGAGTTCCCCCCAGGGCCGGCGGACATCCATCTTGGCCAGGCAAGAGTGCGCCGCGCTGGGCAGAGCTGCCCCAGACGACAGCCCCCCGACTTATGGAGGGGCTACTACTCAGCTCCTGACACTCCTCAAAGCTAAACACTGTGTGTGTGTGTGTGTGTGTGTGATCCAGCCCCAAATTGTCTTTGAAACGTGTGTGTGTGTGTGTGTGTGTGTGTGTGTGTGTGTGTGTGTGAGTGTGTGTGTGTGTGTGTATGTGT
>JAXIVH010000001.1:3594627-3597127 GCA_036785325.1 Urophycis tenuis | reverse complement strand
CATTACCGTGATCTTTCCCGGCGATTGATATTCCACGTTCCATTTTTTTTTTTTTTTTTTTTTGTAATTTGCTCTTGAAGCATTTGAAACAAGCCTTTCATTTATTTGATCATCAGGGCAATTGAAAACCATTTACCATCACCGACCCGAGGAAAGAGCCCTCTCTCGCCCCTCTCTCTCTCCCCACCCCTGGTGAAAGGGCCTGCAGGCTGTGTAATGGTGTGACGTAGATGCTAATGTGAGTTATGAATAGTCATTACTGTTGTCACCGGGAAGTCTGCCGGCGCCGCCACCGACGCCAATTGTTAAGACGACCGCCTCGCCGCAGTAAAGCGCTGCGTTTAAGCAGCTGTTGATCTGGGCTAATAAAGCCACCGACACTTTTCTAATGGCCCCAGTTTATCGCTGCCGTGATGGTGGGGGGGGGGGGGGGGGGGGAGGAGACCTTCTGCTCTGCTTCGCTTCTCCCTGCAAATCCATAAAAGACAACATTATTAAAGTATAAGCTATTTTAGTGTACCATACATTATTTGATACATCCCCCCTGATGTGTTTGGTAATTGGATATTTATGTTGTGGACCCCATCCCTTGGTGCTTGGTACTCAGTGTGTGTGTGTGTGTGTGTGTGTGTGTGTCTGTGTGTGTGTGTTGGTAGTGGGTGGAGCGCGGGCACCCTGGTGGTGGTGCTGCTGGTGGTGGCGCCGGTGCAGGCCCAGTTCCCCAGGGAGTGCGTGAGCGTGGCGGCCTTGCGGAGCGGCCGGTGTTGCCCCTCCCCCCCGGGGCTGGGGGGCGGGGGCCGGTGAGTGCGGCACCGCCGCCGGCCGGGGCCGCTGCGAGGCCGTGGAGGCCGACGCCCGGCGCCACGGGCGCCAGTACCCGCACGACGGCCGCGACGACCGCGAGCGCTGGCCCCTGAGGTTCTTCAACCGGACCTGCCGCTGCAGCGGCAACTTCAGCGGCCACGACTGCGGGGGCTGCCGCCACGGGCTGGCCGGGCCCGCCTGCGACCGGAGAGTCTCAGTCGGTGAGGTACCGGCGCCGACGGGCTGGTCCAGAGACCCGCTGGGGGGGGGGGGGGGGGTTGGAGCAACAGAGGCCGGTTCTGAGGAGAACCGTGACTCTACAGTACCTGTACTATGCCGTGTTCCCGAACGCGTTCTCGGTCTGATTGATACACAAACCCGAGCCCGCCCACGGCGAGCATCGCCGGCCAGGCATGATTTAGCGCCGCATAAATTTGCGCAAGAAGAAGGTGATACAATCGAATTGTGTGTGCGTGCGTACGACGGCGCACAACACAAAGCGCACGGAGCGCAGAGCTCGGGCCCACATTGGTGGCACGTGAAGCAAACACAATCGCTTTGCTTTTAAGGCGCGGAAGCACACAGAGGGCGAGTGTATCGTGGGTTTATTTCTGTATTTCTGCTTACTTCGAATGTGAACTCAACTCTATTTTGGAAGGAGGGGGAGGGGGGGGGACTATAAACACATTATTTGGAGTCTGCAGGCCGGACTAAAGGCTGCAGAGGAGAGGTTAGACGATGGGCGTTGAAGCCAGAAGAGAAGAACAGCCCAAAGTGGAGCCTCCGTGTAGAAAGTTTGAGGACCCGCCTGACCCGGTCTGTGTTGCCTCTCCCTCCTCCTCCTCCTCCAGTCCGGAGGAACGTGATGCAGCTGAGCTCTGCGGAGAAGCAGGCCTTTGTGGACGCCTTGGACCGGGCCAAGAGGACGGTGCACCCCAACCTGGTCATCGCCACCAGACGGTAATTCACAGCCCCCCCCCCCCAAAAAAAAACACATGACAGGACCACCACAAGAGAGACGGGGTCCCCGGCATTACCTCCAGAGCACCAGCAGAACACAGTGCACAGCAGTAGTGACAGTACTGTCCATAGTGCTGTGCTCATATCCATTATCAGGATTCCATGTTGTAAGTGTTCCAGGCATGCCAGCTCCCCTTCTGTTGCACAGTGCTAGAACTTACAAAAGAGAGGTTTTTATTTTATTTTAGAAGAGGTGGAAGCAAGTCAGAGCAGAGCTACAGTTCAGTTTTGGTTAACCTAGCAATTGCAAATGCTTGAAACTTGTTCTGGTTGACATTCTTACTGTGTTAGCAGCAATGAAATGTCTCACCTTCTTATGACAAATGTACTCTTTGTAAGTCGCTTTGGATGAAAGCGTCTGCTAAACGCCCGAAATGTACATGTAAATGAGTAGGTTTTGGGATGGCTTTACAATAAATAATGAATGCTCAGATCAAAATCCTCCTCCAAAAGTGTTGAACAGTTTGAAAGGGCCGTCATGTTAAGGCCGTCTGACAGCCTGAATGGCCCCGCTATGTTAATCCAGTCACATGAGCCGGGGCTCTGTGCTCGGGTTGTTGGTGTGTGACTTGGTAGCTTGTGACTCCCTGAGGCAAAGGGATGACTACAATTAGAAATAAAACTGGGCAGGCTCACGCACGCACACACACACACACACACACACACCCCTGGTGAG
>JAXIVH010000001.1:3577127-3587127 GCA_036785325.1 Urophycis tenuis | reverse complement strand
TTAGAGAGGAGAAGGGATGAGCTCAGGGTTGCTCTGTCTACATTTAGACTGCTAGCTTGAGTCTGCAAATCTTGCATATTGTATCTTGAAGCGCGCACGCACACACACACACACACACACGCACGCACGCACACACACACACACACACGCACGCACACACGCACACACGCACACACACACACACACACACACACACACACACACACACACACACACACCCCAGGAGGCTGTGTCGCTGAAGTTCTCTGTTGGCTGCCAGGTGAGCTGGTGTACCCTGAGGAGAACGCTCCCATCGGTCATAACAGCGGGTTCAACATGGTGCCGTTCTGGCCCCCGGTCACCAACGCCCAGATGTTCGTCTCCGCCCCGGAGAGCCTGGGGTACTCTTACGAAGTGGAGTGGCCCAGTGAGTGGTGCACACACACACACACACACACACACACACACACAAAGAGAGAAAAAACTTTTATTAACGTTTTCAATGGCTCTCCATTCCACAGCCGGTGAGTACTCGCTGTTCGACATCATCACCATAGCGATTGTTGCCGGGGTGCTCGTCGTGACGCTGGTGTGCGGCGTCATCGCTGTGCGCGACGCGCGCCCACTCGTACCGCTCGGCGGAGGTCCTGGTGCCCCTGCTGGGGGCCCCCCTGCGGCGCTACTCGGAGGACGCGGCGCGCGGCACGGAGAAAGCCGCGGTCTAGAGACGCCCTTCGCCGCTCCCCGCCCGACATCGTGTCACCTGTTTAAGAACGCGACAATACGGACGACACGTCCGATGTCAATAACCCAATGCAGCCTGCTATGAATGGCTGCAATAGGTATTTTCATCGCAATTTTTGTTTATGTATATATATATACATACATACCGTAGGCTATATACATTTGAAATGTAGATTTTGGTGTTGTTTCATGTTTTCGTCTTTCTGTGAAGTTAGGATTAGTGTGTGTCGGTGTGTGTGTGTGTGTGTGTGTGTGTGTGTGTGTGTGTGTGTGTGTGTGTGTGTGTGTGCGTGCGTGCGTGCGTGCGTGCGTGCGTGTGTGTGTGTGCGCGTGCGAGCCTAGTACAGTGGTAGGGAACCTTTATAGTTGGCAGGGCCAACGATAAAAAAAGTTACTTTTGTATCATCACAAATCTTTGTATCACCACACAACATTGTGTGCCCAATAAACAGACATGCATCCTGTGTGTGCTATTGTCTTTAAACTACACTTTATCAGGACAAGAAAACCCAGGCATCACTGTTCATGTTCCATTTTGTGAAATTGTGTCTGCATGCATCCACAGCTTTGATGGCTTCGAGTTTAACTATAAGAAAGATGCTGTAAAATCTGCTGTTAACTAGTTTTAGTTTTCTAACTGTTTTCTTATGTCTATATTATATATTATATTCTATATATTTATATATACATATATCATATTATTATATTTATATATATTATATGGCTGTAGCCCAGCGGCAAGTGAGTAGGAGGACATTCACAATAACTAGAAAATGTAATTCCTTAAGGAATAAGGAATTACTTTAAGGATTTACTTTAAGGAATTACTTTAAGGAATAAGGAATTACTCCGCGACGTCAACGGCCAACTGCTGTGGCAGCTGGAAGGCCACGGGGGGGCTTCGTGATCGCTGCGCGCTTCAGCTGAGAAGGTGCTCATCGCGGAGATGTTAGCGTGTAAGACGTGCACGTAAATGCGCATCATCTGACTGTATTTAATGGCGATAAACTCACCAATTGTGCCCCTCTCAGGAGAGCTTGGGTCGTCCTCTTTGTATCAGCATGCCCTTGGTTTCCCCACAAATCTCCCTTTGTCAAGTGTGATCAACTCTACGTCAGTAAGTCTCTTTGGTGTAGAATCTTACACTTGTGATACTGAAGTTATTTCAACACCTCAGACTTATCGACTGAAAGATGAGAGCGGAGATATCGACACAAGATATCAAGAACCACGGCGGGGATGGTAACCTCTCAGGGTCGAAACCATGCAGAGCACCAGTGCGGGGAGCTTCTCTTCTCTGGGATGTCCCAGTGGAGGACATCAATCCAAGAGTTCCTCTGAGAGGACACACAGAGCGCGAGTCTGACCTCACCGGGTACGTCCCAGAGGCCGCACGCCTTTCCATCAGAAGAAGGAGCGTGGAAGAAGGTTTGAGGAGAAAGAAGGAACGTGGAAGAAGGTTCGAGGAGAAAGAAGGAACGTGGAAGAAGGTTCGAGGAGAAAGAAGGAATGTGGAAGAAGGTTCGAGGAGAAAGAAGGAACGTGGAAGAAGGTTCGAGGAGAAAGAAGGAACGTGGAAGAAGGTTCGAGGAGAAAGAAGGAACGTGGAAGAAGGTTCGAGGAGAAAGAAGGAATGTGGAAGAAGGTTAGAGGAGAAAGAAGGAACGTGGAAGAAGGTTCGAGGAGAAAAGGTCCATACAGAGGAGATTTGCGAACCAGTGCCAAGTCAGAGTGTGGGTGAAGGAGTGAGGCTGAGCAGAGGGCTGCAGGGGTTGTTTGGTGAGATCCAGGGGTCACAAGTAGGCGTAGCGAGGGATGAACTCTAGTCTTGCCGGGTGGCTGAGTTCCACAGGCCCTGGGACAGTGTGTAGTGTGGACAGTGAAGTGTATGGAGGGGTTAGTGTCTACGAGAAGACAAACACACAAAGGGAAACGGTACACGTTTCAAATGAGGCAGAAGATCAGCCCGCTTGCACTGGTGACATGAACACGACAGTGAAAGACGTTGTCTTTGTACGCATCATGACTACGAACCGCACCCCCAGATAGTTAGTAACTCAACCCGGTGGCGACGGCCTGCCGCTGAAAACTAGTTTTCACCGATCGCTGAACAAACCAAGAACAGACTTCACACCTCAAGGGAAGAACTCCTTCACAAGAACTCCTGGAGTTCTTCAACTTTAGCCCGAGCTGTGTTAAAAATAAATACTCTTAACGCCACCCTGGTTATGAGCTAGTTCATCACAACCCTATATGTGCAAGTAACACTCGCTCACACCACCCTTCGAATCGACCGAGTAAAACACGGAGGAATAGAGCCAGCCAAATGACCTGTTACCCGACACTGTACTATTTAAATGCGATAAAGCAAAGCCGGTAACTGTACTAGATCATAGTCCACTTACACCAACATAACAATCAATCAATTCTATTATGTGCAATTATATTCAGCTTACACCACACAGTTTACACCACATCACAAGGACACTGCTTTAGAGACTATTTATTTCATAGAGAAGATAGGGCCCTGTCGTGTAGAGCCTATTTAAGAAAGCAAATATTCTCTGACCAATACAAGCGGTCCTTGAAGTAGCATATCTCCAGAAGTCAAGATGCACCGGGTTGCTCAGTAGTTTAGGCTAAGGCTACCCAATTATATCCAGACGAAATGACAATGACAAAATGATACATTCATAACCAATAGGCTACTCGAAAACGGGGTTCTATTGAGATGACACTTCAAAAATGTTCTCTTGAATAATGAAAACTGCAGGTACCCGCAGTTGGTCGACCATCTCTCTCTCCCCCTCTCTCTCTCTCTCTCTCGCTCTTTCTCTCTGACACACACACACACACACGCACACACACGCGCACACACACGCACTCACACACGCGCTCACACACAAAATAGCACAACCCAAAAGCATTTCCCTCTTCTTTTCTCCTCTTCCTCTTAAAATATTCCTCCATGCCAACCTCCAGGCAGCCAATTGTTCATTGGAGTGGGATGAGAAGGGCTGTGGTGGCTGGCATTCAGCAGAGCTCCGGGGGAGAACAGATGGCTTTGTATAACATGAAGACACCAGAGCGTCTCCCTCCGAGGCTCCCTCTCCCTTAACAAGATGTTCGCGTTCAAAGGTTTTTTTTTTTATTGTCATGTTGCCCGTGCAGCGGACTTGACGGAGGGGAAGCGATTGTCGAATCTTTTTAAACGCCGGAGTGGCGCCGGGTCGCTATTGGGCGAGATACTCGCCCGCCAGAGTCGGACAGGCACGCCATCGTGGCCTCCCCTTGTGTCCCGCGCCCTGCGTCCCGACTAGGGGGACCGTCCGTGGGCGTGTCTGGTGCTGAAGGGAGCCCTGAGGGGCTGTGCCTACAGGCCACGCCCCGCTGTCACTCGACAGCGGGGCGTTTTTATTTTTATTTTTTATTTTTTTAAATGTGAATTTGTCTTGAATAAATGCGGTGAAATAGTGTATTGAACAACATTCCCTTATCATTTTAGCGTCTTAATAGTAATAAGATTTACAACAGTTGATAAAGTTAGGACAGTGTCAGGTCCGTGTGTGTGAGGGAGAGGTCTTATTAACGAGCACAACGTCAACAGGCTATGCCATAATCTAATGAAAACTTTGTTAGGCCACGTCTCACGTAAGAAACGCTGTGGCAGTTTCAAACACTGTGTCTCCCCCTAATGACAAATCACTTCAGGAATGATTACAGACGGACAGACAGACAGACAGACAGACAGACAGACAGACAGACAGACAGACAGACAGAAATACTTTAATGATCCCAGAGGGAAATTGCTTCTTGATTGATTACCAAACAATGAGCAAAAAACGTTATCATTAGAATTAAACATGTGTTATTTAAATGCAGGCAGAACATACAATTGAGGAAATTGGCCTATATGTTTAAGACATTGGGCTTGTCATATTCTTCATCTCCTGGGACAAATCATTCTTGGGTATAGGTTATAATCTATAAGTGTCTTTACTAGGCCTATTTGAGGAAAACATGCTAAAAATGAAAATGGGTCTTCTCATTAGGTAACATATTGGATTTCTATTTTCTTTCCTTTCTTAGTTACACTAAGTAAGTATGGTACATTCTCTTGGTCGACAGTAGGTGGCAATAATACACCGTAAGGTGCCCAGGTTGCCAATAAAATGAATGGAAGAATAAGTGTTTCTTGTTAGATGGGGTTTGTGCTGACTGTGGGATGTGCCGCACATAATACTGCACTGCAATGTGCGCCTTAGTTTGGCATAGGACCATTGGAATATGAATTATTGTCATTGTTAGTAATTGATCGTGAAATGATTTGTCAATACATTGTTGTGTTGTAAACGGCCACAGTGACATTGATTAGACTTCACAATCACAATACCGCTCTATTGAGTCCTCTCAAAATGGCGGAGTTTCGCCAACATACAAATCCCATGATGCACTCTGAAGTACAAGCCATGGGAGGAGGTCGACGTGACTAGACGTGACCACTCTCACCTCACACGATGTTGTGTCCTGTTGTCGGCAAAGGTTCTGACTTTAGTAAAATGCCTGCAAACCACCGGACTGTTAAACATGGGGGGGGGGGGGGGGGGGGGGGGGGATGTGGTTTGGTTCTGTTGTCATGTTCTCTGTTTTTTATTTATTTATTTTTTTTAATACATTTCCATAGTGCTGACATCCTAACCTGTGGGTGGCAGCAATGCGCCCGACGGCATTCTAGGTTACCGTTATATCTGAAAGAAGACGACGACGAAGAAGACAAGGGGGAGGAAGAAGAAGAAGAAGAAGAAGGAGTGTTGTGATTATTTTCTCCCTTCAGTATTGGTCTTGTCCGTCATGGGGAGACACTGCTGCGTGACGAGTTGTCGCAGTTATTCGGCGAGTGGCCGAACAGTGAACGGCCTCAGCTTTTACAAATTCCCCACATGGAAGAAAACGGAAGGAGGCAAGGTGGCCGAGATCACCAAGAGGCGTCGGATGGCTTGGGTGTCCGCTGTGAGACGAGCCAACATCACGTTCAACTACGCCCCGGCGTCGATGAAGGTGTGCTCCTTGCACTTCCACTCTGGTGAGTGGGGATGACGTTATTTGGTCGCTGTCTGGTGTTTCTTTGAGTGACGTCTAGACACACACACACACACACACACCCACGACCCACACTCCCCTCTTCTAGTGCTTTGTTGACAAGTTGAAGTTGTACATTGATTTTTTTTAAAAATGCGTTTTAGCATCCTTATTAAATAAATTGGTAAAGCAATGCGTGTGCGTTCACAGGTAAACCAGCATATGAAATGTTCGAGTCGCATCCAGACTGGGCGCCGTCATTGAACTTGGGGCACAACGACGCCAAGGCTCCAGAGACGGAGCGGTCGGCCCGACACTCGAAACGACACCAGCTCAAGAAGGAGGCAGAGGTGAGACCCTCAGAGGTGGACGAGCCTGAACCCGCCGAGGACCACTCGGGAATAAAGCATAACCGAACAGACCCGACCGAAAACCACACAGAACCAGCCTCGAACCCCAGGGAACCGGCCTCCATCGTCGTAGAACTGACAGAAGAAGCAGCTGGTGAGGCGGAAGGCGGACCAGCTGTAAAGGAGGTGATCGAGTGTGACTTCTGTGGTTTCAGACGTGCAGAAATAAACCGCCTGTTGAAAGAGAACAGGGAACTCAAGTGTGCACTTGCAAAGCGCAACATGGACGAAGAATCCCTAAAAGACGACGACGCAAAAGTGAAGTACTACACTGGACTGCCATACTTTGGGCTTTTGATGGGTCTGCTTTCCACGGTGTTGCCCTGCCTCCCCGCGTCGGTCAGAACTCTGTCGCCTTTCCAAATGCTTTTTCTAACTCTGATGCGCCTGAGGCTGAGTCTGCCCCTTCAGCACCTGGCGTACATCTTTCACGTGGACAAGCGGGTGGCGGCCACCGCCTTCAAAACCACCATACAGGCGCTGCACGGCCAGCTCAGCCCGCTAGTGCACTGGCCCAACAGAGAGCGTCTGCAGCAGACCGCGCCCCATCAGTTTGTGAAGGCCTTCGGGGAGCGCATGGTGGTGGTCTTGGACTGCTTTGAGATATACGTGGAGAGGGCGTCCGGCCCCAGGGCCCACGCGCCCTCGTTGCCCCCAAAACACAGCAACACCGTGAAGTACCTTCTGGGCATTGCGCCGCACGGGGCCATATCGTTCATCTCCAAGGGCTGGGGCGGCCACGTCAGTGACAAGTACGTCACGGAAAACAGCGGCCTCCTGGATTCGTTGTTGCCGGGCGACGTGGTGTTGGCCGTCCGAGGCTTCGACGGGGCGGGGATGATGTGCGCGGAGGTGACGGCGCCGGCGGACGCCAAAGGGCCGTGTCGGCTGGAGCCTAAAGCCGCGGAGGAGACGCGCGGCATGGCGCACCTCAGGACCCACGTGGAGCGGGTGATCGGCACCATAGGCAACGTGTACACCATGTTGTGTGGGCCCGTGCCCCTGAAGATGTCACAGGCGCGCCAGGGTGAGGAGCTCACGTTTCTGGACAAGGTGGTCACGGTGTGCTGCGTGCTGACAAACATGTGTCCCGGGGGGGCTGTAGACCCCAGCTGTTATTGTGCTGAGCCACTTTAGGTGTTTTTTTGTATTTTTTTTTGTATTTTTTTGAGAATATCAGTCTTTAATAAAAGTGTATTTCTTCAAAGTGTGGTTTGCGATGTAAATTCTTGAGAAATTATATTATATAATATATAAAATTATATATAATATATAATATGTATATATATAAATATATATTTAAGATATATGGATGTCTTTTCAAAATACCAGTGAATGGTACAGTTGTCATTATATTTTTATGACATGGCATGCAATGTAATACCATGGATACACAATGTATGAACTAGATTAACTATAATTTGACTTCAAGGTTCAAGGTTATTGGGTGATATTTCAAGGTCACATGTGGTTTCTAACAATACACCTACTTATTTGATAACGATAATTCAAATGAACTAATCATTTTTAAATATGAATAACGTATAATAAATATGAATAACATAATATAAAAACATAACAAAATGTAAGTCATTTGCAAAAATGTCCTAAAACCACATGGGCAGAACACAACTGTGCAAATTAGAACGAAGAGTCCAGTCCGTCCAAAACAGAGGAACAATGTACATGTGAAACAAATTTAAAAGTACAATGAACAAGACCGTGAGTCAGCTGCAGAAAGGACACAGCGAGTCTTAACCCCCCCTAAGGCGCTGTGCCGGACCCTGCCTCTTCTTACCCCTTCTGCCTCCAGCTGGGGCTGTTTCAGCATAGGACTGTTCAACCCAGTCTCACGGCAGTTTGTGAAATAGTCACAAAATCTATTGATTTGTGTACATGGACATGAATTTCCCTTTTTTTCGTGACACTCAGCACGACTTTCATTATAACCCAAACCCTAACCCTAACCCTAATTTAACCCCCTAACCCTAACCCTAACCCCTAACCCCTAATAATGATATATCATTAAGAGAAATGGCGGTGGGTCCTCGGGTAGCTTTAGCTGGCGTCTTCACCAAAAGGCTCATGGGTACTGTAGTATTTAACTGTAAAAACGTGGTGCAGAAATACATTAGTTTGAAAAAAAAGGAAATTCGTATCCATGTCACACGAATCAATAGACCACATTTTGTGACTATTTCACACACTGCCGTGAGACTGTGTTGGACTGTTGGAACATCTGGTTACATTTCTGGTTGCCGTTGTCAAAACCGTGGTGGGTAGCACCTTTGGAGGCTGAGCGTGTGAAGTGGTAGGCGACAATCTCAGGTAGGGCTATTTTTAGGAAAATCCTGTTTGCCTTCTACCAGATGGGCCAACCTGACCTCCACGTCAGGCACCACACGTACCACAGCGCTGTCTGTGTGTGTGCTGCACACACACAGACAGCGCTGTGCTACGTGACTGAAAACTCGAGTCTACCTGGGTGAGCGCCGTTATAAAAGTTGGAGACAGAAGTCTTTTGTGTCTCGCAAACACTTGCCGGAGACCGCCGTCTCCGTGCCTTGATGGACACCTCATCTCCTTTCCCCTCGGCATGTGCGTGTGAGGCCTCCATCTGGTGTGGCCCCACCCCGAGGGGACGTTTGTTTGGATTGACACTGAAACCCCAACTCACTACCTTCAGGTCAAGGCGTGCTGACGCTGTGGTTCACTGGTGTGTTCACCCTCGCCTCATCCTCACGCTCACTCGCATGGCTGCAGTCACTCTGTTTTGGTTATGGGTCACCCCTACTCTCAGCTCACCCTCCTCACCGACACTTGGATATTCCTGAGAGGGGCAGTAACTCTGTATCCTGGCTCCAGTAAGTACGGACCAAGGTCGTTGATCTGGCAAATTATTATGTTCCCCCCCCCCCCCCCCCCCCCCCCCCCAACTAATGGCTTTTGCAGTATTCAAGCAATTTTTCACCATATAATCCTTAATCCTTTAGACACTCATTTTGCATTTTTCTAGCCACAAGATGTCAACAGCTGTTTGTTGGATTCCAAATATTGCATGCTCTCGAAAAGGCAGAGCCATCCACATAAAGAGCCACGATATTTTGCGATGCACAAGCCCTTATGCTATTTTAAAACGCATTAAAGTTTGTAAGTATTCACATTTTCGGCGCAATAAGCACTCGCTATTCACAAGATACAGAATGAAATAAACATCAGGCTATGGCCGGCGTGTACAACGCCGATAACGCGGGGAAATTAAAAAATGTTGCCTCGTTTGCACCCAAAGTAACCCTCGTCAGCCCCCTGTGTCAGTAATTTGTCCCGTCATAATAACTTTTGTGCAATATTTTTTTTTGATGATATAGTCGCAATGTGTTGTGGCATACAGTTGATTTAACATTTTACAGCCCCCCCCCCATCCCCAAGAACTACAGCTCTCTTGAGAGCTCTCAACATGGCAGAGTACCGCCAGGAAGAAATCCCATGATTAGTTCTCAGAACAAGCCCGGTAGGCTTTTAGCACAGAGGTGTGATCGTTGGGGCGACATGAGTACCTCATTAAGTAAATGATGGGTCTGAAAGTATGCCAGGGCCCATATTCTGATACACACGTGTTAACTTACATTATGACTGACAGACATAGGTCAAGGCAGAGAGAAGGCTACGGAGGGAGAGAGTGTGACCGCGATACGGGGACATCCACTTCTCACACGGCCTAATTGTTCTCCATTCCATTTTGTATAATTAACCAGTTTGTTCTCGCATTTTATGAACTCTCTTCGTCG
>JAXIVH010000001.1:3569627-3572127 GCA_036785325.1 Urophycis tenuis | reverse complement strand
GGAGACACGCCGCTCAGCACCGGGACACGCCGCACGCCGCCGGGGACAACCGGCGGGGCGTCGGCGCTCTCTCCCCCGCGTGACACAGGGGGAGGTGTTTGTGTTTGTGCCGCGTTTTGGGTTCTATTTTGGATGGGGTTCGACTGGGTTTCTCTATGCACAACACCGGCAAGCTGGTGGCCAGGCGGTGGAACGGTGGAACGGTGGAACGGTGGAACCGCGCCGGCTCTGCGTCCGCTCACCTTCTCGATGACCACCTCCCTGACAGTGCAGCAGTCTGGCGACGGCGGACGAGAACAAACAGCGAGTCGAGGGGTCAACTTGAGCCTTGCTATTCCCAGCATTATCATCATTAGTATGAGTAGCGTGTAATCAACGTGCATTGTGTGTCTCACAAGACGCAGGCCGCCGCCGTGGTTACCTGCTTTCCCGTCCGTCTCCCTCTGGTGCCCCGGGGCGGTGTCACACGCGCTGGACGGGGTCAAGGTGGAGCAGTCGGAGTCCTCGCTCTGGATAAAACACAACTTAAAGTACTCCTACGTTCACAAAGCAGCGTCATTAGGGAGACAGCCACGCAACAACAGAGGGGAACCACAACGTTGGGGGGGAACGCAGAGAGGAAAATGGAAAGGAGCAGAAATGGGGGGGAAAAAAGCGACGGCACCGGCGCCGGTTACCTGGCTGCCCTGCGGGTACTGAAGCCCAGCCTTGAAGCGAGCCACCTCCAGGTACACCGGGCCGCTGCAGTTCTGCAGAGGGGGGGGGGGGGGGCACAAGGGGTCAACACAGGGGTCAACGACACGGGGGTCTCATCACAGGCCAATCACTGTCACGCGGAGGGGTGCTTGTGTGTGTACGTGTGCGTGTGTGCGTGTGCGTGCGTGTGAGCGAAAGCGTCTCGTCTCGCCGCCTGCCAAAGACCTGCAGCAGCGTCTCGGCGTGCTTCTGGGAGGCGGCGCGCACGTCCTCGCCGTTGATGGACAGAATCTGGTCGCCTAGCAACAGCCTGCCATCTTTGTCAGCCGCGCCCTGTCGCAGGATCTCCGACACGAAGATCCCGGTGTCGTTGCTGTTTGAAATAAAAAAAAAATATATAAAAAAAAGACGAACCCTCCCCAACGGTGAGACACACGGAGGATGTTCACGTTGCCTATAAATACGCGCGTGTCGTTTTCGCCCGTCACGCAACATTCCCCAGTGTCTTGCAGCGGGGGTGCTGTGAAAAGGCTGACACAATGTGATGATGATGCCTTGTTTCCAGATATCTGGGCAGCTCGGTGTACCACCTAGTGGTGGATATCGAGTAGCGCAGCTTCAAGATGAACATCTACCTATAATACGAGGAAGATGTCTATGTATGTATGTATGTGTGTGTGTGTGTGTGTGTGTGTGTGTGTGTGTATGTATGCACGTCCTATGTACGCATGTCCCATGTATGTGTGTCCTATGCATTGGGCATATCTCTAGAGCCGTTCATCTGATCTACTCCACACTTGGTGTGTGTGTGTGTGTGTGTGTGTGTATTGCTGGGAACCTGAGGAAGTGCAGGGAGTCGCCCTATTTGGTCACATGACACGTTTCACATGAGTAAACACGAGTAAACGCAAAAACAGAGCAAGGTGTTGGTGGGCTGGTGTTGAACGGGGCGCTGCACTCTGTACTCCTAAGACGTGCGATAAAACAGCCCGGCCCCCTTCAGGGGAAGTAACATAATTGACTCCAACATCCCCATCCATCCTGGGGGGACGACCTGGTTCCCGTCGCCACGGTTACTACCCGGCGCTCACCTCTTGCCCACGGTGCAGAAGCCCAGGCCGCCGCGGCCGGGCCGGGCCGGCTGCAGCTCCAGGGTGAAGACGTCCCAGAGGTCCTCCTCCCGGTAGGCCTCCTGGTGCCTGAAGACGCACAGGCGCACCCGCTGGGTGCTGAGGCGCAGCACCCCCAGGGCCTCCTCGTGGGTGGCCTGTCGCAGGTCGATGCCGTTCACCTGGCGAGAGGGGGAGAGAGAGAGAGAGACGGGGGAGTGTGTGGGGGGGGGAGGAGCTCAGGTTAAATGTGTCTGTAGGTTTTGCAGGTGTTTTGGAATGCAGGGATGGAGTGTGTGTGTGTGTGTGTGTGTGTGTGTGTGTGTGTGTGTGTGTATGTGGGCGTGTGTGTGTGTGTGTGGGTGTGTGTGTGTGTGTGTGTGTGTGTGTGTGTGTGTATGTGTGTGTGTGTGTGTGTGTGTGTGTGTGTGTATGTGTGTGTGTGTGTGTGTGTGTGTGTGTGTGTGTATGTGTGTGTGTGTGTGTGTATGTGTGTGTGTGTGGGTGTGTGTGTGTGTATGTGGGCGTGTGTGTGTGTGTGTGTGTGTGTGTGTGGGTGTGTGTGTGTGGGTGTGTGTGTGTGTGTGTGTATGTGTGTGTGTGTGGGTGTGTGTGTGTGTATGTGGGCGTGTGTGTGTGTGTGTGTGTGTGTGGGTGTGTGTGTGTGTGTGTGTATGTGTGTGTGTGTGGGTGTG
>JAXIVH010000001.1:3559627-3564627 GCA_036785325.1 Urophycis tenuis | reverse complement strand
CCGATGCATGGGTTCATGCAAGTTTTGCACAAGTTTAAAAATGTTTCAGCGTAATTTGTCTTGCTGTGATCAAATGCCTTTGATCGTTTCTTCCTCAAATCTACGATATTCAAAATCCACATACCCCCCCCCCCCCCCCGCTGTGGCTTCCCTTAGCCCACCCAAAAGTCAGAACCTAGAAACGCGCCTGCCTATCTTATGTTCAATCAAATTGGCTTTGCCCACCCGTTTTTTTCTGTGCCTACCCATTTAAACATCTCTGGCTACGCCACGGGCCCAGAAGTGTTCCACTTCAGGGTGCTGTCACCAGGGCTGTAGCACTCCAGTCCGGTCTTGGACTCGAGTCCTGACTCAAGACGTTTTTTCTTTGGTCTCGGACTTGTCTCGGACTCGCTGGTATTTGGACTTGGACTTGTCTCGGTCTCTGCCACTGGTCTCGCCAAATATGGTTTTTGATCTCGACCGAGTCTAAGTGTCTTCATTATGTTTAGAACACTGGCCACTTGATAACCAATCACACACTAGTTTATCTTTGCGCGCCCTGCATCTGTGTGCCCTACTAACGTAACGTTATTGTCTTTCATTTTCATTGATTCCCACACCCTGACAAACAAAGATGTCTGCCAATTCTGCCATAATAAAATATAACTTGTTTTTTCTGTCCTGGTCTTGACTTGGACTCGAACCTCTTTGCACTTAGTCGTGACTTGGTCTCGACTAGTCCTGGTCTTGAACTTGTCTGGGACTCTACAAAGGTGGTCTTGACTACAGCCCTGGCTGTCACCCCGCAGGTGTTCAGTCTGCTTGAATCTCAACCGGTGTTGAATGTGTACTTTTGGAGCGAACCCAACCAGAAAAAAGCCAGTCTCGTTCAGCCAGGTAAAGGGGCAGGTAGGGCTGCACCTGAACATCTTCAGCCCTCTTTCATCAGGCCCAGAGTGTTGGTTCGTTCCGTTTCCTTCTAATTCTAAATCAATCCAGAGCAAAGAGACCCCAAGGCTGTTGGTTCTCCATTGTTATTGTTGCTGTTGCTATTGCTGCTGAGTTTCCCTCGGACGGTTCTGTCCAATGGACGAGCCAGCTTTTGTGAGCCAAGATTCTCCAAATCAACGGTTCGCGGTTCTGACCCAACCGGGTGGGAGGTCAGTAAGAATAAACGAGGACATCTCTGGGTTGAATCAAATCACTTACAATTTAGCACCAACAACCTTGAAGAACACTGTGCCAGGACTTTATAAATGAAGTTAAATTAACTAAGTAAACGAAAACAGATCAAGGCTTTTGTCGACGCGCAATTGAACACCATGAGATTAAAAAATGGGTTACGGTTCTACGGTGGGGGTAACCATGTTATCCCCATAGTTACGATGCACGGCGACTCTCTGATAAGTAGCCGTTCAGAACAGAGGCGTGGCCACGGACGGGCCTGGGCCCCCCCTACTTCAATCAGTCTCGCCCGTCCAATCGGAGGGCTTTTCCTCCGTTGACTCTCTGTTCAGCAGCTCTCAGTGGATAGAGCGGGTCGTCCACCAACCATAGGGTCAGCGGTTCGATCCCCTCCTCCACATGTGGAACCCCACATATGTACTGACTGTAAGTCGCTTTGGACAAAAGCGTCTGCTAAACGCCCCCATTACCCCCCCCCCCCACGAGAACCGGAGAACCTCCCGAACACACCCCCGCTGCTCAGACTGAGCTCATCGGCTCTCAGAACGTTTCAGAACGGCCAGACCCCTTGACTGCGTGTGGGCGCGTGCACACACACACACACACACACACACACACACACACAGGTGAAGGTCTCGGTGGGTACGCGTCCACATGGGAGTGCCTCACCTGGGGCAGGACCAGGTGCAGGGCGTCGTCCTCGCCTCGCTCTCCGGCGGCCGGGAACCGAGCCCGCGGGCGCGCCGCGTCCGCCTGGTCTTCTGCTCCGGCCCCGCGGTCCGTCTGACTCGGCGCCGCCGGGTTTCTGCCCCACCGGCCGGCCAATCACATCACCGCGCCCACCATTGAAGAAGAAGAAGAAGAAGAAGAAGAATTACTCTTTTGATCCCGTGAGGGAAATTTGGTCTCTGCATTTATTAACCCAATCGTGAATTAGTGAAACACTCAGAACACAGTGATGGTGAGGCACACAGTGAGGTGAAGCACACACTAAACCCGATGCAGTGAGCTGCCTGCAACAGCGGCGCTCGGGGAGCAGTGAGGGGTTAGGTGCCTTGCTCAAGGGCACTTCAGTCGCTCGTACTGGTCGGGGTTCGAACCGGCAGCCCTCCGGTTACACGTCCAAAGCCCTAACCAGTAGGCCGCGGCTGCCCCATTGCACGCAAGCAAATCAATCACTTGCATAAAATATGATCGAAATCTATACAAAAATCCGGCAGTCATTGCAGCTGGAGATACCCGGTACAACCTGCACTATTTAGAAATATCTCTATCTCATAGCTGCAGTGTGCTCTGGGTAGGAGATAGACGTTCACCATCCATAGATACATCTTGTGCTGGTTATGGCGCTGTTAAAAATCCCTGCCTGAAGGCCTTGGTCCATCGTGGCTCCCTGTGTGTGTGTGTGTGTGTGTGTGTGTGTGTGTGTGTGTGTGTGTGTGTGTGTGTGTGTGTGTGTGTGTGTGTGTGCGTGTGCGTGTGCGTGTGTGTGTGTGTGTGTGTGTCTGTGTGGGGGTCTCGGCTTTGGGTGGGCGTACCTGATGAGGATGATGCTGACTTTAGCGGGGGCGTTGTTGATGAGGGTGGAGGCGTTCTGGTGACTGCGACCGTACAGCACCTGACCGTTGATCTGTTCCACAACAGCACACGGTCAGGAAGGCTCTCCGCACCTCCCTCCACCCACACGCACACGATTCATCCATACATCCCAGCCTCATTTTAATTAAATCTTCTGCTCTCTCTCACTCTTTCTCTCTCTCTCTCTCTCCCATTGCCACTTCTTCATATCCTGCCTCTAATTAAAATTCCCTACTTTCTCCACCCCAAGGTGAGAGTTAAAGCGCGGTTATTTTTACAGCCCTTACTCACAGCCCTGGTCTCGGGGGGCTCCGCGGCCCACAGGCCTGGCAAACGCAGAGAATCACCCACACCTGAACTCCGCCGTCGGGAGACCTCCAACGCAACTCCGGGTATTTAACTCTTGGCGTCTGCCAAGGCCGGCTGTGGCGTGTGAGACAAACCATGGGCGCCGGCTTGTGGTGGATCACTGTTGCTTTGTTTCTGGAGAATCTGACAACACGGTTGGCGTGATGAAGAGCGAGTCGATGCTGCTGAACACACACCGCTGGGCCTGCCGCTACGCCCACCATCACTTATATATTACGCCTTCAGGTCTCCGAAGCACATCTCTCCTCTTCGCCTTCGTCGTCTTCCTCACCCTCCATCTACCGTCCTCATCCTCCATGTCTGACTCCACCTTCCTCTCCTCCTCCTCCTCCTCCGCCTCACCCCCCTCCCACCTCGTCTCCCTCATGATCCCCTACCCTGTCTCCTCGTCCTCCCCTCCCTCCCCTCATCTTCCTCCTCCCTTCCTCCTCCTTTTTACCTACCTCTACCTCGCCCCTACCCCTTCTTCCTGATAAACCTCCCCCCTCCTCCCCCCCCCCCCCCCCCCACCACCATCTCCTCACCTCCAGCAGCTCGTCCCCGGGGCGTATCCTCCCGTCGACGCCGGCCGCCCCCCGCGGGTCCACCCGGGCCACGAAGACGCTCATGCGGGCCCGGGAGCCGTCGCTGTCCCCCGCCAGGGTGAGCCCCAGGCCGGGCCCCCGGGGGTCCTTCTGCAGCTCCACCATCAGCAGGTGGCCCGACAGGCTGCCGTAGCGCTGCAGCATGCGCCCTGAGGACAGCGGGGAGGAGGAGGACGTGTGAGGGGTGGGGCCGGGGGGATGGGTTAAGACCGGAGACCGCTGGAGCCCACTGGTCCTCCGCGCTCCAGTGAGACCCCTCCAGTGAGACCCCTCCAGTGAGACCCCTCCAGTGAGAACCCTCCAGTGAGAACTCTCCAGAGAGAACTCTCCAGTGAGAACCTTCCAGTGAGACCCCTCCAGTGAGACCCCTCCAGTGAGAACCCTCCAGTGAGAACCCTCCAGTGAGACCCCTCCAGTGAGAACCCTCCAGTGAGACCCCTCCAGTGAGAACCCTCCAGTGAGAACCCTCCAGTGAGAACCCTCCAGTGAGAACCCTCCAGTGAGAACCCTCCAGTGAGAACCCTCCAGAGACCCCTCCAGTGAGAACCCTCCAGTGAGACCCCTCCAGTGAGAACCCTCCAGTGAGAACCCTCCAGTGAGAATCCTCCAGTGAGACCCCTCCAGTGAGACCCCTCCAGTGAGAACCCTCCAGTGAGACCCCTCCAGTGAGACCCCTCCAGTGAGAACCCTCCAGTGAGACCCCTCCAGTGAGACCCCTCCAGTGAGAACCCTCCAGTGAGAACCCTCCAGTGAGAACCCTCCAGTGAGAACCCTCCAGTGAGACCCCTCCAGTGAGAACCTTCCAGTGAGAACCCTCCAGTGAGAACTCCAGTGTGTTCTTGTTTCTGCCTGTGTGTGTGTGTGTATACAGTATATATATATACTGTATACAATTATATAAATACATTAAATAAAGAAATACAAGTAAATATGAAATATATATTTATTTTTAGTTTTCACTGTGTCTCTTCTTGATTTCTTTCCTAAGTTCCTGTTCCTGATCTTATCTCTTGTGCTTCATTGATGGGTGTGTGTGTGTGTGCGTGTGTGTGTGTGTGTAAGAAAGTCTGTGTGTGTTGTATGGACTGGTGGCTGGCTTGTGTGTGTGTGTGTGTGTGTGTGTGTGTGTGTGTGTGTGTGTGTGTGTGTGTGTGTGTGTGTGTGTGTGCGTGTGTGTATGTGTGACAGCTGAGGGTGCAGGACTTACGTGTGCACATGTCGACCTCGCCCTCTGCAGCGCCCTCGTTGGGAGCCATGACAGCTGTCTGCTCCGTCTTATTGGCTGCCGGTGACGCGACGTGG
>JAXIVH010000001.1:3549627-3552127 GCA_036785325.1 Urophycis tenuis | reverse complement strand
CCGGGGTCCGCGGGTGGTGGCCCGAGGGTCTGGCGGAGGCCGCGGGCGGATGCGGGGGGCTCCGGGGAAGGAGTCGGGGTGGGGCTGAGCGCGGCCAGGGAGGCCAGGGGAGGGAGGCGCAGGCAGGCGCGGTGCTCCTCCACCAGGCTGGCTGGGACGTAGGTCACCCTGGGAGGAGGAGGAGGAGGAGGAGGGGGGAGGAGGAGGGGGGGGAGGAGGAGGCGGAGGAGGAGGAGGAGGAGGAGGACATCATGAATACGAACGACCGCCATCGCTCACAGCGGACGGTTTGCGGCGTGGCGTCGAGCTGAGCGCATATGAATTGTTGCCCTCGGTAACGGCGACTGAAATACCATCGTTTAGCGGCCATCAGAGCAGGTTTCAGCTACGTCAGCAGAGTGCACTGCAGGTCTACATCAGTCTGTCTCCTCCTCTGTCCTGCTTGGTTTTCTAAGGCAACATTAGGAGCCCTGCTCTGTGTTTTGTGGTTTGAAGCAGGAACAGACCATAATACTGTATACATAACACCCATTGCATTGATGCAATGGCCGGCCACACAATACAGCAATTCATTGTGCTTCATTATGTGGGGATCCCAAGCGAGCTCAAGTGTGCTTCAAGAACTGCAGATAGATCCAAGACTCATTAAGGAAACGGGCAAAGTAATTGCACTTTCATTTTAGTGGACACAATGTTTTGTAAGGACAAGGTGAAGCCACATAAATGATTAGATTCAGCGTACATTTTGCGTTTCACAGTTAAAAGGGGATGCCGCCCCTGGCAAGTCTGGGAGCTATTCGAGAAATGAACGTAGCTCTGCAGTGATTTTCTTCTTAAAAGAGATGCAGAGATGCGGCGATGAGCTCATGCAGTACAACATTATAGTTTTATACGCCTTGCCAAATGCTACTGTTTTTCATAAGTCCAATAATATATTTAGTTCACTTAAAGCCTGAGACAAATACATGCTGCTGTAAACCAAAACCTGTTAAGAATTGTTGTTTTAAAAGAGTCACACCAACTGGTGTGTTTTATTTATTTATTGGTGTGCAATTGGTGTGTTTTATTCAGAACAACAATTGCACCATGTCTAGCTCGAGTATCAAAACAACCTACGCCTGAGTCTACAGGGAGTGGTATACAGCCATACAGTGTATTGTGTGGTATACAGCCATACAGTGTATTGTGTGGTATACAGCCATACAGTGTATTGTGTGGTATACAGCCATACAGTGTATTGTGTGGTATACAGCCATACAGTGTATTGTGTGGTATACAGCCATACAGTGTATTATAAGTGTACAATGTACTATACTGTCAGTAGTGTACAGTGCATTATAAATCCCCTAGTGTACAGTGTAGTGCAGTGTACAGACTATCAGTACTATACAGTGTATTATAAATCCCCTAGTATACAGTGTAGTGCAGTGTACAGACTGTCAGTACTATACAGTGTATTATAAATCCCCTAGTATACAGTGTAGTGCAGTGTACAGACTGTCAGTACTATACAGTGTATTATAAATCCCCTAGTATACAGTGTACAGTGCACTATACTGTCAGTACTATACAGTGTATTATAAATCCCCTAGTGTACAGTGTAGTGTACTATACAGTCACTAGTATATAGTGTAGTATAAAGCCAGTAGTATACACTGTACTATACTAGTATATAGTGTACTATACAGTCAGTGGTATACAGTGTAGTATGAAGGCAGTAATGTACAGTGTATGACAGCGCCGGTGGCCTCCAGTGTATTCTAAAGCCATGGCATGGCACTGGCAGGTGGGGACCAGAGGTCAGCCACCCTGAGCTGTAGTGAGTGAGCCGAGTGGACAGGCTGTCGTGTCTCAACACGGGCAGCCTGATAGTGACAAGCCCTCTGCTTCCTGGATGGCTTCTTACTCTGAGACCAAAACAACTCATCTGCTCCCCCTACCTGTTAGCCCCGCCCGCAGGCCTGTCAGAGTGACGCACTTGGCTGTGTGCGTGTGCGCGCGTGCGTTGCACTTGTCTTGTGTGTGTGTGTGTGTGTGTGTGTGTGAGTGTGTGTCTTTGTCTTTGTGTCGCATATGTATGTATGGGTATGTGTGTGTGTGCGTGAGGCTACGTAATCGCGTGTCAGCGCTGGTATGTATGTGGGCGTGCATGCTTGTGTGTGTGTGTGTGTGTGCGGGTGTGGGCGTTTCGCCTGTGCGTATGTGTGTGTGTGTGTGTGTGTGTGTGTGTGTGTGTGTGTATGGCTGTTAAAAGCACTCTTTTATTCAGAAGCGCAGCGTTCAAGGTGAGAGGAGCAATGAATTATTCAGGGATGTTTCCCTTAGCAGGAAAAAAGTGTTTTTAGAGTTTAGGCCGTTTGAAAGGTGTGTGTCTCTGTGCATGTGATTGTGTGTGTGTGTGTGTGTGTGTGTGTGTGTGTGTGTGTGTGTGTGTGTGTGCGTGCGTGTGTGCGTGTGTGTGTGCATATGCGTGAGAGCTTGTGATGTGTTTGTTCAGGAG
>JAXIVH010000001.1:3532127-3547127 GCA_036785325.1 Urophycis tenuis | reverse complement strand
GCCAAAGACTGGTGGAGTCTAGACAGCACAGCTACTACACACATCCTCAACACTATGGTCGTACATAATTTGAAGTATGTCAAAAAAATGACTTTGGGCTTGATCAAATATAGTTTATTGTTGTTGTTTAGGGGGGGTTACATTCAAATTACAATACAATCATAGTGCATGGAATATAACAGATAACCACTAATGACATGACCAGGACAAAGACAGCATAAGACCACATAGTGAGACCACAAGACCACATACCTGCTCCCAGGTTTCAGTATGAATGTACAACATTGATACGTATATATTTATTTATAGCATGGCTATACTATACTAATATTGAGATACTCAATATACAACATAACAACATAAAAATAAATATATATATATATTCATATATGTATACTTTTTCTCTTATGAACTCTTACGCAACAGTTTTAAACCATTTGCAGTCATTTTCCACATATAGGCCTAATTCTATTTGCCGACTATCTATGAGTGAATAAAAGACTGAAAATACTTTGATCATCACCATACATAAAATCTGACTTTCCAACAAACACACAGAGCGAGTGACTTGTCCGCCTCATTCAGGACAACAGTCATCACCTAACGCTCACACCTTAACAGCCATAGAGGTCACTGTGAGTATGGAGACAAGGCAAGTTCAGAAAGACCCTGACTGCTCCTCCACACCTTTCCTTTTGACCGCTAAGAATCGTGAAACCTCAAGACAGTCCAAACCGACCCAACAAATCATCTGTTCACAGAACCCAGGAACAAGACAGACATCACAAGACTGTGATGTTGTTATCGTCAATGAAAACCACACAAATCGCCCCATTTACAGAAATATGACATTCCCACCAAACATGAAATCCTGAAATAGGTGAATTGAAAGGAAAAAATGTATCACACTGCTAATACATCTAAATGAATGAATCTACAGCGTGCAGACCGCGGTTGAGTTACGCGATGGTGTGTTTCTGCAGCTCTCTCTTGTCAAACATAATTAAAACTTTTATATAATATAACAGCGTCTCCCCGGGGTGGGATTTCTAGGTCACCCGTTAGAACGTCTCCTCATTCAGAGAGTGAGGAGGAGGAGGAGGGAGGAGGGAGGAGGAGGAGGCCCTCATCTTCCTACTGCTTGTCAGACACAGTTAATAAATATAACATCTTAAAGTTGCTGTGCGAGAACTTAAGCGAACCTGCGTGAGTGCTGATCGGGCTGACGAACACACTTAGGCGTGGGCCACATTTCGCTCAAGTGTCATACCCCTGATCTACTGACATTACTCTGTGACGTAATGTAATGCAAATGTAATGTCACGTCATGATTTACATCACGTGAACACTCAATTCGATGAGATCAGACGTCACGCGCGATTCACGCTTTCTTGCGCGCTTACTATCCCCCCTCTTCCTCCCTCTTCCTCTCTCTCTCTCTCTCCCTCTCTCTCTCTCCATCTCCCCCGTTATCTCTCTATCGTATTTCTCCCCTGGCCGTGGCGTTCCTTTATGACTCCTCCGGGGGGTCTCCGCCGGCGCCGCCCACCATCGCCGTGACGGCGACGTACACACACCAAGAGAGCAACGCCGCGAGAAAGACGGAGAACATACCAAGGCTATGGTTGCCCCGGACAACAGTGATGGTCCTCTGGTGCTGGGTGCTGTGCGGGGCAGGGGGCGGGGCCTGCTGCTGCCTATCGCCATCGTCCATGATGGCGGAATGCTGAGCAGGGAACTTTTCCTGTCGGGGGGGGGGGGGGGGACAGAGGGGATCATGAAGGCGACAGAACCCCCGGACGCGGGGATTAACGGACAATGGAGCCGTCGGCAGGCTGATTGAATCCATACAACGCCGACAACACAAGCACCCCCCCCCCCGGCGGATTCCTGCGCCAATTCCCACCGCGCGGAGAATGCTAAACGCCGCGTTTCGGGAGTTTCGGTAAAAGTCTCCCACGATTTAAAGAAAGTGCTGTGTTTGTTATGATGACTTTGCAGAAACACACTCAGTCCTTGTTAGTATCTCCAAGTAAAGGGGTGATGCAACACCCCCCCCCCCCCCCCCCCCCCTCCCCTCCCCCTTTCATGGAAGTCATAGCAGTCACAGTGACTCTCAGGAGTGAAGGCCTCTTTTGGTACGGGCCCAAGAGAGGAAGTGCACACATCAAGACAGCCAGGGTACACTGTGGCTCCAGCGCCAGCACAGAGGAAGAAGAAAGGCCCCTTCTTTGAACCATCACAGAGCGTACAGGAGCCATTGAAGTGAAGATGGTGCCGACACAAGCCCTTTTCTGACAAGTTCACTCTGACTGACATCGGCTGACACGCAGAATCTCATGCCTAGGTGTGTGTGTGTGTATGTGTGTGTGTGTGTGTGTGTGTTTGCACATGTATATCCTAATGTCTGCAGCATCTGTGCAAATGTGGGTTTTGGCCTGAAATATCGTACGGCGCCAGTAAGCACTGATTGCCGAAACACTTGACGATGCAAAACGGCGCGCAATTAAGAGAAAGTCGGAACAAAAGCGCCCATAATGGGAGCGGCTGGTTGCCTTCAGCGACAATAGAGGAACAAGTCATCGACACTGGGCTTTACTTTCCCTGGTGATAGTGATACAACGGGGCCCGGCTCTGAGGCAATGGATCCCGACAGACAGGAAGTACTGATCCATCTGTGTGACCGTCATCGTCGTTCAGCTCAACTGGTATTACTGGAGCTCGTTTAAAAAAACAACAACGAAAAAAATGGCTTTCCAGTTTGCTTAGCTCAGCACCCCCGCGGTGTACACAAGTTAAAAACACACACAGACACACACATCACAGACGGGTTTACATAATATTCCAAGGCCAATTTCCTCCAAATATTGGGTTCGCACAAAAAAAACCCACTTCCGATAAGCCTTTACAGTAAGGGGACACGAAAAGTGAGCGTCGACCTGTTACTTTACCCAGACCCCTGTTGGTACCACCCCCCCCCCCCCTAAGCCTGAAGCCACGTACCGTGAGAGCGTAGAGCAGCTCACTGCTGTTCGCCCCCGAGAGGCCCGGCTCCGCGTCCGCGTCCGTCGGCGGCTCGGCTAGCAGGCTGACCCGAGCGCGGCCGTCGGCGTCATCGTCGTAGGAGTCGCGCGCGCTGCGCTCCGAGATGGGCGTCAGGCCGCCGCCGCACAGCTCCAACTGGACGGCGGTGGGCACAGACACACGCGCACGCACACACGCACACACACACACACACACACACACACAGACACAGTGTAACACCTCAGAAAAAAGGAACGAGGCTATTCCACCGAAAAACAGTGCGCTAACCGCCGAAGCTAACGAGGTTATGCGGTAGGTAGGCGACCGGTTGAATTTGACCCCCCACTACTCCGCTTTCCTGCCCTCTCTCTTCTGGTGTAGTGCGGTGCGGAGCATTGTGTTGCTCTCTGGGCTTCATTAAAAATTGAGACGAGTCTGAAACCGGATGCCCGGCTACTTGTTACCAAGCCACAGTCCACAACAAAAAGAGGAGGTAAAAACCAACACTCGCTCTCTCTCTCTCTACAAAACACACCGCTTCAAAGCAGAGTGTGTGCGTGCCTGCGAGTGGGATTCTTTCACTAGTTATACATTTTATTGGTGTATGCCTATCTTTGTTTTGGAACCAAAAAAAACCCCCCACATTATGCTCAGGACAAAAAAAACAAAACGCATTGGCCTAAAGTAGTAGCGATTGCATTTCTAGGTCAGAGCACACTTTTGTTTCGAGGGATATTCGGGAGCGTCTCGCATCTCTTCCCCAACACCCGTACCGGCAGCGGCTTGGCCACGCCGATGCGCACGGCGCCGTAGCTGGTGGACTTGAGCACGTGCACGGCGTAGTCCAGGCTGGAGCCCCGCAGGTCCCAGTCGTTGACCGACATCAGCCTGTCCCCGGGGAGCAGGCGGCCGTCGCGGTCGGCCACGCCCCCCGGCACCAGCGAGCGGATGACCAGCACCGTCTTGCTGGCGTCCTCCGGGTCCTGCCGTTACCGCGGGAACGAGAAACGAGAGCGTGGTTAGGGGACCGGTTAGGACAGGTCGGCCAGGGGCGGGGCGGGGGCAAATTGGACGCAGAATACGTGGTTCTGCCTCTGGGAACTGATTACACCATGAGAGGATTAAAAATGGGGAAATAAGTGACCGAGGCTGGTGGAGAACCGAAGAGGAAATGTAGGGATGATTATACCGGTGTCAATATCTATACATGTTTGATATATTGATATTTCAGAACCTTTTAATTACCCTTACAACTAGTCCCAAGCCTGCTTGTAATTCTAATTTATTTCCTGCCTCAGTCTTCAGTGTTGTTACACACTTTATATGGATATTCTCAGAACAGGCCAGCAAGTCTGACATGGACCCCGGGGGCAGAATTTCCCTCCTCTCTGCAGGGAGTCTGGGACTTTCAGTGACTCTACAATGCCTCTTCGACCCCTAAACAAGCAGTGGCATACGAGCGGGGGGGGGAGGGAGAGGAGGGGGAGGTGGGGCGAGGAGGTGGGGGGGGAGGGGCTACCTGGTAGTCCAGGATGCTGAAGCCCAGCCCAGACTCTCCCTTCTCCAGCTCCACCACGTGGGTGTGTCTGTCCCACATGGCCAGAGGGGGCGAGACGGGGGGAACGCCCCTCTTGGTGATGTCCTCTGCTGTTGGACATGGGAGGACACAGCCGTGGTCCAACTGGTGCACACACAGGGAATCAAGCATCGCGTTATTGATTCTCCATTTCATAAATGTGAGGTGTGTTTCTGGTTTTGTCGAGTCAGATTCATGGAGCCCATAACCATTAGGGCGAGCGCATGCTACTCTGTTAGCCTGCCTACACATTATCCTGACATAGCCCAGCCTGAACCTCTTTGTTCAGTACATACACATGTTATAATGTTCATTAACACATTCAGCCATGTATTGATTCGTTCTTCCATGACCCCGATTGACCTTTCCCCGGTAGCTTATGGATCTATTTTCACTCGTCTGAACGCATGATTAATCTGTCAATTCATGATTGATTTGCCATTATATTCTAACTTTAGTAGACATTGATAGATTTCCATTTTGGCATTCCTCCTTTGCTTTGATTTAAATTCATTATTCATTTGTTTATCATTTTATTTTCCGTGTCTACCCAACAACCGCTAACTGCTGGCCATCGCCGGGAGGGGAGAGCTCTGTCTCGTGTCCCTATAAGGCTCGAGAGACACAAGACAGAGAACGTTCCCACAAGAAAGACTCCCTGGGCAGAACACAGGGGCTCTCGGAGTCGCTCTGCTCCCGCTGAGGGGTTAAGGGTGAGGGGGCCGACATCTAAATCAACTGGAATGTTGATTTTAAAGCCCTTTGAGACTGCGGCTGTAATAAAAAGGTCCCGCAAAGTGTCTCGATGCCCACTCTGGCAGCCATACATGATTTAGAGCCGCGAGTCACCGAGTCTGAAGTGACGCCGTAATGCTTGCTGTAGCTGACTGGCAGCCAAGAGCAACCCAAAGTATCCATTTCATAATGACCCATGAGCCGACTGTTCTAATTGCCGTCGCATCAAGCTGCAATCGCTCGGTATTTGTCCTTGACAAACGGCCTCAACGGAGAAGCGATTATGAACTCATTGATTCCATTCATTTTTCTGTCCGACGACTGATCGGTCGATCGACTGCCGCGGCCACTGCCTGGATCCCTCCTCGCTCCCGCGCACCTTGTCGTTGAATTCAGCGAGCAGCTCCTTCAGGGTGAGCCGGGACTCCTCCTCCTCCTCCTCCTCCTCGCCGTCGCTGTCGGGGAGCACGGGAGGCAGGACGCGGGAGCACACCAGGCAGACGTTGATGGGGAGCTCCTTCAGGATGCCCAGCACCTCCTTGTGGGTCTCCCCGATCAGCGGGATGCCGTTGACCTGGGGTCACACACGCAGGCGCACACATGCACGCACACACACACACATGCATGCACATACATGCATGCACATGTACACACATGCATGCACATGCACACACACGCATGCACAAACACACACACACACGCATGCGCACACACACATACACATGCACACACACACACATGCATGCACATGCGCACACACATGCATGCACACATGCAGGCATGTACACACGCATGCACACACGCACGCATGCAAACACACGCATGCACAAACACACACACACACGCACACACACACACGCACACACACACACGCACACACACACACACACACACACACACACACCAAGCTTCTATAAAACACACTGATGGTAATAGCAACGTTTGTTTTAATGCGTAAACAATCTTCGGAATGTCGTTCATACGGCAGCATTTCAGTTTCTCATCAACATGTCAGGTGGAGATTCATGGGACCCTGGCCATTTACTGTCATAAACATTATCTCTCAGGATGTTTCGCAATAAGTCCACCCGTTGTTGCTGAACTTGCTAGCCGGGACCAGAAATAGTGCAGAAATAGAGTCGGGTAAACACTTTTTATATTCTTTTTTTCACCGAATCATCTATTTCATTCGGCTATTTAATTGAATCTGGTGCACCGTTTTCCACAGCCCTCTTCACCGCGGTAACAGTGGTCAGGCGCGTGCGTTACTGCTCGGAATCAGCTGGCCTTCGCGTGACTTTATGATAAAAAAAGCCCTAAAGAGTGACAGCCGTGGATGTATGGAACAAGCTCATGTTGAACTCTGAAGCAGTGCCCATACGGGCATCGTCTCTCGTTCTAGTTGACGGGCATGACTGAAATGTCAGTGATTGTGTTTACTTCTGCCTTTATGTTCGTCACCGAGTCTCAGGCTCACTCACACTCAACAGCCATCAAGTAAGCGGAATGATCAAATACATCGAAGGAGTTCCACGTTCATTTTTGTCGCGTCTTGAAAGACGGCGATTTAGATTTGAACCTCCAAAGAGAGACCGCTCGCTCCTGTGATGTGTTCACCAACAGCTCCACTGGTGCGACGCATTAAACCAGAAAACGATTCTTCCCAAAAACAGGATGTTGTTATAAATCCCCACCATGTTTGACCCCTTATGTTGCAACCTGCTGAGATTTTGATAGACTGGTATATTCTGGGTATTTTCAGTTTTTTTGGACTATTCTTTTTGCAGAACAACCTTGATACATGTGACCCCTGGCTTTTAGGGTTTTAATTTAATATCACTTTTAATTCTACAGTAAATACACCTTACGTTTGAAAACAACCAGCGACCGGTTGACTCGACTCCAAACTGTGTCTTAACGAGTCGACTCACCGACAACCACTGAAAATATCCCATCCCTGATTCACCAACCGACAAACCCAAACCCCCCCCCCCAAAAAAAACACCTTGACTTCAAGGGTGAATCAAAGACACGGGGCAACGCCCTCGCCGCCCACCTCAAGGATCTCGTCGCCGGCGAAAACCTTGCCGCTCTGGCCCACGGGTCCCTCGGGCAAAACGGAGCACAGGTAGTGGTGTCCGGCCCGCGCCTCCAGACTGAGGCCCAGTCCGCTGCTGGGGCTGAACCGCTGCAGCTGGCAAACCTGCACCAGCACACAAGAGCACAGGCCGCGGTCAGCGCCGGCTCCGCGAGAACAATAAGAGTGAGTCGTCCCCACCGGACCCTCCTCCTCCGCTGCCAGTTATTACTAGGGAGAGACAGGGCGAGGGGCGGGGGGGGGGGGGGGGGGGGGGAGGCATGGTAAAAGTGTGCTAGCGCCTGGGGTATTCTGACTCCCGGGCAAAATGTACCGGGTTCAATTCCCCATGTCTGTGGCTGAACCTGTAGCGAGGTGCCCAAAGCTGTTCCTTAAAGATATGCGTCTGTATTTACTGTCCAGCCTAATGACATGGCTCTTAATTCCCTATAATTCGCTTTGGATGAAAGCATCTTCTAAATAGTGAATAGTATTACCATTATCTCATTTAGCAGATTACTACAACTTACGGTAAATACATATACAAGCCATTTAAAGAGCAGGTAAGGGTTTAAAACCTTGCTGAAAGATGCCACAGCGGAGTCCTTGGGGCTGGGAGTTTAGAGTCTGGACTATCCTTGATAGCTTAGAGTTAAGAGGCTAACTAAGAGGCTAACTATCTCCGATAGCTTACAGTTTAGAGGCTAACTATCTTAGAAACTATCTTAGATAGCTTGGAGTTTAGAGGCCAACTATCCAAGATGGATTGGAGTTTAGAGGCTAACTATCCAAGATGGATTGGAGTTTAGAGTCTAGACTATCCTAGATAATTTTGAGTTTAAAGTCTAAAAACACTCCAATATAGCTTTGAATTTATAGTCTAAAAACTGTTTTTATTCATCTGCTTGGGAAATGTGACAGACGTCACATTCAAATAAGGCTTTTAAACATGCAGTTTACTGTCCAAAAAGGCAGTTAATTCAATCTGCAACTTTTACTGAAACAAAAATAAAAAAACATTAAAAAAACACCACAACTTCAAATCCATGGCCTGAATGCCTCGGATTGAAGTCCAAACTATTTTGGATAGTTTTAGAGTCTACAGTCTAAAATGATCCTAGACAGCTTAGAGCTTAGATTCCTAGATAGCTTCAGGGTTCGTAGTCTTAACCATCTTCGAGAGTTTATAGAGTTTACAGAGTCTCAGAACTGTTTTTACCCATCTGCTTTGGTACCGTGACAGGCGTCACTTAAGGCTTGTGAACACAAACACACACAGAGAACGCACCAGGACCTCGAACCTCGGACCGACCGCCCGGCCCCATCTCCTCTGCAGGTCCTGCTCCCTCGGCCGCCGTTAGCTTGACACCTTTCAGACGACGACAAAACACACACACGCAACACACACACAGAGATCCAGAGACCTGACAGACAGCGAGAGAGAGAGAGAGAGAGAGAGAGAGAAGAGAGAGAGAGAGAGAGAGAGAGAGAGAGAGAGAGAGAGAAGAGAAAGAGAGAGAGAGAGAGAGAGAGAGAGAGAGAGAGAGAGAGAGACAGAGAGAGAGAGAGAGAGAGAGAGAGAGAGAGAGAGAGAGAGAGAGAGAGAGAGAGAGCCAACACACTGAGCCTACGCAAACGCGGCCCAGCTGCGGCGGGAAAACACTGGAGCAAACAATCACATGTGGCGTGAGAAGTGCGCCGTTAGAAATACCGCTATTCTTAAACGGAGTTCAACGGAAAAATAATGGACCAGGGGTGGCGAGCGGGGGTGGGGTAGGGGGGCTGGGGGGGACATTGGCTCAGCTGTTTTGCACGCAGGACGCGACACACTTCACCCTGAGCGATGGAGAGCGCAAAATCACACAGTCACCCAAACACAATCATCTAAATACAAACACACACACAAACACACCCACACACACACACACACACCCACACGCAGACGTAGACGCCGTCGCCACTCTCTCTTGACCGCCATCTCGGGCGAGTCGCCGTGCGTTCCCGCTCATTTATTCCGGAGCCCCGCCACAATCAGGGCTCATTTGTTCGTTTGCTCTCTAATCAAACACAAGAATCCCTGTCTAAACAGAGTGGCGCGGGCAGAGTGAGGGACATCTGGAACCAGCTCAATGAGTTGGATAAACACATTGACTGCATCGCACTATAAATAGCCCCTCATTAGGGCTATGCTTCGCCGCCACAACGCTGTGCTGCTGGAATGAGAGAGAGAGAAAGAGAGAGAGAGAGAGAGAGAGAGAGAGAGAGCCCGACAAAGCCAATCACAGTGAATGTCAGGACTCGGGTCCCGAACCTGCAGTGCAGCATGGAAAAGAGAGAGGAGCGCTCACCGCTTCTCCAGTCGTGTCCGGGCCGTCTGCTGGCGTAGGCTGCCCGCCTGGAGATTTCACTCAGGGTACGATCCCTGGTAGGCAGGCCCGCACAAACACTTACACGCACACACACACACACACACACACATAGCACACGCGCACACACACACACACACACAGACGCATGCACACTGCGCACACACACACGCACACACACACACAGACGCATGCACACGCGCACACACCACACACACACGCACAACGCACCACACACACAGACGCATGCACACGCGCACACACACACACACGCGCACACACACACACACGCGCACACACACACACACACACACACACACGTGCACTCACACACAAATAGGGCATTAAGCTCTTGAAAACATGATATCGTACAATAAACCACAGTAAATCAAGTCAAGTCATTTCAACTTGATACGTATCGCCCTTAATCACAGCTGCAGTCCCACAGGGCTCCGCAATTCATAATTTCATCAATTCATCAATTCAACCCCCTCCCCCTAACCCCTATCCCGCCATCAGCACAGCATCACTTGCTCTTCCAACACATCGGTCCCAGAAACGTTGTTGTTCCGACCCTCCACGTGCCCCCCCCCCCCGCAGTACCTGGCTCCCGTATCCTGCCGAGGCCCACCCGGTACGGGTTCCCGGCGTGGAAGCTGTGGGCGTGTCTGAGGGGCTGCAGTGGCGCACGGGGGGCAGCACGTGGCTCAGGCGCAGCGCCTTCCGCAGCACCCGCAGCCCCACCAGGGGGCCCGTCCTCCTCAGGACCTCCATGGCCCGCTGCTCGCTGCAAGCCGTGCAAGGCTCACCCCCGTCCACCTGGACACATTGGGGGACGGGAGAAGAGAGGAGAGGAGAGGGGAGAGGGGGGGGTAGCAGCAAGGGGAGAGAAGAGAGGAGAGGGGAGAAGGGGGGGGGGGTAGCACGCAAGGGGAGAGAGAGGAGAGGGAGAGAAGACAGGATGAGTGGAGATTGGGAGGTGAGGGGGGGAGGAGAGGGGGAGAAGCGGGAGGGGATAGCAGCAAGGGGAGAGAGGCGAGGGAGAGAAGACAGGATGAGTAGAGATCGGAGGAGAGGGGGAGAGGCGGAGAGGGGGAGAGAGAGGCGAGAAAAGGACAGGAGAAGCGGAGAAGAGAGACGAGGGGAGCAAATGGGGTGAGAGCAGAACAAGGGGGAGAGGAGAGCAGAGGGGTGGAAGGGACCAGCGAGAAGACATCAGACAAGGAGACGAGAGAGGAGACAGGATGAGGAGCGAATAGCAAATCAGACGATGGGAAGACAAAGAGGAGATGAAAGCGAAGGAGAAGAGAGGGAGCGGAAGGGAGGAGGGGAGAGACGAGAGGGCGGGGAGGACATGGGATGGCGGGGGCGCGGGCGGGGGGGGGTTGGGGGAGAAATAAAGGGAGAGAGAAAAGTTGTGTCCAAGTTGACAGGGAGAGGAGTGGTGGGTTGGGAGGGAGGAGGAGAACAGAGGAGAACAGATGGTGGTGTCCAGGGTACAGGGGGGAGATTCGGGGGAGGAAAGATCCAAGCAGAGACAAGGACGAGAAGGGAAAAACGTGTCCCAGGGTTGACGATAAGAGCAGAGTGGTTGGTGCGGGAGGGAGTAAAAGATGGAGGAGCAACCACATGGAGGAAGATAATTGAACATGAAGAAAGAGACGATCAATAGCAATCAACAGATAAAGAGGAGCAACACACGATGAATCGTTACAAAAAAGCAGATAGGAGTAGAAGATGAAACCCAACCTAAAGAATTACTCCTCATCAGCTCAAAATAACATAATTGGTACAGATGAAACCACTTCTAAAGTTGCAAGCGGTGCAGGTTTTTCTTAGGATATTGAAACATTAATATTTGCGCAGAAAGTCATTGAAATTGAGCGAGACGAAGAGAGAGAGAGAGAGAGAGAGAGCGAGAGAGTGCAGGAGAGAGGAGAGAGCGAGCGAGCTAATGTTGGTACTTACTTCAAGGATGGTGTCTCCGGTGCGGAGGCGGCCATCTTGGTCCACAGTGCTGCCTTTCACTATGCTTTTCACGATCACACCTGCACTGTAAACTAAGGGAAATCACATACAGCGTGTAAAGACATCATGTTGACTCATGAAGGTGAATGTGAACGTGAAGTTGCTGAAATCCAATCGTAGGTTCAGATCAGTTTTGAAAGTGTCATATTACCAATTCAATCTCCAAGTAGATTAACTACTTTGAATAACCTATTAAAAAATGAACTGTAGGTTACCTGAGTTCAGATTGAAATGTAATATAGATAACGTGAGTTCAGCTTGAAAGGTAATAGTATAATAAAGTTAAACAAATGAATTTTCAGACTTATATGTAAAATATGATGAGGTTTTGAGATTGAAATGTAATAACTACCTGCGTTCAGGTCACCTATGTAGCTCGTGATGGTGAATCCCAGTCCCAGTGAGTTCTTAGTGAACTGCACGCTAAACTCTTCGTCCTCCTCTGAGTCGCTGAGCTGGAAGCACAACACACAACGCGGTTTGAGGGCCGTCGTCCGTACGATGAACAATGCAACCCTTGAAACAGCGCAACCTTTAACAAGCGTAAAGGCCTTCGCTCTCCACGTCTCAGAAAAAATAAATAAATCACAGAACGAAATGTCAATTCTTTTCAATTTGGATCACTCCGCCAGTGTGTCAAGACACACGCCACACCCCCCCCCCCCCCCCCCCCCCCCCCCCCCCCCCCCCCCCCCCCCACCCCTCCGAACGTCGTGTGTGTGTGTGTAAACAACCAGCTCAGGGCGGACCGGGACACCGACCGTGTTGTCGGCGCCGCGCTGGCTGAGGACGGGTGAGGAGGAGCGGTGGCTCTCCCTGGCACTGTCGTCCCTGGCGATGAGCAGCTTCACTTTGCTGCCAGCGTTGCGCAGCACCTGGGCCAGGTGGGGTTTTTTGTTTTTTTTTGTTTTGCGTGAGACGGGAGTAAAGCAGGTCGGCATTAAGAGTGAGACACTCTAACGAGACAGCTGCCCGGCGTCGAGAGAGAGAGAGAGAGAGAGAGAGCAGAGAGAGAGAGAGAGAGAGAGAGAGAGAGAGAGAGAGAGAGAGAGAGGGGCCGCGCCAAGGAAGAGATGCAGGGAAAAGGGACACGGGGAAAGGGGGGGGCCCTCCGCGACAATTAGTTTGATAAGTGCGCCGGCTGCAGGGGCGAATCAGGGGGAACGAATCCCATCAAGAGAAGCGCGCGGGTTAAACTAAAAGCTAATTTTAAACCGTTTGGAGAAAGAAAAAAAAAAAAAAAAAGTAAAAGACGAAGAAGAAGAAGACACATCTCACCTGGGCCACCTGCTCGCTGTTCATCCCCAGCAGGTCGGTGTCTCCGATCCGCAGGATCTGGTCTCCGCTGCGAGCCGCTTGTCCTGGGCGGCGGCACATTAGCATTAGCATACAATCGATACCCGGGCCATCCGTGGTCCGTATTCACCCTGCGCTCCCTCGGTGACTCGCTTTAACGGCACGTTTCTCTCAGAACGGCTCAGCCTATACCCGTGATCTCACGTCTCTCTCTCTCTCTCTGTGTGAAAAGCCTTCCTAAACAACAAGCAAGCGCATTAAGTGCATCTTAAGTGTCTTCGTCTCAGGAATGCGTGTCGACACGCGACGCCGCTGGGAGTTGGGCTGTCTTTGATTAGCTCCGTGTTGTGCGAGAGTTGATTGAGTTGGTAGACATCGGATAAAAGGCAGGAGGAATGTAAATGGGTCGACCACGGGCCGCACTGCGTCAATCGAGCCACTCGATCCGGGGGGATGGGGGCGGTGGGGGGGGACAGATTTACCTGGCCGGCGGCGCCCCCGGGGAGGACGGTCTTGACCATGACCCCCGTGCTCCGCCCCCGACGATGCCGGAAGCCCAGCCCCTTGCCGTCGTTGCTCAGCTCAATTATCTCCACGTGACGCCGCTGACGGGAGGAGGAGAAGAGCAAAACACACCGGGTAGTGAGAGAGAGGGGGGGGGGGGGGGGGGGGGGGGGGGGGGGGGGGGGGGTGGGCGGCGAGCGAGGGGGTCAGGGAGAATGACGGCATCGCCGGGGGGACGAAGGGTCAGAGAGATAGAGCGGACGATATAAAGGGGGGGGGGGCTTCGGCTCACGTGGCCTTGCATTGCAATCGCACGCCCGCCTTTGATTCAGAGACATGGACCTAAGACCCCCCCGTGGTGGGGGCTCACCTCGTGGGCGATGGAGGCCAGGTTCCTTCCCATGGACAGCGTTCTGGAAATACGCGGCGGCGTGCAGTACTGGGGAAAACACCGGGTTACAAAACGTCAACGCGAAGCGTGCTCTTTAATCATCACTGAGAAAAATAAAAAACCATCCACCACTATTGACGGAACACGTTCGCTCTGAGCATCCCGGTGCCACGCTCTGTAAAGAACACACGACTACATCGTGCATCTCTCTCTCTCTTCCCCTCCCCCCCGGCGGTCACCTGCGACTCGGCGGGCGTGGAGTCTCGGTGGACGAACAGGTCGGCGCCGTGCAGGTCCACCGAGTCCAGGGACGAGTGGCTCCCGTCCCGGTGGAGGGCCCTGGCACCGCTGGCCCGACGGTTCTCCACGGCCCCAGGTGTAGGAGTCGCTGTGAGACAGCGGCTTCAGGCCCACGCAGGCGCCGCTGTTCATGGACACGGACTTGGAAACGCGTCTCCCCTGCGCGGAGGTCGGCCCCCCGCCCCCCCCGGGGAGGGGTGAGGTGAAGGGGTGAGGTGCAGAGAGAGAGAGAGAGAGAGAGAGAGAGAGAGAGGGAAGGAGCGTGAGTGGGCGGACGAGTGCAAATGGTTAGGTTAGGAGGAGCAGCGCAAAGCAGGAGACACGCAAGGATGGCAGCATCCGGAAGTACGGACAGGGAAAAAAAAAGAAAAAAAGAAAGAAAAAAAGGTAGCGGTGATGGAGGGAACGGATGAGAGATGCCAGAGAGAGGGAGAACAGGAGAGTGGGTGGAGAAAACAGACGGAGAGAGAAGAAGGTTAAACAGTGATGATGAACAGATGAGATGCAGAAAAGATGGGGGGAGGAACGGAATACGTTGGTGTAAGATATGAAGATAAAGATTAAAAGGGGGAGAGAGAGAGAGAGGGAGAGAGAGAGAGAGAGAGAGAGACAGAGAGAGGGGGGGAGAGAGCGAGGCAGCGTGAGGTAGTGTGAGTGCGGGAGAGAGATAGTAAGGGCTGAACACAGAAATACTGACACGTTG
>JAXIVH010000001.1:3522127-3529627 GCA_036785325.1 Urophycis tenuis | reverse complement strand
GCTACGCTGTAGCAGCCATATGGTTTATTCAGAAGTTTGTCTTTGGATAACTTCCTTTGGTGTTCAGCTAATTGGGTTTAAAAAAAAAAAAAAAAAAACTGCCGTCTCAGTATCAGTGCTTTAACCACCTATTAGAAGTAGGCCTAGTATGCCCCAGCAATGACTTCCCGAGAAATGTCCTCGCTTTCTGCAACTCATTTTGCAATGTCGAGGTGGGGAGACCATGCTTGTTTGCAAGCGTCTGCTTGTAAAAAACTAATGCTCTTAGAGTGGGATTTAACTCTCTGCCAAACGGCTTTATCTCGCAGTGACGGTAGGACTAATCAACGCCGACGTGCAGCTCCTCCACCCTCCTGGCTGGGCCATCAGCCTACAGTATGTCGCCTACATCAGTCACATCCGATGTGCACATAGTACACTATTTGAATGAATAAAGTATAGTCTGATCATGAAAGGAACTAGCTCCCGAGATCAGACACTGATTGAGCTCTGCGGTACAATACAATAGAAAACAACCGTATCAAGGTAACCATGTCATGTCGCCGAATCTAATATGCCTATCACGGGTTTTTTTCGTCATCCTATCCTTCAATATGAGATGGCCTATTTGGCTGACATTTTAAATATTCCTTCATTGAGCCATTGCTTTCATGAATGAAATAAAAATATATAAATATATCAAATACACAATATAGCGGTGGCGTTTCAAGCGGCAGTTTCCAATTTAAAAGTAAATGTACAAAAAATGCTACATGTTGAATGATCATTTTGCCTTCGGATTCCAGTGACACGAACACTAACAGACAGGCGAATTGCGAGCTGTTCATTACAGTTCTGAGTGTCAGGTCTCCTCACCTCCATTGCAGCGTCAGTGTCGAGGCTATCAACAGGTCCTCGCGGAACTCAAAAACACTCTACATCGATATCAATATCCAGGTCCTTACCTACCCAATTTACCAAACAAAAATACTTGCAAGTTCGTTCCGCTCACAACAGCTTAGTGAAAAATGTTTAATATATATATAAAAAAAGAGCAGGGGCTCTTATTTCTTCTCATTTGTCCGGCAGACAGCAGCGCCGAGGCAGCGCGCATGTGTCACCTTCAGTGTCTCTCTGATCTTGAGCCGGAGCAGACGCTGATTGGTCTTAATCAGACAGTCTGGCACGTAAGAGGATTTTTTTTTTCTCGTTCATTTCAACGTGTATAGGTCTATAATTTAGGAGGGGGTGTGCAAGTAGGTCTAATAGAAGTGTTTTATCTTTTATAGCCTCAATGTAAATTCCTTTAACCGATTTTTAAGACCGTCCGTAGGGAGAATGAGGCCAGCGTAGCTACTAGGCAGTTTGTATATATTCCTCGCTTCAAAACCATTATGATCTAATATTCACACGGCAGGTGGAGCCCTAGTCTGCACATTTAAGGAAAGATCCGACTCCATGTTTTCCACCAGACCCTCCTCCTCCCCTCAGTTCCCCCCTGCATCCCCGGGAAACCATCACCCCCCCCAGCTTGCCCGCAACCCTCGCGGTGCTCTGCGCTCAGATCAACCGAGCATCCACCACCTGAAAATTGGTTTGTCATTTATCCCCCCCCCCCCCCCCCCCCCCCCCCTGAACAGGTCACGGTCCCCAGTTCGGCACTTGGACCCGAAAAGACGCAGACAGGCGGCGGGTATATTTGTGGTGGATTGGAAAGAAAAGAGAGAGAAATTAATAGCTAAAAAAAGAGCCAGAGAAGGAGAGAGCGCGATATGGAGGGGGGGGGGGGGGGGGGGGAGAGAGAGAGAGAGAGAGAGAGAGAGAGAGAGAGAGAGAGTGCGCGCGAGAGAGACAGAGAGCGAGTGAGAGCGGGAGAGGGGAGAGAGAGAGAGAGAGGAGAGAGAGAGAGAGAGAGAGAGAGAGAGAGAGAGAGATGAGAGAGAGAGAGAGAGAGAGAGAGAGAGAGAGAGAGAGAGAGAGAGAGAGAGAGAGAGACGCCTCTGTTCTCCCCCTACTCCACTGGACTTTATGCATTGAACGGGCGCGAGGCATTCTCTCTGCCGCTATGTGAGCAGTCATCGGGATACTGAGCACGCAGCTATTGGTGTGCCGCTATCTTCATTCCGACCCGGTAGCGTTGCTATCAGGCGAACCTTTTTTTTTTTTTTTTAACATAATTTCTCGGGTCGGGAGCTCGACTTGGAATCCCAACTGCGGCGTTCGCTGGAGCCACAGCCCCCCCCCATCCACATCACCCAACCCTACATCGCTAATTGGGAAGATATTCACATCTAGCTTGTTTGTGTTCCGTGGACTGTAAGCGCGCCAAAGGACCCTCCGCACTGGACGCTCGTGCGATTGTTCGCGCGACTTATGACATATGGTAAGAGCCCGCTCGCTCGCGCGCCGCTGCCTTCCATTAATTGCATTACACGGCATCGACCATCAGCCTCGATTCACCGCTGACCTGCTCCGTGGTGTCGCTGCCCGGGCGTTAGTTCCCACGGATACCCAAGGGAATGTGGCCTACGAGTGTTATAATAATGGGGCGGATGTCGGCTGTTTAGGATGTAACGGTAAGGCGACGCTTATGTAGCCCACTGACGGGTTTCCAGCGGTTGTGGCTCTTCGCGACGCGAGTCAATGGGCGTCGCACGGGCAGACAGCAGGCTATAGGTTGGGCGAGCTTATACCAGCTTTGGAAAAAGAATAGATTCGTTGACAGTAACATAAATATAGCCTTTAACCCCCTAAGCATATATTTGCACGTCGTAATTGCAACGTGTTGTTTTAGCATTCATTCATTAGCCCACTTACACTGCGGGTGAGATATCCCCTAGCCCCAGAATGTAAATGGTGTAGGCCTATAGTTTTGTTATAACGAGCGTTATACAAATGAAGCTTTTATTTCCCCTCGTCTTTGCTGTGTGTGTGCCGCGTGTGGTTTCTTCAACGCGTCCACGGAAGGCGAGAAATGCGAGGCTTTACTGGGGGGAAACGTTAGATCTCTAACCGCAGCATCCTCGCACCAGTCTAAATACAGTCTAAATCAAGCCACTCAGTCAAAAAAAAAAGCTGTGCATAGCAACTCGCTGCGTCCCAGGATAGATAGATAGGACACGTCAATCATGCAGATGACTGAAAGCTATCCGCTTGTTATTTACAGAAGAAGCATCCTGGCTTGTAAATGACCTTGAATGAACGACTGGACCTGTGAGAAACACCACGTCGTGGGCATCGCATAGTGATATTGAGCTAAAGTAAAAGTGACAATAGCATGCCCACCTCTGATCAATTGTGGAATATTATGATGATTATTATCATCATAATATTTATAGTGATTATAATAATTATTATTAGTGTGGTGATTATTATTTTGTATAAATATTTACTATAGGCTATTAATTATTATTACTGTTATTATTGTGTTGTTGTTCTTCATGTGGCTGGGGATGAGCGATACAATGGCTCATTACAAGTGGTTTGTCTTCTAACACATAATTGCGGATATCTGGCACTCAAAGCAGCCAGCTCGGCTGCTCTCGATTGGTATTTGTTGTCTTTGTGTGGTCACTGTCGATAGTCTGTTTGATGTAATGGTAATTTAGTCTCAAAATCGAATTGAAAATTAACCATGCCACTGTGGATGCAAACTTGGGGCAGCTCCTATCGTAGGCATATGATACTGTACAGTGATAACATTGGATTGGTAGGTGATTAGGTTTAGGTGTTGACAATATGTTGACACATTTATCAGCAGAGTAACGATGGGGTCACATGTGTCTGAGGAGTACATAGGTAGCCGAGACTACATTATATGGCTGATCCAGTGAGGGCAGTAGATTTAGTTTAAGCAGATGCCGTGTTGCCAATGGCTTTATCGCTATGGCTCGATTTCATAAAATATTGCGATTTTGGATTATTCAATTTGCTCTGTATTAACGGATTATGTTCGGTCAATTACACTGTTGTCTTAAGGCGACTGTTGTTGTTGGTTGAGACAAATCTAAAGCATACCACATGCATTTTGCGCTTTCCGAAACCCCTGACCACAAATCGAGCCCATTCTGATGTATGGATCCCTTACTCTCCTCCACTAGTTAGCCAAATTGTCAGGGGTAGTTAGTGAGTTAAGTGTCTTGCTCATAGACACCTTAGCACTTTTCGCAGGAGCAGCCAAAGGAATCAAACTAGCAATCTCATAATTGCCGGAAGACCGGCTGTGTCTTCCAATCTACTGCCACATATTACCTCACACATCAACTAAACCTCCTTCACATTCAGACCTGAATCAATCAAACCATGCATCATGCTCTCTAGGTTATTTTTCACAGTTACCAATGTATTTGTGTTTGGGCCTACAGGCTACATGTTACACTGTGATACAATGCCTTTGCTTGTGTTTTATGTGAAGTATTTACTCCCAGTACATTTTCCTTGTTTGTTATTTTGTTCATTCAATGATTATCTAATCATCCTAGTCTAGACTATATAATTATATGATTGCCATATATAATTCTTGCATTTCTTTGAAAGGGTGATATTAGAGTAAACAATAAATCATCACTGTCAATGATATTTTCCAAAAGCTCAACACACGATCTCAAGTCATTTCACAAATACCCCCCCTGAACACACACACACACACACACACACACACAGCACTCATGCAAAAGCAACAATTAAGATTTCTGCTCACTATCAGCCTGTTTGCCCTCCCTTAATTAGGGCCCGTATTCATTCAAGGTGGGATGTTGCAGCAGATGGACAGACAGACAGAAAGGCAGAGCTTTCATTAAGGGAGCATCACAAGGCCATAATGGTTTGGCTAATTAAAGATGTTTTTGCGTGACCAAGGGCTGGATACGCCAGGTCGTAAATCCAACATGATTATGCCATGCCCTGTTCCACTATCACAATACAGCATATCTCTGTGCCAAATCAAAGAGAGAATCCTTTGTCTGATGCATTTATAATAAATGTGTAACTTACATATTCTACTCAGCCTAAGGGTTAGACAGCCCGATTTTCAGGGTCTTCTCATTTCTCTCTGTAATACACATTTATTCACAGTCCCAACTGGGCGTCCTGTGCAGAGGTCAGAGTTCAGCTCAATGATCATGCCTCCTTCTGCAGAGGGCGGAATCCCTCGTTTCCGCCATCCCATAATGATGGAAATAAAATAATGAGGCTCCATTCTCCGCTGACATCCTCATCGCTCTTAAAAGATGAGGTCACGAGTTGGACACTTTTCACCCTTTTCTTTCCCTTTAAAAGAATAACTGCCGATTCTCATTCCTCCTCTGGTGACCACAGATGCATTACCTGGCTGGCCCCATTCAACGTGTGAACATCCGAAAATGGCCTCTGATATGGTGATTCAATCCTTCACAGGGGCCTGTTGTCAGAGTAACTATAGAGTTACGTTGCCGTGCGATTTGATATATGCGCTTGGGTACGAAAACGGTAAATAAAACCGCCACGTCAGCTCTCACGGCGTTATCAGAGTCCAGCCCGCCTCCCCGCCTGCACTACACCGGAGAAGGGTGTGTGTGAGTGTGTGAGTGTGTGTGTGTGTGTGTACAGTGAACCTGTAGTGAGGCTTGCCCAGCTCATGCCGGAGTAGGTTGAACGCGGGCTGTCGGTCCAGGTTGGATGTGAGCTGTCGGTCCAGGTTGGATGTGGGCTGTTGGTCCAGGTTGGATGTGGGCTGTTGGTCCAGGTTGGATGTGGGCTGTTGGTCCAGGTTGGATGTGGGCTGTTGGTCCAGGTTGGATTTGAGCTGTTGGTCCAGGTTGGATGTGGGCTGTTGGTCCAGGTTGGATGTGAGCTGTTGGTCCAGGTGGATGTGAGCTGTTGGTCCAGGTTGGATGTGGGCTGTTGGTCCAGGTTGGATGTGAGCTGTTGGTCCAGGTTGGATGTGAGCTGTTGGTCCAGGTTGGATGTGAGCTGTTGGTCCAGGTTGGATGTGGGCTGTTGGTCCAGGTTGGATGTGGGCTGTTGTTCCAGGTTGGATGAGGGCTGTTGGTGCGGGTTGGATGTGAGCTGTTGGTCCAGGCCTTCCAGTCATGCTGCTGTTAATGACACAGTTCACGTGTGGCTCTGGACTTGATACACGTCGTGTGTGTGTGTGCCTGAGAGTTGGGGGCCGACGAAGACGCTGACGTCACGATAAATCAATGACTCCACGGCTGCCGCGGCGGTCCGTTGCTGTAGAAAGCAAACCGAGGCAAAACAAACAAAAACAAGTGTTGGGTTGTCACGGAGCTGGGAGTGAATCTTCACAAGTGCATATTTCTGCCACAGTGAAGGCCCTTCCCACCAGGTCGGCTCACTTGAAGACGCTCCGGGAGACTTCCACACTGCACACACTTTCAAAAACCTCCTCTGTGTGTGTGTGTGTGTGTGTGTGTGCCTTGAAACTCTGTCCACACCTCTGTTCCAATGGGCACGAGGAACAAGAGAGAGGGGCTGCTCATCCCGCGAGCAGACCATGGAAAGAGGGCGCCGAGAGGGCCGGGGTGGAGTGCCTGGGCATTGTGCAGTAAGTGCACCAGGGAAGAAAAAAAAAAAACCCATTGTAACACGCTGGATATAATGACTCCTCTGTAGGGCATTGTGAGACTGTTGAACACAACGTCTCCCCCCCGCCAGACTATGAGGTTAGACGGCTAAGGGCCACGCCCTCCATCAGAGGGAACGTAGGGCTCAGCCTTCGGGACGATGCTGCCTTTACCTGTACGTATAAACATTCCAGAGTTCCGATGTTCTGCTGATTTCAAACAACGGAGGCGTATTGATTGTGGCTGTGGAGATAAGTGGTCTGCGTAAATGCTTTTGACAATGATAAAGGTGCTGTTTCGTTTTTTTTAAATAATCATAAATGGGTTGATAACTCATAAATGGGTTGATAACTAAAATGTTTTATATCATTTAGGCAAGAAAATGTGCAACGATTTGCAACGTCCAACGATTTGATGGAAAGATCAGGCTTAGTTCAAATCGCAAAGCCTCTTCCAAACTGTTTTTTTATTTTTCGGGTCATTCAGAGTCGAAATAGCTTGTTTGCGTCAAACAGAAATTGATCTTCGGGAAATGCAGTATGCCTATATTCGGGGGAACTGCTAAAGCAAAAAAAAAAAAAAATCCAAAAGGCCTTTAGAAGGCCACAACTGTGTGATTTTACGACGCGTTTTTTATGAAACACATTCAGGTACGAATGTGGATTCGACTGGACGATGTTGCCCTGTTGGCCGGCAGACGCATTGGCAAGCCTCAATCTTTTTGACACCATGCAGATATCGTTTAGCCTGGCACAGCCGGAGCATATCCGCTCCTCTGATTAGGTCTGGAGAGTCAACCGTGGGCAGTGTCGGTCGAGGGGGGCCACCGCGGCCCACCTCCTTCCGTGGATGATTGGACCGGCCTCAGCTTCCGTGGCGCCCGGCGCCGTGACGCAGACGAAAGGGTTTGTCCACCTGTCCACTCGGTCAGCGGACGCTCCGGCCGCCATTTTCCAAG
>JAXIVH010000001.1:3481096-3516096 GCA_036785325.1 Urophycis tenuis | reverse complement strand
TTTATACTTGTATAGCGTAGGTGGCTGGTGATGGGTTTTCACGTTTTTAGGATAGATAGTCAGAGTAGCAGTTGACTCGGAAGACTCACATAACCCCCTGTCTTTTGTTTCTGGACACGAGTGAGGGGCAGCTTTCTCGCAGGAGTTATGTGTAGTCAGGGTTTCTTTATGTTCTGGTATTTTCCTTTCTTTGTTTTGCCACCGCGCTATGTGTTTGGAAAACAATAATTTATTAAATTATAACTTTGTCACTTCACCTTTGTCTACAACCTCGTATGTTATGTTGTACCATTTCTATCTCTTTGATGGTGCCATAACATATAATGGGGGCTCGTAGCCGGTTTTGAACCATATTTTGGTCTTTCGAACTTATTAAAAAAAAAAAATATCAGATTTTCCCTTTGTGAATTTTTTTTTTCTGTGGTGGTCGCACCACAGAAATCGATTCACTACGATCACCCTTCGTTCTAAATGTGCTGTAGAATTGAGGTGTTTTCCATTTTGTGCATTTGCATTTTTTTTCCCTTTGCCCAGTGATAATTTCTCTGTAGTCTATTTCTCGCTATCATGTTTGATTTAGACGCGTTTTTTATAGCTGCGAGTGTGGAGGCTTTGACAGCCGGTACTCGTGATGACCTCCTTAGGATTGCTGGGCACTACAAGCTGGAAGTGCGTGGTAACCCTAGCAAGAGGGAAATCCAAGAGAGGCTCCTTGCACACCTGCGAGGTCTTGGAGTGCTTGGGGGAGTGCCTCTTCCTTCGTCACCTGAATGGGGTAAACCTGATCCTTTACCTTCACCTAGTAAAGCTGACTTGGAGTTGAAATGTTTACAGGTGAGAGAGAAGGAAATGGCGTAGGAAAAAGAAAAACTTCATTTGGAGACCGAAAGACAGATATTACGTGAGCGAGAGAACAGAGCGCACAAATTAAAAATGAAAGATCTTAAGTTTCAACAAGCCTCGCGCATTAAAGAACTGGAACTTAAAGCCAGTGAGTCTGGTGCTCTAGTTAGATCTGATCACTTTGATGTAACTCGAAACATACGGGTTGTTCCACCTTTTCACGAAGATGAAGTCGATAAGTTTTTTGCACACTTTGAGCGCGTAGCCACTACACTGAAATGGCCGAGAGAAATTTGGACAATGACTTTGCAATGAGTTTTCAAGGGAAAGGCGCAAGAAGCGTATTCCACTCTGTCCCTCGAAGATGCAGCTGATTATGAAAAAGTCAAACAGGCTGTGTTACGCATCTATGCTCTGGTACCAGAAGCTTATTGACAAAAGTTTCGCAGTTATCAGAAACCTGAAGCTCTTACGTATGTTGAGTTTGTCAGAGAAAAAGAAATGCTTTTCGATCGTTGGCTTAATGCTCAAGAGGTGACCACTTTTCAAAATCTTTGTGATTTAATTATTCTGGAAGATTTCAAAAACTCTCTGCCTCAATCGGTTTCTACCTATGTTAGTGAGCATAAAGATCTCACACCTGCTCGTGCAGCCGTGCTGGCTGATGACTATGTTCTCACGCACAAGCGTGTCCCCGCAGTTTCCAAATTTCCACAAAATGTTTCCAGTCAGCCAAAGGTCTTCAAGACGTTTACTAAAGAAGTTGCGCCTGATTTTGCCCATTCTTCAGATAGTCGTGTGTCGGTATCTAAAAATGCAAGTTCTACATGTGGCTACTGTAAGAAACGCGGCCATGTTGTTGCCGAGCAGCTTGGAATAGAACAGAGGTTGGATTGTGCGGTCTAAGAAATAATCCCATAATGTCAATAGTAATTTTGCTCCATTCATAATGGATGGACTCGTTGCTCTGCCTGGTGAGCCCAGTGCGCGTGTTCCCATCAAAATCCTGTGCGATACTGGTGGTCACAGAGCTTCATTTAGCAAGATGTGTTGCCTTTCTGCGACAAGACGTTAACTGGTGATAGTGTACGTGGGTTTGAAATGGGTTTCGTTAATGTCCCTTTGCATGAGATATCCCTTATTTCTGACTTGGTCACTGGCAACATCACCGTGGGCATTCGCCCTTCTTTATGAGGGGCCCTTTAGGACATTATTCAGAAATACTGTGCATACACACATATGAAACCATTCACACATTATACTGAAAACCTCTCACTCACACTAGTGAAACGCTCTCACACAAACAACTGAAATCATATATGCTCACACACACATATGAAAGCATTCACAAGTTATACTGAAAACCTCTCACACACACTGGTGAAACGCTCTCACGCAAACAACTGAAACGCTCTCACACAAACAACTGAAAACATGCTCACACACACATATGAAACCATTCACAAGTCACACTGAAAACCTCTCACTCACACTAGTGAAACGCTCTCACACAAACAACTGAAAACATATATGCTCACACACACATATGAAACCATTCACAAGTTATACTGAAAACCTCTCACACACACTGGTGAAACGCTCTCACGCAAACAACTGAAACGCTCTCACACAAACAACTGAAAACATGCTCACACACACATGAAACCATTCACAAGTTATACTGAAAACCTCTCACACACACTGGTGAAACGCTCTCACACAAACAACTGAAAACATGCTCACACACACATATGAAACCATTCACAAGTTATACTGAAAACCTCTCACACACACTGGTGAAACGCTCTCACGCAAACAACTGAAACGCTCTCACACAAACAACTGAAAAGATGTCATATGTGTGTGTGAGAGCATTTCACTTGAACAGGAAGGTGTTTCAGTTGAACAGGAAGGTGTTTGCATTAAACAGGAAGAGTCGTCAGATGAAAGCCCTAACCCTACGCTCACACTGACGAGCGACCAAGCGTTTTTGTGCTCGGCGATTTTCGCCTGGTGGGCGTTCCGGGGGAGTGTCTGTAGCGATAGTATTGAAACCTGTGTCAGATCAAAAACAATTTATAATATTTAGCCATTGATAATATCCAGCCATACCCATGACATTTTCTGGTTTAACAACATTTATTTCTAGATAGATTTCGAAGCACATACCAGGGTACAGTCACATTTGTTAAATATATCCATAATCCTGTCTCTCGCCGACGTGGTCCACCATGTTGGATTATGTTCTAGTTGCGCGGCCGCCATGCCTCCTTCGCTCGGATTCGCTTTCGCAAAAAAACGCCGCGTTTTTTTCGCTTATCATTTGCATAGAATAGGATTAGTTTCTATTTTTTGCCCCGCCCTCCTCGCGTTTTGCAGCCCACACGCTTGCTTTGTCGCCCGTCGCTCACTGCCATTGGAAATGAATGGAAACACGTCGCCAAGCCTCTGCAAAAAAACGCCAGTGTGAGCGTAGGGTAACCGTTAAACTGGAAGCGTCACTCGGGTGAAACCACCTCGCGCCATTATGTTCAACATGTCAAATCCAAGTCAGTCTCAGATGAAATAGCGGACGAAATACTCCTGAGTGTGTCCGCTGACAATAAGCTGTTCAACAAGGCAGCTGCTTCGATCAGGTTATTGTTATCTGGAGTTGAAGACTGACTTGGATTTGACATGTTGAACAAAATGGTGCGAGGTGGTTTCATCCGAGTGACGCTTCCAGTTTAACGGTTAGGGCTTTCATCTGACGACTCTTCCTGTTTAATGCATACACCTTCCTGTTCAACTGAAACACCTTCCTGTTCAAGTGAAATGCTCTCACACACACATATGAAATCTTTTCAGTTGTTTGTATGAGAGCGTTTCAGTTGTTTGCGTGAGAGCGTTTCACCAGTGTGTGTGAGAGGTTTTCAGTATAACTTGTGAATGGTTTCATATGTGTGTGTGAGCATGTTTTCAGTTGTTTGTGTGAGAGCGTTTCAGTTGTTTGCGTGAGAGCGTTTCACCAGTGTGTGTGAGAGGTTTTCAGTATAACTTGTGAATGGTTTCATATGTGTGTGTGAGCATGTTTTCAGTTGTTTGTGTGAGAGCGTTTCACCAGTGTGTGTGAGAGGTTTTCAGTATAACTTGTGAATGGTTTCATATGTGTGTGTGAGCATATATGTTTTCAGTTGTTTGTGTGAGAGCGTTTCACTAGTGTGAGTGAGAGGTTTTCAATATAACTTGTGAAGGGTTTCATATGTGTGTGTGAGCATGTTTTCAGTTGTTTGTGTGAGAGCGTTTCAGTTGTTTGCGTGAGAGCGTTTCACCAGTGTGTGTGAGAGGTTTTCAGTATAACTTGTGAATGGTTTCATATGTGTTTGTGAGCATATATGTTTTCAGTTGTTTGTGTGAGAGCGTTTCACTAGTGTGAGTGAGAGGTTTTCAGTATAACTTGTGAATGGGTTCATATGTCTGTATGCACAGTATTTCTGAATAATGTCCTAAAGGGCCCCTCATACTTCTTTGCCGATTGCAAATGTAGCCATGCTACTTGGTAATGATTTGTGCGGTGGCAAAGTCTTGCCTGGCCCTATTGTATCTCATGTTTCCCCGAAAACATTAACCTGTGATGACCTGTCAGTTAATGTTCCTGAGGTTTTTGCCTCTAGCGTTGTTACTCGTGCTATGGCGAGAAGCGCTAAAGAGACTTCTATTGAGGATCAACAAGATGCTTTAATTGATCTAAGTGATACTAAGTGATACTCGTCCTTCACTCTCTAACGATAGTGATGTATATCCGGATACTGATCCACTGTCGTCCCCTTTCGCTGTTCCTAAGCTGTCTATGAGTAGAGAACTGCTTAGTAAGGAACAGAAAAATGACCCTTCTCTTTCCTCGCTCTTTGCTGAAGTTGTGTCCGATGAGGATATTGAGCGTTCGCCTCACGGCTATTTTGTTAGAGATGGTGTCTTAATGCGCAAGTGGAGGCCTCTTACGGCCTCTGCGCAAGATGAGTGGAGAGTGCGTTTTCAAATCGTTATCCCAGTCTCTTTCCGTGATGAGATTTTGAGTGTAGCTCATGATCATCATTTTGCTGGTCATCTCGGCGTAAAAAAAACGACTGACAGAATTTTTTGCCACTTCTTCTGGCCAGGTATCAAACGAGATGTTGTTCATTATTTTCAAACATGCCATTCTTGTCAGATCACAGGTAAACCTAACCAGGTGATTCCACCTGCTCCATTACAACTTATTCCGGTTACATCCGAGCCTTTCGAACATGTCATTTTAGACTGCGTCGGTCAATTACCTCGAACAAAGTCTGGAAATCAGTGGCTACTGACAATTATGTGTCGCCTGACACGTTTTCCAGAGGCAATTCCGCTCCGTAGGATCACGGCTCCTATCATCATTAAGGCCCTGTTGCGGTTCTTTTCCCTCTTCGGTCTCCCGAAAACAGTCCAGACAGATCGGGGAATAAACTTCATGTCCCGTGTGTTTGCTGAGGCTATGAGACAGCTTGCTATTCAACACCTGAAATCTAGCTCGTATCATCCTAAAAGTCAAGGCGCACTAGAGAGATTCCATTCAACACTCAAAAACATGTTAAAGACGTTTTGCCTCGAGTTTGAGCGCGATTGGGACGAGGGTATACGGCTCGCTCTTTTCGCCGCGCGAGAAGTAGTGCAGGAAAGCTTGGGTTTCAGTCCATCAGAGCTGGTTTTTGGCCACACTGTTTGTGGACCGCTGAAGGTATTGAAAGAGGCGTGGCTATCGGAGACTAACACGTATGAGGATCTCAATGACTACGTGTCAAAAATGCGCTCGCGGCTTAGTCATGCATGTCAGATAGCCCGAGAAAATCTTGGCATCTGTCAGAAAAGAATGAAGAAGAGATATGATGAAAAGTCTGTGTCTCGTGTTTTCCAACCTGGTGATCAAGTGCTTGTGCTAATTCCTGTGATGGGTTCTGCTTTGGAGGCCCGTTACAGCGGACCTTATCGCATTGTACGGCGGGTTAATGATTTGAATTATGTCATCTCCACTCCTGATCGCAGGAGGAAGACGACATTATGTCACATAAATCGTCTGAAATTGTCCAGTGATCGTGCGAAAAGCCCAGCGACCAATGAAATGAAAGCTCAGCGCTGCGCTGAGATTAGTGGCGACGATCGCAACGAAAAGGTGTCGCTGTCCACTTCGCCTGGTGCTGAAGTTACCGCTTCTCTTGTGGTCGCATCTCCGCCGGAAGACGAGGGGCGCGTTCCATCTGCCGATGTAATTGAAGGGAGAAAATTCCCAAGTTCTTAATGATCTTGCTTCATTCTTATCTATTTCGTCGGTATCACAACGTGATGACTTGATCTCCCTGTTCAATCAGTTTAAGGATTTGTTTCCTGATGTGCCACGTCAGACACATGCAATTGTACACAACATTGATGTCGGTTCATCAAACCCAATTAAACAACATCCTGACAGCACTAATCCACAAAAAAGGATTTTGCTTCAAAGTGAGGTGGAATTCATGCAACAAAATGGCATTGCAGAAGCCAGTAGCAGTCCCTGGAGTTCGCCATGTTTACTTGTACCTAAGAATGATGGTTCGATGCGTTTTTGCCCGGATTTTCGCAAAGTGAATGCTATTACGAAGCCTGATAGCTTTCCGCTGCCACGCATTGACGATTGTGTGGATCGCCTTGGCTCGGCTGTGTCAGTAAAATTGATTTACTCAAAGGTTACTGGCAAATACCATTGTCACCCCGTGCTAAGGAAATTTCTGCGTTTGTGACCCCAGACCACTTTTTGCAGTACACAGTAATGCCATTTGGCTTACAGAATGACCCAGCAACTTTTCAAAGGTTGATCAACGGTGTCCTTAGTGGTGTGCCTAACTGTGAGGCCTATTTGGATGATCTTTTAATCTATAGATTGTGAGTATCATGGCGGAGGCTGCAGGTAATGGTGCTCCTCCGAGAAAAAGTAGAATAAAACCGGAGATTTACACTACAACTGATGGAAAAACTGTGGTGGAAGATGAATTCTTGAACTTTCTCGTGGTTCAAATGAAAACCCTAAGTCAGGATGATGTCGTTTTGCTGACGGTGAATAACTTCAGGTCAGAATGGATAGAGAGTTCAAGGAAAGTTTTGTTTGAACTCTGTCCACACACCACTCAACACTTTGTTGCACATAAAGGGCAGCACAAAGACGTGAACAACGTTAAAAGTTGTCTGAAACTTGGCGAAGACATTCCTCGATTTGTATCTCATAACTTGGATGAACTTCCACCTGTGAGCTTTCATAGCCTTGATGTCTCCTGTCTACTGGGGAAAATCGACCGATTGGGTTTGGATTTATCAAGCATGAAACAGGCTATGTCTGCGCAAACAGACGTATGTGAGGATTTGCGTACGGTCACTGCTGGATTAAATCAACGACTATGCCTAATAGAAAAAGGTGAGAAATTTGCGAGTTTGCCCAGCCCTACGTTTACTGAGGAGGAGACCGCAAGCCAGGTTTTGGAGAACGCAGGGCAGGTGCCTGGTACCTCCACGGTGCTGACTACCAACCCATCGAAGGAGGAAGGCTCGAGTGACCGGGGCGCCGAAACAGCTTCACCGAAATGGAGCCTTGCAGTCAAGAGGGCGTCGTCAACGTTTACATGGGGATGCTGCTATCCAGCGCAAACAAAGTATGAATGCTCCCAGGAGGGAGAAGAAAACTGGCATTGTTGGAACCAGCGCAGGCGGATCCATACAAGTTGTAAAGACTAAACTGGTGAGCGTCTTCGCCACAAAATTCTCGCCTGGTGTAAACTGGGAAGCATTGGCCAGCTACCTGAAAGACAAACTACATCGTGATGTGGTCTGTCAAAAGATAGACAGTGCCCAGAGACGATATAACTCTTTTCAAATCACTGCTGAATGCAATAATGTGGGCGAAATGTATGAGCCACAACTTTGGCCAGAGGGTGTCTTTGATTATCATCATCATGAAAGTTGTGTCATATAACACACGTGGCTTACGCCTTGGACAGGGGGCCGGGGAAAAAGCGTGGCGCATTGTTGTTGATGAACTGTTTGTGAACACTGACATTCTTTGTATACAAGAGACTCTGCTACCCAAACAAGATCTAGATAAACTTAATGCTGTGCATGATGACTTCTATGGGGCAGGGGAGTCCACGACAGATTTAAGTATGGGAATAATACGTGGTAGAATACCCGGAGGGGTGGCTTTATTCTGGCGGAAGAAGTATGACTCTCTGATTAGTGTGATCCGACTAGAGGTAGACTGGGCCATAGCAATCAAGGTTGCACACGAAAAGAGCACCTTCATTATTTTAAATGTGTACATAGGCTGGGCTTTATCAGCTCTTTTATTAAAGAAAGTGAATGTACATGCATATTTGTGTTGGGTGACTTAAATGCTGATATCTCAGATGATGGGTCCTTATTTGGGAGACACCTTAATCAATTCTGTGTTAACAATAAGTTAGTCCTATCAAGCAAAGTGAGGCTATCAGCTAATAGCTTTACATATATTAGTGAGGCATGGCATACATCGTCTTGGCTGGCTCACTGTATATGTTCAGCTGATGCTCATGAGTGCTTAATGGAGACTGTTGATGTATACAAAATAAACTCTGTGCCAAACAAGCCTGCAGACACTTAGTCAGAGGCCCATAAGGCCCCGTGCAAAGCAGGCGGTTGATTTGAAACACACCTGTATATACCATACAGAACCGATACAGCCTTGCGGACTCGAGAGATTAGAGAGTCACGGATCCTGCGAAGGAATGCCGCCAGTAAGTATCAACCGTAGCATAACAAAAACAAGACGCCACCGTCAAAATTACACCCAACCCGGCCTTGAAAGAAACCAAGGCCAAGCAGGTGGTGCACCCAGACAAACCGAGGCACATAGCCTGGCACAATATCACGCCATGAATGGAGCCTTGTTGCGATATCAGTAATACGTGTGAGCCATAGACTGTATATAAATATGGACAAACCCTCCGTGACGTCACCCATAGACATTCTTAACAGCGGAGATGAAGCCTAAAATTGAGCTTCTGGGCGCCGCCATCTTGGACATTTCAGTCTGTGTTCTAAGCCCGCCTACCTCCGGCCAGACCAATCAAAGCCTCGAATCCGTGAAGGTCATGCCGTGATGACAGATGACAGCTGCCAATGAAGTTGACCACGCCCTTAATTATTCATAAAATAAATCCTTCTCTGTGCATTAAAATAATGGATTCTAAAAAAACTCACCCCCCTCACAGTTGTCATGGACTCGAACACTACTGAAAGACACTAAAACCGTTTTTTGAACCAGGCTGTAAACATGTTTATTTTGGCTGTAAAGTTGGACATTTTAACATGGGTGTCTATGGGAGTTGACTCCTTTCTGCAGCCAGCCTCAAGCGGCCAGTCGAGGAACTGCAAGTTTTTGCAATTCCGCATGGGCTTCATTTTTCAGCATGGAATGTTGCCGCTTGGTGTGAGCCCCCCGCCCTTGAGGCAGGGACTTTTTATAAATATGACTGGCAAACTATGTACGGGGCTCTTCCTAGGCAGACTCTCACAGAGATGAAGCGCAGGACGACCCCAAGCTCGTTAAAAACTCCGATCGGTAAGATACCTGTAATGACGATGACCCTTCAATAAACTCAACAAGAACCCTCCATCGTTTGGTCAGACTGGTTTTTGGTGATCCACTTCCATCGGGTCCACCCCGGAGGGTTGGACGGTAGGTTTTCTATGCAACAGCTTTGGTGACCCCGACGTGATTTGAACGAGTTGCATGGAGAACACCTAATTGGACAACGGATCGACTCCTGTGGACCGGCGCTGTCCAGCATCACCCTAGATCTACTGATAAGGTAAGCAGAACCTGGAGACGTCCAAATCTGTATAACTCACAGAACACATAGTCCCTCATTATTGTGATGTTGGGGGCCGCCGTGCCTATGGAGTCATAACCAGTATAAAACTGTATGATAAGGGTCCTCGTCTAGGGTAATACGGGGGTCCGCCGAGACCTAATTTTCGAATAAAGGGCGCCATAGCGCGGATAAAAAACAATAAATAAAGACGCCTATGCGAGATAACAATACGGTCGGACCGTAAATATACCAAAAGGGGTATACAGGGTACCATTGCGCGATAATAATTTAAAAAAAAAAATTAAAAAGTCAGTTGGACTGTCGGGATATCATTAAAAAAAAAAAAAAAGAGTCAGTTGGATTGACAGGATATTAGGAAAAGAAGTCAGTTGGACTGACAAGGTGTAGTCAATGTATCGGATACATTAAAACAGGAATAAATAAAAGGGGAAGTTGGACTTCGCCCAGGTTATACGGTAATAGTTAGTCATATTTATAAAAAGTCCCTCTAAGAGTTACAGCCGTCTAAGAGTTAGACTCGCGGCACGTAAACGGGGGAGTTGGACTCCGCCCCTTAGAGTAACAGTGTAAAATGGCCAGCGGCGGTGGTAACTCTGGGTTCGCCCAAAGGCAGTGTGTCGATGGCATATTAGCCAGTAATCCCCACTGCCAAGCCGAAGGGGGGAAAAAATGGAAGAAGAGGCACCACAAATATCGCAAGGCCTGGGAAAAGGCTGGCTGGATAAACTCGGGCTGGGTAATTCGGTCCTCCTTAATGGTTTTGGAGGGTGAAATTGACCGACAGCGGGAAGGCCAGAGACAGCGAGATGGCACCATACCAGACAAGGCCGAACGCAGATGCGGTGGCCAACATCTAGTGCGCCTGGCCTACCTCAGGGCGCTCCAGGACGAGGACACCCGGCGGTCGGGCGCCCGCAAAAAACCAGGAAGCGGGGGGGCCGCCGCGCCCCCCCTGTGTTGCCCCGGAGAACCCGTCCCCCATACCGGCCGCCGTGCCGCCATGCCCTGTCCCGGCCGCCGTGCCGCCATGTACAATACCGGCCGCCGTGCCCCCGTGTCCTGCCCCGGTCGCCGTACCGCCATGTCCCTCCATCTACCCCTCCCTTGACCCCTCTAGCCCCACAGCTCCACCACCCCCGTACCTGCCACCCCCAGCGCACCCAACCTACGCTGATGCCACCAAAAAGGGACCCTATGGGGACGGCCCCGAACCAGGATATTGCGACGTCTACCCGTGCGGGATGCAAGACCCCACCCCCGCCGAGGCCCAGCGAGCCGGCCGAACCAGACACCGAGCGGGAGAGGGAGGTCACCGGTCCCGCCCACGCCGCCAGAGGGAAAGAACCCCGGACGGAGGCCACGGACAATTCCCCGTGGTCGAAATCACCTACGCCTCGGCACAGAGCCCGGTCCGAGTCACCTACTCCAACGAGCCGGCCCCACCAAACCACCCCCAGGACCACTCCGACGGACCTGATGACGAAGAAGACGACTCCTGGGATGACCCCCGCGCCGATAGGCAACGCCGAACGACCCTCAGGGGCCCACCCCTGCCACGCCCTCCAGTCCCCACCGTCCATGCACTGGTACCCGGGAGAAGGGGCCCGGGGGCCATCGTGACGCCCCCCAGACCGCCCCCTCCTGCCCCAACACGCACCCCATCCCGGGTCCGCCACCGCAGCCCCGCCCAGCCCCGCCAAAGTCCCAGCAGGCTGCGCCACGGACCCAGCCACGCCCCCGAGCCAGAACCACCTACCGCCGCGACCGGCGGATGGGGAATGGGAAGCCCGGGCCCGAATGAAACCTACGCCGAGCTCTTCAGCAGCTGACAGGAGGAACAAGAGAGAGAAAGCCAACGCCGTCACCAGGACACCGCAATAGTAGAGGAAGAAAGGCGCCGCCGGGCGCAAGAAGAACAGGAACAGACAAGTGTAAGACCGACGGGGGCCTCCGACGGGGGCCTCCGGTGGGAACCACCGGGGCCCGATGACAGGGGCCCCACCCATCACCCGCAGCAAGACGCGAGTGGGGGGCCCACGAACAGATAGAGGAAGTGACATAGAAAGACCCGAAGACGGCACCGGCCCCGACTCCAACTCCGAGGGGGATACGCTCCCATGTTTCCCCTGACCACAGACCCCGCACCCCAACTGGCGGTCATGAGTGACCTCCACCTCAGCCTCTCCGAAATGCAAGAACAAGCATTCCCCCTGGAGGTCAACTACTGGTACCTCCAAGGCTGCCGAAAGGATGCTGCGGGGTTGTGGGTCCACCCCAACCAAAGACCCGCCCTGTCTGCCAAAGCGGCAGGACTCATCCAGACGATGCACCAAGTGGGCCACCAAGCCAGCCACATCCTACACCAACGGATCCAAAGAGACTGGTGGTTCCCCCACATGCTGGAGACCATAAAAGAACACACCGACCGCTGCACCACATGCCAGCAGCTAAACCCCAGACAAGGGTTCCCAGTGGGACCCGGATGCTACCCCGTCCCACCCCTACCATTCCACGACATCTGCCTTGATTACACCGACATGGGCCCTGAAAACCGGGTCCAGGGTTATCGCTATCTGCTGGTCTGTGTAGACAGGTTTTCCCGGTGGATCGAGGCCATCCCCACGAGAAAGGAGGATGGAGCCACCGTGGTTAAATGGTTAACTGAGCAATTTATCCCGCGATGGGGTTACCCCCGATCGCTCCACACTGACAATGGGTCCCACTTTAGCAACAAGTTACTCCAGCAGGTCGAGAGCCAGCTAGGAATCAAACATCGCTTTGGCTCAGTCTACCACCCCCGATCGCAGGGGATCGTAGAACGAGCCAATCAATCGCTAAAAGCCATTATGGCCAAAACCATTGTCGAAGGCGTGACCACGCGAGAACTAATCGGTACCGAGTTGCGCCGCGTGGTAAATGACACCGCTAAAAGCAAAAAGTGTACTTGGCTCTCCGCATTGCCAATGGCGTTAATGACCATGCAAAACAGCCCCAGCGCGCGATCAGGGCTCCCGCCGCACAAACTAGTTACGGGAAGGCCGATGCCTGGCCCTTATGACCCGCCAGTGGGGCCCATCCCGGATGGGTTCCCCGAAACTCTGTTGTCGTATTGCCAGCACCTAACCGAGGCCTCCCGAGCTATGTATTTACAGAACTGTACGACCCCGGAAGCATCCCCGGCGCCACCCCTGCTGCCGGGAGAGTGGGTGTGGGTCAGACGACACAAGAGGCACTTCCCTGAACCTCGGTGGGAGGGTCCATTTAAGGTAGTATTGTGCACCCCCTTCTCTGTCTCTGTAGAAGGAAAAGCCGGCGCCAAGTGGCACCACCTGACCAGCTGCCGGAGGGCCGGTGACACCGACCCCATCCACGGGCCGGCCTGCACCAGACCAGAGCTGCATGGCGGATCCCGGGGAGCAGAGGGAGGCCCGGCGTAGACGGCAATGGACGGCCACCTGGAGGTCGGGACTCGGAACCTTCGCCCTCGGACTCCTCCTCCTCCTCGCCTGGCAGTCCCTCCGAACGGACCTCGGGCCCCTAATCAACGTAGACCCTGACAGCGGCAACAAAGAAGAAGAAGCTATTGACGCTGTGTAATTGAATGTATCGCTGCATAGTCTGAACAACGCATGTATTGAACCCAGTGTCGGGATAATAAAAAGGGGACATAATGGGGCGGACATGGTCGCCGCCTTCCCCAAGACGACACCGGTTATGTAACCAGGGCATTAACTACTTCCAGCTCCGTTAGAATAGCTCCGTTAAGAGCTTTATTGCTGTTACCTGCGTTTAAACCAATAGCTATCTCGCTTTGACCCCATGCAACGTACACTGAAGGAATGTTTGAGTTATAACATGAATGCATTGTGCTTATATTGTCTGCTTATATTTAGCCTGTTCGGGCGCCGACAGTCCAGGTGAATGCTGCCTCGAAGAAGGCATGTGGAAGGTTTCGCCTCCAAACGGGTTTTCCTCCACACTGGCTGCGGCCCCAGGCATTCTGTATTACTGAGAAGTTATCTGTCGATAACTTGAGGGGGATTGTTGATGTATACAAAATAAACTCTGTGCCAAACAAGCCTGCAGACACTTAGTCAGAGGCCCATAAGGCCCCGTGCAAAGCAGGCGGTTGATTTGAAACACACCTGTATATACCATACAGAACCGATACAGCCTTGCGGACTCGAGAGATTAGAGAGTCACGGATCCTGTGAAGGAATGCCGCCAGTAAGTATCAACCGTAGCGTAACAAAAACAAGAAGCCACGGTCAAAATTACACCCAACCCGGCCTTGAAAGGAACCAAGGCCAAGCAGGTGGTGCACCCAGACAAACCGAGGCACGTAGCCTGGCACAATATCACGCCATGAATGGAGCCTTGTTGCGATATCAGTAATACGTGTGAGCCCCCCGCCCTTGAGGCAGGGACTTTTTATAAATATGACTGGCAAACTATGTACGGGGCTCTTCCTAGGCAGACTCTCACAGAGATGAAGCGCAGGACGACCCCGAGCTCGTTAAAAACTCTGATCGGTAAGATACCTGTAATGACGATGACCCTTCAATAAACTCAACAAGAACCCTCCATCGTTTGGTCAGACTGGTTTTTGGTGATCCACTTCCATCGGGTCCACCCCGGAGGGTTGGACGGTAGGTTTTCTATGCAACAAGACTGAGATCCTGTATAGCCTGGCCACAACAGATCACATTCCTCCCTCCATGACATTAGTCCTTGATAGTTTGCCTGAGCTGTCCAGCTATGAGGCTCATGAGCAAAGGAAAGTTGATTGGGCAAGGCTTACAGAACATGATCTCTGGAAGTATAGCGTCCTGACTGATTGTAGTCTCAGTAATATTGATTTATTATTCCAGCCATATACTACTTAATATACTATTAACGGTATTTTCTGTCTAACTATAATATTTGAGGTTTATTCCACCCAAATGCCAAAACAATTGTTCTAATTGTGATAATACTACAGTTCCATATAGGTGTTATATCACTGTCCAGAACAAATAAATGACTGGATGAACCAAAGTTTTCTTCAATTAAACCACAACTAAACTGAGGTAATTGTTTTTGGCAATAAAGAAAAGACGATTGCTGTTAGTAAATACCACTGTCTTAAAAGACCAAATACCAAGTCTGAAACCTTGGTGTACTGATACACTCGGATCTGATTTTCAGCAGTCATATCAAATCAATCACCAAAACAGCCTTCTACCAGCTGAAGAACACATCCAGAGTGAGAGGTCTCATGTCCCAAACAGATCAGGAGAAGCTGATCCATGCTTTTATGTCTAGTAGACTTGACTATTGTAATGGTCTGACAGGACTGCCCCACAAGAGCATTAAACAGCTGCAGCTCATTCAGAATGCCGCAGCTCTGGTTCTTACTGACAAAGAGATCAGAGCATATTACTCCAGTTCAGAAGACTTTACACTGGCTCCCAGGCAGCTATAGAATATACTTAAAAGTTCTGCTACTGGTCTACAAATCACTGAACTTATTCTGTAAGGACTTTGAATTATTTAAATCCTTTACTGATCTTAACGCTGTTGCATTATACTGCACTGTGTTTTAAAATAACCTCTGTTTATGCATTTTCATGATTTAAATGCTCTTTGTTCTTTGTTTTTAAATGCTTTTAAAATGTTTAACTTTTAATCATGTAAACCACATTGAGCCTTGTGTATGAAATGTGCTGTATAAATAAATAAAGCTGCCAAAAACATACCAGAAACATTTTACCTTAATACTTGTTCAGAAACATAGGACACACTTTTTTTTCAAACATCCTTTTTATTTAACAAACAAAAATCAGTTTCAACAGGGCCAACAGTGCCTAGGGGCTGGTCATCTTTTAAGTGAATGGCTGAGAGAAGGCAGGCTGCTGGGAGGACACACACTCCATGACTCCTGAGAGAGAGAAAGAGAGAGAGAGATGCCAGACAACAGAGTAGAAATAACATGTTATTGACATTTTTGACATTATTGACTTTTCCTGACCCTCCAATATTCAACCCCTAGATTGTGAAGTAGGTAACAGCACTACATACCAATTACAATTTCCCTTCTTTTCTCAATTGCCTGCCAATTCCTCTTTGAAACTCCTCCACTTCACTGAAATAGTAAATGGACAAGAAAATAATCACTGCTGGGTTAACAGAAATATTGGAAACACTTAAAAATGGTACATTTTTTAACTACTTAATTAAGGTATTAACTAATATTAGCAAATAGTTGATAAAGATTTACCTCTGATGATAAACGGGACCAGAGAGGAAGACCTGTTCAGCCTCCTGCAAGGACAAATTCTGCAGCACAGACAGGCCATATATGATGGCCTTTCAAAAGAGAAAGGTTACTTCAAAACTACAGAACAGCAAACCGTTATACACTGGTCCATACACAAGTAGCACCATTGTAGCCATGCTGTTTACATAGGCTTTGAAAGTACAGGAACATGAACAAATACATAACATGGTTAGACCTACCTCTGGAAATAGAACACCCAAGATGAACTGCACTTCATCCGTGAAGCCCAGTTGTGTTGGTGTTCTATGCAGTACTGCCTTCAGAAAGGCAAACAGGATGTCCTGTTGTTCCTCACTGTCAAGGTAGACAGGCACCTGGAACGAGGACTTCAGAGGAAACCACTTAGAAGGCTTCCTGTTGAGCACACCCTATTGGCAAACCAAGACACAGGAACAATTACTTTGTGGGAATTGGGTCTTTGAGCCTATTGTATGATAGTTGTTAATCACTGAACAGGCAGTAAATGTCAGTTACATTAAATACATGCATACATTTAAGATAAAAATACAATAAATGAGCTGCATAGTTAAATATGTCTGTTGATGATATTCCTCACAAATGCTCTGGTGATTAATTTCTGTGAGTCAGTCAGTAATAAGAAAATGTGAACATTCTCAAAGTACCACCAAATGCTGCTCAGCCCCCTGTGACTGTAAAATGAAGTCCACAAGTCGCTTTTCCTCTGCAGTGCGGTCAATGACAGCCTGCATGTGATCTGCGGTGTGGTGGTGGAGGTTGTTGGTGCCACTGCCGGTGTGGTGGAGGTTGTTGGTGCCACTGCCGGGGGCGTGGTGGAGGTTGTTGGTGCCACTGCCGGTGTGGTGGTGGAGGTTGTTGGTGCCACTGCTGGGGGCGTGGTGGAGGTTGTTGGTGCCACTGCCGGTGTGGTGGTGGAGGTTGTTGGTGCCACTGCCGGTGTGGTGGTGGAGGTTGTTGGTGCCACTGCTGGGGGCGTGGTGGAGGTTGTTGGTGCCACTGCTGGGGGCGTGGTGGAGGTTGTTGGTGCCACTGCTGGGGGAGTGGTTGCCAGAGATGGAAGGTTGTCACTGTGCTTCTTCTTGCACAAATCCAGATGTTTAATAAACTCTGGTTTGCGTAGAAGTGTTACACCACAGTAGACACAATGATAGTGGAGCTGAAGCCGACATTCCAGTCCACATCTGTGAATGGTATATCCTTAAACATAAGAGCAAAGAATTAAGTATCATTATATCATCAGTATTTTATTACAAAATGTCACTCATAAACACAAAATTTGAATCAAGTATGAAGTTTCAGCAGCCATGTAACTACAAATATTTGCAAACTTTACCTTCATGGCAAACAGCCTGGTTGAAATGGTTGTCCAAATGTTCTCTGCACTTACTCAACTTTGTTGGACTAAACAAAGTTGGGCTGCAGAAGGGACAGTGAAAATGAAGACAGCATGTCCTGCATCTGTCCAGTTGGGGCAAGGTTCGCCCTTTCTGTATCGTAATGTGAACCTTAAAAAGAGAGTGCCTAATTAGTCAAATGAAATATTTGTACACCGTTTTCAAGACATAAAATAGGCCTAAACCTAATAATGGACAAAAATACATTTCTGATCTTCCCCGGATTAGCTTAATTTCCGTCCACAAAATCTCTAAATACAGTATAGATAATAGAATAATATAGGCTAAATGTAAATACTTATATAAACATACATGAGACGTAACATGATATATTAATGTAGTGTTATGTAAAAGATTATACGTCACTCGGTGGTTATCTTTGGTCTACTTTATTAACTCGGTGATTAATTACACAACACAGAAAAAAAAGATCGAACTGCTATATCGTGGACTGGTATATCATAGACTGTATATAAATAGGTTGTAATGGTGTTACTACCTTTAAGGTAGTAACACCATTACAACCTATTTATATACAGTCTATGATTACAACACATACAATACATATATAATACATTAACTGTTAGCAGGAAGTAGGCTACACTGCCAATATGCATTTCTGCCATGTCATATCAGAAAATGTTAAGTTTCATGCATTCAATCAATAAGTATGTCTGTCTGTCTGTCTTATGAAAACGTAACGTCAGCCTTATAACGTTACGTGTTTTTCTCACATCATCCACTTAATCATTTTTTATGTTTAATTTAATGCACATGCTAAAACTCTTCGTCACCGTGCTTGTACTTCGGTTTCATTAAACAAAATGTACGGTCTACAGTTCATTTCCAACAAGCTAACATTAGCTATTAGCTACCTATTCGCTTAACCTAGATGACTATGACGTGCCCTTCAGACTATCATGGCAAATAGAGTCACATCATATCAAACGTAACACATTAAAACATTGATTTTGCTGTCGAATCAACAGAATAGTTTAATGATATTAAACAAATAATTCACGTTCAATACTCACACTCCGGTCGTCGTCCATCATGGATGTACTCCTCGTGGTGTATGTAAGTGGGAAGACAGTACACCGTCCAGTTGGTGGCGCTGCCGCTGTCGCACATTCTTGAGGGGCGCAGATCTGCGGTCGTGAATCTGCAGCCTCCGGGTCTTTGGCGCGTATTTTCTAAAACGCCATTTTGATTGGCTAGTGCCCGGAATGTGGAATATGATTGGCTGAAAGTTCTCACAGTAAAGATGGCATATTCCTTATTTTGGCACATTCGTTTTATTTATATCTTCGTTCAAAGTTATTTTGGAGAGCCCCTGAAGAGGAATTTAATGACTGATTGTCAAAGAAGAAGCACAACAACAAATTTTCAGTAACAAGTGAGTATGAATTATTTTTTATCTTAATTCTATTTGAAAAAACATGTCGTTATCGATTTATTCGCAGGTTAAAAAGGGAGCTTTGAGATATGACTTAACACACTTTGTCACCTTAAACTATTTAAAATTACAAAGACGCTAATGACTAACATAGTAACGAGCGTTTTTGAAGCTGTCTAAAACGCTGACATGTTAATTGAAAGTGTATTGAATTAAAGTGTAGAGACGTAATGTGACGTCATATAGGTGGACTCAGGAGTCCTCTGGGGGCTGAACTCATAGGCTGAACTCAACACAGCGCTCGGCTTTCTGCTGCTGTTCGTCGGCAGCCACCTGGGTAGTAAACAGCCTATATCCTAGCCTAGCTCCCGTCACCGGAGGAGCTGCACACCCGCCGACATGAACGATAAATGACCGTTTTCACGTATGGTCGCCGACGAGTCGCTCTTTGGCTGTGACGTTCATGCCATTTTCGCGTGAGTTCTCGAATTAAACAAGAAACATCTCAACATTAAATAAACATACATAAACATATTCTAAAGCCAAAATCTGGAAATATAAAATGAAGTCCCCCATGACGCTGCTGACACGGACACCGAGGCTCAACTGACCGTCGCTTGCAGGTGTGCCGCAGAACCTTGATGTCGGTGGGCTGACAAATCCGCCGCTGACCCAGGTGGATGACTTTTCAGTTGTAAAAAGCAAACAACTCCACCAGTACAGCCTGTTTGTTTTATTACAGCGATATCCGGATATCGCTGATAATTTTCGGTCTTGAAATGCCTTTCCACTTTCTTAACCTTTTCTTTTAATTCCAGTTCTGGAGTTGTTTTTCCGTTTTTTTATTATTTGAAGTTTTTCTGTGAAAGGACGCCTTGTAAAGGGCGATCCGATCAAACTAGCCGCAACGTAATTCACAGAGGCGGCAGAGTGGTGAGAACGGTTGAGACTCAACTAGGACTTCGTGAAGGCCTACGACCTTATTTTTTTGTACCGCCCACTTGAAATCAAACTGTGATTGGTCAATCTGCCACTCACTCTCCAAACCAAAACACATAGCTTGGCCTTCTGCAGGAATTGTGAAGTCCTAACCAATGAATGAGCCAGCTAACCGGGCCTTGATAGAAACGGACGATTCTGATTGGATAACCTGTTTTAGGGACCGTAGCCATTTCATTGTGATGTGAATTTGACAGTAAACTTAATTTCAGAGCATGGATGGGAGAAAAAAAAAAAAAAAAAGATCAAATGTATTGTATTAAATTAAATAAGATAGCAATTAAAAAAAATACAAATTATTATTTCTTATTTAATATTTTTTGGTCCAGAATTTTGCTAGGCCTTCTCTGAAGGTGTAGAAGGCCCTGAGGGTTCCCCACTGCTGTGAAGTAAAATGTGCTGTCCTTATACCATACTTTTGTCACTGCAGTACACACACACTCTCACTGACCAGTCAATTCAGAATTGGCGGCAAACCCCCTACCATCCCCCACATGTCCTGCTAAACCATGACTATCTCTGTGTATGATACACACTGAGAAACAGTGACCAGTCAATACTCAAGTAAACTAAGGCAAACGAGTTTACCTGAGAATTCACTAACTGTTTTTTTTGGGATAGAGCAGGAACCAGCTTGACTTCTAATGGGCAGCTAGGTGATTAAATGAGTTAAGATAAGATGAGTTAAGATAAGATGAGGTAAAGAACAGTAAAAAAAAAAAAAGGTCAGTTGTCTCTTATCAAGTCATTCATGTGTCAGCAAAGCTCTGAATTATTTAGATTTACCACTTATTCTTTTTGCCTGTCAACTCATCTGGCCTTCCCCTTATAAGATGCAAGTTGGTCTCCTCTCCTGTCCACTTACTGTTCATAGACTGTACATTGGGCGACATGAGCCTTTCATGCAAGGTATAAAAGTCACAGCAATTTGCTTATTGTACAAGCAGTTGCCAGTGGCGGTGTGATTAAAATGTGTTATCCATCCTCAGATGGTCTGGGAGGGCGTTCCACAGCTCCAAGGCTGTGGAACGCCCTCCCAGACCATCTGAGGGCCCCACAGACCACTGATGCCTTCAAACGTAGCCTAAAGACACATTTTTTCAGGAAAGCTTTCCACTAATTTTATTGCCTTTTTAACATTTATTAACTTGTGCCCCTCTTTTCTTTTAAGCTTGCATTGTAGCACTTTGAGATTGTTTAAATGTAAAGTGCTCTATAAATAAAATGTATTATTATTATTATTATCCTTTTTGTCTTCCATAGATGTGGAACATTATGGCCTTGGCTGAAAATTGTCCACCAAAATCGTGACACCTAAGGCAATGGGATCCATTGGAGCTGCGAAGACATCCAGACAGGTTGGTTTTGGTCACACTAATGAAAGTACTGTTGCTCAGAAAGCTGCTCTCGTTGTCATCTGCCTAAGAGTGATGTTATGCTGTGAAGTACAATGTGCTGTCCTTCTATACCATACTTTTGTCACTGCAGTACACACACACTCACACTGACGGGTCAATTTGGAATTGGTGGCAAACCCCCTACCATCCCCCACATTCCCCCAAATAGATGCAATACGAGACAAGGCTGATGTTTCTACTATTGCACAATGTGCTTCACACCATACTTGCACAGATTTTTCAACAAATGGGTTTAAAGTGGATTTCCTCAGTTGTTTAAAATAGTTTGAGTATATGTATGCACCCAGATCTAAACCCATGGAAGTTGGGATCCAGGAGAAAGTAGCTGCCTGCTGGGTAGACCAGTAGTACCATGATAGGGAGTTTTAAGCCTCCTCTATGGAAGATATAAAAGGGTCAGATGTAGCCCTGGTCATCTGTTTCTCCAAAAAAGATTATTGAAAAGTTTGTTCATATTACAATCAAATTTGAATGGAGTGGAATGGAGTGAAATGAATACAATAATGTCGCAAGGATATTCATTTATGCATTACTAAATTGTCCTATTAAAAAGAGAGGCAGGGAAGACCATCTTTGTAAAGATTCAGTAGTCTTGATTATAACTGCATTGTAATTGGCCGGAATTATTGCATCAATCTGTGGAGTAATATGAATGCCAAAGTATTTGAATCCATTGACTGCATTTATGAAGAGGTAACCTAATAATAGGCGTAGCCTTTCTTGTGTACTAGGATCTAAAATGGATGATTAAGCTTTATTAACCTTATACCCTGAAAACATTCCAAATCTGTCAATTAGTTTGAACAAAGCTGGAAGATAATGTTTGAATGTCCAGTTTGGTAATTAAGGGCGGCAGTAGCTCAGTGGGCAGAGCGGGTGGACAGAGCGGGTCATCCACTGACCGTAGGGTTGGCGGTTCCATCTCCGTGATCGCCCTCCTCCAACTGTCCACATGTGGAACCCCACAAATGTACTGATTGTAAGTTGCTTTGGACAAAAGCATCTGCTAAATGCCCCTTTTAAGTAGTTCTCTAGATCCTTCAACCAAAGATTTAGTTTATACCCATGTACTTGCAAGCAGTGCAAAGTGGGTGGAGGGAATTGGTTCTCTGCATTTGACCCATCCTATATTACATAGGAGCAGTGGGCTGCTATGTTCAGCGCCCGGGGAGCAAGTTGGGGTTCAGTGTTTTCCTCATGACACTACGACATGCAGACAGTTGGAGGAAGGAATCGAACCGCCGACCCTGCAATTAGTGGACGACCCGCTCTACCCACTGAGCTACTGCCGCCCCAAATATGATATCAATTTCAATGTAGCTGCATATCAGTCATTTCCAATATTTTCAGCTGTCTTCAAACATAGTAGCTGTACCTGCTCGTAGTGACCCTTTTGCGTGTTTGCCTGAAATGATTGGTAGATGGTTAATGTATAAATATAGGAGAAAATAAGCTGCTGTTTACTGCACCATCTGGTGACTTTTCAATCAGCAACAGTCCTTTTAAAGCAGGTTCTTGCCATGTATGTGTGTTGTATTGAGTTTGTCCTCCTTATTAAACCAGCTTTTTATTAGGTATGTGTTGCAAAATCAACCGTCCTCTTAAACCACCAGTGTCCTAAACCATGTGTTTGACCCGTCCTTCTAAACCACTAATATGTCAGGAATCCCATCTCACAGAATGTGAAACTCAAAGTAAAAATTTGGGATGTATGGAATGGGATGTATCTTAGTTGAAGATTTATCGAAAATTTAAAATAAAAAGGGAAAGGGGTGTCCCTTTATACCATGATTCGCTCAGGTATGTGTAAAATGTCTTGCTAAACCACCCATACCAGTATCTGTGTGTGTGCGTGTGTGTGTGTGTGTGTGTGTATGACCGTGTGCATGGATTGTAGTTTTGGTTTTGAGATGTCAGCATAATCACAAAACAGTATCTGACCTACACTCACATCAACAGCCACTGATCTACAACACAGCATCTAACAGCAACACAGCAAGCAACTTACCCATAACAACCATTGTCACTCACTATGGTCATCACTGAATACAGTTCTGTCTTTCATATCTGTTCATATCTGACAGGACACCAACACCAAGCCTGAGGAGAAGGCCTTACTGACCTTGAAGCCAAGGCTTCCACCGAGACCAGACATGAAGTCCAAAAAGGGCCTGGCACATGTCAACACGACCACCAGAAAGGTCTGGACCACTCAGGAGGGGTCTGATGCAGACCTGTTAGTAAAGTTCGGGCTGGCAGCCCTGAACCCAGAACACACCTCCACTACACACATGGTGAGCAACCTGCAATGTTATGTTTACCTGCTTTAGTGTGTGTGTGTGTGTGTGTGTGTGTGCGTGGATAGTAGTTTTGGTTTAGAGATGTCAGCATAATAAAAAAACAGTATCTGACCTACACTCACATTAACAGCCACTGATCTACATCACAAATTAAATCAAATCAAATTTCATTGATAGAGCACATATACAAACGGCTGAGCCGCAACCAAAGTGCTTCCCAGAAAGTGCTTACGTGCTTAAGTGAGAATGCAAAAAGAAATAAAAAGAAAAGAAAAGAAAGAAATGAAAAGAAAAGGGTTAAAAAGACAAAGCCTGAGTTAAAATTTTAAGAAGTAACTAGGGGACACTTTGCAGGCGCACATAGCGTCTAACAGCAACACAGCAGGCAACTGACCAATAACAACTATTGTCCCTCACTATGGTGATCACTGAATTCAGTTCTGTCGTTCATATCTGACAGGACACCGACACCAAGCCTGCGGAGAAGGCCTTACCAACCTTGAAGGTAAGGCTTCCTCTGAGACCAGACATGCAGTCCAAAAAGGGCCTGGCACATGTCAACTGGACAACCAGAAAGGTCTGGACCAAGGGCATCCCCAGCAAGGATATCTTCTCCAGAGACATTTACGCTGGACAGAAAGTTCATTTAAGCAGACCTCTGATGAGCAGACACCTGCTCAGCGCCTCCGAAGACACCGAGAAGCTGTCCGACGGTGGCGATGTCGCTGAGGAGAACGACCACCGTGCTGTTGTTCGTCACCATGACAACAACATGCAAATCTTCAGCGGCCAGATCCTGAAGGACAGGCCGGCAGCCACCTCCCTGACAGACGTAGAAGAGATTGAGGAGAAATCCTCAGAATGGTCAGAAAAACAGCACACCTCTGAACTCAACACGGGCAGCACAGAACCCGAGGAGCTGACCGGGCCCGATCCCGCCGGGGTCCCGCCCACCTGCCAGAACCAATGGAAACCATCAAAACAGCAGCACAAAGATAAAGACTTCAGTGGACTGATGGAAATGAAGGAGGAGGTCGTGGAGGAGGAAGGCGCGCAGAAGGTCAAGGACAAAAGCCTGCGGTGGAGATTGGCCTACTGGCTCAATGACAAGGCAAAGAAGCGCAACCAGCTGAAGATCGCCAGGACCTACCTGAGAGAGGACAGGGAGGGCCACCTGATCTACAGCTGTGAGTCCCTTTAGAAAACCACGACTTATTTGCTAAATCCAACACGGTTCAACCAAGTCACTGGTGGGGTCTCGTTTTCGGCACACGCTCGCGCTTTTCTCTGATCGTCTCATGTTCTGCAGACACCAATCCAACTGAAGGCAGTTTGGCCAACTCAAAAATCACCAGAGGCGAGAGAGAACAGATGAAGAGGAACCGTCTGCTCTGGGAGGAGAAAAAGAGAAAGAGGAGGGAGGATGCCATGGACTGCTACTTGGAGAAGCAGAGGGACAAGAAGGAGGCTCTGAGGCTGAAGGAGGAGCGGCGCTACGAACAGTGGGCTGTGAAGGTGGGCCTCAGCCCTTCAGAGCATGAGCCAGCTGACCGGCCCAAGAGGAGGATGAGCAGGCTGGAGAAGGCCGCTTCGGGGTGAGTAAGCGTTTCATTCTCACCAGGACCGCATAGGAGTCGTCACTGTGAACCAATAAGTGACTCTTTTCCTCCTTATTTCAGCTTCTTCGCCAGAGTGGGCGCCCTCTTCTTTGATCGGTGGGTTTGATGCGTTTGAGTCATTTTGCACCGGGGTCATTTTGTGACCTCATTGGACACAACAACTCCCCCCCCCCCCCCCCCCCCCCCCCCCTTCTCTTGCTTCACCCCCAACCCACCAACCAACGCCCCAATGTAAGAAAAAATAAGTAAAAATGAGCCGCCTGGCTGAACAAGCCAGACCGGGTCCAGTTGGGAGGCCTTTGGAGGGTTCCCAGAGACTGACCCCATTGTCACGAGGAGCATCTCATGGAATGTCTCCCGGCCACCTCAGGGTGTCTTCCACAGTCACCCTGTCTGCATGGCATCCAGGGACCTTCAGCCCTGGGCTGACCTCGTGACCTGACCTGGCTTGAATGGGACCACAGATGGGCTGAGGTCCACATTCAGACTCCAATGTAGTTGTACATATGTACAAATGTAAATATATTATTAATATAACAAAGAAATGTAAGAAAAAAATCACATATAATTGAAAATAATAATAAAAAACAATAATATTAACTAAAGAACTTAATAACAAAACAATTGTAAAATTGTAAAAATAGTGAAGTTGTATTCAACAAAGGATCAAAATGAACTAAAAACGTTTACATTTTTTTAAACTTGTCATTTTGTGTTTGTTTAGAATTTGTAAACAATAATACGATACTTAATCTTTAACATACTATTTCTGACAAACACGTGTGCACGAGCATGCACACACACACAAACACGCAGCCATGAGCCGGGGTCACGCCCGGGCCACGCCCCGTTCCCTCCCCTCCCAGGGCTCCTCCTCGGCGCGAGTGGGAGACCACCTGGAACGGGTGAGGAGGGAGAGGGGGCTGCTGCAGACCCACTGAGATGTCTTTGGGTTTCCTCTCTCAGGTGTCTTCAGAGTAGTTTCATGCTTTAACTTGACTAGCTGAGGTCCTAACGCAGTGTGTTGTGTCCTAGATGGTGAGGAGCCAGGGGGTCTCAGACACTCAGGAGGGGTCTGATGCAGACCTGTTGGCAGAGTTCGGGCTGGCAGCCCTGAACCCAGAACACACCTCCACTACACACATGGTGAGCAACCTGCAATGTTATGTTCACCTTTACGCTTTAGCGAATCGAGCCGCTCCTTTGCATCCATTTGGGGTACAATTCTAAATGATCTGCCAATCGGGCCGTATATGAACTCCTCAGAATCTCACACACTTCTAGTCCATGGTGTCTCTGGAAGCATATCCATCCATATTGTTCCTGACAATACCAGTGACAGTGGTATCTGCACAGGGCTCATTTTCCAAAGTTGAACTTCTAAAAAGCTACCTGAGGAGCTCCATGGGACAGTCTCGTCTCTCTGGACTTGCCATAATGTCGATTGAGAACCCCTGTGCGCGTCACCTGGACATTAAGGATTTAATTGACAACTCTGCGCAGAGGAAAGCCCTTAAAATTCAGTTATGATGTAAGTTAGCACATTTTTTATGTATTTTAATGATTGGGTATTGCTTTTAGGTTTATTGTGTCTTTGGTGTGCATTGATTTAGGTTTGTCATCATCTTCTTTTCACAAACTAAAAATGCTTCTGGTTTATCCTGGAGTGCTGGGGTTCTGTCAGCCACAAGAACTACAAATGCATCGGTGATCACATGAAAACGGGCCCTGAGACGAACCTGGGCAGAACCCACGCTGTGATACCAGGAAGCTACTGTATCACACACTGTTGACCGCTGAACAGTGAGATGTTACTTACTGTAAGGCAGACAGACAGACAGAAAGACAGACGGACAGATAGATAGATAGATAGATGGATATCAACTGTGTGAAACAATAGGGTTTTCAATAGGGTGCAAAGTGTTTGTGTGTGTGTCTGTGCGTCACCTCCACAAGAATGACACCTTAAAACAGGTGTTTGAATACCAATATCATTAAAGTTAATAAGACATTAGTCTTATTAAGTTAATATGACTGATAGTCAAGAATTCTTTTCTGGCCACATACAGTAAATGCTTTATTCGGTATAACTTCCAAAAATACACATACAAACACCACGTGTGTATGTGCATTTGAGTAAACCAATTTCAAATCATGACTTTGCAAATATAAGTGAGTGTTCATACACTTGATTACATGTTTTGTCAGAAAAAAATCATCTTAGCAACACTAGCAATACATCTTAGCATTATTCAAACGTATGCATTCCCAAGACGGTTGTCGCGGCCAGACCAAGCGAGTCCCTGGTTACCGGAACACGGCTGACCAATGAGACATTACTGGGCCCGCTCCCTATATAAGTCCCCACTTGTCAGTTCCAAGCTCAGTAGGGATTTGACAGGCGAGTAGTGAGCATTACAGCATTTCAGCGAGTCAGCGAGTTAGCAAGTGATAGAGAGTTAGCAAGAGAGATAGAGAGAGAGAGAGAGAGAGAGAGAGAGAGAGAGAGAGAGAGAGAGAGAGAGAGAGAGAGAGAGAGAGAGAGAGAGAGAGAGAGAGAGAGAGAGAGAGAGAGAGAGAGAGAGAGGAGATGAGAGAGAGAGAGAGAGAGAGAGAGAGAGAGAGAGATGGAGACAAGACGGGTAAAGAACCCGAAACCACGACGAGCACAAGAGACCCTGGTAGGGTTGAGGTCGAACACTGCGGCCGTGAGCCGGGGTCACGCCTGGGCCACGCCCCGTTCCCTCCCCTCCCAGGGCTCCTCCTCGGGCGCGAGTGGGAGACCACCTGGAACGGGTGAGGGAGGGAGAGGGGGCTGCTGCAGACCCACTGAGATGTCTTTGGGTTTCCTCTCAGGTGTCTTCAGAGTAGTTTCATGCTTTAACTTGACTAGCTGAGGTCCTAACGCAGTGTGTTGTGTCCTAGATGGTGAGGAGCCAGGGGGTCTCAGACACTCAGGGAGGGGTCTGATGCAGACCTGTTGGCAGAGTTCGGGCTGGCAGCCCTGAACCCCGAACACACCTCCACTACACACATGGTGAGCAACCTGCAATGTTATGTTCACCTGCTTTTGCGTGTGTGTGTGCGCGTGGATAGTAGTTTTGGTTTTGAGATGCCAGCATAATCACAAAACAGTATCTGACCTACACTCACATTAACAGCCACTGATCTACCTCAAAGCGTCTAACAGCAACAAAGCAAGCAACTGACCCATGACAACAAACAGAACAACTCATCTTCAGATTGTAAATCCTGCCAAAATAAGAATACTTGGTTTACTTTGCACTGAATCAGTATTGTTTTAGTTTGACTTCACACTTTACTCACAGAACAATGCATTCGTTTATACAACAATGTGCAGTTCTCTGTTCTGAAAATCTGTTTAAAACACTGCTTAAACATGTCACACTGGATAAATGTTTCAATCTCAGGCAATATAAAGCTGTCCTAAGCTGCCCTGACAGCCATCAGTATATATATATATATATATATATATATATATATATATATATATATATATATATATACATATATGTATATATATATATATATATATATATATATATATATATATATATATATATATATATATATACATACATATATGTATATATATATATACTGTATATATCAGTGGCGAGCGGTGACCTTTTACTGTGGTCATGCTGAAGTGTCAATACCATGCGCACCCGTAAGTGGGGTATTTATTTATTAATAATAAATATAATATGGTTTTAAACTATATCAACGCAATTTGACACTCTCACACTCACACTTGCCCCATGTTACCAACAACAATGTGTTGGAATTTACAGTGTATGTAGGCTAAATGAAAGCAGAAATATTCAGCACTGACGTGACGCTTGATGTGCCCACACAATTTAACCAGTGTGGTCAATCAAATGACAAGTCTCAAACAAGTTCAAACATGTCAGTTTTGCGCATACGCGTTAGCAGATAAGCTGCGTCATTGACAGCTTTTTTGCCTTTCAAAATGCTCATCTACGGTAAACACAGCCTCAAGCAGTAACTGTACTACACGTTGTCACAGTGCGCATGCGTGAAACAAGCTGTCAGCTTTCCAGCTTTTCGCAAGCAAAACGGGACAGATTAGGCACAGATTTAAGACCAAAACAGTAGAACTAAGGTATTGTATAATTTAACACACTGCCAGATTAATATTTTCAATTATTTTGATTGAAGGGCTTGGGCATGCACTGCATTTATAGCTTATTATGACAGCTTGCCCATGAGATATATATGTGTGTACAGTATATACAGTGGCGTAACTATCGGTAAGCAGCTACTCCAGTCGCTTACGGGCCCCAGCCAATCAGGGGGCCTGTCAATCTTTGAAGGGCTCCACCCACAACAATGATTTCATCTTCCCGCCGGGGCCCTTCATCCAGGGCGTGGTCAAAAATCAACCCACTCCTTTGCATCCATTTGGGGTACGATTCTAAATAATCTGCCAATCGGGCCGTATATGAACTCCTCAGAATCTCACACACTTCTAGTCCATGGTGTCCCTGGAAGCATATCCATCCATATTGTTCCTGACAATACCAGTGACAGTGGTATCTGCACAGGGCTCATTTTCCAAAGTTGAACTTCTAAAAAGCTACCTGAGGAGCTCCATGGGACAGTCTCGTCTCTCTGGACTTGCCATAATGTCGATTGAGAACCCCTGTGTGCGTCACCTGGACATTAAGGATTTAATTGACAACTCTGCGCCGAGGAAAGCCCTTAAAATTCAGTTATGATGTAAGTTAGCACCTTTTTATGTATTTTAATGATCGGGTATTGCTTTTAGGTTTATTGTGTCTTTGGTGTGCATTGATTTAGGTTTGTCATCATCTTCTTTTCACAAATTCAAAATGCTTCTGGTTTATCCTGGAGTGCTGGGGTTCTGTCAGCCACAAGAATTACAAATGCATCGGTGATCACATGAAAACGGGCCCTGAGACGAACCTGGGCAGAACCCACGCTGTGATACCAGGAAGCTACTGTATCACACACTGTTGACCGCTGAACAGTGAGATGTTACTTACTGTAAGGCAGACAGACAGACAGAAAGACAGATGGACAGATAGATAGATAGATAGATGGATATCAACTGTGTGAAACAATAGGGTTTTCAATAGGGTGCAAAGTGTTTGTGTGTGTGTCTGTGCGTCACCTCCACAAGAATGACACCTTAAAACAGGTGTTTGAATACCAATATCATTAAAGTTAATAAGACATTAGTCTTATTAAGTTAATATGACTGATAGTCAAGAATTCTTTTCTGGCCACATACAGTAAATGCTTTATTCGGTATAACTTCCAAAAATACACATACAAACACCACGTGTGTATGTGCATTTGAGTGAACCAATTTCAAATCATGACTTTGCAAATATAAGTGAGTGTTCATACACTTGATTACATGTTTTGTCAGAAAAAAAAACATCTTAGCAACACTAGCAATACATCTTAGCATCATTCAAACGTATGCATTTCCAAGACGGTTGCCGCGGCCAGACCAAGCGAGTCCCTGGTTACCGGAACACGGCTGACCAATGAGACATTACTGGGCCCGCTCCCTATATAAGTCCCCACTTGTCAGTTCCAAGCTCAGTAGGGATTTGACAGGCGAGTAGTGAGCATTACAGCATTTCAGCGAGTCAGCGAGTTAGCAAGTGATAGAGAGTTAGCAGAGAGAGAGAGAGAGAGAGAGAGAGAGAGGAGAGAGAGAGAGAGAGAGAGAGAGAGGAGAGAGGGAGAGAGAGAGGAGAGAGAGAGAGAGAGAGAGAGAGAGAGAGAGAGAGGAGAGAGAGGAGAGAGAGGAGAGAGAGAGAGAGAGAGAGATATGGAGACAAGACGGGTAAAGAACCCGAAACCACGACAAGCACAAGAGACCCTGGGTAGGGTTGAGGTCGAACACGCGGCCGTGAGCCGCGGTCACGCCTGGGCCACGCCCCGTTCCCGTCCCCTCCCAGGGCTTCCTCCTCGGCGCGAGTGGGAGACCACCTGGAACGGGTGAGGAGGGAGAGGGGGCTGCTGCAGACCACTGAGATGTCTTTGGGTTTCCTCTCAGGTGTCTTCAAGAGTTTCATGCTTTAACTTGACTAGCTGAGGTCCTAACTCAGTGTGTTGTGTCCTAGATGGTGAGGAGCCAGGGGGTCTCAGACACTCAGGAGGGGTCTGATGCAGACCTGTTGGCAGAGTTTGGGCTGGCAGCCCTGAACCCAGAACACACCTCTACTACACACATGGTGAGCAACCTGCAATGTTATGTTCACCTGCTTTTGCGTGTGTGGTGGTGTCGTGGGGGATAGTAGTTTGGTTTTGAGATGCCAGCATAATCACAAAACAGTATCTGACCTACACTCACATTAACAGCCACTGATCTACCTCAAAGCGTCTAACAGCAACAAAGCAAGCAACTGACCCATGACAACAAACAGAACCACTCATCTTCAGATTGTAAATCCTGCCAAAATAAGAATACTTGGTTTACTTTGCACTGAATCAGTATTGTTTTAGTTTGACTTCACACTTTACTCACAGAACAATGCATTCGTTTATACAACAATGTTGCAGTTCTCTGTGCTGAAAATCTGTTTAAACACTGTTTAAACATGTCACACTGGATAAATGTTTCAATCTCAGCAATATAAAGCTGTCCTAAGCTGCCCTGACAGCCATCAGAGAGCCGTTGAGATATATATATACATATATGTATATATATATATATATATATATATATATATATATATATATATATATATACAATATGTATATATATATATACTGTATATATCAGTGGCGAGCGGTGACCTTTTACTGTGGTCATGCTGAAGTGTCAATACCATGTGCACCCGTAAGCGGGGTATTTATTTATTAATAATAAATATAATATGGTTTTAAACTATATCAACGCAATTTGACACTCTCACACTCACACTTGCCCCATGTTACCAACAACAATGTGTTGGAATTTACAGTGTATGTAGGCTAAATGAAAGCAGAAATATTCAGCACTGACGTGACGCTTGATGTGCCCACACAATGTAACCAGTGTGGTCAATTAAATGACAAGTCTCAAACAAGTTCAAACATGTCAGTTTTGCGCATACGCGTTAGCAGATAAGCTGCGTCATTGACAGCTTTTTTGCCTTTCAAAATGCTCATCTACGGTAAACACAGCCTCAAGCAGTAACTGTACTACACGTTGTCACAGTGCGCATGCGTGAAACAAGCTGTCAGCTTTCCAGCTTTTCGCAAGCAAAACGGGACAGATTAGGCACAGATTTAAGACCAAAACAGTAGAACTAAGGTATTGTATAATTTAACACACTGCCAGATTAATATTTTCAATTATTTTGATTGAAGGGCTTGGGCATGCACTGCATTTATAGCTTATTATGACAGCTTGCCCATGAGATATATATGTGTGTACAGTATATACAGTGGCGTAACTATCGGTAAGCAGCTACTCCAGTCGCTTACGGGCCCCAGCCAATCAGGGGGCCTGTCAATCTTTGAAGGGCTCCACCCACAACAATGATTTCATCTTCCCGCTGGGGCCCTTCATCCAGGGCGTGGTCAAAAATCAACCCACTCCTTTGCATCCATTTGGGGTACGATTCTAAATGATCTGCCAATCGGGCCGTATATGAACTCCTCAGAATCTCACACACTTCTAGTCCATGGTGTCCCTGGAAGCATATCCATCCATATCCTTCCTGACAATACCAGTGACAGTGGTATCTGCACAGGGCTCATTTTCCAAAGTTGAACTTCTAAAAAGCTACCTGAGGAGCTCCATGGGACAGTCTCGTCTCTCTGGACTTGCCATAATGTCGATTGAGAACCCCTGTGTGCGTCACCTGGAAATTAAGGATTTCATTGACAACTCTGCGCCGAGGAAAGCCCTTAAAATTCAGTTATGATGTAAGTTAGCACCTTTTTATGTATTTTAATGATCGGGTATTGCTTTTAGGTTTATTGTGTCTTTGGTGTGCATTGATTTAGGTTTGTCATCATCTTCTTTTCACAAACTAAAAATGCTTCTGGTTTATCCTGGAGTGCTGGGGTTCTGTCAGCCACAAGAACTACAAATGCATCGGTGATCACATGAAAACGGGCCCTGAGACGAACCTGGGCAGAACCCACGCTGTGATACCAGGAAGCTACTGTATCACACACTGTTGACCGCTGAACAGTGAGATGTTACTTACTGTAAGGCAGACAGATGGACAGATAGATAGATAGATAGATAGATGGATAGGATCAACTGTGTGAAACAATAGGGTTTTCAATAGGGTGCTGTGTGTGTTTGTGTGTGTGTCTGTGCGTCACCTCCACAAGAATGACACCTTAAAACAGGTGTTTGAATACCAATATCATTAAAGTTAATAAGACATTAGTCTTATTAAGTTAATATAACTGATAGTCAAGAATTCTTTTCTGGCCACATAGAGTAAATGTTTTTTCGGTATAACTTCCAAAAATACACATACAAACACCACGTGTGTATGTGCATTTGAGTGAACCAATTTCAAATCATGACTTTGCAAATATAAGTGAGTGTTCATACACTTGATTACATGTTTTGTCAGAAAAAAATAATCTTAGCAACACTAGCAATACATCTTAGCATTATTCAAACGTATGCATTCCCAAGACGGTTGCCGCGGCCAGACCAAGCGAGTCCCTGGTTACCGGAACACGGCTGACCAATGAGACATTACTGGGCCCGCTCCCTATATAAGTCCCCACTTGTCAGTTCCGAGCTCAGTAGGGATTTGACAGGCGAGTAGTGAGCATTACAGCATTTCAGCGAGTCAGCGAGTTAGCAAGTGATAGAGAGTTAGCAAGAGAGAGAGAGAGAGAGAGAGAGAGAGAGAGAGAGAGAGAGAGAGAGAGAGAGAGAGAGAGAGAGAGAGAGAGAGAGAGAGAGAGAGAGAGAGAGAGAGAGAGAGAGAGAGAGAGAGAGAGAGAGAGAGAGAGAGAGAGAGAGAGAGAGAGAGAGAGAGAGAGAGAGAGAGAGAGAGAGAGAGAGAGATGGAGACAAGACGGGTAAAGAACCCGAAACCACGACGAGCACAAGAGACCCTGGGTAGGGTTGAGGTCGAACACGCGGCCGTGAGCCGGGGTCACGCCTGGGCCACGCCCCGTTCCCTCCCCTCCCAGGGCTCCTCCTCGGCGCGAGTGGGAGACCACCTGGAACGGGTGAGGAGGGAGAGGGGGCTGCTGCAGACCCACTGAGATGTCTTTGGGTTTCCTCTCAGGTGTCTTCAGAGTAGTTTCATGCTTTAACTTGACTAGCTGAGGTCCTAACGCAGTGTGTTGTGTCCTAGATGGTGAGGAGCCAGGGGGTCTCAGACACTCAGGAGGGGTCTGATGCAGACCTGTTGGCAGAGTTCGGGCTGGCAGCCCTGAACCCAGAACACACCTCCACTACACACATGGTGAGCAACCTGCAATGTTATGTTTACCTGCTTTTGCGTGTGTGTGTGTGTGTGTGTGCGTGGATAGTAGTTTGGTTTTTTATATGTCAGCCTAATCACAAAACAGTATCTAACCTACACTCACATTAACAGCCACTGATTTACAACACAGCGTCTAACAGCAACAAAGCAAGCAACTGACACACAACAACTATGGTCCCTCACTATGGTCATTGCCAAATACAGTTCTGTCATTCATATCTGACAGGACACCAAGCCTGCAGAGAAGGCCTTACAGACCTTGAAGGCAAGGCTTCCTCCAAGACCAGACAAGAAGTCCAAAAGGGGCCTGGCACATGTCGACACGACAAGCAGAAAGGTCTGGACCACTCAGGAGGGGTC
>JAXIVH010000001.1:3416096-3478596 GCA_036785325.1 Urophycis tenuis | reverse complement strand
GAAGGCCTTACCGACCTTGAAGGCAAGGCTTCCACCGAGACCAGACATGCAGTCCAAAAAGGGCCTGGCACATGTCATCACAACAACCAGAAAGGTCTGGACCAAGGGCATCCCCAGCAAGGATATCTTCTCCAGAGACATTTACGCCGGACAGAAAGTACATTTAAGCAGACCTCTGATGAGCAGACACCTGCTCAGCGCCTCCGAAGACACAGAGAAGCTGTCTGACGGTGGCGATGTCAATGAGGAGAACGACCACCGTGCTGTTGTTTGTCACCATGACAACAACATGCAAATCTCCAGCGGCCAGATCCTGAAGGTCAGGCCGGCAGCCACCTCCCTGACAGACGTAGAAGAGATTGAGGAGAAATCCTCAGATGAGTCAGAAAAACGGCACACCTCTGAACTCAACACGGGCAGCACAGAACCCGAGGAGCCGACCGGGCCCGATCCCGCCGGGGTCCCGCCCACCTGCCAGAACCAATGGAAACCATCAAAACAGCAGCACAAAGATAAAGACTTCAGTGGACTGATGGAAATGATGGAGGAGGTCGGGGAGGAGGAAGGCGCGCAGAAGGTCAAGGACAAAAGCCTGCGGTGGAGATTGGCCTACTGGCTCAATGACAAGGCAAAGGAGCGCAACCAGCTGAAGATCGCCAGGACCTACCTGAGAGAGGACAGGGAGGGCCACCTGATCTACAGCTGTGAGTCCTTTTGGAAAACCACGGCTTATTTGCTAAATCCCACACGGTTCAACCAAGTCACTGGTGGGGTGTGGTTTGCGGCACAGGCTTGCGTTTTTTTCTGATCGTCTCATTATGTTCTGCAGACACCAAGCCACCTGAAGGCAGTTTGGCCAACTCAAAAATCACTAGAGGCGACAGAGAACAGATGAAGAGGAACCGTCTGCTCTGGGAGGAGAAAAAGAGAAAGAGGAGGGAGGATGCCATGGACCGCTACTTGGAGAAGCAGAGGGAGAAGAAGGAGGCTCTGAGGCTGAAGGAGGAGCGGCGCTACGAACAGTGGGCTGTGAAGGTGGGCCTCAGCCCTTCAGAGCATGAGCCAGCTGACCAACCCAAGAAGAGGATGAGCAGGCTGGAGAAGGCCGCTTCGGGGTGAGTTAGCGTTTCATTCTCACCAGGACCGCATAGGAGTCGTCACTGTGAACCAATAAGTGACTCTTTTCCTCCTTATTTCAGCTTCTTCGCCAGAGTGGGCGCCCTCTTCTCTCGTCGGTGTATGTGATGCGTTTGAGTCATTTTGCACCGGGGTCATTTTGTGACCTCATTGGACACTCATTGGACGCCTTTGGAGGGTTCCCAGAGACTGACCCCATTGTCACAAGGAGCATCTCATGGAATGTCTCCCGGCCACCTCAGGGTGGCTTCCACAGTCACCCTGTCTGCATGGCATCCAGGGACCTTCAGCCCTGGGCTGACCTCGTGACCTGACCTGGCTTGAATGGGACCACAGATGGGCTGAGGTCCACATTCAGACTCAAATGTAGTTAACTATTATACAAAGAAATGTAAGAAGAAAATCACATTTCATTGAAAAGAATAAAAACAGAAATAGTGAGAATAATAATAATAATAATAATAATAATAATAATAATAATAATAATAACAAAAAGAAGAATAATAATAAGAATTTAAGAACATGTTAAGCTAGTAGGGGAACATCACATATCTAGTGCTCTTGCACAGTGTTCCTGCCTCTGCTGGTTTCCTTTTTATTCCCATACAGGCGAAATTCTGCCTGGCAGTCTTCATACCGCTATGCGTTGTGCCATGCGGCACTTCGCATTTTTTTGGTTTAATAGTTTTGTAACTACTTTAGTGGTTGTAAAGCACGTTTTGATGTAAAGTGACATTATTTGAAACACTGTTTATACTTGTATAGCGTAGGTGGCTGGTGATGGGTTTTCACGTTTTTAGGATAGATAGTCAGAGTAGCAGTTGACTCGGAAGACTCACATAACCCCCTGTCTTTTGTTTCTGGACACGAGTGAGGGGCAGCTTTCTCGCAGGAGTTATGTGTAGTCAGGGTTTCTTTATGTTCTGGTATTTTCCTTTCTTTGTTTTGCCACCGCGCTATGTGTTTGGAAAACAATAATTTATTAAATTATAACTTTGTCACTTCACCTTTGTCTACAACCTCGTATGTTATGTTGTACCATTTCTATCTCTTTGATGGTGCCATAACATATAATGGGGGCTCGTAGCCGGTTTTGAACCATATTTTGGTCTTTCGAACTTATAAAAAAAAAAAAATATCAGATTTTCCCTTTGTGAAATTTTTTTTTCTGTGGTGGTCGCACCACAGAAATCGATTCACTACGATCACCCTTCGTTCTAAATGTGCTGTAGAATTGAGGTGTTTTCCATTTTGTGCATTTGCATTTTTTTTCCCTTTGCCCAGTGATAATTTCTCTGTAGTCTATTTCTCGCTATCATGTTTGATTTAGACGCGTTTTTTATAGCTGCGAGTGTGGAGGCTTTGACAGCCGGTACTCGTGATGACCTCCTTAGGATTGCTGGGCACTACAAGCTGGAAGTGCGTGGTAACCCTAGCAAGAGGGAAATCCAAGAGAGGCTCCTTGCACACCTGCGAGGTCTTGGAGTGCTTGGGGGAGTGCCTCTTCCTTCGTCACCTGAATGGGGTAAACCTGATCCTTTACCTTCACCTAGTAAAGCTGACTTGGAGTTGAAATGTTTACAGGTGAGAGAGAAGGAAATGGCGTAGGAAAAAGAAAAACTTCATTTGGAGACCGAAAGACAGATATTACGTGAGCGAGAGAACAGAGCGCACAAATTAAAAATGAAAGATCTTAAGTTTCAACAAGCCTCGCGCATTAAAGAACTGGAACTTAAAGCCAGTGAGTCTGGTGCTCTAGTTAGATCTGATCACTTTGATGTAACTCGAAACATACGGGTTGTTCCACCTTTTCACGAAGATGAAGTCGATAAGTTTTTTGCACACTTTGAGCGCGTAGCCACTACACTGAAATGGCCGAGAGAAATTTGGACAATGACTTTGCAATGAGTTTTCAAGGGAAAGGCGCAAGAAGCGTATTCCACTCTGTCCCTCGAAGATGCAGCTGATTATGAAAAAGTCAAACAGGCTGTGTTACGCATCTATGCTCTGGTACCAGAAGCTTATTGACAAAAGTTTCGCAGTTATCAGAAACCTGAAGCTCTTACGTATGTTGAGTTTGTCAGAGAAAAAGAAATGCTTTTCGATCGTTGGCTTAATGCTCAAGAGGTGACCACTTTTCAAAATCTTTGTGATTTAATTATTCTGGAAGATTTCAAAAACTCTCTGCCTCAATTGGTTTCAAGATTCAAGATTACTTTATTTAGTCCCGGGGTGGCTGGGGTGACTGCTAATACAGTCGTTGGTGTATACGGTGAACAGAGGTGGAGAACTCACACAGCCTTGAGGAACTCCTGTACTTATTGCTTTAAACTCAGATGTTGTCTGGTTCACTCTGACCTGTTGGCTCCTATTGGTTAAAAACGAGTGGTACCATCTGATGATGTATGGGTTAACAGACATCTGTTTGAGTTTACTGAGAAGGATGTGTGGCTGCAGAGTGTTAAACGCGGAGCTGAAGTCAATAAACAATAGTCTAGCGTAAGCCCCAGGATTTTCAAGATGTGCTAGAATAGAGTGTGTTATTGTAAGTGTTGCGTCATCAGTGCCCCGGTAGTCTTTGTAGGCAAACTGATATGTGTCTAACTGTCCGTGTAGGTTTGACTTCAGCTCCCTCACCATCAACTTTTCAAAACACTTGACAACAACTGAGGTCAAGGCTACAGGTCTGTAGTCATTATTTACACGAGGTACAGCCTTTTTTGGAAGGGGAACAATCGTTGCCCTTTTCCACAGAGATGGAACTACGTGTGAGTCTACTGACCTTTGATAGACAGGGGCCCACGCTGGAGTAAGTTCCTCCGCACATGTCTTCAAGAGGAAAGACGAGACACCATCAGGGCCTGCGGCCTTATTTGTGTCAAGTCTTTTAAACAATTTAATTACTTCAGTGTGGTCAATGTCTATTTTTGGGACATCGTCCCCTGTTGATACAGTGTTAATAACCTCATTGCATTCAGAGGAATAGTCCTGTGTCTCAAACCTGAGATAAAAGTTGTTTAATTCATCTGCCATAGAACTATCATCCGTAGAATACAATGGTTTCCTAGGGGGAGCCATGTTTGTGATGGATTCCATAGTGGCCCACATTTTCCTTGTGTTGTTTGCGTTAAAGTCCTTCTCAATGGATTCCTTGTATTGTCTTTTTGCTGCATGGAGTTTCTGGTTTAATTCCTTTTGCGCTAATCGCTGTTGCAGTTGATCCTTATTCTTGAAAGCCAGTCTCTTGCGTTTGATACAGTCCTTGATGTCCTTCGAAATATATGATTTGTTATTGGGATATATCTTAATTGATTTGTGAGGTATTACTGTCTCTACACAAAAGTTAATATAGGATGTAATGACCTCTGTGGATGTGTTCAAATCATGCTCGTGGAATATGTCCCAGTCAGTGCTTAAATAACACCCCTTCAGGGTGTCAATACTGTCTGTGGACCAGATTTTAACAGTTTTTACTTGGGGTTTGGTCCTCTTCAGTACAGTAAGTAGGAATGAGGTGGATCACATTGTGGTCTGAATTGGACAATGGTGGCTTGGCTATGGCCGTGTATGCGTTTGGGATGTTCCCATAACATTTGTCCAATATTCTATTTTTCCTAGTTTCACATTTAATGTACTGGTCAAACCCGGGTAGACACATTTCCAATCTGCAATGATTTACATCGCCCAAAATAAATATCGGTGCCTCTGGTGTACGTTGTAGTCGTTTATGTACACAGTCTGCAACCTTGGTCGCAGCTCTCCCAGCATTGGCACTCGGGGGTATGTACACCGCGCAAATTAAAATGTTTCCAAACTCACGTGGTAGCCAGAAGGGGCGGCATAGTTGTTAGTGAGCATAAAGATCTCACACCTGCTCGTGCAGCCGTGCTGGCTGATGACTATGTTCTCACGCACAAGCGTGTCCCCGCAGTTTCCACATTTCCACAAAATGTTTCCAGTCAGCCAAAGGTCTTCAAGACGTTTACTAAAGAAGTTGCGCCTGATTTTGCCCATTCTTCAGATAGTCGTGTGTCGGTATCTAAAAATGCAAGTTCTACATGTGGCTACTGTAAGAAACGCGGCCATGTTGTTGCCGAGCAGCTTGGAATAGAACAGAGGTTGGATTGTGCGGTCTAAGAAATAATCCGATAATGTCAATAGTAATTTTGCTCCATTCATAATGGATGGACTCGTTGCTCTGCCTGGTGAGCCCAGTGCGCGTGTTCCCATCAAAATCCTGCACGATACTGGTGGTCACAGAGCTTCATTTAGCAACATGTGTTGCCTTTCTGCGACAAGACGTTAACTGGTGATAGTGTACGTGGGTTTGAAATGGGTTTCGTTAATGTCCCTTTGCATGAGATATCCCTTACTTCTGACTTGGTCACTGGCAACATCACCGTGGGCATTCGCCCTTCTTTATGAGGGGCCCTTTAGGACATTATTCAGAAATACTGTGCATACACACATATGAAACCATTCACACATTATACTGAAAACCTCTCACTCACACTAGTGAAACGCTCTCACACAAACAACTGAAATCATATATGCTCACACACACACATATGAAACCATTCACAAGTTATACTGAAAACCTCTCACACACACTGGTGAAACGCTCTCACGCAAACAACTGAATTGCTCTCACACAAACAACTGAAAACATGCTCACACACACATATGAAACCATTCACAAGTTACACTGAAAACCTCTCACTCACACTAGTGAAACGCTCTCACACAAACAACTGAAAACATATATACTCACACACACATATGAAACCATTCACAAGTTATACTGAAAACCTCTCACACACACTGGTGAAACGCTCTCACGCAAACAACTGAAACGCTCTCACACAAACAACTGAAAACATGCTCACACACACATGAAACCATTCACAAGTTATACTGAAAACCTCTCACACACACTGGTGAAACGCTCTCACACAAACAACTGAAAACATGCTCACACACACATATGAAACCATTCACAAGTTATACTGAAAACCTCTCACACACACTGGTGAAACGCTCTCACGCAAACAACTGAAACGCTCTCATCCAAACAACTGAAAAGATTTCATATGTGTGTGTGAGAGCATTTCACTTGAACAGGAAGGTGTTTCAGTTGAACAGGAAGGTGTTTGCATTAAACAGGAAGAGTCGTCAGATGAAAGCCCTAACCCTACGCTCACACTGACGAGCGACCAAGCGTTTTTGTGCTCGGCGATTTTGGCCTGGTGGGCGTTCCGGGGGAGTGTCTGTAGCGATAGTATTGAAACCTGTGTCAGATCGAAAACAATTTATAATATTTAGCCATTGATAATATCCAGCCATACCCATGACATTTTCTGGTTTAACAACATTTATTTCTAGATAGATTTCGAAGCACATACCAGGGTACAGTCACATTTGTTAAATATATCCATAATCCTATCTCTCGCCGACGTGGTCCACCATGTTGGATTATGTTCTAGTTGCGTGGCCGCCATGCCTCCTTCGCTCGGATTGGCTTTCGCAAAAAAACGCTGCGTTTTTTCGCTTATCATTTGCATAGAATAGGATTAGTTTCTATTTTTTGCCCCGCCCTCCTCGCGTTTTGCAGCCCACACGCTTGCTTTGTCGCCCGTCGCTCACTGCCATTGGAAATGAATGGAAACACGTCGCCAAGCCTCTGCAAAAAAACGCCAGTGTGAGCGTAGGGTAACCGTTAAACTGGAAGCGTCACTCGGGTGAAACCACCTCGCGCCATTATGTTCAACATGTCAAATCCAAGTCAGTCTCAGATGAAATAGCGGACGAAATACTCCTGAGTGTGTCCGCTGACAATAAGCTGTTCAACAAGGCAGCTGCTTCGATCAGGTTATTGTTATCTGGAGTTGAAGACTGACTTGGATTTGACATGTTGAACAAAATGGTGCGAGGTGGTTTCATCCGAGTGACGCTTCCAGTTTAACGGTTAGGGCTTTCATCTGACGACTCTTCCTGTTTAATGCAAACACCTTCCTGTTCAACTGAAACACCTTCCTGTTCAAGTGAAATGCTCTCACACACACATATGAAATCTTTTCAGTTGTTTGTGTGAGAGCGTTTCAGTTGTTTGCGTGAGAGCGTTTCACCAGTGTGTGTGAGAGGTTTTCAGTTTAACTTGTGAATGGTTTCATATGTGTGTGTGAGCATGTTTTCAGTTGTTTGTGTGAGAGCGTTTCAGTTGTTTGCGTGAGAGCGTTTCACCAGTGTGTGTGAGAGGTTTTCAGTATAACTTGTGAATGGTTTCATGTGTGTGTGAGCATGTTTTCAGTTGTTTGTGTGAGAGCGTTTCAGTTGTTTGCGTGAGAGCGTTTCACCAGTGTGTGTGAGAGGTTTTCAGTATAACTTGTGAATGGTTTCATATGTGTGTGTGAGCATATATGTTTTCAGTTGTTTGTGTGAGAGCGTTTCACTAGTGTGAGTGAGAGGTTTTCAGTATAACTTGTGAATGGTTTCATATGTGTGTGTGAGCATGTTTTCAGTTGTTTGTGTGAGAGCGTTTCAGTTGTTTGCGTGAGAGCGTTTCACCAGTGTGTGTGAGAGGTTTTCAGTATAACTTGTGAATGGTTTCATATGTGTGTGTGAGCATATGTGTTTTCAGTTGTTTGTGTGAGAGCGTTTCACTAGTGTGAGTGAGAGGTTTTCAGTATAATGTGTGAATGGTTTCATATGTGTGTATGCACAGTATTTCTGAATAATGTCCTAAAGGGCCCCTCATACTTCTTCGCCGATTGCAAATGTAGCCATGCTACTTGGTAATGATTTGTGCGGTGGCAAAGTCTTGCCTGGCCCTATTGTATCTCATGTTTCCCCGAAAACATTAACCTCTGATGACCTGTCAGTTAATGTTCCTGAGGTTTTTGCCTCTAGCGTTGTTACTCGTGCTATGGCGAGAAGCGCTAAAGAGACTTCTATTGAGGATCAACAAGATTCTTTAATTGATCTAAGTGATACTTTTATGGCTCGTCCTTCACTCTCTAACGATAGTGATGTATATCCGGATACTGATCCACTGTCGTCCCCTTTCGCTGTTCCTAAGCTGTCTATGAGTAGAGAACTGCTTAGTAAGGAAGAGAAAAATTACCCTTCTCTTTCCTCGCTCTTTGCTGAAGTTGTGTCCGATGAGGATATTGAGCGTTCGCCTCACGGCTATTTTGTTAGAGATGGTGTCTTAATGCGCAAGTGGAGGCCTCTTACGGCCTCTGCGCAAGATGAGTGGAGAGTACGTTTTCCAATCGTTATCCCAGTCTCTTTCCGTGATGAGATTTTGAGTGTAGCTCATGATCATCATTTTGCTGGTCATCTCGGCGTAAATAAAACGACTGACTGAATTTTTTGCCACTTCTTCTGGCCAGGTATCAAACGAGATGTTGTTCATTATTTTCAAACATGCCATTCTTGTCAGATCACAGGTAAACCTAACCAGGTGATTCCACCTGCTCCATTACAACTTATTCCGGTTACATCCGAGCCTTTCGAACATGTCATTTTAGACTGCGTCGGTCAATTGCCTCGAACAAAGTCTGGAAATCAGTGGCTACTGACAATTATGTGTAGCCTGACACGTTTTCCAGAGGCAATTCCGCTCCGTAGGATCACGGCTCCTATCATCATTAAGGCCCTGTTGCGGTTCTTTTCCCTCTTCGGTCTCCCGAAAACAGTCCAGACAGATCGGGGAATAAACTTCATGTCCCGTGTGTTTGCTGAGGCTATGAGACAGCTTGCTATTCAACACCTGAAATCTAGCTCGTATCATCCTAAAAGTCAAGGCGCACTAGAGAGATTCCATTCAACACTCAAAAACATGTTAAAGACGTTTTGCCTCGAGTTTGAGCGCGATTGGGACGAGGGTGTACGGCTCGCTCTTTTCGCCGCGCGAGAAGTAGTGCAGGAAAGCTTGGGTTTCAGTCCATCAGAGCTGGTTTTTGGCCACACTGTTTGTGGACCGCTGAAGGTATTGAAAGAGGCGTGGCTATCGGAGACTAACACGTATGAGGATCTCAATGACTACGTGTCAAAAATGCGCTCGCGGCTTAGTCATGCATGTCAGATAGCCCGAGAAAATCTTGGCATCTGTCAGAAAAGAATGAAGAAGAGATATGATGAAAAGTCTGTGTCTCGTGTTTTCCAACCTGGTGATCAAGTGCTTGTGCTAATTCCTGTGATGGGTTCTGCTTTGGAGGCCCGTTACAGCGGACCTTATCGCATTGTACGGCGGGTTAATGATTTGAATTATGTCATCTCCACTCCTGATCGCAGGAGGAAGACGACATTATGTCACATAAATCGTCTGAAATTGTCCAGTGATCGTGTGAAAAGCCCAGCGACCAATGAAATGAAAGCTCAGCGCTGCGCTGAGATTAGTGGCGACGATCGCAACGAAAAGGTGTCGCTGTCCACTTCGCCTGGTGCTGAAGTTACCGCTTCTCTTGTGGTTGCATCTCCGCCGGAAGACGAGGGCGCGTTCCATCTGCCGATGTAATTGAAGGGAGAAAATTCCCAAGTTCTTAATGATCTTGCTTCATTCTTATCTATTTCGTCGGTATCACAACGTGATGACTTGATCTCCCTGTTCAATCAGTTTAAGGATTTGTTTCCTGATGTGCCACGTCAGACACATGCAATTGTACACAACATTGATGTCGGTTCATCAAACCCAATTAAACAACATCCTTACCGCACTAATCCACAAAAAAGTATTTTGCTTCAAAGTGAGGTGGAATTTATGCAACAAAATGGCATTGCAGAAGCCAGTAGCAGTCCCTGGAGTTCGCCATGTTTACTTGTACCTAAGAATGATGGTTCGATGCGTTTTTGCCCGGATTTTCGCAAAGTGAATGCTATTACGAAGCCTGATAGCTTTCCGCTGCCACGCATTGACGATTGTGTGGATCGCCTTGGCTCGGCTGTGTCAGTAAAATTGATTTACTCAAAGGTTACTGGCAAATACCATTGTCACCCCGTGCTAAGGAAATTTCTGCGTTTGTGACCCCAGACCACTTTTTGCAGTACACAGTAATGCCATTTGGCTTACAGAATGACCCAGCAACTTTTCAAAGGTTGATCAACGGTGTCCTTAGTGGTGTGCCTAACTGTGAGGCCTATTTGGATGATCTTTTAATCTATAGATTGTGAGTATCATGGCGGAGGCTGCAGGTGATGGTGCTCCTCCGAGAAAAAGTAGAATAAAACCGGAGATTTACACTACAACTGATGGAAAAACTGTGGTGGAAGATGAATTCTTGAACTTTCTCGTGGTTAAAATGAAAACCCTAAGTCAGGATGATGTCGTTTTGCTGACGGTGAATCACTTCAGGTCAGAATGGATAGAGAGTTCAAGGAAAGTTTTGTTTGAACTCTGGCCACACACCACTCAACACTTTGTTGCACATAAAGGGCAGCACAAAGACGTGAACAACGTTAAAAGTTGTCTGAAACTTGGCGAAGACATTCCTCGATTTGTATCTCATAACTTGGATGAACTTCCACCTGTGAGCTTTCATAGCCTTTTCATCAAGCATGAAACAGGCTATGTCTGCGCAAACAGACGTATGTGAGGATTTGCGTACGGTCACTGCTGGATTAAATCAACGACTATGCCTAATAGAAAAAGGTGAGAAATTTGCGAGTTTGCCCAGCCCTACGTTTACTGAGGAGGAGACCGCAAGCCAGGTTTTGGAGAACGCAGGGCAGGTGCCTGGTACCTCCACGGTGCTGACTACCAACCCATCGAAGGAGGAAGGCTCGAGTGACCGGGGCGCCGAAACAGCTTCACCGAAATGGAGCCTTGCAGTCAAGAGGGCGTCGTCAACGTTTACATGGGGATGCTGCTATCCAGTGCAAACAAAGTATGAATGCTCCCAGGAGGGAGAAGAAAACTGGCATTGTTGGAACCAGCGCAGGCGGATCCATACAAGTTGTAAAGACTAAACTGGTGAGCGTCTTCGCCACAAAATTCTCGCCTGGTGTAAACTGGGAAGCATTGGCCAGCTACCTGAAAGACAAACTACATCGTGATGTGGTCTGTCAAAAGATAGACAGTGCCCAGAGACGATATAACTCTTTTCAAATCACTGCTGAATGCAATAATGTGGGTGAAATGTATGAGCCACAACTTTGGCCAGAGGGTGTCTTTGATTATCATCATCATGAAAGTTGTGTCATATAACACACGTGGCTTACGCCTTGGACAGGGGGCCGGGGACAAAGCGTGGCGCATTGTTGTTGATGAACTGTTTGTGAACACTGACATTCTTTGTATACAAGAGACTCTGCTACCCAAACAAGATCTAGATAAACTTAATGCTGTGCATGATGACTTCTATGGGGCAGGGGAGTCCACGACAGATTTAAGTATGGGAATAATACGTGGTAGAATACCCAGAGGGGTGGCTTTATTCTGGCGGAAGAAGTATGACTCTCTGATTAGTGTGATCCGACTAGAGGTAGACTGGGCCATAGCAATCAAGGTTGCACACGAAAAGAGCACCTTCATTATTTTAAATGTGTACATAGGCTGGGCTTTATCAGCTCTTTTATTAAAGAAAGTGAATGTACATGCATATTTGTGTTGGGTGACTTAAATGCTGATATCTCAGATGATGGGTCCTTATTTGGGAGACACCTTAATCAATTCTGTGTTAACAATAAGTTAGTCCTATCAAGCAAAGTAAGGCTATCAGCTAATAGCTTTACATATATTAGTGAGGCATGGCATACATCGTCTTGGCTGGCTCACTGTATATGTTCAGCTGATGCTCATGAGTGCTTAATGGAGACTGTTGATGTATACAAAATAAACTCTGTGCCAAACAAGCCTGCAGACACTTAGTCAGAGGCCCATAAGGCCCCGTGCAAAGCAGGCGGTTGATTTGAAACACACCTGTATATACCATACAGAACCGATACAGCCTTGCGGACTCGAGAGATTAGAGAGTCACGGATCCTGCGAAGGAATGCCGCCAGTAAGTATCAACCGTAGCATAACAAAAACAAGACGCCACCGTCAAAATTACACCCAACCCGGCCTTGAAAGGAACCAAGGCCAAGCAGGTGGTGCACCCAGACAAACCGAGGCACGTAGCCTGGCACAATATCACGCCATGAATGGAGCCTTGTTGCGATATCAGTAATACATGTGAGCCATAGACTGTATATAAATATGGACAAACCCTCCGTGACGTCACCCATAGACATTCTTAACAGCGGAGATGAAGCCTAAAAGTGAGCTTCTGGGCGCCGCCATCTTGGACATTTCAGTCTGTGTTCTAAGCCCGCCTACCTCCGGCCAGACCAATCAAAGCCTCGACTCCGTGAAGGTCATGCCGTGATGACAGATGACAGCTGCCAATCAAGTAGACCACGCCCTTAATTATTCATAAAATAAATCCTTCTCTGTGCATTAAAATAATGGATTCTAAAAAAAATTTTACCCCCTCACAGTTGTCATGGACTCGAACACTACTGAAAGACACTAAAACCGTTTTTTGAACCAGGCTGTAAACATGTTTATTTTGGCTGTAAAGTTGGACATTTTAACATGGGTGTCTATGGGAGTTGACTCCTTTCTGCAGCCAGCCTCAAGCGGCCAGTCGAGGAACTGCAAGTTTTTGCACTTCCGCATGGGCTTCATTTTTCAGCATGGAATGTTGCCGCTTGGTGTGAGCCCCCCGCCCTTGAGGCAGGGACTTTTTATAAATATGACTGGCAAACTATGTACGGGGCTCTTCCTAGGCAGACTCTCACAGAGATGAAGCGCAGGACGACCCCAAGCTCGTTAAAAACTCCGATCGGTAAGATACCTGTAATGACGATGACCCTTCAATAAACTCAACAAGAACCCTCCATCGTTTGGTCAGACTGGTTTTTGGTGATCCACTTCCATCGGGTCCACCCCGGAGGGTTGGACGGTAGGTTTTCTATGCAACAGCTTTGGTGACCCCGACGTGATTTGAACGAGTTGCATGGAGAACACCTAATTGGACAACGGATCGACTCCTGTGGACCGGCGCTGTCCAGCATCACCCTAGATCTACTGATAAGGTAAGCAGAACCAGGAGACGTCCAAATCTGTATAACTCACAGAACACATAGTCCCTCATTATTGTGATGTTGGGGGCCGCCGTGCCTATGGAGTCATAACCAGTATAAAACTGTATGATAAGGGTCCTCGTCTAGGGTAATACGGGGGTCCGCCGAGACCTAATTTTCGAATAAAGGGCGCCATAGTGCGGATAAAAAACAATAAATAAAGGCGCCTATGCACGATAACAATACGGTCGGATCGTAAATATACCAAAAGGGGTATACAGGGCACCATTGCGCGATAATAATAAAAAAATAATTAAAAAATCAGTTGGACTGTCGGGATATCATTAAAAAAAAAAAAAAGTCAGTTGGATTGACAGGATATTAGGAAAAGAAGTCAGTTGGACTGACAAGGTGTAGTCAATGTATCGGATACATTAAAACAGGAATAAATAAAAGGGGAAGTTGGACTTCGCCCAGGTTATATGGTAATAGTTAGTCATATCTATAAAAAGTCCCTCTAAGAGTTACAGCCGTCTAAGAGTTAGACTCGCAGCACGTAAACGGGGGAGTTGGACTCCGCCCCTTAGAGTAACAGTGTAAAATGGCCAGCGGCGGTGGTAACTCTGGGTTCGCCCAAAGGCAGTGTGTCGATGGCATATTAGCCAGTAATCCCCACTGCCAAGCCGAAGGGGGGAAAAAATGGAAGAAGAGGCACCACAAATATCGCAAGGCCTGGGAAAAGGCTGGCTGGATAAACTCGGGCTGGGTAATTCGGTCCTCCTTAATGGTTTTGGAGGGTGAAATTGACCGACAGCGGGAAGGCCAGAGACAGCGAGATGGCACCATACCAGACAAGGCCGAACGCAGATGCGGTGGCCAACATCTAGTGCGCCTGGCCGACCTCAGGGCGCTCCAGGACGAGGACACCCGGCGGTCGGGCGCCCGCAAAAAACCAGGAAGCGGGGGGGCCGCCGCGCCCCCCCTGTGTTGCCCCGGAGAACCCGTCCCCCATACCGGCCGCCGTGCCGCCATGCCCTGTCCCGGCCGCCGTGCCGCCATGTACAATACCGGCCGCCGTGCCCCCGTGTCCTGCCCCGGTCGCCGTACCGCCATGTCCCTCCATCTACCCCTCCCTTGACCCCTCTAGCCCCACAGCTCCACCACCCCCGTACCTGCCACCCCCAGCGCACCCAACCTACGCTGATGCCACCAAAAAGGGACCCTATGGGGACGGCCCCGAACCAGGATATTGCGACGTCTACCCGTGCGGGATGCAAGACCCCACCCCCGCCGAGGCACAGCGAGCCGGCCGAACCAGACACCGAGCGGGAGAGGGAGGTCACCGGTCCCGCCCACGCCGCCAGAGGGAAAGAACCCCGGACGGAGGCCACGGACAATTCCCCGTGGTCGAAATCACCTACGCCTCGGCACAGAGCCCGGTCCGAGTCACCTACTCCAACGAGCCGGCCCCACCAAACCACCCCCAGGACCACTCCGACGGACCTGATGACGAAGAAGACGACTCCTGGGATGACCCCCGCGCCGATAGGCAACGCCGAACGACCCTCAGGGGCCCACACCTGCCACGCCCTCCAGTCCCCACCGTCCATGCACTGGTACCCGGGAGAAGGGGCCCGGGGGCCATCGTGACGCCCCCCAGACCGCCCCCTCCTGCCCCAACACGCACCCCATCCCGGGTCCGCCACCGCAGCCCCGCCCAGCCCCGCCAAAGTCCCAGCAGGCTGCGCCACGGACCCAGCCACGCCCCCGAGCCAGAACCACCTACCGCCGCGACCGGCGGATGGGGAATGGGAAGCCCGGGCACGAATGAAACCTACGCCGAGCTCTTCAGCAGCTGACAGGAGGAACAAGAGAGAGAAAGCCAACGCCGTCACCAGGACACCGCAATAGTAGAGGAAGAAAGGCGCCGCCGGGCGCAAGAAGAACAGGAACAGACAAGTGTAAGACCGACGGGGGCCTCCGGCGGGAACCACCGGGGCCCGATGACAGGGGCCCCACCCATCACCCGCAGCAAGACGCGAGTGGGGGGCCCACGAACAGATAGAGGAAGTGACATAGAAAGACCCGAAGACGGCAGCGGCCCCGACTCCAACTCCGAGGGGGATACGCTCCCATGTTTCCCCTGACCACAGACCCCGCACCCCAACTGGCGGTCATGAGTGACCTCCACCTCAGCCTCTCCGAGATGCAAGAACAAGCATTCCCCCTGGAGGTCAACTACTGGTACCTCCAAGGCTGCCGAAAGGATGCTGCGGGGTTGTGGGTCCACCCCAACCAAAGACCCGCCCTGTCTGCCAAAGCGGCAGGACTCATCCAGACGATGCACCAAGTGGGCCACCAAGCCAGCCACATCCTACACCAACGGATCCAAAGAGACTGGTGGTTCCCCCACATGCTCGAGACCATAAAAGAACACACCGACCGCTGCACCACATGCCAGCAGCTAAACCCCAGACAAGGGTTCCCAGTGGGACCCGGATGCTACCCCGTCCCACCCCTACCATTCCACGACATCTGCCTTGATTACACCGACATGGGCCCTGAAAACCGGGTCCAGGGTTATCGCTATCTGCTGGTCTGTGTAGACAGGTTTTCCCGGTGGATCGAGGCCATCCCCACTAGAAAGGAGGATGGAGCCACCGTGGTGAAATGGTTAACTGAGCAATTTATCCCGCGATGGGGTTACCCCCGATCGCTCCACACTGACGATGGGTCCCACTTTAGCAACAAGTTACTCCAGCAGGTCGAGAGCCAGCTAGGAATCAAACATCGCTTTGGCTCAGTCTACCACCCCCGATCGCAGGGGATCCTAGAACGAGCCAATCAATCGCTAAAAGCCATTATGGCCAAAACCATTGTCGAAGGCGTGACCACGCGAGAACTAATCGGTACTGAGTTGCGCCGCGTGGTAAATGACACCGCTAAAAGCAAAAAGTGTACTTGGCTCTCCGCATTGCCAATGGCGTTAATGACCATGCGAAACAGCCCCAGCGCGCGATCAGGGCTCACGCCGCACAAACTAGTTACGGGAAGGCCGATGCCTGGCCCTTATGACCCGCCAGTGGGGCCCATCCCGGATGGGTTCCCCGAAACTCTGTTGTCGTATTGCCAGCACCTAACCGAGGCCTCCCGAGCTATGTATTTACAGAACTGTACGACCCCGGAACCATCCCCGGCGCCACCCCTGCTGCCGGGAGAGTGGGTGTGGGTCAGACGACACAAGAGGCACTTCCCTGAACCTCGGTGGGAGGGTCCATTTAAGGTAGTATTGTGCACCCCCTTCTCTGTCTCTGTAGAAGGAAAAGCCGGCGCCAAGTGGCACCACCTGACCAGCTGCCGGAGGGCCGGTGACACCGACCCCATCCACGGGCCGGCCTGCACCAGACCAGAGCTGCATGGCGGATCCCGGGGAGCAGAGGGAGGCCCGGCGTAGACGGCAATGGACGGCCACCTGGAGGTCGGGACTCGGAACCTTCGCCCTCGGACTCCTCCTCCTCCTCGCCTGGCAGTCCCTCCGAACGGACCTCGGGCCCCTAATCAACGAAGACCCTGACAGCGGCAACAAAGAAGAAGAAGCTATTGACGCTGTGTAATTGAATGTATCGCTGCATAGTCTGAACAACGCATGTATTGAACCCAGTGTCGGGATAATAAAAAGGGGACATAATGGGGCGGACATGGTCGCCGCCTTCCCCAAGACGACACCGGTTATGTAACCAGGGCATTAACTACTTCCAGCTCCGTTAGAATAGCTCCGTTAAGAGCTTTATTGCTGTTACCTGCGTTTAAACCAATAGCTATCTCGCTTTTACCCCATGCAACGTACACTGAAGGAATGTTTGAGTTATAACATGAATGCATTGTGCTTATATTGTCTGCTTATATTTAGCCTGTTCGGGCGCCGACAGTCCAGGTGAATGCTGCCTCGAAGAAGGCATGTGGAAGGTTTCGCCTCCAAACGGGTTTTCCTCCACACTGGCTGCGGCCCCAGGCATTTTGTATTACTGAGAAGTTATCTGTCGATAACTTGAGAGGGATTGTTGATGTATACAAAATAAACTCTGTGCCAAACAAGCCTGCAGACACTTAGTCAGAGGCCCATAAGGCCCCGTGCAAATATTTTTTCACTAACTATAATATTTGAGGTTTATTCCACCCAAATGCCAAAACAATTGTTCTAATTGTGATAATACTACAGTTCCATATAGGTGTTATATCACTGTCCAGAACAAATAAATGACTGGATGAACCAAAGTTTTCTTCAATCAAACCACAACTAAACTGAGGTAATTGTTTTTGGCAATAAAGAAAAGACGATTGCTGTTAGTAAATACCACTGTCTTTAAAGACCAAATACCAAGTCCGAAACCTTGGTGTACTGATACACTCAGATCTGATTTTCAGCAGTCATATCAAATCAATCACCAAAACAGCCTTCTACCAGCTGAAGAACACATCCAGAGTGAGAGGTCTCATGTCCCAAACAGATCAGGAGAAGCTGATCCATGCTTTTATGTCTAGTAGACTTGACTATTGTAATGGTCTGACAGGACTGCCCCACAAGAGCATTAAACAGCTGCAGCTCATTCAGAATGCCGCAGCTCTGGTTCTTACTGACAAAGAGATCAGAGCATATTACTCCAGTTCAGAAGACTTTACACTGGCTCCCAGGCAGCTATAGAATATACTTAAAAGTTCTGCTACTGGTCTATAAATCACTGAACTTATTCTGTAAGGACTTTGAATTATTTAAATCCTTTACTGATCTTAACGCTGTTGCATTATACTGCACTGTGTTTTAAATTAACCTCTGTTTATGCATTTTCATGATTTAAATGCTCTTTGTTCTTTGTTTTTAAATGCTTTTAAATGTTGAACTTTTAATCATGTAAACCACACATTGAGCCTTGTGTATGAAATGTGCTGTATAAATAAATAAAGCTGCCAAAAACATACCAGAAACATTTTACCTTAATATTTGTTCAGAAACATAGGACACACTTTTTTTCAAACATCCTTTTTATTTAACAAACAAAAATCAGTTTCAACAGGGCCAACAGTGCCTAGGGGCTGGTCATCTTTTAAGTGAATGGCTGAGAGAAGGCAGGCTGCTGGGAGGACACACACTCCATGACTCCTGAGAGAGAGAAAGAGAGAGAGAGATGCCAGACAACAGAGTAGAAATAACATGTTATTGACATTTTTGACATTATTGACTTTTCCTGACCCTCCAATATTCAACCCCTAGATTGTGAAGTAGGTAACAGCACTACATACCAATTACAATTTCCCTTCTTTTCTCAATTGCCTGCCAATTCCTCTTTGAAACTCCTCCACTTCACTGAAATAGTAAATGGACAAGAAAATAATCACTGCTGGGTTAACAGAAATATTGGAAACACTTAAAAATGGTACATTTTTGAACTACTTAATTAAGGTATTAACTAATATTAGCAAATAGTTGATAAAGATTTACCTCTGATGATAAACGGGACCAGAGAGGAAGACCTGTTCAGCCTCCTGCAAGGACAAATTCTGCAGCACAGACAGGCCATATATGATGGCCTTTCAAAAGAGAAAGGTTACTTCAAAACTACAGAACAGCAAACCGTTATACACTGGTCCATACACAAGTAGCACCATTGTAGCCATGCTGTTTACATAGGCTTTGAAAGTACAGGAACATGAACAAATACATAACATGGTTAGACCTACCTCTGGAAATAGAACACCCAAGATGAACTGCACTTCATCCGTGAAGCCCAGTTGTGTTGGTGTTCTATGCAGTACTGCCTTCAGAAAGGCAAACAGGATGTCCTGTTGTTCCTCACTGTCAAGGTAGACAGGCACCTGGAACGAGGACTTCAGAGGAAACCACTTAGAAGGCTTCCTGTTGAGCACACCCTATTGGCAAACCAAGACACAGGAACAATTACTTTGTGGGAATTGGGTCTTTGAGCCTATTGTATGATAGTTGTTAATCACTGAACAGGCAGTAAATGTCAGTTACATTAAATACATGCATACATTTAAGATAAAAATACAATAAATGAGCTGCATAGTTAAATATGTCTGTTGATGATATTCCTCACAAATGCTCTGGTGATTAATTTCTGTGAGTCAGTCAGTAATAAGAAAATGTGAACATTCTCAAAGTACCACCAAATGCTGCTCAGCCCCCTGTGACTGTAAAATGAAGTCCACAAGTCGCTTTTCCTCTGCAGTGCGGTCAATGACAGCCTGCATGTGATCTGCGGTGTGGTGGTGGAGGTTGTTGGTGCCACTGCCGGTGTGGTGGAGGTTGTTGGTGCCACTGCCGGGGGCGTGGTGGAGGTTGTTGGTGCCACTGCCGGTGTGGTGGTGGAGGTTGTTGGTGCCACTGCTGGGGGCGTGGTGGAGGTTGTTGGTGCCACTGCCGGTGTGGTGGTGGAGGTTGTTGGTGCCACTGCCGGTGTGGTGGTGGAGGTTGTTGGTGCCACTGCTGGGGGCGTGGTGGAGGTTGTTGGTGCCACTGCTGGGGGCGTGGTGGAGGTTGTTGGTGCCACTGCTGGGGGAGTGGTTGCCAGAGATGGAAGGTTGTCACTGTGCTTCTTCTTGCACAAATCCAGATGTTTAATAAACTCTGGTTTGCGTAGAAGTGTTACACCACAGTAGACACAATGATAGTGGAGCTGAAGCCGACATTCCAGTCCACATCTGTGAATGGTATATCCTTAAACATAAGAGCAAAGAATTAAGTATCATTATATCATCAGTATTTTATTACAAAATGTCACTCATAAACACAAAATTTGAATCAAGTATGAAGTTTCAGCAGCCATGTAACTACAAATATTTGCAAACTTTACCTTCATGGCAAACAGCCTGGTTGAAATGGTTGTCCAAATGTTCTCTGCACTTACTCAACTTTGTTGGACTAAACAAAGTTGGGCTGCAGAAGGGACAGTGAAAATGAAGACAGCATGTCCTGCATCTGTCCAGTTGGGGCAAGGTTCGCCCTTTCTGTATCGTAATGTGAACCTTAAAAAGAGAGTGCCTAATTAGTCAAATGAAATATTTGTACACCGTTTTCAAGACATAAAATAGGCCTAAACCTAATAATGGACAAAAATACATTTCTGATCTTCCCCGGATTAGCTTAATTTCCGTCCACAAAATCTCTAAATACAGTATAGATAATAGAATAATATAGGCTAAATGTAAATACTTATATAAACATACATGAGACGTAACATGATATATTAATGTAGTGTTATGTAAAAGATTATACGTCACTCGGTGGTTATCTTTGGTCTACTTTATTAACTCGGTGATTAATTACACAACACAGAAAAAAAAGATCGAACTGCTATATCGTGGACTGGTATATCATAGACTGTATATAAATAGGTTGTAATGGTGTTACTACCTTTAAGGTAGTAACACCATTACAACCTATTTATATACAGTCTATGATTACAACACATACAATACATATATAATACATTAACTGTTAGCAGGAAGTAGGCTACACTGCCAATATGCATTTCTGCCATGTCATATCAGAAAATGTTAAGTTTCATGCATTCAATCAATAAGTATGTCTGTCTGTCTGTCTTATGAAAACGTAACGTCAGCCTTATAACGTTACGTGTTTTTCTCACATCATCCACTTAATCATTTTTTATGTTTAATTTAATGCACATGCTAAAACTCTTCGTCACCGTGCTTGTACTTCGGTTTCATTAAACAAAATGTACGGTCTACAGTTCATTTCCAACAAGCTAACATTAGCTATTAGCTACCTATTCGCTTAACCTAGATGACTATGACGTGCCCTTCAGACTATCATGGCAAATAGAGTCACATCATATCAAACGTAACACATTAAAACATTGATTTTGCTGTCGAATCAACAGAATAGTTTAATGATATTAAACAAATAATTCACGTTCAATACTCACACTCCGGTCGTCGTCCATCATGGATGTACTCCTCGTGGTGTATGTAAGTGGGAAGACAGTACACCGTCCAGTTGGTGGCGCTGCCGCTGTCGCACATTCTTGAGGGGCGCAGATCTGCGGTCGTGAATCTGCAGCCTCCGGGTCTTTGGCGCGTATTTTCTAAAACGCCATTTTGATTGGCTAGTGCCCGGAATGTGGAATATGATTGGCTGAAAGTTCTCACAGTAAAGATGGCATATTCCTTATTTTGGCACATTCGTTTTATTTATATCTTCGTTCAAAGTTATTTTGGAGAGCCCCTGAAGAGGAATTTAATGACTGATTGTCAAAGAAGAAGCACAACAACAAATTTTCAGTAACAAGTGAGTATGAATTATTTTTTATCTTAATTCTATTTGAAAAAACATGTCGTTATCGATTTATTCGCAGGTTAAAAAGGGAGCTTTGAGATATGACTTAACACACTTTGTCACCTTAAACTATTTAAAATTACAAAGACGCTAATGACTAACATAGTAACGAGCGTTTTTGAAGCTGTCTAAAACGCTGACATGTTAATTGAAAGTGTATTGAATTAAAGTGTAGAGACGTAATGTGACGTCATATAGGTGGACTCAGGAGTCCTCTGGGGGCTGAACTCATAGGCTGAACTCAACACAGCGCTCGGCTTTCTGCTGCTGTTCGTCGGCAGCCACCTGGGTAGTAAACAGCCTATATCCTAGCCTAGCTCCCGTCACCGGAGGAGCTGCACACCCGCCGACATGAACGATAAATGACCGTTTTCACGTATGGTCGCCGACGAGTCGCTCTTTGGCTGTGACGTTCATGCCATTTTCGCGTGAGTTCTCGAATTAAACAAGAAACATCTCAACATTAAATAAACATACATAAACATATTCTAAAGCCAAAATCTGGAAATATAAAATGAAGTCCCCCATGACGCTGCTGACACGGACACCGAGGCTCAACTGACCGTCGCTTGCAGGTGTGCCGCAGAACCTTGATGTCGGTGGGCTGACAAATCCGCCGCTGACCCAGGTGGATGACTTTTCAGTTGTAAAAAGCAAACAACTCCACCAGTACAGCCTGTTTGTTTTATTACAGCGATATCCGGATATCGCTGATAATTTTCGGTCTTGAAATGCCTTTCCACTTTCTTAACCTTTTCTTTTAATTCCAGTTCTGGAGTTGTTTTTCCGTTTTTTTAATTATTTGAAGTTTTTCTGTGAAAGGACGCCTTGTAAAGGGCGATCCGATCAAACTAGCCACAACGTAATTCACAGAGGCGGCAGAGTGGTGAGAACGGTTGAGACTCAACTAGGACTTCGTGAAGGCCTACGACCTTATTTTTTTGTACCGCCCACTTGAAATCAAACTGTGATTGGTCAATCTGCCACTCACTCTCCAAACCAAAACACATAGCTTGGCCTTCTGCAGGAATTGTGAAGTCCTAACCAATGAATGAGCCAGCTAACCGGGCCTTGATAGAAACGGACGATTCTGATTGGATAACCTGTTTTAGGGACCGTAGCCATTTCATTGTGATGTGAATTTGACAGTAAACTTAATTTCAGAGCATGGATGGGAGAAAAAAAAAAAAAAAAAGATCAAATGTATTGTATTAAATTAAATAAGATAGCAATTAAAAAAAATACAAATTATTATTTCTTATTTAATATTTTTTGGTCCAGAATTTTGCTAGGCCTTCTCTGAAGGTGTAGAAGGCCCTGAGGGTTCCCCACTGCTGTGAAGTAAAATGTGCTGTCCTTATACCATACTTTTGTCACTGCAGTACACACACACTCTCACTGACCAGTCAATTCAGAATTGGCGGCAAACCCCCTACCATCCCCCACATGTCCTGCTAAACCATGACTATCTCTGTGTATGATACACACTGAGAAACAGTGACCAGTCAATACTCAAGTAAACTAAGGCAAACGAGTTTACCTGAGAATTCACTAACTGTTTTTTTTGGGATAGAGCAGGAACCAGCTTGACTTCTAATGGGCAGCTAGGTGATTAAATGAGTTAAGATAAGATGAGTTAAGATAAGATGAGGTAAAGAACAGTAAAAAAAAAAAAAGGTCAGTTGTCTCTTATCAAGTCATTCATGTGTCAGCAAAGCTCTGAATTATTTAGATTTACCACTTATTCTTTTTGCCTGTCAACTCATCTGGCCTTCCCCTTATAAGATGCAAGTTGGTCTCCTCTCCTGTCCACTTACTGTTCATAGACTGTACATTGGGCGACATGAGCCTTTCATGCAAGGTATAAAAGTCACAGCAATTTGCTTATTGTACAAGCAGTTGCCAGTGGCGGTGTGATTAAAATGTGTTATCCATCCTCAGATGGTCTGGGAGGGCGTTCCACAGCTCCAAGGCTGTGGAACGCCCTCCCAGACCATCTGAGGGCCCCACAGACCACTGATGCCTTCAAACGTAGCCTAAAGACACATTTTTTCAGGAAAGCTTTCCACTAATTTTATTGCCTTTTTAACATTTATTAACTTGTGCCCCTCTTTTCTTTTAAGCTTGCATTGTAGCACTTTGAGATTGTTTAAATGTAAAGTGCTCTATAAATAAAATGTATTATTATTATTATTATCCTTTTTGTCTTCCATAGATGTGGAACATTATGGCCTTGGCTGAAAATTGTCCACCAAAATCGTGACACCTAAGGCAATGGGATCCATTGGAGCTGCGAAGACATCCAGACAGGTTGGTTTTGGTCACACTAATGAAAGTACTGTTGCTCAGAAAGCTGCTCTCGTTGTCATCTGCCTAAGAGTGATGTTATGCTGTGAAGTACAATGTGCTGTCCTTCTATACCATACTTTTGTCACTGCAGTACACACACACTCACACTGACGGGTCAATTTGGAATTGGTGGCAAACCCCCTACCATCCCCCACATTCCCCCAAATAGATGCAATACGAGACAAGGCTGATGTTTCTACTATTGCACAATGTGCTTCACACCATACTTGCACAGATTTTTCAACAAATGGGTTTAAAGTGGATTTCCTCAGTTGTTTAAAATAGTTTGAGTATATGTATGCACCCAGATCTAAACCCATGGAAGTTGGGATCCAGGAGAAAGTAGCTGCCTGCTGGGTAGACCAGTAGTACCATGATAGGGAGTTTTAAGCCTCCTCTATGGAAGATATAAAAGGGTCAGATGTAGCCCTGGTCATCTGTTTCTCCAAAAAAGATTATTGAAAAGTTTGTTCATATTACAATCAAATTTGAATGGAGTGGAATGGAGTGAAATGAATACAATAATGTCGCAAGGATATTCATTTATGCATTACTAAATTGTCCTATTAAAAAGAGAGGCAGGGAAGACCATCTTTGTAAAGATTCAGTAGTCTTGATTATAACTGCATTGTAATTGGCCGGAATTATTGCATCAATCTGTGGAGTAATATGAATGCCAAAGTATTTGAATCCATTGACTGCATTTATGAAGAGGTAACCTAATAATAGGCGTAGCCTTTCTTGTGTACTAGGATCTAAAATGGATGATTAAGCTTTATTAACCTTATACCCTGAAAACATTCCAAATCTGTCAATTAGTTTGAACAAAGCTGGAAGATAATGTTTGAATGTCCAGTTTGGTAATTAAGGGCGGCAGTAGCTCAGTGGGCAGAGCGGGTGGACAGAGCGGGTCATCCACTGACCGTAGGGTTGGCGGTTCCATCTCCGTGATCGCCCTCCTCCAACTGTCCACATGTGGAACCCCACAAATGTACTGATTGTAAGTTGCTTTGGACAAAAGCATCTGCTAAATGCCCCTTTTAAGTAGTTCTCTAGATCCTTCAACCAAAGATTTAGTTTATACCCATGTACTTGCAAGCAGTGCAAAGTGGGTGGAGGGAATTGGTTCTCTGCATTTGACCCATCCTATATTACATAGGAGCAGTGGGCTGCTATGTTCAGCGCCCGGGGAGCAAGTTGGGGTTCAGTGTTTTCCTCATGACACTACGACATGCAGACAGTTGGAGGAAGGAATCGAACCGCCGACCCTGCAATTAGTGGACGACCCGCTCTACCCACTGAGCTACTGCCGCCCCAAATATGATATCAATTTCAATGTAGCTGCATATCAGTCATTTCCAATATTTTCAGCTGTCTTCAAACATAGTAGCTGTACCTGCTCGTAGTGACCCTTTTGCGTGTTTGCCTGAAATGATTGGTAGATGGTTAATGTATAAATATAGGAGAAAATAAGCTGCTGTTTACTGCACCATCTGGTGACTTTTCAATCAGCAACAGTCCTTTTAAAGCAGGTTCTTGCCATGTATGTGTGTTGTATTGAGTTTGTCCTCCTTATTAAACCAGCTTTTTATTAGGTATGTGTTGCAAAATCAACCGTCCTCTTAAACCACCAGTGTCCTAAACCATGTGTTTGACCCGTCCTTCTAAACCACTAATATGTCAGGAATCCCATCTCACAGAATGTGAAACTCAAAGTAAAAATTTGGGATGTATGGAATGGGATGTATCTTAGTTGAAGATTTATCGAAAATTTAAAATAAAAAGGGAAAGGGGTGTCCCTTTATACCATGATTTGCTCAGGTATGTGTAAAATGTCTTGCTAAACCACCCATACCAGTATCTGTGTGTGTGCGTGTGTGTGTGTGTGTGTGTGTGTGTATGACCGTGTGCATGGATTGTAGTTTTGGTTTTGAGATGTCAGCATAATCACAAAACAGTATCTGACCTACACTCACATCAACAGCCACTGATCTACAACACAGCATCTAACAGCAACACAGCAAGCAACTTACCCATAACAACCATTATCACTCACTATGGTCATCACTGAATACAGTTCTGTCTTTCATATCTGTTCATATCTGACAGGACACCAACACCAAGCCTGAGGAGAAGGCCTTACTGACCTTGAAGCCAAGGCTTCCACCGAGACCAGACATGAAGTCCAAAAAGGGCCTGGCACATGTCAACACGACCACCAGAAAGGTCTGGACCACTCAGGAGGGGTCTGATGCAGACCTGTTAGTAAAGTTCGGGCTGGCAGCCCTGAACCCAGAACACACCTCCACTACACACATGGTGAGCAACCTGCAATGTTATGTTTACCTGCTTTAGTGTGTGTGTGTGTGTGTGTGTGTGTGCGTGGATAGTAGTTTTGGTTTAGAGATGTCAGCATAATAAAAAAACAGTATCTGACCTACACTCACATTAACAGCCACTGATCTACATCACAAATTAAATCAAATCAAATTTCATTGATAGAGCACATATACAAACGGCTGAGCCGCAACCAAAGTGCTTCCCAGAAAGTGCTTACGTGCTTAAGTGAGAATGCAAAAAGAAATAAAAAGAAAAGAAAAGAAAGAAATGAAAAGAAAAGGGTTAAAAAGACAAAGCCTGAGTTAAAATTTTAAGAAGTAACTAGGGGACACTTTGCAGGCGCACATAGCGTCTAACAGCAACACAGCAGGCAACTGACCAATAACAACTATTGTCCCTCACTATGGTGATCACTGAATTCAGTTCTGTCGTTCATATCTGACAGGACACCGACACCAAGCCTGCGGAGAAGGCCTTACCAACCTTGAAGGTAAGGCTTCCTCTGAGACCAGACATGCAGTCCAAAAAGGGCCTGGCACATGTCAACTGGACAACCAGAAAGGTCTGGACCAAGGGCATCCCCAGCAAGGATATCTTCTCCAGAGACATTTACGCTGGACAGAAAGTTCATTTAAGCAGACCTCTGATGAGCAGACACCTGCTCAGCGCCTCCGAAGACACCGAGAAGCTGTCCGACGGTGGCGATGTCGCTGAGGAGAACGACCACCGTGCTGTTGTTCGTCACCATGACAACAACATGCAAATCTTCAGCGGCCAGATCCTGAAGGACAGGCCGGCAGCCACCTCCCTGACAGACGTAGAAGAGATTGAGGAGAAATCCTCAGAATGGTCAGAAAAACAGCACACCTCTGAACTCAACACGGGCAGCACAGAACCCGAGGAGCTGACCGGGCCCGATCCCGCCGGGGTCCCGCCCACCTGCCAGAACCAATGGAAACCATCAAAACAGCAGCACAAAGATAAAGACTTCAGTGGACTGATGGAAATGAAGGAGGAGGTCGTGGAGGAGGAAGGCGCGCAGAAGGTCAAGGACAAAAGCCTGCGGTGGAGATTGGCCTACTGGCTCAATGACAAGGCAAAGAAGCGCAACCAGCTGAAGATCGCCAGGACCTACCTGAGAGAGGACAGGGAGGGCCACCTGATCTACAGCTGTGAGTCCCTTTAGAAAACCACGACTTATTTGCTAAATCCAACACGGTTCAACCAAGTCACTGGTGGGGTCTCGTTTTCGGCACACGCTCGCGCTTTTCTCTGATCGTCTCATGTTCTGCAGACACCAATCCAACTGAAGGCAGTTTGGCCAACTCAAAAATCACCAGAGGCGAGAGAGAACAGATGAAGAGGAACCGTCTGCTCTGGGAGGAGAAAAAGAGAAAGAGGAGGGAGGATGCCATGGACTGCTACTTGGAGAAGCAGAGGGACAAGAAGGAGGCTCTGAGGCTGAAGGAGGAGCGGCGCTACGAACAGTGGGCTGTGAAGGTGGGCCTCAGCCCTTCAGAGCATGAGCCAGCTGACCAACCCAAGAAGAGGATGAGCAGGCTGGAGAAGGCCGCTTCGGGGTGAGTTAGCGTTTCATTCTCACCAGGACCGCATAGGAGTCGTCACTGTGAACCAATAAGTGACTCTTTTCCTCCTTATTTCAGCTTCTTCGCCAGAGTGGGCGCCCTCTTCTCTCGTCGGTGTATGTGATGCGTTTGAGTCATTTTGTGACCTCATTGGACACTCATTGGACGCCTTTGGAGGGTTCCCAGAGACTGACCCCATTGTCACAAGGAGCATCTCATGGAAAGTCTCCCGGCCACCTCAGGGTGTCTTCCACAGTCACCCTGTCTGCATGGCATCCAGGGACCTTCAGCCCTGGGCTGACCTCGTGACCTGACCTGGCTTGAATGGGACCACAGATGGGCTGAGGTCCACATTCAGACTCAAATGTAGTTAACTATTATACAAAGAAATGTAAGAAGAAAATCACATTTCATTGAAAAGAATAAAAACAGATATAGTGAGAATAATAATAATAATAATAATAATAATAATAATAATAATAATAATAATAATAACAAAAAGAAGAATAATAATAAGAATTTAAGAACATGTTAAGCTAGTAGGGGAACATCACATATCTAGTGCTCTTGCACAGTGTTCCTGCCTCTGCTGGTTTCCTTTTTATTCCCATACAGGCGAAATTCTGCCTGGCAGTCTTCATACCGCTATGCGTTGTGCCATGCGGCACTTCGCATTTTTTTGGTTTAATAGTTTTGTAACTACTTTAGTGGTTGTAAAGCACGTTTTGATGTAAAGTGACATTATTTGAAACACTGTTTATACTTGTATAGCGTAGGTGGCTGGTGATGGGTTTTCACATTTTTAGGATAGATAGTCAGAGTAGCAGTTGACTCGGAAGACTCACATAACCCCCTGTCTTTTGTTTCTGGACACGAGTGAGGGGCAGCTTTCTCGCAGGAGTTATGTGTAGTCAGGGTTTCTTTATGTTCTGGTATTTTCCTTTCTTTGTTTTGCCACCGCGCTATGTGTTTGGAAAACAATAATTTATTAAATTATAACTTTGTCACTTCACCTTTGTCTACAACCTCGTATGTTATGTTGTACCATTTCTATCTCTTTGATGGTGCCATAACATATAATGGGGGCTCGTAGCCGGTTTTGAACCATATTTTGGTCTTTCGAACTTATAAAAAAAAAAAATATCAGATTTTCCCTTTGTGAAATTTTTTTTTCTGTGGTGGTCGCACCACAGAAATCGATTCACTACGATCACCCTTCGTTCTAAATGTGCTGTAGAATTGAGGTGTTTTCCATTTTGTGCATTTGCATTTTTTTTCCCTTTGCCCAGTGATAATTTCTCTGTAGTCTATTTCTCGCTATCATGTTTGATTTAGACGCGTTTTTTATAGCTGCGAGTGTGGAGGCTTTGACAGCCGGTACTCGTGATGACCTCCTTAGGATTGCTGGGCACTACAAGCTGGAAGTGCGTGGTAACCCTAGCAAGAGGGAAATCCAAGAGAGGCTCCTTGCACACCTGCGAGGTCTTGGAGTGCTTGGGGGAGTGCCTCTTCCTTCGTCACCTGAATGGGGTAAACCTGATCCTTTACCTTCACCTAGTAAAGCTGACTTGGAGTTGAAATGTTTACAGGTGAGAGAGAAGGAAATGGCGTAGGAAAAAGAAAAACTTCATTTGGAGACCGAAAGACAGATATTACGTGAGCGAGAGAACAGAGCGCACAAATTAAAAATGAAAGATCTTAAGTTTCAACAAGCCTCGCGCATTAAAGAACTGGAACTTAAAGCCAGTGAGTCTGGTGCTCTAGTTAGATCTGATCACTTTGATGTAACTCGAAACATACGGGTTGTTCCACCTTTTCACGAAGATGAAGTCGATAAGTTTTTTGCACACTTTGAGCGCGTAGCCACTACACTGAAATGGCCGAGAGAAATTTGGACAATGACTTTGCAATGAGTTTTCAAGGGAAAGGCGCAAGAAGCGTATTCCACTCTGTCCCTCGAAGATGCAGCTGATTATGAAAAAGTCAAACAGGCTGTGTTACGCATCTATGCTCTGGTACCAGAAGCTTATTGACAAAAGTTTCGCAGTTATCAGAAACCTGAAGCTCTTACGTATGTTGAGTTTGTCAGAGAAAAAGAAATGCTTTTCGATCGTTGGCTTAATGCTCAAGAGGTGACCACTTTTCAAAATCTTTGTGATTTAATTATTCTGGAAGATTTCAAAAACTCTCTGCCTCAATCGGTTTCTACCTATGTTAGTGAGCATAAAGATCTCACACCTGCTCGTGCAGCCGTGCTGGCTGATGACTATGTTCTCACGCACAAGCGTGTCCCCGCAGTTTTTCAAATTTCCACAAAATGTTTCCAGTCAGCCAAAGGTCTTCAAGACGTTTACTAAAGAAGTTGCGCCTGATTTTGCCCATTCTTCAGATAGTCGTGTGTCGGTATCTAAAAATGCAAGTTCTACATGTGGCTACTGTAAGAAACGCGGCCATGTTGTTGCCGAGCAGCTTGGAATAGAACAGAGGTTGGATTGTGCGGTCTAAGAAATAATCCCATAATGTCAATAGTAATTTTGCTCCATTCATAATGGATGGACTCGTTGCTCTGCCTGGTGAGCCCAGTGCGCGTGTTCCCATCAAAATCCTGTGCGATACTGGTGGTCACAGAGCTTCATTTAGCAAGATGTGTTGCCTTTCTGCGACAAGACGTTAACTGGTGATAGTGTACGTGGGTTTGAAATGGGTTTCGTTAATGTCCCTTTGCATGAGATATCCCTTATTTCTGACTTGGTCACTGGCAACATCACCGTGGGCATTCGCCCTTCTTTATGAGGGGCCCTTTAGGACATTATTCAGAAATACTGTGCATACACACATATGAAACCATTCACACATTATACTGAAAACCTCTCACTCACACTAGTGAAACGCTCTCACACAAACAACTGAAATCATATATGCTCACACACACATATGAAAGCATTCACAAGTTATACTGAAAACCTCTCACACACACTGGTGAAACGCTCTCACGCAAACAACTGAAACGCTCTCACACAAACAACTGAAAACATGCTCACACACACATGAAACCATTCACAAGTCACACTGAAAACCTCTCACTCACACTAGTGAAACGCTCTCACACAAACAACTGAAAACATATATGCTCACACACACATATGAAACCATTCACAAGTTATACTGAAAACCTCTCACACACACTGGTGAAACGCTCTCACGCAAACAACTGAAACGCTCTCACACAAACAACTGAAAACATGCTCACACACACATGAAACCATTCACAAGTTATACTGAAAACCTCTCACACACACTGGTGAAACGCTCTCACACAAACAACTGAAAACATGCTCACACACACATATGAAACCATTCACAAGTTATACTGAAAACCTCTCACACACACTGGTGAAACGCTCTCACGCAAACAACTGAAACGCTCTCACACAAACAACTGAAAAGATGTCATATGTGTGTGTGAGAGCATTTCACTTGAACAGGAAGGTGTTTCAGTTGAACAGGAAGGTGTTTGCATTAAACAGGAAGAGTCGTCAGATGAAAGCCCTAACCCTACGCTCACACTGACGAGCGACCAAGCGTTTTTGTGCTCGGCGATTTTCGCCTGGTGGGCGTTCCGGGGGAGTGTCTGTAGCGATAGTATTGAAACCTGTGTCAGATCAAAAACAATTTATAATATTTAGCCATTGATAATATCCAGCCATACCCATGACATTTTCTGGTTTAACAACATTTATTTCTAGATAGATTTCGAAGCACATACCAGGGTACAGTCACATTTGTTAAATATATCCATAATCCTGTCTCTCGCCGACGTGGTCCACCATGTTGGATTATGTTCTAGTTGCGCGGCCGCCATGCCTCCTTCGCTCGGATTCGCTTTCGCAAAAAAACGCCGCGTTTTTTTCGCTTATCATTTGCATAGAATAGGATTAGTTTCTATTTTTTGCCCCGCCATCCTCGCGTTTTGCAGCCCACACGCTTGCTTTGTCGCCCGTCGCTCACTGCCATTGGAAATGAATGGAAACACGTCGCCAAGCCTCTGCAAAAAAACGCCAGTGTGAGCGTAGGGTAACCGTTAAACTGGAAGCGTCACTCGGGTGAAACCACCTCGCGCCATTATGTTCAACATGTCAAATCCAAGTCAGTCTCAGATGAAATAGCGGACGAAATACTCCTGAGTGTGTCCGCTGACAATAAGCTGTTCAACAAGGCAGCTGCTTCGATCAGGTTATTGTTATCTGGAGTTGAAGACTGACTTGGATTTGACATGTTGAACAAAATGGTGCGAGGTGGTTTCATCCGAGTGACGCTTCCAGTTTAACGGTTAGGGCTTTCATCTGACGACTCTTCCTGTTTAATGCATACACCTTCCTGTTCAACTGAAACACCTTCCTGTTCAAGTGAAATGCTCTCACACACACATATGAAATCTTTTCAGTTGTTTGTATGAGAGCGTTTCAGTTGTTTGCGTGAGAGCGTTTCACCAGTGTGTGTGAGAGGTTTTCAGTATAACTTGTGAATGGTTTCATATGTGTGTGTGAGCATGTTTTCAGTTGTTTGTGTGAGAGCGTTTCAGTTGTTTGCGTGAGAGCGTTTCACCAGTGTGTGTGAGAGGTTTTCAGTATAACTTGTGAATGGTTTCATATGTGTGTGTGAGCATGTTTTCAGTTGTTTGTGTGAGAGCGTTTCACCAGTGTGTGTGAGAGGTTTTCAGTATAACTTGTGAATGGTTTCATATGTGTGTGTGAGCATATATGTTTTCAGTTGTTTGTGTGAGAGCGTTTCACTAGTGTGAGTGAGAGGTTTTCAATATAACTTGTGAATGGTTTCATATGTGTGTGTGAGCATGTTTTCAGTTGTTTGTGTGAGAGCGTTTCAGTTGTTTGTGTGAGAGCGTTTCACCAGTGTGTGTGAGAGGTTTTCAGTATAACTTGTGAATGGTTTCATATGTGTGTGTGAGCATATATGTTTTCAGTTGTTTGTGTGAGAGCGTTTCACTAGTGTGAGTGAGAGGTTTTCAGTATAACTTGTGAATGGTTTCATATGTGTGTGTGAGCATATATGTTTTCAGTTGTTTGTGTGAGAGCGTTTCACTAGTGTGAGTGAGAGGTTTTCAGTATAATGTGTGAATGGTTTCATATGTGTGTATGCACAGTATTTCTGAATAATGTCCTAAAGGGCCCCTCATACTTCTTTGCCGATTGCAAATGTAGCCATGCTACTTGGTAATGATTTGTGCGGTGGCAAAGTCTTGCCTGGCCCTATTGTATCTCATGTTTCCCCGAAAACATTAACCTCTGATGACCTGTCAGTTAATGTTCCTGAGGTTTTTGCCTCTAGCGTTGTTACTCGTGCTATGGCGAGAAGCGCTAAAGAGACTTCTATTGAGGATCAACAAGATGCTTTAATTGATCTAAGTGATACTTTTATGGCTCGTCCTTCACTCTCTAACGATAGTGATGTATATCCGGATACTGATCCACTGTCGTCCCCTTTCGCTGTTCCTAAGCTGTCTATGAGTAGAGAACTGCTTAGTAAGGAACAGAAAAATTACCCTTCTCTTTCCTCGCTCTTTGCTGAAGTTGTGTCCGATGAGGATATTGAGCGTTCGCCTCACGGCTATTTTGTTAGAGATGGTGTCTTAATGCGCAAGTGGAGGCCTCTTACGGCCTCTGCGCAAGATGAGTGGAGAGTGCGTTTTCAAATCGTTATCCCAGTCTCTTTCCGTGATGAGATTTTGAGTGTAGCTCATGATCATCATTTTGCTGGTCATCTCGGCGTAAAAAAAACGACTGACAGAATTTTTGGCCACTTCTTCTGGCCAGGTATCAAACGAGATGTTGTTCATTATTTTCAAACATGCCATTCTTGTCAGATCACAGGTAAACCTAACCAGGTGATTCCACCTGCTCCATTACAACTTATTCCGGTTACATCCGAGCCTTTCGAACATGTCATTTTAGACTGCGTCGGTCAATTACCTCGAACAAAGTCTGGAAATCAGTGGCTACTGACAATTATGTGTCGCCTGACACGTTTTCCAGAGGCAATTCCGCTCCGTAGGATCACGGCTCCTATCATCATTAAGGCCCTGTTGCGGTTCTTTTCCCTCTTCGGTCTCCCGAAAACAGTCCAGACAGATCGGGGAATAAACTTCATGTCCCGTGTGTTTGCTGAGGCTATGAGACAGCTTGCTATTCAACACCTGAAATCTAGCTCGTATCATCCTAAAAGTCAAGGCGCACTAGAGAGATTCCATTCAACACTCAAAAACATGTTAAAGACGTTTTGCCTCGAGTTTGAGCGCGATTGGGACGAGGGTGTACGGCTCGCTCTTTTCGCCGCGCGAGAAGTAGTGCAGGAAAGCTTGGGTTTCAGTCCATCAGAGCTGGTTTTTGGCCACACTGTTTGTGGACCGCTGAAGGTATTGAAAGAGGCGTGGCTATCGGAGACTAACACGTATGAGGATCTCAATGACTACGTGTCAAAAATGCGCTCGCGGCTTAGTCATGCATGTCAGATAGCCCGAGAAAATCTTGGCATCTGTCAGAAAAGAATGAAGAAGAGATATGATGAAAAGTCTGTGTCTCGTGTTTTCCAACCTGGTGATCAAGTGCTTGTGCTAATTCCTGTGATGGGTTCTGCTTTGGAGGCCCGTTACAGCGGACCTTATCGCATTGTACGGCGGGTTAATGATTTGAATTATGTCATCTCCACTCCTGATCGCAGGAGGAAGACGACATTATGTCACATAAATCGTCTGAAATTGTCCAGTGATCGTGCGAAAAGCCCAGCGACCAATGAAATGAAAGCTCAGCGCTGCGCTGAGATTAGTGGCGACGATCGCAACGAAAAGGTGTCGCTGTCCACTTCGCCTGGTGCTGAAGTTACCGCTTCTCTTGTGGTCGCATCTCCGCCGGAAGACGAGGGGCGCGTTCCATCTGCCGATGTAATTGAAGGGAGAAAATTCCCAAGTTCTTAATAATCTTGCTTCATTCTTATCTATTTCGTCGGTATCACAACGTGATGACTTGATCTCCCTGTTCAATCAGTTTAAGGATTTGTTTCCTGATGTGCCACGTCAGACACATGCAATTGTACACAACATTGATGTCGGTTCATCAAACCCAATTAAACAACATCCTGACAGCACTAATCCACAAAAAAGGATTTTGCTTCAAAGTGAGGTGGAATTCATGCAACAAAATGGCATTGCAGAAGCCAGTAGCAGTCCCTGGAGTTCGCCATGTTTACTTGTACCTAAGAATGATGGTTCGATGCGTTTTTGCCCGGATTTTCGCAAAGTGAATGCTATTACGAAGCCTGATAGCTTTCCGCTGCCACGCATTGACGATTGTGTGGATCGCCTTGGCTCGGCTGTGTCAGTAAAATTGATTTACTCAAAGGTTACTGGCAAATACCATTGTCACCCCGTGCTAAGGAAATTTCTGCGTTTGTGACCCCAGACCACTTTTTGCAGTACACAGTAATGCCATTTGGCTTACAGAATGACCCAGCAACTTTTCAAAGGTTGATCAACGGTGTCCTTAGTGGTGTGCCTAACTGTGAGGCCTATTTGGATGATCTTTTAATCTATAGATTGTGAGTATCATGGCGGAGGCTGCAGTTAATGGTGCTCCTCCGAGAAAAAGTAGAATAAAACCGGAGATTTACACTACAACTGATGGAAAAACTGTGGTGGAAGATGAATTCTTGAACTTTCTCGTGGTTCAAATGAAAACCCTAAGTCAGGATGATGTCGTTTTGCTGACGGTGAATAACTTCAGGTCAGAATGGATAGAGAGTTCAAGGAAAGTTTTGTTTGAACTCTGTCCACACACCACTCAACACTTTGTTGCACATAAAGGGCAGCACAAAGACGTGAACAACGTTAAAAGTTGTCTGAAACTTGGCGAAGACATTCCTCGATTTGTATCTCATAACTTGGATGAACTTCCACCTGTGAGCTTTCATAGCCTTGATGTCTCCTGTCTACTGGGGAAAATCGACCGATTGGGTTTGGATTTATCAAGCATGAAACAGGCTATGTCTGCGCAAACAGACGTATGTGAGGATTTGCGTACGGTCACTGCTGGATTAAATCAACGACTATGCCTAATAGAAAAAGGTGAGAAATTTGCGAGTTTGCCCAGCCCTACGTTTACTGAGGAGGAGACCGCAAGCCAGGTTTTGGAGAACGCAGGGCAGGTGCCTGGTACCTCCACGGTGCTGACTACCAACCCATCGAAGGAGGAAGGCTCGAGTGACCGGGGCGCCGAAACAGCTTCACCGAAATGGAGCCTTGCAGTCAAGAGGGCGTCGTCAACGTTTACATGGGGATGCTGCTATCCAGCGCAAACAAAGTATGAATGCTCCCAGGAGGGAGAAGAAAACTGGCATTGTTGGAACCAGCGCAGGCGGATCCATACAAGTTGTAAAGACTAAACTGGTGAGCGTCTTCGCCACAAAATTCTCGCCTGGTGTAAACTGGGAAGCATTGGCCAGCTACCTGAAAGACAAACTACATCGTGATGTGGTCTGTCAAAAGATAGACAGTGCCCAGAGACGATATAACTCTTTTCAAATCACTGCTGAATGCAATAATGTGGGTGAAATGTATGAGCCACAACTTTGGCCAGAGGGTGTCTTTGATTATCATCATCATGAAAGTTGTGTCATATAACACACGTGGCTTACGCCTTGGACAGGGGGCCGGGGAAAAAGCGCGGCGCATTGTTGTTGATGAACTGTTTGTGAACACTGACATTCTTTGTATACAAGAGACTCTGCTACCCAAACAAGATCTAGATAAACTTAATGCTGTGCATGATGACTTCTATGGGGCAGGGGAGTCCACGACAGATTTAAGTATGGGAATAATACGTGGTAGAATACCCGGAGGGGTGGCTTTATTCTGGCGGAAGAAGTATGACTCTCTGATTAGTGTGATCCGACTAGAGGTAGACTGGGCCATAGCAATCAAGGTTGCACACGAAAAGAGCACCTTCATTATTTTAAATGTGTACATAGGCTGGGCTTTATCAGCTCTTTTATTAAAGAAAGTGAATGTACATGCATATTTGTGTTGGGTGACTTAAATGCTGATATCTCAGATGATGGGTCCTTATTTGGGAGACACCTTAATCAATTCTGTGTTAACAATAAGTTAGTCCTATCAAGCAAAGTGAGGCTATCAGCTAATAGCTTTACATATATTAGTGAGGCATGGCATACATCGTCTTGGCTGGCTCACTGTATATGTTCAGCTGATGCTCATGAGTGCTTAATGGAGACTGTTGATGTATACAAAATAAACTCTGTGCCAAACAAGCCTGCAGACACTTAGTCAGAGGCCCATAAGGCCCCGTGCAAAGCAGGCGGTTGATTTGAAACACACCTATATACCATACAGAACCGATACTGCCTTGCGGACTCGAGAGATTAGAGAGTCACGGATCCTGCGAAGGAATGCCGCCAGTAAGTATCAACCGTAGCATAACAAAAACAAGAAGCCACCGTCGAAATTACACCCAACCCGGCCTTGAAAGGAACCAAGGCCAAGCAGGTGGTGCACCCAGACAAACCGAGGCACGTAGCCTGGCACAATATCACGCCATGAATGGAGCCTTGTTGCAATATCAGTAATACGTGTGAGCCCCCCGCCCTTGAGGCAGGGACTTTTTATAAATATGACTGGCAAACTATGTACGGGGCTCTTCCTAGGCAGACTCTCACAGAGATGAAGCGCAGGACGACCCCGAGCTCGTTAAAAACTCCGATCGGTAAGATACCTGTAATGACGATGACCGTTCTATAAACTCAACAAGAACCCTCCATCGTTTGGTCAGACTGGTTTTTGGTGATCCACTTCCATCGGGTCCACCCCGGAGGGTTGGACGGTAGGTTTTCTATGCAACAAGACTGAGATCCTGTATAGCCTGGCCACAACAGATCACATTCCTCCCTCCATGACATTAGTCCTTGATAGTTTGCCTGAGCTGTCCAGCTATGAGGCTGATGAGCAAAGGAAAGTTGATTGGGCAAGGCTTACAGAATATGATCTCTGGAAGTATAGCGTCCTGACTGATTGTAGTCTCAGTAATATTGATTTATTATTCCAGCCATATACTACTTAATATACTATTAACGGTATTTTCTGTCTAACTATAATATTTGAGGTTTATTCCACCCAAATGCCAAAACAATTGTTCTAATTGTGATAATACTACAGTTCCATATAGGTGTTATATCACTGTCCAGAACAAATAAATGACTGGATGAACCAAAGTTTTCTTCAATTAAACCACAACTAAACTGAGGTAATTGTTTTTGGCAATAAAGAAAAGACGATTGCTGTTAGTAAATACCACTGTCTTAAAAGACCAAATACCAAGTCCGAAACCTTGGTGTACTGATACACTCGGATCTGATTTTCAGCAGTCATATCAAATCAATCACCAAAACAGCCTTCTACCAGCTGAAGAACACATCCAGAGTGAGAGGTCTCATGTCCCAAACAGATCAGGAGAAGCTGATCCATGCTTTTATGTCTAGTAGACTTGACTATTGTAATGGTCTGACAGGACTGCCCCACAAGAGCATTAAACAGCTGCAGCTCATTCACAATGCTGCAGCTCTGGTTCTTACTGACAAAGAGATCAGAGCATATTACTCCAGTTCAGAAGACTTTACACTGGCTCCCAGGCAGCTATAGAATATACTTAAAAGTTCTGCTACTGGTCTATAAATCACTGAACTTATTCTGTAAGGACTTTGAATTATTTAAATCCTTTACTGATCTTAACGCTGTTGCATTATACTGCACTGTGTTTTAAATTAACCTCTGTTTATGCATTTTCATGATTTAAATGCTCTTTGTTCTTTGTTTTTAAATGTTTAACTTTTAATCATGTAAACCACATTGAGCCTTGTGTATGAAATGTGCTGTATAAATAAATAAAGCTGCCAAAAACATACCAGAAACATTTTACCTTAATATTTGTTCAGAAACATAGGACACACTTTTTTTTCAAACATCCTTTTTATTTAACAAACAAAAATCAGTTTCAACAGGGCCAACAGTGCCTAGGGGCTGGTCATCTTTTAAGTGAATGGCTGAGAGAAGGCAGGCTGCTGGGAGGACACACACTCCATGACTCCTGAGAGAGAGAAAGAGAGAGAGAGATGCCAGACAACAGAGTAGAAATAACATGTTATTGACATTTTTGACATTATTGACTTTTCCTGACCCTCCAATATTCAACCCCTAGATTGTGAAGTAGGTAACAGCACTACATACCAATTACAATTTCCCTTCTTTTCTCAATTGCCTGCCAATTCCTCTTTGAAACTCCTCCACTTCACTGAAATAGTAAATGGACAAGAACATAATCACTGCTGGGTTAACAGAAATATTGGAAACACTTAAAAATGGTACATTTTTGAACTACTTAATTAAGGTATTAACTAATATTAGCAAATAGTTGATAAAGATTTACCTCTGATGATAAACGGGACCAGAGAGGAAGACCTGTTCAGCCTCCTGCAAGGACAAATTCTGCAGCACAGACAGGCCATATATGATGGCCTTCCAAAAGAGAAAGGTTACTTCAAAACTACAGAACAGCAAACCATTATACACTGGTCCATACACAAGTAGCACAATTGTAGCCATGCTGTTTACATAGGCTTTGAAAGTACAGGAACATGAACAAATACATAACATGGTTAGACCTACCTCTGGAAATAGAACACCCAAGATGAACTGCACTTCATCCGTGAAGCCCAGTTGTGTTGGTGTTCTATGCAGTACTGCCTTCAGAAAGGCAAACAGGATGTCCTGTTGTTCCTCACTGTCAAGGTAGACAGGCACCTGGAACGAGGACTTCAGAGGAAACCACTTAGAAGGCTTCCTGTTGAGCACACCCTATTGGCAAACCAAGACACAGGAACAATTACTTTGTGGGAATTGGGTCTTTGAGCCTATTGTATGATAGTTGTTAATCACTGAACAGGCAGTAAATGTCAGTTACATTAAATACATGCATACATTTAAGATAAAAATACAATAAATGAGCTGCATAGTTAAATATGTCTGTTGATGATATTCCTCACAAATGCTCTGGTGATTAATTTCTGTGAGTCAGTCAGTAATAAGAAAATGTGAACATTCTCAAAGTACCACCAATTGCTGCTCAGCCCCCTGTGACTGTAAAATGAAGTCCACAAGTCGCTTTTCCTCTGCAGTGCGGTCAATGACAGCCTGCATGTGATCTGCGGTGTGGTGGTGGAGGTTGTTGGTGCCACTGCCGGTGTGGTGGAGGTTGTTGGTGCCACTGCCGGGGGCGTGGTGGAGGTTGTTGGTGCCACTGCCGGTGTGGTGGTGGAGGTTGTTGGTGCCACTGCTGGGGGCGTGGTGGAGGTTGTTGGTGCCGCTGCCGGGGGCGTGGTGGAGGTTGTTAGTGCCACTGCTGGGGGAGTGGTTGCCAGAGATGGAAGGTTGTCACTATGCTTCTTCTTGCACAAATCCAGATGTTTAATAAACTCTGGTTTGCGTAGAAGTGTTACACCACAGTAGACACAATGATAGTGGAGCTGAAGCCGACATTCCAGTCCACATCTGTGAATGGTATATCCTTAAACATAAGAGCAAAGAATTAAGTATCATTATATCATCAGTATTTTATTACAAAATGTCACTTATAAACACAAAATTTGAATCAAGTATGAAGTTGCAGCAGCCATGTAACTACAAATATTTGCAAACTTTACCTTCATGGCAAACAGCCCGGTTGAAATGGTTGTCCAACTGTTCTCTGCACTTACTCAACTTTGTTGGACTAAACAAAGTTGGGCTGCAGAAGGGACAGTGAAAATGAAGACAGCATGTCTTGCATCTGTCCAGCTGGGGCAAGGTTCGCCCTTTCTGTATCGTAATGTGAACCTTAAAAAGAGAGTGCCTAATTAGTCAAATGAAATATTTTTACACCGTTTTCAAGACATAAAATAGGCCTAAACCTAATAATGGACAAAAATACATTTCTGATCTTCCCCGGATTAGCTTAATTTCCATCCACAAAATCTCTAAATACAGTATAGATAATAGAATAATATAGGCTAAATGTAAATACTGATATAAACATACATGAGACGTAACATGATATATTAATGTAGTGTTATGTAAAAGATTATACGTCACTCGGTGGTTATCTTTGGTCTACTTTATTAACTCGGTGATTAATTACACAACACAGAAAAAAAAGATCGAACTGCTATATCGTGGACTGGTGTTACTACCTTAAAGGTCCGGCTCCGGACAACCACACTTAGTTCCTACGCTCTGTGTAACACCATTACAACCTATTTATATACTGTCTATGATTACAACACATACAATACATACATAATACCAGTGGCGTAGCCAGGATTTTTCAACAGTGTGGACTTTTGCAAATTAGTGTGGGCCACTATTTTTTAACATTTTTTTTAATTATTCCAATATAAGCATTACCATAATTGTCCCAAAACAGCATGTGATTTCATCACTGATCAGATGATAAATGGTAAACAATAATAGGCAACATTGATATTTAGATTGTAGCCTACTTTATTCATCGCCGGGGGATTTAAGGCACAACATGCATGCATGTGATTTGAACATAAAACATAAATACTTGAGAGCCATAGCCTATAGCTTGTGCTAAATATGAACGAAAACATAGCCCAGGCTAAAAGGTTGTAGGCGATTGCAAGCGCTTTGTATGTTACCAAAAAAAACTAAAAAAACAATACATTGATTCTGAAGGTAGCCTACTAATCAAAATTACAAAACATAAGAGAACTTCTAACCAAGAAGGCTATTGAGTTCAACAAACAGTTCAGGGATTTTCAATCCGGTGCGTGCTGAGTGATTGTGAGCCTCCAGCGATTGTTGACACCTAACAAACGCACGCTGCAGCCGCCTACATAGCGTTACCCAATCAAAATTAAGTGCAGAATATTAAAAATGAACAAAAATAGCATTCTTTTCAATATTTGAAAATGATTATACTTTATTGAAACTAAATTTATCTCACACAATTTTGTATGATATTATTATGGACTATTTTTTTCGTTCCTTGAATTTCAAGTAAATGCCGGGCACTTCTGATAGGGTGGGCCAGCTGCCAATCATAGTGGCACTGGCCCACATTGGCCCTCATGTGGCTACGCGCCTGCATAACACATTAACTGTTAGCATGAAGTAGGCTACACTGCCAATATGCATTTCTGCCATGTCATATCAGAAAATGTTAAGTTTCATGCATTCAATCAATAAAGTATGTCGGTCTGTCTGTCTTATGAAAACGTAACGTCAGCCTTATAACGTTACGTGTTTTTCTCACATCATCCACTTAATCATTTTTTTTATGTTTAATTTAATGCACATGCTAAAACTCTTCGTCACCGTGCTTGTACTTCGGTTTCATTAAACAAAATGTACGGTCTAACAGTTCATTTCCAACAAGCTAACATTAGCTATTAGCTACCTATTCGCTTAACCTAGATGACTATGACGTGCCCTTCAGACTATCATGGCAAATAGAGTCACATCATATCAAACGTAACACATTAAAACATTGATTTAGCTGTCGAAACAACAGAATAGTTTAATGATATTGTAGCGACCCTGGGACGTTTGGGTGGTTTATTGCATTGATGTGTTTTGTTGTCCGTTGTGCCAGTTCTGGGCACATGTACAGTGATGTGCTGCTTCGATCAGTGTGGGGGGGGACGGGGGGGCGTTGCCCGGGTTACCGTGTGTGTTTTTCTGGGTTTTGATGCCGTTGGTTAAGTGTTTTTTGAGTGACCTGGTTGTAGAATAAAAGTGTGTACAAGAATTAATGACTAGACATCCTTATGTCACCGGCGAGGTCATTACATTGGTGTCAGAAGTGAAAGCTCTTTTTGTTTTTATTTTTAAATTGTTTTTCGGTCCTGCTCGGCGAGTTGGCTGAAGTTGCTATCGCCGTTGGATTTGTTTTGTCGTCGCCTTTTCTCAACGACAATAATGCTCCCCTCGGACTGTCGGGTGAAGATTGAGATGGACGACTACGGCGAGGGGGCGTGTGGAGTGGCTCCGGAGTATTTGGTGAGCGGGAGAGCCCAACGGGAACCGGCCACCGTTGGAAGACGTGGAGATTTGTCCCGCATGAGTTGCAGCGCCGACTACCCGCGGCCGCCACAAGATGGCGCCAGACATGGCGGCGCGTTTCTCACATCGAGCCCGGTGTCCATCAAGACGCCTAGATATACCGGTAAGGCTGACTGGGAGGCTTTCCACGCGCAATTTGAACTTTTGGCAGATGCTGCCGGATGGTCAGTGAAGGTCAAAGCGCTGCAGCTTGCGATGTGTCTGGCGGACGAGGCGTTGTCTTGCTTGTTGCTGCTTAGCCCGGAGGACAGGGGGGACTATGTTGCCCTAGTGGGGGCACTACGCAGGCGTTTTGGACTGTGTGTCGAGCCGGGGCTAATGCGCTCAGAACTGTGTAATAGGCGCAGGAAGCCGGGGGAGACGCTGCGGGCCCTGGCCAATGATATCGAGAGCCTGTCTCGGCGAGCATACGCCCACATGCCGCCAGCCGTGCAGAGCGAACTCGCTCGGGATCAGTTTCTCCAGGCCCTTTCCCCTACAGAACTGCGCACGCAGACCCAGCTAGCCCACCCACGGACTTTGCAAGAGGCCCTGGAGATGGCTATAGAGAGGGAGCTAGTGTGGGCTGGAGCCATCGACAGTCATCCTGCTCCTCAGCCGGCGGTGAGATCGGCGAGGGAGAGGAGTGAGGACTCACAGAAGCCTGCCTGGGTGGACGAGCTCACTGAACTCGTCCGCGCTGTCTCTATGAAGGCGGACCACCGCTCCCCGTCTCGTCGAGGACAGAGAATCTGCTGGGGCTGCGGGCAGCCTGGCCACCTTGTCAGAGAGTGCCCTAAAGCTGTGAGAGCCCAGGGAAACGAGCCAGGGTCCGCGTAGTTGGGGAAACGCGAGGCCCTGGTCCCCTACCCCCACCAACATCGCCTGGAGGAGCCCACCATCACAGCCGGGGGGGCGGGGCTCCACCCCCCCCAGAAGCAGATGACGGCATCCTGGAGCCTGTTGTCGTGGTGGGGCGGACCTGGGCGGGGGACTTTTGTCATGTCCCTGTCGCTGTTGAGGGGGTGGCCTGTTTGGCTTTGGTTGATACAGGGTCTACGGTGACCCTGGTAAGGCCAGACATTTTGCCAAGCTGGACAGTACTCCAACCTACAACTGTGCAGCTCCGCACAGTCACGGGGGAGAGGGCTCCCATGAGAGGGAAGGGGTTGTTGTCCATCTGTGTGGGGGGAAAGACTGTCCTCCACCCAGTGTGGGTAGCAGCTGTACAGGACCCCTGTATCCTGGGGCTGGACTTTCTGCGGTGCACAGGCTGCCAGCTGGACCTGGAGAGGGGGACGATCGGCTTCCAAGGAGGGCCCACAGTCTATATGGCCCCGCCAAACACCTACATTCGGCCCCCACCGACAACAGCTCAGTTGGACCAGTCACACGTCCCCGGCCTCCTCGACCCCCCTGCAAAGACCTTCCAACCACCCTGTCTTCCCGATCCCTGTCCATCAACCCAGTCCTCCTTCCACAACCCTTCCCCCCCCCTCCCATCCCCTTGTGTCAATGTTGCGGCCCCTGCAGACTACTCCCTTGCCACCCAGGCACCCCACTCCATGAGCCTGGGCCCCTCCCCCTGCCCTGCCCAGCTTCCCCAGACAGGTGAGGAGACTGTGCTATCTACTGTGCGGGCAATATGGCAGGGGAACTGTGATGGACTAGACCCTCAACAGCAGAAACAGCTGTGGCGGCTGCTGGCGGAGTTTAAGGAGAGCTTTGCCCTGAATGAGAGCGACGTGGGTCAGACACACCTGGTGCAGCACGAAATTGACACTGGGGATGCCAGGCCCATCAGAATGCGCCCACGCCGCCTACCCTTGGCCCGCCAGGAGGCTGCGGACCAGGCACTGTGGGAGATGCAGCAGGCGGGCCTCATAGAGCCCTCGGATAGTCCCTGGGCCGCAGCTGTGGTGATGGTGCCTAAAAAGGGGGGTAAGTGGAGATTCTGTGTTGACTACAGACCACTCAACGCAGTAACAAGAAAGGACTCCTACCCCATCCCACGCATTGATGAGGCCCTAGATGTCGTTGCTGGGTCGTCCTGGTTCTCCTCACTCGACCTCCGCTCTGGCTACTTCCAGTGCCCTCTCGCCCCTGATGCCAGACCCAAGACTGCATTCTGCACTAGCAGAGGATTGTGGCAGTTTCGGGTCCTCCCTTTTGGCCTCTGCAATGCACCTGCGACCTTCGAGAGGCTGATGGACAGAGTGCTCACTGGCATCCCCCGGCAGCAGTGTATTGTCTACCTGGACGATATACTGGCACACGGGGGCTCCTTCAAGACAGCACTTGCCTCGCTGCGTCAGGTTCTGGAGAGAGTAGCTGCGGCGGGCTTGAAGCTCCATCCTGATAAGTGCCATTTCCTGAGGAGAGAGGTAACTTTCCTTGGTCACAAGTTGGGGGGAGAAGGCATTAGCACCATGGAGGACAAAGTGCAAGCTGTCCAGGACTGGCCCACTCCCACTGACACCAGACAGCTGAAAAGCTTCCTCGGACTGGCGTCTTACTACAGGCGCTTTGTGAGGGGCTTCTCCTGTACAGCCGCTCCCCTGTTCCGCCTGCTACAGAAGGACAGGGAGTTTGTGTGGGCAGAAGATTGCCAGTCTGCCTTCGAGACCCTCAAGGGAGCTCTCACCAAAGCCCCAGTGCTCTCCCCTCCTGACCCTGCCCTGCCCTTCATCCTGGACACGGACGCTAGTAACGTCGGCAGTGGCGCTGTGCTGACACAGGAGGGGCCGGAAGGGGATAGGGTGGTGGCGTATTACAGCAGGACATTTAATAAAGCTGAACGCCGCTATTGCGTCACCCGTCGCGAGCTGCTGGCAATTGTTAGAGCAGTGCGCCACTTCAAGTACTATCTCTGCGGCCTGTGTTTCACTGTAAGGACTGACCACTCCGCGCTCCAGTGGCTGATGTCTTTCAAGGAGCCAGAAGGGCAAGTCGCACGGTGGATCGAGGAGCTGCAGTCCTACAGCTTCAGTGTGGTGCACAGGGCAGGGGCACGTCATGCTAATGCAGACGCCCTCTCCCGACGCCCCTGCAGTCAGGATGGCTGCCGCTACTGTGAAAGGAGGGAGAGCCGTGAGGAGGCGCTGTGCAGCCAGGAGGAGGAATGTTCTGCAGTGGAGGTGGCGTCCCCAGTCTGCTGTGAGCTCCGGGCGGTCGACACTGCAGGATGGAGACGGCAGCAGGAGGAAGACGCAGACCTTCGACCAGTGCTCCAGTGGGTGGACCGACAGCAGCGGCCCCCATGGGAAGAAGTGGCCGTTCTCTCCCTGGTCACCAAGGGACTGTGGGCTAAGTTCGAGGCCCTACGGCTGTGGGATGGCGTGCTTCAGCGGGCCTGGAAGGAACCCGCCACCGGAGAGTTGAGGTGGCAGGTGGTGGTGCCTCGCTCTCTGCGTGGGGAGGTGCTTCGAGCGGTCCATGGTGCTGTGGGCTCGGGGCACTTTGGGGTGACAAAGACCCTGCGTCGCCTCCGCCTGGGCTTCTACTGGGGGCAACACAAGAGGGACGTCGAGGACTTCTGTCGCCGCTGTGATGGCTGCACAGCTCGCAAAGGCCCCGCGGAAAGGTCCCATGCCCAGTTACAGCAGTGCCCTGTGGGGTTCCCTATGGAGAGGGTTGGGGTGGATGTGGTGGGCCCGCTGCCCTGCACAGAGAGGGGGAACAAGTATGTCCTCACGGCCATGGACTATTTCACCAAGTGGCCGGAGGCATACGCTCTACCTGACCAGGGAGCAGAGACCATAGCGGACGCTTTAGTCGGGGGGATGATAAGCCGTTTTGGGGCAGCGGAGTCCATCCACAGCGACCAGGGGAGGAATTTTGAATCCTGTGTCTTTGCGGCTTTATGTAGCAGGCTGAACATGCAGAAGACCCGTACTACCCCCCTGCACCCACAGAGCGATGGCTTGGTGGAGCGATTCCATCGCTGTATGGAGCAGCAGCTGGCCATTGTCTCGGCTGAGCATCAACGGGATTGGGACACTCATCTGCCTCTGGTGCTCATGGCCTACAGGTCAGCTGTCCAGGAGTCGACATCCTGCACGCCTGCTCTGCTGATGTTGGGCAGGGAGCTTCGCACCCCTACTGACCTGGCGTTTGGGCGGCCGCCCGATTCTCCCCCTGTTCCTCCCGGCCCAGAGTATGCCAGGAGACTTCAGGACCGCCTGGAGACGGCTCACTCCTTCGCCAGGGGACAGCTGTTGGGCGCAGGGGTGAGGCAGAAAAGGAACTACGATGTGCGTTCTCGTGGCAGACACTTTGAGGCTGGGGAGCTGGTCTGGACTTACAGCCCGCAAAGAAAGAAGGGAAGATGCCCGAAGCTTGATAGCGAGTGGATCGGGCCATGCAGGGTCCTGGAGAGAATGGGGGAAGTGGTGTACAGGGTCCAGCTACCACCTCGGGGAAGGAGGGTGGCCCTCCACAGAGACAGGTTGGCCCCTTATCGAGGAACCGCCACCCCCCAACCTGCTCCAGCGAGCCCTGCGGCTCCCCGCACCGTTGTGAATGGGCCCCGGACACGCACACCACAGTCAGCAACTTGTCCCCCAGCCCCGCCCCTCCCTTTCCCCCTCCCCCCCCCCGGGCCTGGCACTCGTGGGCCCCTTTCTCCCCCAGGCGGTTCTCCCCAGCCCCCTGTAGCCCCAACACGGCCTCGTAGGGAGGGGAGAGCTCCGGGTCGCTTCCGGGATTTTGTTTGTTCCCTCGAGGACGAGGAACTTTGAAGGGGGGAGGCAATGTAGCGACCCTGGGACGTTTGGGTGGTTTATTGCATTGATGTGTTTTGTTGTCCGTTGTGCCAGTTCTGGGCACATGTACAGTGATGTGCTGCTTCGATCAGTGTGGGGGGGGACGGGGGGGCGTTGCCCGGGTTACCGTGTGTGTTTTTCTGGGTTTTGATGCCGTTGGTTAAGTGTTTTTTGAGTGACCTGGTTGTAGAATAAAAGTGTGTACAAGAATTAATGACTAGACATCCTTATGTCACCGGCGAGGTCATTACAATATTAAACAAATAATTCACGTTCAATACTCACACTCCGGTCGTCGTCCATCATGGATGTACCCCTCGTGGTGTATGTAAGTGGGAAGAAAGTACACCGTCCAGTTGGTGGCGCTGCCGCTGTCGCACATTCTTGAGGGGCGCAGATCTGCGGTCGTGAATCTGCAGCCTCCGGGTCTGCAGACACCCCCTCCTCCAATTTGGCGCGTATTTTCTAAAACGCCATTTTGATTGGCTAGTGCCCGGAATGTGGAATATGATTGGCTGAAAGTTCTCACAGTAAAGATGCACTGGGAAAACGGCATATTCCCTATTTTGGCACAATCGTTTTATTTATATCTTCGTTCAAAGTTATTTTGGAGAGCCCCTGAAGAGGAATTTAATGACTGATTGTCAAAGAAGAAGCACAACAACACATTTTCAGTAACAAGTGAGTATGAATTATTTTTTATCTTAATTCTATTTGAAAAAAACATGTCGTTATCGATTTATTCGCAGGTAAAAAGGGAGCTTTGAGATATGACTTAACACACTTTGTCACCTTAAACTATTTAAAAGACAAAGACTCTAATGACTAACACACGTAACGAGCGTTTTTGAAGCTGTCTAAAACGCTGACATGTTAATTGAAAGTGTATTGAATTAAAGTGTAGAGACGTAATGTGACGTCATATAGGTGGACTCAGGAGTCCTCTGGGGGCTGAACTCATAGGCTGAACTCAACACAGCGCTCGGCTTTCTGCTGCTGTTCGTCGGCAGCCACCTGGGTAGTAAACAGCCTATAGCCTAGCCTAGCTCCCGTCACCGGAGGAGCTGCACACCCGCCGACATGAACGATAAATGACCGTTTTCACGTATGGTCGCCGACGAGTCGCTCTTCGGCTGTGACGTTCATGCCATTTTCGCGTGAGTTTTCGAATTAAACAAGAAACATCTCAACATTAAATAAACATACATAAACATATTCTAAAGCCAAAATCTGGAAATATAAAATGAAGTCCCCCATGACGCTGCTGACACGGACACCGAGGCTCATTTCATCCCCCCAAAAGTTGTCAAACTGACCGTCGCTTGCAGGTGTGCCGCAGAACCTTGATGTCGGTGGGCTGACTTTGTCAGATTTGTAAGGCTGACAAATCCGCCGCTGACCCAGGTGGATGACTTTTCAGTTGTAAAAAGCAAACAACTCCACCAGTACAGCCTGTTTGTTTTATTACAGCGATATCCGGATATCGCTGATAATTTTCGGTCTTGAAATGCCTTTCCACTTTCTTAACCTTTTCTTTTATTTCCAGTTCTGGAGTGGTTTTCCGTTTTTTATTATTTGAAGTTTTTCTGTGAAAGGACGCATTGTAAAGGGCGATCCGATCAAACTAGCCACAACGTAATTCACAGAGGCGGCAGAGTGGTGAGAACGGTTGAGACTCAACTAGGACTTCGTGAAGGCCTACGACCTTATTTTTTTGTCCCGCCCACTTGAAATCAAACTGTGATTGGTCAATCTGCCACTCACTCTCCAAACCAAAACACAGCTTGGCCTTCTGCAGGAATTGTGAAGTCCTAACCAATGAATGAGCCAGCTAACCGGGCCTTGATAGAAACGGACGATTCTGATTGGATAACATGTTTTAGGGACCGTAGCTATTTCATTGTGATGTGAATTTGACAGTAAACTTAATTTCAGAGCATGGATGGGAGAAAAAAAAAATATATATATCAAATGTATTGTATTAAATTAAATAAGATAGCAATTAAAAAAAATACTAATTATTATTTCTTATTTAATATTTTTTGGCCCAGAATTTTGCTAGGCCTTCTCTGAAGGTGTAGAAGGCCCTGAGGGTTCCCCACTGCTTTGAAGTAAAATGTGCTGTCCTTATACCATACTTTTGACACTGCAGTACACACACACACTCTCACTGACCAGTCAATTCAGAATTGGCGGCAAACCCCCTACCATCCCCCACATGTCCTGCTAAACCATGACTATCTCTGTGTATGATACACACTGAGAAACAGTGATCAGTCAATACTCAAGTAAACTAAGGCAAATGAGTTTACCTGAGAATTCACTAACTGTTTTTTTTTGATAGAGCAGGAACCAGCTTGACTTCTAATGGGCAGATAGGTGATTAAATGAGTTAAGATAAGATGAGTTAAGATAAGATGAGGTAAAGAACAGCAAAAAAAAAAAGGTCAGTTGTCTCTTATCAAGTCATTCATGTGTCAGCAAAGCTCTGAATTATTTAGATTTACCACTTATTCTTTTTGCCTGTCAACTCATCTGGCCTTCCCCTTATAACAGGGGTCGGCAACCTTTTTGACATGATGTGCCAATTAGATATTTTCTTATTAGTTAGTGTGCCATTCAATTACTGCATGGTGTTGTTAACTAAGTGTAATTAAACACTACACATTTCGAACAGATGGATATTTATTGTAGTATTGGGCAAATGTAAAACTTTTCCACACCATTGCTCCTGAACTGAGCTAAAGACAACAGGTCCTGCACCAGAGGAGGGAAGGGACAGACCACACACACACACACACACACACACACACACACACACACACACACACTGCAAGAATGGCCATAAACCTCACACAAGGTTGAAGAAAAACCCCCTCCCAAACATCCCATTGGGTAACATTGCAAGCAGCTTCTTCCAATTCACAAATGTCAAAACCACATGAGATTGACAAAATAATAAAAATGCAGCAACAATAATAATACTTTTTTTGTATATGAAAGTGCAATAGAACTGAATTCACGAATAGCCTGCATACATTGACTTAAATATAACCTGCAAACTTGTGTCTAGACCCGTCACAAAATAAATGTAGGCTATTGCCGTGCAACAGCCAATAGCAGTTCAAGAAGACGTCTGAAGATTCTTCGATAATCCACTGGATGCGGAACGGCTGCAGATCCGCTCCGTTACGGAACGGCTGCGTACTCCAACTCCGTCAACACACACTGGTTCCGTCCGTGCTCCGCTCCATTGCGGGTCCGCTTGTTGTGACAGCTGTCCGAGGGCGCACGAGATCTCGCGAATTGCTCTGTGCTGAAGTGATGCGCCGTGCTCCGGCATCCGTCAAAAATAGAAGCTCTGCGTATCGTTTGCGAGGGCTGGCGGATGACAGAGCCGTTCTGCACCCACGACGCAGCGGACCCGGAGTCGGTGGACGCTCACACGTTGATTATAATTGATACGTATCGGCTCCGTCGCCGTAGCGGAGCGGATCTGCAGCCGTTCCGCATCCAGTGGAAATAATGTGTTTAAAAAGAGGAGTTGTGCAACATCGTCAGCGTGCCACTGAAAATTCCTCTGCGTGCCAGCTGTGGCACGCGGGCCTTAGGTTGCCGACCCCTGCCTTATAAGATGCAAGTTGGTCTCCTCTCCTGTCCACTTACTGTTCATAGACTGTACATTGGGCGACATGAGCCTTTCATGCAAGGTATAAAAGTCACAGCAATTTGCTTATTGTACAAGCAGTGGCCAGTGGCGGTGTGATTAAAATGTGTTATCCTTTTTGTCTTCCATAGATGTGGAAAATTATGGCCTTGGCTGGAAATTGTCCACCAAAATCGTGACACCTAAGGCAATGGGATCCATTGGAGCTGCGAAGACATCCAGACAGGTTGGTTTTGGTCACACTAATGAAAGCACTGTTGCTCAGAAAGCTGCTCTTGTTGTCATCTGCCTAAGAGTGATGTTATGCTGTGAAGTACAATGTGCTGTCCTTCTATACCATACTTTTGTCACTGCAGTACACACACACACACTCACACTGACGGGTCAATTTGGAATTGGTGGCAAACCCCCTACCATCCCCCACATTCCCCCAAATAGATGCAATACGAGACAAGGCTGATGTTTCTACTATTGCACAATGTGCTTCACACCATACTTGCACAGAGTTTTTAACAAATGGGTTTAAAGTGGATTTCCTCAGTTGTTTAAAATAGTTTGAGTATATGTATGCACCCAGATCTAAACCCATGGAAGTTGGGATCCAGGAGGAAGTAGCTGCCTGCTGGGTAGACCAGTAGTACCATAATAGGGAGTTTTAAGCCTCCTCTGTGGAAGATATAAAAGGGTCAGATGTAGCCCTGGTCATCTGTTTCTCCAAAAAAGATAATTGAAAAGTTTGTTCATATTACAAACAAATTTGAATGGAGTGGAATGGAGTGAAATGAATACAATAATGTCACAGCGATATTCATTTATGCATTATTAAATTGTCCTATTAAAAAGAGAGGCAGGGAAGACCATCTTTGTAAAGATTCAGTAGTCTTGATTACCCTTGAATTGTAATTGGCCGGAATTATTGCATCAATCTGTGGAGTAATATGAATGCCAAAGTATTTGAATCCATTGACTGCATTTATGAAGAGGTAACCTAATAATAGGCGTAGCCTTTCTTGTGTACTAGGATCTAAAATGGATGATTAAGCTTTATTAACCTTATACCCTGAAAACATTCCAAATCTGTCAATTAGTTTGAACAAAGCTGGAAGATAATTTGTAAGATCAGTGAAAAAGAGAAGTGCTTCGTCCGCATCAACTGCCAGCCGGTGTTCTATATTCATTGTATGGACTCCTTTAATGACTGAGTGGTGTCTTATGGCAATAGCAATAGCTGTCAGCCAACAGCACCAAAGTAACATGTATTATTCATTTGAATCCTCATTTTGTCAATGCCTCTTCCAACTTCTGTTGCAAAAGTTATTCAACTGGATCTCAATGTCTAGGTATTGGATCTGCCTTCCCCCAGAAGAGGAAGATGGTGATGAAGAGACCCTGGTCCCAGGTAGAAATCAATGCAGTTATGGCTTTCTCAGTCCAAACTGAAATCAAATCAAATTTCATTGATACACATATACAAACGGCTGAGCCGCAACCAAAGTGCTTCCCAGAAAGTGCTTACGTGCTTAAGTGAGAATGCAAAAAGAAATAAAAAGAAAAGAAAAGAAAGAAATGAAAAGAAAAGGGTTAAAAAGACAAAGACTGAGTTAAAATTTTGAGAAGTAACTAGGGGACACTTTGCAGGCGCACATAGCGTCTAACAGCAACACAGCATGCAACTGACCCATAACAACTATTGTCCCTCACTATGGTGATCACTGAATACAGTTCTGTCGTTCATATCTGACAGGACACCGACACCAAGCCTGCGGAGAAGGCCTTACCAACCTTGAAGGTAAGGCTTCCTCTGAGACCAGACATGCAGTCCAAAAAGGGCCTGGCACATGTCAACTGGACAACCAGAAAGGTCTGGACCAAGGGCATCCCCAGCAAGGATATCTTCTCCCGAGACATTTACGCTGGACAGAAAGTTCATTTAAGCAGACCTCTGATGAGCAGACACCTGCTCAGCGCCTCCGAAGACACCGAGAAGCTGTCCGACGGTGGCGATGTCGCTGAGGAGAACGACCACCGTGCTGTTGTTCGTCACCATGACAACAACATGCAAATCTTCAGCGGCCAGATCCTGAAGGACAGGCCGGCAGCCACCTCCCTGACAGACGTAGAAGAGATTGAGGAGAAATCCTCAGAATGGTCAGAAAAACAGCACACCTCTGAACTCAACACGGGCAGCACAGAACCCGAGGAGCTGACCGGGCCCGATCCCGCCGGGGTCCCGCCCACCTGCCAGAACCAATGGAAACCATCAAAACAGCAGCACAAAGATAAAGACTTCAGTGGACTGATGGAAATGAAGGAGGAGGTCGTGGAGGAGGAAGGCGCGCAGAAGGTCAAGGACAAAAGCCTGCGGTGGAGATTGGCCTACTGGCTCAATGACAAGGCAAAGAAGCGCAACCAGCTGAAGATCGCCAGGACCTACCTGAGAGAGGACAGGGAGGGCCACCTGATCTACAGCTGTGAGTCCCTTTAGAAAACCACGACTTATTTGCTAAATCCAACACGGTTCAACCAAGTCACTGGTGGGGTCTCGTTTTCGGCACACGCTCGCGCTTTTCTCTGATCGTCTCATGTTCTGCAGACACCAATCCAACTGAAGGCAGTTTGGCCAACTCAAAAATCACCAGAGGCGAGAGAGAACAGATGAAGAGGAACCGTCTGCTCTGGGAGGAGAAAAAGAGAAAGAGGAGGGAGGATGCCATGGACTGCTACTTGGAGAAGCAGAGGGACAAGAAGGAGGCTCTGAGGCTGAAGGAGGAGCGGCGCTACGAACAGTGGGCTGTGAAGGTGGGCCTCAGCCCTTCAGAGCATGAGCCAGCTGACCGGCCCAAGAGGAGGATGAGCAGGCTGGAGAAGGCCGCTTCGGGGTGAGTTAGCGTTTCATTCTCACCAGGACCGCATAGGAGTCGTCACTGTGAACCAATAAGTGACTCTTTTCCTCCTTATTTCAGCTTCTTCGCCAGAGTGGGCGCCCTCTTCTTTGATCGGTGGGTTTGATGCGTTTGAGTCATTTTGCACCGGGGTCATTTTGTGACCTCATTGGACAAAACAACTCCCCCCCCCCCTTCTCTTGCTTCACCCCCAACCCACCACCCGACGCCCCAATGTAAGAAAAAATAAGTAAAAATGAGCCGCCTGGCTGAACAAGCCAGACCGGGTCCAGTTGGGAGGCCTTTGGAGGGTTCCCAGAGACTGACCCCATTGTCACGAGGAGCATCTCATGGAATGTCTCCCGGCCACCTCAGGGTGTCTTCCACAGTCACCCTGTCTGCATGGCATCCAGGGACCTTCAGCCCTGGGCTGACCTCGTGACCTGACCTGGCTTGAATGGGACCACAGATGGGCTGAGGTCCACATTCAGACTCAAATGTAGTTGTACATATGTACAAATGTAAATATATTATTAATATAACAAAGAAATGTAAGAAAAAAATCACATATAATTGAAAATAATAAAAAAAACAATAATATTAACTAAAAAACATAACAAAACAATTGTAAAATTGTAAAAATAGTAAAGTTGTATTCAACTGTACAAAGGATCAAAATGAACTAAAAACGTTTACATTTTTTTAAACTTGTCATTTTGTGTTTGTTTAGAGTTTGTAAACAATAATACGATACTTAATCTCTAACATACTATTTCTGACAAACACGTGTGCACGAGCATGCACACACACACACAAACACGCGGCCGTGAGCCGGGGTCACGCCCGGGCCACGCCCCGTTCCCTCCCCTCCCAGGGCTCCTCCTCGGCGCGAGTGGGAGACCACCTGGAACGGGTGAGGAGGGAGAGGGGGCTGCTGCAGACCCACTGAGATGTCTTTGGGTTTCCTCTCTCAGGTGTCTTCAGAGTAGTTTCATGCTTTGACTTGACTAGCTGAGGTCCTAACGCAGTGTGTTGTGTCCTAGATGGTGAGGAGCCAGGGGGTCTCAGACACTCAGGAGGGGTCTGATGCAGATCTGTTGGCAGAGTTCGGGCTGGCAGCCCTGAACCCAGAACACACCTCCACTACACACATGGTGAGCAACCTGCAATGTTATGTTCACCTGCTTTAGCGAATCGAGCCGCTTCTTTGCATCCATTTGGGGTACGATTCTAAATGATCTGCCAATCGGGCCGTATATGAACTCCTCAGAATCTCACACACTTCTAGTCCATGGTGTCCCTGGAAGCATATCCATCCATATCGTTCCTGACAATACCAGTGACAGTGGTATCTGCACAGGGCTCATTTTCCAAAGTTGAACTTCTAAAAAGCTACCTGAGGAGCTCCATGGGACAGTCTCGTCTCTCTGGACTTGCCATAATGTCGATTGAGAACCCCTGTGCGCGTCACCTGGACATTAAGGATTTAATTGACAACTCTGCGCAGAGTAAAGCCCTTAAAATTCAGTTATGATGTAAGTTAGCACATTTTTTATGTATTTTAATGATTGGGTATTGCTTTTAGGTTTATTGAGTCTTTGGTGTGCATTGATTTAGGTTTGTGATCATCTTCTTTTCACAAACTAAAAATGCTTCTGGTTTATCCTGGAGTGCTGGGGTTCTATCAGCCACAAGAATTACAAATGCATCGGTGATCACATGAAAACGGGCCCTGAGACGAACCTGGGCAGAACCCACGCTGTGATACCAGGAAGCTACTGTATCACACACTGTTGACCGCTGAACAGTGAGATGTTACTTCAAACTGTAAGGCAGACAGACAGACGGAGGACGGACAGACAGACAGAGAGACGGACAGACGGAGGACGGACAGACAGATAGATAGATAGATAGATGGATATCAACTGTGTGAAACAATAGGGTTTTCAATAGGGTGCTGTGTGTTTGTGTGTGTGTCTGTGCGTCACCTCTACAAGAATGACACCTTAAAACAGGTGTTTGAATACCAATATCATTAAAGTTAATAAGACATTAGTCTTATTAAGTTAATATGACTGATAGTCAAGATAGACTTTTCTGGCCACATACAGTAAATGCTTTATTCGGTATAACTTCCAAAAATACACATACAAACACCACGTGTGTATGTGCATTTGAGTGAACCAATTTCAAATCATGACTTTGCAAATATAAGTGAGTGTTCATACACTTGATTACATGTTTTGTCAGAAAAAAAATCATCTTAGCAACACTAGCAATACATCTTAGCATTATTCAAACGTATGCATTCCCAAGACGGTTGCCGCGGCCAGACCAAGCGAGTCCCTGGTTACCGGAACACGGCTGACCAATGAGACATTACTGGGCCCGCTCCCTATATAAGTCCCCACTTGTCAGTTCCGAGCTCAGTAGGGATTTGACAGGCGAGTAGTGAGCATTACAGCATTTCAGCGAGTCAGCGAGTTAGCAAGTGATAGAGAGTTAGCAAGAGAGAGAGAGAGAGAGAGAGAGAGAGAGAGAGAGAGAGAGAGAGAGAGAGAGAGAGAGAGAGAGAGAGAGAGAGAGAGAGAGAGAGAGAGAGAGAGAGAGAGAGAGAGAGAGAGAGAGAGAGAGAGAGAGAGAGAGAGAGAGAGAGAGAGAGATGGAGACAAGACGGGTAAAGAACCCGAAACCACGACGAGCACAAGAGACCCTGGGTAGGGTTGAGGTCGAACACGCGGCCGTGAGCCGGGGTCACGCCTGGGCCACGCCCCGTTCCCTCCCCTCCCAGGGCTCCTCCTCGGCGCGAGTGGGAGACCACCTGGAACGGTTGAGGAGGGAGAGGGGGCTGCTGCAGACCCACTGAGATGTCTTTGGGTTTCCTCTCAGGTGTCTTCAGAGTAGTTTCATGCTTTAACTTGACTAGCTGAGGTCCTAACGCAGTGTGTTGTGTCCTAGATGGTGAGGAGCCAGGGGGTCTCAGACACTCAGGAGGGGTCTGATGCAGACCTGTTGGCAGAGTTCGGGCTGGCAGCCCTGAACCCAGAACACACCTCCACTACACACATGGTGAGCAACCTGCAATGTTATGTTCACCTGCTTTTGCGTGTGTGTGTGCGCGTGGATAGTAGTTTTGGTTTTGAGAATGCCAGCATAATCACAAAACAGTATCTGACCTACACTCACATTAACAGCCACTGATCTACCTCAAAGCGTCTAACAGCAACAAAGCAAGCAACTGACCCATGACAACAAACAGAACCACTCATCTTCAGATTGTAAATCCTGCCAAAATAAGAATACTTGGTTTACTTTGCTCTGAATCAGTATTGTTTTAGTTTGACTTCACACTTTACTCACAGAACAATGCATTCATTTATACAACAATGTTGCAGTTTTCTGTTCTGAAAATCTGTTTAAACACTGTTTAAACATGTCACACTGGATAAATGTTTCAATCTCAGCAATATAAAGCTGTCCTAAGCTGCCCTGACAGCCATCAGAGAGCCGTTGAGATATATATATACATATATGTATATATATATATATATATATACATATATGTATATATATATATACTGTATATATCAGTGGCGAGCGGTGACCTTTTACTGTGGTCATGCTGAAGTGTCAATACCATGCGCACCCGTAAGCGGGGTATTTATTTATTAATAATAAATATAATATGGTTTTAAACTATATCAACGCAATTTGACACTCTCACACTCACACTTGCCCCATGTTACCAACAACAATGTGTTGGAATTTACAGTGTATGTAGGCTAAATGAAAGCAGAAATATTCAGCACTGACGTGACGCTTGATGTGCCCACACAATGTAACCAGTGTGGTCAATCAAATGACAAGTCTCAAACAAGTTCAAACATGTCAGTTTTGCGCATACGCGTTAGCAGATAAGCTGCTTCATTGACAGCTTTTTTGCCTTTCAAAATGCTCATCTACGGTAAACACAGCCTCAAGCAGTAACTGTACTACACGTTGTCACAGTGCGCATGCGTGAAACAAGCTGTCAGCTTTCCAGCTTTTCGCAAGCAAAGCGGGACAGATTAGGCACAGATTTAAGACCAAAACAGTAGAACTAAGGTATTGTATAATTTAACACACTGCCAGATTAATATTTTCAATTATTTTTATTGAAGGGCTTGGGCATGCACTGCATTTATAGCTTATTATGACAGCTTGCCCATGAGATATATATGTGTGTACAGTATATACAGTGGCGTAACTATCGGTAAGCAGCTACTCCAGTCGCTTACGGGCCCCAGCCAATCAGGGGGCCTGTCAATCTTTGAAGGGCTCCACCCACAACAATCATTTCATCTTCCCACCGGGGCCCTTCATCCAGGGCGTGGTCAAAAATCAACCCACTCCTTTGCATCCATTTGGGGTACGATTCTAAATGATCTGCCAATCGGGCCGTATATGAACTCCTCAGAATCTCACACACTTCTAGTCCATGGTGTCCCTGGAAGCATATCCATCCATATTGTTCCTGACAATACCAGTGACAGTGGTATCTGCACAGGGCTCATTTTCCAAAGTTGAACTTCTAAAAAGCTACCTGAGGAGCTCCATGGGACAGTCTCGTCTCTCTGGACTTGCCATAATGTCGATTGAGAACCCCTGTGTGCGTCACCTGGACATTAAGGATTTAATTGACAACTCTGCGCCGAGGAAAGCCCTTAAAATTCAGTTATGATGTAAGTTAGCACCTTTTTATGTATTTTAATGATCGGGTATTGCTTTTAGGTTTATTGTGTCTTTGGTGTGCATTGATTTAGGTTTGTCATCATCTTCTTTTCACAAATTCAAAATGCTTCTGGTTTATCCTGGAGTGCTGGGGTTCTGTCAGCCACAAGAATTACAAATGCATCGGTGATCACATGAAAACGGGCCCTGAGACGAACCTGGGCAGAACCCACGCTGTGATACCAGGAAGCTACTGTATCACACACTGTTGACCGCTGAACAGTGAGATGTTACTTCAAACTGTAAGGCAGACAGACAGACGGAGGATGGACAGACAGATAGATAGATGGATATCAACTGTGTGAAACAATAGGGTTTTCAATAGGGTGCTGTGTGTTTGTGTGTGTGTCTGTGCGTCACCTCTACAAGAATGACACCTTAAAACAGGTGTTTGAATACCAATATCATTAAAGTTAATAAGACATTAGTCTTATTAAGTTAATATGACTGATAGTCAAGATAGACTTTTCTGGCCACATTCAGTAAATGCTTTATTCGGTATAACTTCCAAAAATACACATACAAACACCACGTGTGTATGTGCATTTTGAGTGAACCAATTTCAAATCATGACTTTGCAAATATAAGTGAGTGTTCATACACTTGATTACATGTTTTGTCAGAAAAAAAATCATCTTAGCAACACTAGCAATACATCTTAGCATTATTCAAACGTATGCATTCCCAAGACGGTTGCCGCGGCCAGACCAAGCGAGTCCCTGGTTACCGGAACACGGCTGACCAATGAGACATTACTGGGCCCGCTCCCTATATAAGTCCCCACTTGTCAGTTCCAAGCTCAGTAGGGATTTGACAGGAGAGTAGTGAGCATTACAGCATTTCAGCGAGTCAGCGAGTTAGCAGGTGATAAAGAGTTAGCGAGAGAGAGCGAGAGAGAGAGAGAGAGAGAGAGAGAGAGAGAGAGAGAGAGAGAGAGAGAGAGAGAGAGAGAGAGAGAGAGAGAGAGAGAGAGAGAGAGAGAGAGAGAAGAGAGAGAGAGAGAGAGAGAGAGAAGAGAGAGAGAGAGAGAGAGAGAGAGAGAGAGAGAGATGGAGACAAGACGGGTAAAGAACCCGAAACCACGACGAGCACAAGAGACCCTGGGTAGGGTTGAGGTCGAACACGCGGCCGTGAGCCGGGGTCACGCCTGGGCCACGCCCCGTTCCCTCCCCTCCCAGGGCTCCTCCTCGGCGCGAGTGGGAGACCACCTGGAACGGGTGAGGAGGGAGAGGGGGCTGCTGCAGACCCACTGAGATGTCTTTGGGTTTCCTCTCAGGTGTCTTCAGAGTAGTTTCATGCTTTAACTTGACTAGCTGAGGTCCTAACGCAGTGTGTTGTGTCCTAGATGGTGAGGAGCCAGGGGGTCTCAGACACTCAGGAGGGGTCTGATGCAGACCTGTTGGCAGAGTTCGGGCTGGCAGCCCTGAACCCAGAACACACCTCCACTACACACATGGTGAGCAACCTGCAATGTTATGTTCACCTGCTTTTGCGTGTGTGTGTGCGCGTGGATAGTAGTTTTGGTTTTGAGATGCCAGCATAATCACAAAACAGTATCTGACCTACACTCACATTAACAGCCACTGATCTACCTCAAAGCGTCTAACAGCAACAAAGCAAGCAACTGACCCATGACAACAAACAGAACCACTCATCTTCAGATTGTAAATCCTGCCAAAATAAGAATACTTGGTTTACTTTGCACTGAATCAGTATTGTTTTAGTTTGACTTCACACTTTACTCACAGAACAATGCATTCGTTTATACAACAATGTTGCAGTTCTCTGTTCTGAAAATCTGTTTAAACACTGTTTAAACATGTCACACTGGATAAATGTTTGAAACTCAGCAATATGAAGCTGTCCTAAGCTGCCCTGACAGCCATCAGAGAGCAGTTGAGATATATATATACATATATATGTATATATATATATATATATATATGTATATATATACTGTATATATCAGTGGCGAGCGGTGACCTTTTACTGTGGTCATGCTGAAGTGTCAATACCATGCGCACCCGTAAGCGGGGTATTTATTTATTAATAATAAATATAATATGGTTTTAAACTATATCAACGCAATTTGACACTCTCACACTCACACTTGCCCCATGTTACCAACAACAATGTGTTGGAATTTACAGTGTATGTAGGCTAAATGAAAGCAGAAATATTCAGCACTGATGTGACGCTTGATGTGCCCACACAATGTAACCAGTGTGGTCAATCAAATGACAAGTCTCAAACAAGTTCAAACATGTCAGTTTTGCGCATACGCGTTAGCAGATAAGCTGCGTCATTGACAGCTTTTTTGCCTTTCAAAATGCTCATCTACGGTAAACACAGCCTCTAGCAGTAACTGTACTACACGTTGTCACAGTGCGCATGCGTGAAACAAGCTGTCAGCTTTCCAGCTTTTCGCAAGCAAAACGGGACAGATTAGGCACAGATTTAAGACCAAAACAGTAGAACTAAGGTATTGTATAATTTAACACACTGCCAGATTAATATTTTCAATTATTTTTATTGAAGGGCTTGGGCATGCACTGCATTTATAGCTTATTATGACAGCTTGCCCATGAGATATATATATGTGTGTACAGTATATACAGTGGCGTAACTATCGGTAAGCAGCTACTCCAGTCCCTTACGGGCCCCAGCCAATCAGGGGGGCTGTCAATCTTTGAAGGGCTCCACCCACAACAATCATTTCATCTTCCCGCCGGGGCCCTTCATCCAGGGCGTGGTCAAAAATCGACCCGCTCCTTTGCATCCATTTGGGGTACGATTCTAAATGATCTGCCAAGAGAGAGAGAGAGATGGAGACAAGACGGGTAAAGAACCCGAAACCACGACGAGCACAAGAGACCCTGGGTAGGGTTGAGGTCGAACACGCGGCCGTGAGCCGGGGTCACGCCTGGGCCACGCCCCGTTCCCTCCCCTCCCAGGGCTCCTCCTCGGCGCGAGTGGGAGACCACCTGGAACGGGTGAGGAGGGAGAGGGGGCTGCTGCAGACCCACTGAGATGTCTTTGGGTTTCCTCTCAGGTGTCTTCAGAGTAGTTTCATGCTTTAACTTGACTAGCTGAGGTCCTAACGCAGTGTGTTGTGTCCTAGATGGTGAGGAGCCAGGGGGTCTCAGACACTCAGGAGGGGTCTGATGCAGACCTGTTGGCAGAGTTCGGGCTGGCAGCCCTGAACCCAGAACACACCTCCACTACAGACATGGTGAGCAACCTGCAATGTTATGTTCACCTGCTTTTGCGTGTGTGTGTGTGTGTGTGTGCGTGGATAGTAGTTTTGTTTTTTATATGTCAGCCTAATCACAAAACAGTATCTGACCTACACTCACATTAACAGCCACTGATCTACAACACAGCGTCT
>JAXIVH010000001.1:3348596-3413596 GCA_036785325.1 Urophycis tenuis | reverse complement strand
AGATCCTGAAGGTCAGGCCGGCAGCCACCTCCCTGACAGACGTAGAAGAGATTGAGGAGAAATCCTCAGATGAGTCAGAAAAACGGCACACCTCTGAACTCAACACGGGCAGCACAGAACCCGAGGAGCCGACCGGGCCCGATCCCGCCGGGGTCCCGCCCACCTGCCAGAACCAATGGAAACCATCAAAACAGCAGCACAAAGATAAAGACTTCAGTGGACTGATGGAAATGATGGAGGAGGTCGGGGAGGAGGAAGGCGCGCAGAAGGTCAAGGACAAAAGCCTGCGGTGGAGATTGGCCTACTGGCTCAATGACAAGGCAAAGGAGCGCAACCAGCTGAAGATCGCCAGGACCTACCTGAGAGAGGACAGGGAGGGCCACCTGATCTACAGCTGTGAGTCCTTTTGGAAAACCACGGCTTATTTGCTAAATCCCACACGGTTCAACCAAGTCACTGGTGGGGTGTGGTTTGCGGCACAGGCTTGCGTTTTTTTCTGATCGTCTCATTATGTTCTGCAGACACCAAGCCACCTGAAGGCAGTTTGGCCAACTCAAAAATCACTAGAGGCGACAGAGAACAGATGAAGAGGAACCGTCTGCTCTGGGAGGAGAAAAAGAGAAAGAGGAGGGAGGATGCCATGGACCGCTACTTGGAGAAGCAGAGGGAGAAGAAGGAGGCTCTGAGGCTGAAGGAGGAGCGGCGCTACGAACAGTGGGCTGTGAAGGTGGGCCTCAGCCCTTCAGAGCATGAGCCAGCTGACCAACCCAAGAAGAGGATGAGCAGGCTGGAGAAGGCCGCTTCGGGGTGAGTTAGCGTTTCATTCTCACCAGGACCGCATAGGAGTCGTCACTGTGAACCAATAAGTGACTCTTTTCCTCCTTATTTCAGCTTCTTCGCCAGAGTGGGCGCCCTCTTCTCTCGTCGGTGTATGTGATGCGTTTGAGTCATTTTGCACCGGGGTCATTTTGTGACCTCATTGGACACTCATTGGACGCCTTTGGAGGGTTCCCAGAGACTGACCCCATTGTCACAAGGAGCATCTCATGGAATGTCTCCCGGCCACCTCAGGGTGGCTTCCACAGTCACCCTGTCTGCATGGCATCCAGGGACCTTCAGCCCTGGGCTGACCTCGTGACCTGACCTGGCTTGAATGGGACCACAGATGGGCTGAGGTCCACATTCAGACTCAAATGTAGTTAACTATTATACAAAGAAATGTAAGAAGAAAATCACATTTCATTGAAAAGAATAAAAACAGAAATAGTGAGAATAATAATAATAATAATAATAATAATAATAATAATAATAATAATAACAAAAAGAAGAATAATAATAAGAATTTAAGAACATGTTAAGCTAGTAGGGGAACATCACATATCTAGTGCTCTTGCACAGTGTTCCTGCCTCTGCTGGTTTCCTTTTTATTCCCATACAGGCGAAATTCTGCCTGGCAGTCTTCATACCGCTATGCGTTGTGCCATGCGGCACTTCGCATTTTTTTGGTTTAATAGTTTTGTAACTACTTTAGTGGTTGTAAAGCACGTTTTGATGTAAAGTGACATTATTTGAAACACTGTTTATACTTGTATAGCGTAGGTGGCTGGTGATGGGTTTTCACGTTTTTAGGATAGATAGTCAGAGTAGCAGTTGACTCGGAAGACTCACATAACCCCCTGTCTTTTGTTTCTGGACACGAGTGAGGGGCAGCTTTCTCGCAGGAGTTATGTGTAGTCAGGGTTTCTTTATGTTCTGGTATTTTCCTTTCTTTGTTTTGCCACCGCGCTATGTGTTTGGAAAACAATAATTTATTAAATTATAACTTTGTCACTTCACCTTTGTCTACAACCTCGTATGTTATGTTGTACCATTTCTATCTCTTTGATGGTGCCATAACATATAATGGGGGCTCGTAGCCGGTTTTGAACCATATTTTGGTCTTTCGAACTTATAAAAAAAAAAAAATATCAGATTTTCCCTTTGTGAAATTTTTTTTTCTGTGGTGGTCGCACCACAGAAATCGATTCACTACGATCACCCTTCGTTCTAAATGTGCTGTAGAATTGAGGTGTTTTCCATTTTGTGCATTTGCATTTTTTTTCCCTTTGCCCAGTGATAATTTCTCTGTAGTCTATTTCTCGCTATCATGTTTGATTTAGACGCGTTTTTTATAGCTGCGAGTGTGGAGGCTTTGACAGCCGGTACTCGTGATGACCTCCTTAGGATTGCTGGGCACTACAAGCTGGAAGTGCGTGGTAACCCTAGCAAGAGGGAAATCCAAGAGAGGCTCCTTGCACACCTGCGAGGTCTTGGAGTGCTTGGGGGAGTGCCTCTTCCTTCGTCACCTGAATGGGGTAAACCTGATCCTTTACCTTCACCTAGTAAAGCTGACTTGGAGTTGAAATGTTTACAGGTGAGAGAGAAGGAAATGGCGTAGGAAAAAGAAAAACTTCATTTGGAGACCGAAAGACAGATATTACGTGAGCGAGAGAACAGAGCGCACAAATTAAAAATGAAAGATCTTAAGTTTCAACAAGCCTCGCGCATTAAAGAACTGGAACTTAAAGCCAGTGAGTCTGGTGCTCTAGTTAGATCTGATCACTTTGATGTAACTCGAAACATACGGGTTGTTCCACCTTTTCACGAAGATGAAGTCGATAAGTTTTTTGCACACTTTGAGCGCGTAGCCACTACACTGAAATGGCCGAGAGAAATTTGGACAATGACTTTGCAATGAGTTTTCAAGGGAAAGGCGCAAGAAGCGTATTCCACTCTGTCCCTCGAAGATGCAGCTGATTATGAAAAAGTCAAACAGGCTGTGTTACGCATCTATGCTCTGGTACCAGAAGCTTATTGACAAAAGTTTCGCAGTTATCAGAAACCTGAAGCTCTTACGTATGTTGAGTTTGTCAGAGAAAAAGAAATGCTTTTCGATCGTTGGCTTAATGCTCAAGAGGTGACCACTTTTCAAAATCTTTGTGATTTAATTATTCTGGAAGATTTCAAAAACTCTCTGCCTCAATTGGTTTCAAGATTCAAGATTACTTTATTTAGTCCCGGGGTGGCTGGGGTGACTGCTAATACAGTCGTTGGTGTATACGGTGAACAGAGGTGGAGAACTCACACAGCCTTGAGGAACTCCTGTACTTATTGCTTTAAACTCAGATGTTGTCTGGTTCACTCTGACCTGTTGGCTCCTATTGGTTAAAAACGAGTGGTACCATCTGATGATGTATGGGTTAACAGACATCTGTTTGAGTTTACTGAGAAGGATGTGTGGCTGCAGAGTGTTAAACGCGGAGCTGAAGTCAATAAACAATAGTCTAGCGTAAGCCCCAGGATTTTCAAGATGTGCTAGAATAGAGTGTGTTATTGTAAGTGTTGCGTCATCAGTGCCCCGGTAGTCTTTGTAGGCAAACTGATATGTGTCTAACTGTCCGTGTAGGTTTGACTTCAGCTCCCTCACCATCAACTTTTCAAAACACTTGACAACAACTGAGGTCAAGGCTACAGGTCTGTAGTCATTATTTACACGAGGTACAGCCTTTTTTGGAAGGGGAACAATCGTTGCCCTTTTCCACAGAGATGGAACTACGTGTGAGTCTACTGACCTTTGATAGACAGGGGCCCACGCTGGAGTAAGTTCCTCCGCACATGTCTTCAAGAGGAAAGACGAGACACCATCAGGGCCTGCGGCCTTATTTGTGTCAAGTCTTTTAAACAATTTAATTACTTCAGTGTGGTCAATGTCTATTTTTGGGACATCGTCCCCTGTTGATACAGTGTTAATAACCTCATTGCATTCAGAGGAATAGTCCTGTGTCTCAAACCTGAGATAAAAGTTGTTTAATTCATCTGCCATAGAACTATCATCCGTAGAATACAATGGTTTCCTAGGGGGAGCCATGTTTGTGATGGATTCCATAGTGGCCCACATTTTCCTTGTGTTGTTTGCGTTAAAGTCCTTCTCAATGGATTCCTTGTATTGTCTTTTTGCTGCATGGAGTTTCTGGTTTAATTCCTTTTGCGCTAATCGCTGTTGCAGTTGATCCTTATTCTTGAAAGCCAGTCTCTTGCGTTTGATACAGTCCTTGATGTCCTTCGAAATATATGATTTGTTATTGGGATATATCTTAATTGATTTGTGAGGTATTACTGTCTCTACACAAAAGTTAATATAGGATGTAATGACCTCTGTGGATGTGTTCAAATCATGCTCGTGGAATATGTCCCAGTCAGTGCTTAAATAACACCCCTTCAGGGTGTCAATACTGTCTGTGGACCAGATTTTAACAGTTTTTACTTGGGGTTTGGTCCTCTTCAGTACAGTAAGTAGGAATGAGGTGGATCACATTGTGGTCTGAATTGGACAATGGTGGCTTGGCTATGGCCGTGTATGCGTTTGGGATGTTCCCATAACATTTGTCCAATATTCTATTTTTCCTAGTTTCACATTTAATGTACTGGTCAAACCCGGGTAGACACATTTCCAATCTGCAATGATTTACATCGCCCAAAATAAATATCGGTGCCTCTGGTGTACGTTGTAGTCGTTTATGTACACAGTCTGCAACCTTGGTCGCAGCTCTCCCAGCATTGGCACTCGGGGGTATGTACACCGCGCAAATTAAAATGTTTCCAAACTCACGTGGTAGCCAGAAGGGGCGGCATAGTTGTTAGTGAGCATAAAGATCTCACACCTGCTCGTGCAGCCGTGCTGGCTGATGACTATGTTCTCACGCACAAGCGTGTCCCCGCAGTTTCCACATTTCCACAAAATGTTTCCAGTCAGCCAAAGGTCTTCAAGACGTTTACTAAAGAAGTTGCGCCTGATTTTGCCCATTCTTCAGATAGTCGTGTGTCGGTATCTAAAAATGCAAGTTCTACATGTGGCTACTGTAAGAAACGCGGCCATGTTGTTGCCGAGCAGCTTGGAATAGAACAGAGGTTGGATTGTGCGGTCTAAGAAATAATCCGATAATGTCAATAGTAATTTTGCTCCATTCATAATGGATGGACTCGTTGCTCTGCCTGGTGAGCCCAGTGCGCGTGTTCCCATCAAAATCCTGCACGATACTGGTGGTCACAGAGCTTCATTTAGCAACATGTGTTGCCTTTCTGCGACAAGACGTTAACTGGTGATAGTGTACGTGGGTTTGAAATGGGTTTCGTTAATGTCCCTTTGCATGAGATATCCCTTACTTCTGACTTGGTCACTGGCAACATCACCGTGGGCATTCGCCCTTCTTTATGAGGGGCCCTTTAGGACATTATTCAGAAATACTGTGCATACACACATATGAAACCATTCACACATTATACTGAAAACCTCTCACTCACACTAGTGAAACGCTCTCACACAAACAACTGAAATCATATATGCTCACACACACACATATGAAACCATTCACAAGTTATACTGAAAACCTCTCACACACACTGGTGAAACGCTCTCACGCAAACAACTGAATTGCTCTCACACAAACAACTGAAAACATGCTCACACACACATATGAAACCATTCACAAGTTACACTGAAAACCTCTCACTCACACTAGTGAAACGCTCTCACACAAACAACTGAAAACATATATACTCACACACACATATGAAACCATTCACAAGTTATACTGAAAACCTCTCACACACACTGGTGAAACGCTCTCACGCAAACAACTGAAACGCTCTCACACAAACAACTGAAAACATGCTCACACACACATGAAACCATTCACAAGTTATACTGAAAACCTCTCACACACACTGGTGAAACGCTCTCACACAAACAACTGAAAACATGCTCACACACACATATGAAACCATTCACAAGTTATACTGAAAACCTCTCACACACACTGGTGAAACGCTCTCACGCAAACAACTGAAACGCTCTCATCCAAACAACTGAAAAGATTTCATATGTGTGTGTGAGAGCATTTCACTTGAACAGGAAGGTGTTTCAGTTGAACAGGAAGGTGTTTGCATTAAACAGGAAGAGTCGTCAGATGAAAGCCCTAACCCTACGCTCACACTGACGAGCGACCAAGCGTTTTTGTGCTCGGCGATTTTGGCCTGGTGGGCGTTCCGGGGGAGTGTCTGTAGCGATAGTATTGAAACCTGTGTCAGATCGAAAACAATTTATAATATTTAGCCATTGATAATATCCAGCCATACCCATGACATTTTCTGGTTTAACAACATTTATTTCTAGATAGATTTCGAAGCACATACCAGGGTACAGTCACATTTGTTAAATATATCCATAATCCTATCTCTCGCCGACGTGGTCCACCATGTTGGATTATGTTCTAGTTGCGTGGCCGCCATGCCTCCTTCGCTCGGATTGGCTTTCGCAAAAAAACGCTGCGTTTTTTCGCTTATCATTTGCATAGAATAGGATTAGTTTCTATTTTTTGCCCCGCCCTCCTCGCGTTTTGCAGCCCACACGCTTGCTTTGTCGCCCGTCGCTCACTGCCATTGGAAATGAATGGAAACACGTCGCCAAGCCTCTGCAAAAAAACGCCAGTGTGAGCGTAGGGTAACCGTTAAACTGGAAGCGTCACTCGGGTGAAACCACCTCGCGCCATTATGTTCAACATGTCAAATCCAAGTCAGTCTCAGATGAAATAGCGGACGAAATACTCCTGAGTGTGTCCGCTGACAATAAGCTGTTCAACAAGGCAGCTGCTTCGATCAGGTTATTGTTATCTGGAGTTGAAGACTGACTTGGATTTGACATGTTGAACAAAATGGTGCGAGGTGGTTTCATCCGAGTGACGCTTCCAGTTTAACGGTTAGGGCTTTCATCTGACGACTCTTCCTGTTTAATGCAAACACCTTCCTGTTCAACTGAAACACCTTCCTGTTCAAGTGAAATGCTCTCACACACACATATGAAATCTTTTCAGTTGTTTGTGTGAGAGCGTTTCAGTTGTTTGCGTGAGAGCGTTTCACCAGTGTGTGTGAGAGGTTTTCAGTTTAACTTGTGAATGGTTTCATATGTGTGTGTGAGCATGTTTTCAGTTGTTTGTGTGAGAGCGTTTCAGTTGTTTGCGTGAGAGCGTTTCACCAGTGTGTGTGAGAGGTTTTCAGTATAACTTGTGAATGGTTTCATGTGTGTGTGAGCATGTTTTCAGTTGTTTGTGTGAGAGCGTTTCAGTTGTTTGCGTGAGAGCGTTTCACCAGTGTGTGTGAGAGGTTTTCAGTATAACTTGTGAATGGTTTCATATGTGTGTGTGAGCATATATGTTTTCAGTTGTTTGTGTGAGAGCGTTTCACTAGTGTGAGTGAGAGGTTTTCAGTATAACTTGTGAATGGTTTCATATGTGTGTGTGAGCATGTTTTCAGTTGTTTGTGTGAGAGCGTTTCAGTTGTTTGCGTGAGAGCGTTTCACCAGTGTGTGTGAGAGGTTTTCAGTATAACTTGTGAATGGTTTCATATGTGTGTGTGAGCATATGTGTTTTCAGTTGTTTGTGTGAGAGCGTTTCACTAGTGTGAGTGAGAGGTTTTCAGTATAATGTGTGAATGGTTTCATATGTGTGTATGCACAGTATTTCTGAATAATGTCCTAAAGGGCCCCTCATACTTCTTCGCCGATTGCAAATGTAGCCATGCTACTTGGTAATGATTTGTGCGGTGGCAAAGTCTTGCCTGGCCCTATTGTATCTCATGTTTCCCCGAAAACATTAACCTCTGATGACCTGTCAGTTAATGTTCCTGAGGTTTTTGCCTCTAGCGTTGTTACTCGTGCTATGGCGAGAAGCGCTAAAGAGACTTCTATTGAGGATCAACAAGATTCTTTAATTGATCTAAGTGATACTTTTATGGCTCGTCCTTCACTCTCTAACGATAGTGATGTATATCCGGATACTGATCCACTGTCGTCCCCTTTCGCTGTTCCTAAGCTGTCTATGAGTAGAGAACTGCTTAGTAAGGAAGAGAAAAATTACCCTTCTCTTTCCTCGCTCTTTGCTGAAGTTGTGTCCGATGAGGATATTGAGCGTTCGCCTCACGGCTATTTTGTTAGAGATGGTGTCTTAATGCGCAAGTGGAGGCCTCTTACGGCCTCTGCGCAAGATGAGTGGAGAGTACGTTTTCCAATCGTTATCCCAGTCTCTTTCCGTGATGAGATTTTGAGTGTAGCTCATGATCATCATTTTGCTGGTCATCTCGGCGTAAATAAAACGACTGACTGAATTTTTTGCCACTTCTTCTGGCCAGGTATCAAACGAGATGTTGTTCATTATTTTCAAACATGCCATTCTTGTCAGATCACAGGTAAACCTAACCAGGTGATTCCACCTGCTCCATTACAACTTATTCCGGTTACATCCGAGCCTTTCGAACATGTCATTTTAGACTGCGTCGGTCAATTGCCTCGAACAAAGTCTGGAAATCAGTGGCTACTGACAATTATGTGTAGCCTGACACGTTTTCCAGAGGCAATTCCGCTCCGTAGGATCACGGCTCCTATCATCATTAAGGCCCTGTTGCGGTTCTTTTCCCTCTTCGGTCTCCCGAAAACAGTCCAGACAGATCGGGGAATAAACTTCATGTCCCGTGTGTTTGCTGAGGCTATGAGACAGCTTGCTATTCAACACCTGAAATCTAGCTCGTATCATCCTAAAAGTCAAGGCGCACTAGAGAGATTCCATTCAACACTCAAAAACATGTTAAAGACGTTTTGCCTCGAGTTTGAGCGCGATTGGGACGAGGGTGTACGGCTCGCTCTTTTCGCCGCGCGAGAAGTAGTGCAGGAAAGCTTGGGTTTCAGTCCATCAGAGCTGGTTTTTGGCCACACTGTTTGTGGACCGCTGAAGGTATTGAAAGAGGCGTGGCTATCGGAGACTAACACGTATGAGGATCTCAATGACTACGTGTCAAAAATGCGCTCGCGGCTTAGTCATGCATGTCAGATAGCCCGAGAAAATCTTGGCATCTGTCAGAAAAGAATGAAGAAGAGATATGATGAAAAGTCTGTGTCTCGTGTTTTCCAACCTGGTGATCAAGTGCTTGTGCTAATTCCTGTGATGGGTTCTGCTTTGGAGGCCCGTTACAGCGGACCTTATCGCATTGTACGGCGGGTTAATGATTTGAATTATGTCATCTCCACTCCTGATCGCAGGAGGAAGACGACATTATGTCACATAAATCGTCTGAAATTGTCCAGTGATCGTGTGAAAAGCCCAGCGACCAATGAAATGAAAGCTCAGCGCTGCGCTGAGATTAGTGGCGACGATCGCAACGAAATGGTGTCGCTGTCCACTTCGCCTGGTGCTGAAGTTACCGCTTCTCTTGTGGTTGCATCTCCGCCGGAAGACGAGGGCGCGTTCCATCTGCCGATGTAATTGAAGGGAGAAAATTCCCAAGTTCTTAATGATCTTGCTTCATTCTTATCTATTTCGTCGGTATCACAACGTGATGACTTGATCTCCCTGTTCAATCAGTTTAAGGATTTGTTTCCTGATGTGCCACGTCAGACACATGCAATTGTACACAACATTGATGTCGGTTCATCAAACCCAATTAAACAACATCCTTACCGCACTAATCCACAAAAAAGTATTTTGCTTCAAAGTGAGGTGGAATTTATGCAACAAAATGGCATTGCAGAAGCCAGTAGCAGTCCCTGGAGTTCGCCATGTTTACTTGTACCTAAGAATGATGGTTCGATGCGTTTTTGCCCGGATTTTCGCAAAGTGAATGCTATTACGAAGCCTGATAGCTTTCCGCTGCCACGCATTGACGATTGTGTGGATCGCCTTGGCTCGGCTGTGTCAGTAAAATTGATTTACTCAAAGGTTACTGGCAAATACCATTGTCACCCCGTGCTAAGGAAATTTCTGCGTTTGTGACCCCAGACCACTTTTTGCAGTACACAGTAATGCCATTTGGCTTACAGAATGACCCAGCAACTTTTCAAAGGTTGATCAACGGTGTCCTTAGTGGTGTGCCTAACTGTGAGGCCTATTTGGATGATCTTTTAATCTATAGATTGTGAGTATCATGGCGGAGGCTGCAGGTGATGGTGCTCCTCCGAGAAAAAGTAGAATAAAACCGGAGATTTACACTACAACTGATGGAAAAACTGTGGTGGAAGATGAATTCTTGAACTTTCTCGTGGTTCAAATGAAAACCCTAAGTCAGGATGATGTCGTTTTGCTGACGGTGAATAACTTCAGGTCAGAATGGATAGAGAGTTCAAGGAAAGTTTTGTTTGAACTCTGTCCACACACCACTCAACACTTTGTTGCACATAAAGGGCAGCACAAAGACGTGAACAACGTTAAAAGTTGTCTGAAACTTGGCGAAGACATTCCTCGATTTGTATCTCATAACTTGGATGAACTTCCACCTGTGAGCTTTCATAGCCTTGATGTCTCCTGTCTACTGGGGAAAATCGACCGATTGGGTTTGGATTTATCAAGCATGAAACAGGCTATGTCTGCGCAAACAGACGTATGTGAGGATTTGCGTACGGTCACTGCTGGATTAAATCAACGACTATGCCTAATAGAAAAAGGTGAGAAATTTGCGAGTTTGCCCAGCCCTACGTTTACTGAGGAGGAGACCGCAAGCCAGGTTTTGGAGAACGCAGGGCAGGTGCCTGGTACCTCCACGGTGCTGACTACCAACCCATCGAAGGAGGAAGGCTCGAGTGACCGGGGCGCCGAAACAGCTTCACCGAAATGGAGCCTTGCAGTCAAGAGGGCGTCGTCAACGTTTACATGGGGATGCTGCTATCCAGCGCAAACAAAGTATGAATGCTCCCAGGAGGGAGAAGAAAACTGGCATTGTTGGAACCAGCGCAGGCGGATCCATACAAGTTGTAAAGACTAAACTGGTGAGCGTCTTCGCCACAAAATTCTCGCCTGGTGTAAACTGGGAAGCATTGGCCAGCTACCTGAAAGACAAACTACATCGTGATGTGGTCTGTCAAAAGATAGACAGTGCCCAGAGACGATATAACTCTTTTCAAATCACTGCTGAATGCAATAATGTGGGCGAAATGTATGAGCCACAACTTTGGCCAGAGGGTGTCTTTGATTATCATCATCATGAAAGTTGTGTCATATAACACACGTGGCTTACGCCTTGGACAGGGGGCCGGGGAAAAAGCGTGGCGCATTGTTGTTGATGAACTGTTTGTGAACACTGACATTCTTTGTATACAAGAGACTCTGCTACCCAAACAAGATCTAGATAAACTTAATGCTGTGCATGATGACTTCTATGGGGCAGGGGAGTCCACGACAGATTTAAGTATGGGAATAATACGTGGTAGAATACCCGGAGGGGTGGCTTTATTCTGGCGGAAGAAGTATGACTCTCTGATTAGTGTGATCCGACTAGAGGTAGACTGGGCCATAGCAATCAAGGTTGCACACGAAAAGAGCACCTTCATTATTTTAAATGTGTACATAGGCTGGGCTTTATCAGCTCTTTTATTAAAGAAAGTGAATGTACATGCATATTTGTGTTGGGTGACTTAAATGCTGATATCTCAGATGATGGGTCCTTATTTGGGAGACACCTTAATCAATTCTGTGTTAACAATAAGTTAGTCCTATCAAGCAAAGTGAGGCTATCAGCTAATAGCTTTACATATATTAGTGAGGCATGGCATACATCGTCTTGGCTGGCTCACTGTATATGTTCAGCTGATGCTCATGAGTGCTTAATGGAGACTGTTGATGTATACAAAATAAACTCTGTGCCAAACAAGCCTGCAGACACTTAGTCAGAGGCCCATAAGGCCCCGTGCAAAGCAGGCGGTTGATTTGAAACACACCTGTATATACCATACAGAACCGATACAGCCTTGCGGACTCGAGAGATTAGAGAGTCACGGATCCTGCGAAGGAATGCCGCCAGTAAGTATCAACCGTAGCATAACAAAAACAAGACGCCACCGTCAAAATTACACCCAACCCGGCCTTGAAAGAAACCAAGGCCAAGCAGGTGGTGCACCCAGACAAACCGAGGCACATAGCCTGGCACAATATCACGCCATGAATGGAGCCTTGTTGCGATATCAGTAATACGTGTGAGCCATAGACTGTATATAAATATGGACAAACCCTCCGTGACGTCACCCATAGACATTCTTAACAGCGGAGATGAAGCCTAAAATTGAGCTTCTGGGCGCCGCCATCTTGGACATTTCAGTCTGTGTTCTAAGCCCGCCTACCTCCGGCCAGACCAATCAAAGCCTCGAATCCGTGAAGGTCATGCCGTGATGACAGATGACAGCTGCCAATGAAGTTGACCACGCCCTTAATTATTCATAAAATAAATCCTTCTCTGTGCATTAAAATAATGGATTCTAAAAAAACTCACCCCCCTCACAGTTGTCATGGACTCGAACACTACTGAAAGACACTAAAACCGTTTTTTGAACCAGGCTGTAAACATGTTTATTTTGGCTGTAAAGTTGGACATTTTAACATGGGTGTCTATGGGAGTTGACTCCTTTCTGCAGCCAGCCTCAAGCGGCCAGTCGAGGAACTGCAAGTTTTTGCACTTCCGCATGGGCTTCATTTTTCAGCATGGAATGTTGCCGCTTGGTGTGAGCCCCCCGCCCTTGAGGCAGGGACTTTTTATAAATATGACTGGCAAACTATGTACGGGGCTCTTCCTAGGCAGACTCTCACAGAGATGAAGCGCAGGACGACCCCGAGCTCGTTAAAAACTCTGATCGGTAAGATACCTGTAATGACGATGACCCTTCAATAAACTCAACAAGAACCCTCCATCGTTTGGTCAGACTGGTTTTTGGTGATCCACTTCCATCGGGTCCACCCCGGAGGGTTGGACGGTAGGTTTTCTATGCAACAGCTTTGGTGACCCCGACGTGATTTGAACGAGTTGCATGGAGAACACCTAATTGGACAACGGATCGACTCCTGTGGACCGGCGCTGTCCAGCATCACCCTAGATCTACTGATAAGGTAAGCAGAACCTGGAGACGTCCAAATCTGTATAACTCACAGAACACATAGTCCCTCATTATTGTGATGTTGGGGGCCGCCGTGCCTATGGAGTCATAACCAGTATAAAACTGTATGATAAGGGTCCTCGTCTAGGGTAATACGGGGGTCCGCCGAGACCTAATTTTCGAATAAAGGGCGCCATAGCGCGGATAAAAAACAATAAATAAAGACGCCTATGCGAGATAACAATACGGTCGGACCGTAAATATACCAAAAGGGGTATACAGGGTACCATTGCGCGATAATAATTTAAAAAAAAAAATTAAAAAGTCAGTTGGACTGTCGGGATATCATTAAAAAAAAAAAAAAAGAGTCAGTTGGATTGACAGGATATTAGGAAAAGAAGTCAGTTGGACTGACAAGGTGTAGTCAATGTATCGGATACATTAAAACAGGAATAAATAAAAGGGGAAGTTGGACTTCGCCCAGGTTATACGGTAATAGTTAGTCATATTTATAAAAAGTCCGTCTAAGAGTTACAGCCGTCTAAGAGTTAGACTCGCGGCACGTAAACGGGGGAGTTGGACTCCGCCCCTTAGAGTAACAGTGTAAAATGGCCAGCGGCGGTGGTAACTCTGGGTTCGCCCAAAGGCAGTGTGTCGATGGCATATTAGCCAGTAATCCCCACTGCCAAGCCGAAGGGGGGAAAAAATGGAAGAAGAGGCACCACAAATATCGCAAGGCCTGGGAAAAGGCTGGCTGGATAAACTCGGGCTGGGTAATTCGGTCCTCCTTAATGGTTTTGGAGGGTGAAATTGACCGACAGCGGGAAGGCCAGAGACAGCGAGATGGCACCATACCAGACAAGGCCGAACGCAGATGCGGTGGCCAACATCTAGTGCGCCTGGCCTACCTCAGGGCGCTCCAGGACGAGGACACCCGGCGGTCGGGCGCCCGCAAAAAACCAGGAAGCGGGGGGGCCGCCGCGCCCCCCCTGTGTTGCCCCGGAGAACCCGTCCCCCATACCGGCCGCCGTGCCGCCATGCCCTGTCCCGGCCGCCGTGCCGCCATGTACAATACCGGCCGCCGTGCCCCCGTGTCCTGCCCCGGTCGCCGTACCGCCATGTCCCTCCATCTACCCCTCCCTTGACCCCTCTAGCCCCACAGCTCCACCACCCCCGTACCTGCCACCCCCAGCGCACCCAACCTACGCTGATGCCACCAAAAAGGGACCCTATGGGGACGGCCCCGAACCAGGATATTGCGACGTCTACCCGTGCGGGATGCAAGACCCCACCCCCGCCGAGGCCCAGCGAGCCGGCCGAACCAGACACCGAGCGGGAGAGGGAGGTCACCGGTCCCGCCCACGCCGCCAGAGGGAAAGAACCCCGGACGGAGGCCACGGACAATTCCCCGTGGTCGAAATCACCTACGCCTCGGCACAGAGCCCGGTCCGAGTCACCTACTCCAACGAGCCGGCCCCACCAAACCACCCCCAGGACCACTCCGACGGACCTGATGACGAAGAAGACGACTCCTGGGATGACCCCCGCGCCGATAGGCAACGCCGAACGACCCTCAGGGGCCCACCCCTGCCACGCCCTCCAGTCCCCACCGTCCATGCACTGGTACCCGGGAGAAGGGGCCCGGGGGCCATCGTGACGCCCCCCAGACCGCCCCCTCCTGCCCCAACACGCACCCCATCCCGGGTCCGCCACCGCAGCCCCGCCCAGCCCCGCCAAAGTCCCAGCAGGCTGCGCCACGGACCCAGCCACGCCCCCGAGCCAGAACCACCTACCGCCGCGACCGGCGGATGGGGAATGGGAAGCCCGGGCCCGAATGAAACCTACGCCGAGCTCTTCAGCAGCTGACAGGAGGAACAAGAGAGAGAAAGCCAACGCCGTCACCAGGACACCGCAATAGTAGAGGAAGAAAGGCGCCGCCGGGCGCAAGAAGAACAGGAACAGACAAGTGTAAGACCGACGGGGGCCTCCGACGGGGGCCTCCGGTGGGAACCACCGGGGCCCGATGACAGGGGCCCCACCCATCACCCGCAGCAAGACGCGAGTGGGGGGCCCACGAACAGATAGAGGAAGTGACATAGAAAGACCCGAAGACGGCACCGGCCCCGACTCCAACTCCGAGGGGGATACGCTCCCATGTTTCCCCTGACCACAGACCCCGCACCCCAACTGGCGGTCATGAGTGACCTCCACCTCAGCCTCTCCGAAATGCAAGAACAAGCATTCCCCCTGGAGGTCAACTACTGGTACCTCCAAGGCTGCCGAAAGGATGCTGCGGGGTTGTGGGTCCACCCCAACCAAAGACCCGCCCTGTCTGCCAAAGCGGCAGGACTCATCCAGACGATGCACCAAGTGGGCCACCAAGCCAGCCACATCCTACACCAACGGATCCAAAGAGACTGGTGGTTCCCCCACATGCTGGAGACCATAAAAGAACACACCGACCGCTGCACCACATGCCAGCAGCTAAACCCCAGACAAGGGTTCCCAGTGGGACCCGGATGCTACCCCGTCCCACCCCTACCATTCCACGACATCTGCCTTGATTACACCGACATGGGCCCTGAAAACCGGGTCCAGGGTTATCGCTATCTGCTGGTCTGTGTAGACAGGTTTTCCCGGTGGATCGAGGCCATCCCCACGAGAAAGGAGGATGGAGCCACCGTGGTTAAATGGTTAACTGAGCAATTTATCCCGCGATGGGGTTACCCCCGATCGCTCCACACTGACAATGGGTCCCACTTTAGCAACAAGTTACTCCAGCAGGTCGAGAGCCAGCTAGGAATCAAACATCGCTTTGGCTCAGTCTACCACCCCCGATCGCAGGGGATCGTAGAACGAGCCAATCAATCGCTAAAAGCCATTATGGCCAAAACCATTGTCGAAGGCGTGACCACGCGAGAACTAATCGGTACCGAGTTGCGCCGCGTGGTAAATGACACCGCTAAAAGCAAAAAGTGTACTTGGCTCTCCGCATTGCCAATGGCGTTAATGACCATGCAAAACAGCCCCAGCGCGCGATCAGGGCTCCCGCCGCACAAACTAGTTACGGGAAGGCCGATGCCTGGCCCTTATGACCCGCCAGTGGGGCCCATCCCGGATGGGTTCCCCGAAACTCTGTTGTCGTATTGCCAGCACCTAACCGAGGCCTCCCGAGCTATGTATTTACAGAACTGTACGACCCCGGAAGCATCCCCGGCGCCACCCCTGCTGCCGGGAGAGTGGGTGTGGGTCAGACGACACAAGAGGCACTTCCCTGAACCTCGGTGGGAGGGTCCATTTAAGGTAGTATTGTGCACCCCCTTCTCTGTCTCTGTAGAAGGAAAAGCCGGCGCCAAGTGGCACCACCTGACCAGCTGCCGGAGGGCCGGTGACACCGACCCCATCCACGGGCCGGCCTGCACCAGACCAGAGCTGCATGGCGGATCCCGGGGAGCAGAGGGAGGCCCGGCGTAGACGGCAATGGACGGCCACCTGGAGGTCGGGACTCGGAACCTTCGCCCTCGGACTCCTCCTCCTCCTCGCCTGGCAGTCCCTCCGAACGGACCTCGGGCCCCTAATCAACGTAGACCCTGACAGCGGCAACAAAGAAGAAGAAGCTATTGACGCTGTGTAATTGAATGTATCGCTGCATAGTCTGAACAACGCATGTATTGAACCCAGTGTCGGGATAATAAAAAGGGGACATAATGGGGCGGACATGGTCGCCGCCTTCCCCAAGACGACACCGGTTATGTAACCAGGGCATTAACTACTTCCAGCTCCGTTAGAATAGCTCCGTTAAGAGCTTTATTGCTGTTACCTGCGTTTAAACCAATAGCTATCTCGCTTTGACCCCATGCAACGTACACTGAAGGAATGTTTGAGTTATAACATGAATGCATTGTGCTTATATTGTCTGCTTATATTTAGCCTGTTCGGGCGCCGACAGTCCAGGTGAATGCTGCCTCGAAGAAGGCATGTGGAAGGTTTCGCCTCCAAACGGGTTTTCCTCCACACTGGCTGCGGCCCCAGGCATTCTGTATTACTGAGAAGTTATCTGTCGATAACTTGAGGGGGATTGTTGATGTATACAAAATAAACTCTGTGCCAAACAAGCCTGCAGACACTTAGTCAGAGGCCCATAAGGCCCCGTGCAAAGCAGGCGGTTGATTTGAAACACACCTGTATATACCATACAGAACCGATACAGCCTTGCGGACTCGAGAGATTAGAGAGTCACGGATCCTGTGAAGGAATGCCGCCAGTAAGTATCAACCGTAGCGTAACAAAAACAAGAAGCCACGGTCAAAATTACACCCAACCCGGCCTTGAAAGGAACCAAGGCCAAGCAGGTGGTGCACCCAGACAAACCGAGGCACGTAGCCTGGCACAATATCACGCCATGAATGGAGCCTTGTTGCGATATCAGTAATACGTGTGAGCCCCCCGCCCTTGAGGCAGGGACTTTTTATAAATATGACTGGCAAACTATGTACGGGGCTCTTCCTAGGCAGACTCTCACAGGGATGAAGCGCAGGACGACCCCGAGCTCGTTAAAAACTCTGATCGGTAAGATACCTGTAATGACGATGACCCTTCAATAAACTCAACAAGAACCCTCCATCGTTTGGTCAGACTGGTTTTTGGTGATCCACTTCCATCGGGTCCACCCCGGAGGGTTGGACGGTAGGTTTTCTATGCAACAAGACTGAGATCCTGTATAGCCTGGCCACAACAGATCACATTCCTCCCTCCATGACATTAGTCCTTGATAGTTTGCCTGAGCTGTCCAGCTATGAGGCTCATGAGCAAAGGAAAGTTGATTGGGCAAGGCTTACAGAACATGATCTCTGGAAGTATAGCGTCCTGACTGATTGTAGTCTCAGTAATATTGATTTATTATTCCAGCCATATACTACTTAATATACTATTAACGGTATTTTCTGTCTAACTATAATATTTGAGGTTTATTCCACCCAAATGCCAAAACAATTGTTCTAATTGTGATAATACTACAGTTCCATATAGGTGTTATATCACTGTCCAGAACAAATAAATGACTGGATGAACCAAAGTTTTCTTCAATTAAACCACAACTAAACTGAGGTAATTGTTTTTGGCAATAAAGAAAAGACGATTGCTGTTAGTAAATACCACTGTCTTAAAAGACCAAATACCAAGTCTGAAACCTTGGTGTACTGATACACTCGGATCTGATTTTCAGCAGTCATATCAAATCAATCACCAAAACAGCCTTCTACCAGCTGAAGAACACATCCAGAGTGAGAGGTCTCATGTCCCAAACAGATCAGGAGAAGCTGATCCATGCTTTTATGTCTAGTAGACTTGACTATTGTAATGGTCTGACAGGACTGCCCCACAAGAGCATTAAACAGCTGCAGCTCATTCAGAATGCCGCAGCTCTGGTTCTTACTGACAAAGAGATCAGAGCATATTACTCCAGTTCAGAAGACTTTACACTGGCTCCCAGGCAGCTATAGAATATACTTAAAAGTTCTGCTACTGGTCTACAAATCACTGAACTTATTCTGTAAGGACTTTGAATTATTTAAATCCTTTACTGATCTTAACGCTGTTGCATTATACTGCACTGTGTTTTAAAATAACCTCTGTTTATGCATTTTCATGATTTAAATGCTCTTTGTTCTTTGTTTTTAAATGCTTTTAAAATGTTTAACTTTTAATCATGTAAACCACATTGAGCCTTGTGTATGAAATGTGCTGTATAAATAAATAAAGCTGCCAAAAACATACCAGAAACATTTTACCTTAATATTTGTTCAGAAACATAGGACACACTTTTTTTTCAAACATCCTTTTTATTTAACAAACAAAAATCAGTTTCAACAGGGCCAACAGTGCCTAGGGGCTGGTCATCTTTTAAGTGAATGGCTGAGAGAAGGCAGGCTGCTGGGAGGACACACACTCCATGACTCCTGAGAGAGAGAAAGAGAGAGAGAGATGCCAGACAACAGAGTAGAAATAACATGTTATTGACATTTTTGACATTATTGACTTTTCCTGACCCTCCAATATTCAACCCCTAGATTGTGAAGTAGGTAACAGCACTACATACCAATTACAATTTCCCTTCTTTTCTCAATTGCCTGCCAATTCCTCTTTGAAACTCCTCCACTTCACTGAAATAGTAAATGGACAAGAAAATAATCACTGCTGGGTTAACAGAAATATTGGAAACACTTAAAAATGGTACATTTTTTAACTACTTAATTAAGGTATTAACTAATATTAGCAAATAGTTGATAAAGATTTACCTCTGATGATAAACGGGACCAGAGAGGAAGACCTGTTCAGCCTCCTGCAAGGACAAATTCTGCAGCACAGACAGGCCATATATGATGGCCTTTCAAAAGAGAAAGGTTACTTCAAAACTACAGAACAGCAAACCGTTATACACTGGTCCATACACAAGTAGCACCATTGTAGCCATGCTGTTTACATAGGCTTTGAAAGTACAGGAACATGAACAAATACATAACATGGTTAGACCTACCTCTGGAAATAGAACACCCAAGATGAACTGCACTTCATCCGTGAAGCCCAGTTGTGTTGGTGTTCTATGCAGTACTGCCTTCAGAAAGGCAAACAGGATGTCCTGTTGTTCCTCACTGTCAAGGTAGACAGGCACCTGGAACGAGGACTTCAGAGGAAACCACTTAGAAGGCTTCCTGTTGAGCACACCCTATTGGCAAACCAAGACACAGGAACAATTACTTTGTGGGAATTGGGTCTTTGAGCCTATTGTATGATAGTTGTTAATCACTGAACAGGCAGTAAATGTCAGTTACATTAAATACATGCATACATTTAAGATAAAAATACAATAAATGAGCTGCATAGTTAAATATGTCTGTTGATGATATTCCTCACAAATGCTCTGGTGATTAATTTCTGTGAGTCAGTCAGTAATAAGAAAATGTGAACATTCTCAAAGTACCACCAAATGCTGCTCAGCCCCCTGTGACTGTAAAATGAAGTCCACAAGTCGCTTTTCCTCTGCAGTGCGGTCAATGACAGCCTGCATGTGATCTGCGGTGTGGTGGTGGAGGTTGTTGGTGCCACTGCCGGTGTGGTGGAGGTTGTTGGTGCCACTGCCGGGGGCGTGGTGGAGGTTGTTGGTGCCACTGCCGGTGTGGTGGTGGAGGTTGTTGGTGCCACTGCTGGGGGCGTGGTGGAGGTTGTTGGTGCCACTGCCGGTGTGGTGGTGGAGGTTGTTGGTGCCACTGCCGGTGTGGTGGTGGAGGTTGTTGGTGCCACTGCTGGGGGCGTGGTGGAGGTTGTTGGTGCCACTGCTGGGGGCGTGGTGGAGGTTGTTGGTGCCACTGCTGGGGGAGTGGTTGCCAGAGATGGAAGGTTGTCACTGTGCTTCTTCTTGCACAAATCCAGATGTTTAATAAACTCTGGTTTGCGTAGAAGTGTTACACCACAGTAGACACAATGATAGTGGAGCTGAAGCCGACATTCCAGTCCACATCTGTGAATGGTATATCCTTAAACATAAGAGCAAAGAATTAAGTATCATTATATCATCAGTATTTTATTACAAAATGTCACTCATAAACACAAAATTTGAATCAAGTATGAAGTTTCAGCAGCCATGTAACTACAAATATTTGCAAACTTTACCTTCATGGCAAACAGCCTGGTTGAAATGGTTGTCCAAATGTTCTCTGCACTTACTCAACTTTGTTGGACTAAACAAAGTTGGGCTGCAGAAGGGACAGTGAAAATGAAGACAGCATGTCCTGCATCTGTCCAGTTGGGGCAAGGTTCGCCCTTTCTGTATCGTAATGTGAACCTTAAAAAGAGAGTGCCTAATTAGTCAAATGAAATATTTGTACACCGTTTTCAAGACATAAAATAGGCCTAAACCTAATAATGGACAAAAATACATTTCTGATCTTCCCCGGATTAGCTTAATTTCCGTCCACAAAATCTCTAAATACAGTATAGATAATAGAATAATATAGGCTAAATGTAAATACTTATATAAACATACATGAGACGTAACATGATATATTAATGTAGTGTTATGTAAAAGATTATACGTCACTCGGTGGTTATCTTTGGTCTACTTTATTAACTCGGTGATTAATTACACAACACAGAAAAAAAAGATCGAACTGCTATATCGTGGACTGGTATATCATAGACTGTATATAAATAGGTTGTAATGGTGTTACTACCTTTAAGGTAGTAACACCATTACAACCTATTTATATACAGTCTATGATTACAACACATACAATACATATATAATACATTAACTGTTAGCAGGAAGTAGGCTACACTGCCAATATGCATTTCTGCCATGTCATATCAGAAAATGTTAAGTTTCATGCATTCAATCAATAAGTATGTCTGTCTGTCTGTCTTATGAAAACGTAACGTCAGCCTTATAACGTTACGTGTTTTTCTCACATCATCCACTTAATCATTTTTTATGTTTAATTTAATGCACATGCTAAAACTCTTCGTCACCGTGCTTGTACTTCGGTTTCATTAAACAAAATGTACGGTCTACAGTTCATTTCCAACAAGCTAACATTAGCTATTAGCTACCTATTCGCTTAACCTAGATGACTATGACGTGCCCTTCAGACTATCATGGCAAATAGAGTCACATCATATCAAACGTAACACATTAAAACATTGATTTTGCTGTCGAATCAACAGAATAGTTTAATGATATTAAACAAATAATTCACGTTCAATACTCACACTCCGGTCGTCGTCCATCATGGATGTACTCCTCGTGGTGTATGTAAGTGGGAAGACAGTACACCGTCCAGTTGGTGGCGCTGCCGCTGTCGCACATTCTTGAGGGGCGCAGATCTGCGGTCGTGAATCTGCAGCCTCCGGGTCTTTGGCGCGTATTTTCTAAAACGCCATTTTGATTGGCTAGTGCCCGGAATGTGGAATATGATTGGCTGAAAGTTCTCACAGTAAAGATGGCATATTCCTTATTTTGGCACATTCGTTTTATTTATATCTTCGTTCAAAGTTATTTTGGAGAGCCCCTGAAGAGGAATTTAATGACTGATTGTCAAAGAAGAAGCACAACAACAAATTTTCAGTAACAAGTGAGTATGAATTATTTTTTATCTTAATTCTATTTGAAAAAACATGTCGTTATCGATTTATTCGCAGGTTAAAAAGGGAGCTTTGAGATATGACTTAACACACTTTGTCACCTTAAACTATTTAAAATTACAAAGACGCTAATGACTAACATAGTAACGAGCGTTTTTGAAGCTGTCTAAAACGCTGACATGTTAATTGAAAGTGTATTGAATTAAAGTGTAGAGACGTAATGTGACGTCATATAGGTGGACTCAGGAGTCCTCTGGGGGCTGAACTCATAGGCTGAACTCAACACAGCGCTCGGCTTTCTGCTGCTGTTCGTCGGCAGCCACCTGGGTAGTAAACAGCCTATATCCTAGCCTAGCTCCCGTCACCGGAGGAGCTGCACACCCGCCGACATGAACGATAAATGACCGTTTTCACGTATGGTCGCCGACGAGTCGCTCTTTGGCTGTGACGTTCATGCCATTTTCGCGTGAGTTCTCGAATTAAACAAGAAACATCTCAACATTAAATAAACATACATAAACATATTCTAAAGCCAAAATCTGGAAATATAAAATGAAGTCCCCCATGACGCTGCTGACACGGACACCGAGGCTCAACTGACCGTCGCTTGCAGGTGTGCCGCAGAACCTTGATGTCGGTGGGCTGACAAATCCGCCGCTGACCCAGGTGGATGACTTTTCAGTTGTAAAAAGCAAACAACTCCACCAGTACAGCCTGTTTGTTTTATTACAGCGATATCCGGATATCGCTGATAATTTTCGGTCTTGAAATGCCTTTCCACTTTCTTAACCTTTTCTTTTAATTCCAGTTCTGGAGTTGTTTTTCCGTTTTTTTATTATTTGAAGTTTTTCTGTGAAAGGACGCCTTGTAAAGGGCGATCCGATCAAACTAGCCACAACGTAATTCACAGAGGCGGCAGAGTGGTGAGAACGGTTGAGACTCAACTAGGACTTCGTGAAGGCCTACGACCTTATTTTTTTGTACCGCCCACTTGAAATCAAACTGTGATTGGTCAATCTGCCACTCACTCTCCAAACCAAAACACATAGCTTGGCCTTCTGCAGGAATTGTGAAGTCCTAACCAATGAATGAGCCAGCTAACCGGGCCTTGATAGAAACGGACGATTCTGATTGGATAACCTGTTTTAGGGACCGTAGCCATTTCATTGTGATGTGAATTTGACAGTAAACTTAATTTCAGAGCATGGATGGGAGAAAAAAAAAAAAAAAAAGATCAAATGTATTGTATTAAATTAAATAAGATAGCAATTAAAAAAAATACAAATTATTATTTCTTATTTAATATTTTTTGGTCCAGAATTTTGCTAGGCCTTCTCTGAAGGTGTAGAAGGCCCTGAGGGTTCCCCACTGCTGTGAAGTAAAATGTGCTGTCCTTATACCATACTTTTGTCACTGCAGTACACACACACTCTCACTGACCAGTCAATTCAGAATTGGCGGCAAACCCCCTACCATCCCCCACATGTCCTGCTAAACCATGACTATCTCTGTGTATGATACACACTGAGAAACAGTGACCAGTCAATACTCAAGTAAACTAAGGCAAACGAGTTTACCTGAGAATTCACTAACTGTTTTTTTTGGGATAGAGCAGGAACCAGCTTGACTTCTAATGGGCAGCTAGGTGATTAAATGAGTTAAGATAAGATGAGTTAAGATAAGATGAGGTAAAGAACAGTAAAAAAAAAAAAAGGTCAGTTGTCTCTTATCAAGTCATTCATGTGTCAGCAAAGCTCTGAATTATTTAGATTTACCACTTATTCTTTTTGCCTGTCAACTCATCTGGCCTTCCCCTTATAAGATGCAAGTTGGTCTCCTCTCCTGTCCACTTACTGTTCATAGACTGTACATTGGGCGACATGAGCCTTTCATGCAAGGTATAAAAGTCACAGCAATTTGCTTATTGTACAAGCAGTTGCCAGTGGCGGTGTGATTAAAATGTGTTATCCATCCTCAGATGGTCTGGGAGGGCGTTCCACAGCTCCAAGGCTGTGGAACGCCCTCCCAGACCATCTGAGGGCCCCACAGACCACTGATGCCTTCAAACGTAGCCTAAAGACACATTTTTTCAGGAAAGCTTTCCACTAATTTTATTGCCTTTTTAACATTTATTAACTTGTGCCCCTCTTTTCTTTTAAGCTTGCATTGTAGCACTTTGAGATTGTTTAAATGTAAAGTGCTCTATAAATAAAATGTATTATTATTATTATTATCCTTTTTGTCTTCCATAGATGTGGAACATTATGGCCTTGGCTGAAAATTGTCCACCAAAATCGTGACACCTAAGGCAATGGGATCCATTGGAGCTGCGAAGACATCCAGACAGGTTGGTTTTGGTCACACTAATGAAAGTACTGTTGCTCAGAAAGCTGCTCTCGTTGTCATCTGCCTAAGAGTGATGTTATGCTGTGAAGTACAATGTGCTGTCCTTCTATACCATACTTTTGTCACTGCAGTACACACACACTCACACTGACGGGTCAATTTGGAATTGGTGGCAAACCCCCTACCATCCCCCACATTCCCCCAAATAGATGCAATACGAGACAAGGCTGATGTTTCTACTATTGCACAATGTGCTTCACACCATACTTGCACAGATTTTTCAACAAATGGGTTTAAAGTGGATTTCCTCAGTTGTTTAAAATAGTTTGAGTATATGTATGCACCCAGATCTAAACCCATGGAAGTTGGGATCCAGGAGAAAGTAGCTGCCTGCTGGGTAGACCAGTAGTACCATGATAGGGAGTTTTAAGCCTCCTCTATGGAAGATATAAAAGGGTCAGATGTAGCCCTGGTCATCTGTTTCTCCAAAAAAGATTATTGAAAAGTTTGTTCATATTACAATCAAATTTGAATGGAGTGGAATGGAGTGAAATGAATACAATAATGTCGCAAGGATATTCATTTATGCATTACTAAATTGTCCTATTAAAAAGAGAGGCAGGGAAGACCATCTTTGTAAAGATTCAGTAGTCTTGATTATAACTGCATTGTAATTGGCCGGAATTATTGCATCAATCTGTGGAGTAATATGAATGCCAAAGTATTTGAATCCATTGACTGCATTTATGAAGAGGTAACCTAATAATAGGCGTAGCCTTTCTTGTGTACTAGGATCTAAAATGGATGATTAAGCTTTATTAACCTTATACCCTGAAAACATTCCAAATCTGTCAATTAGTTTGAACAAAGCTGGAAGATAATGTTTGAATGTCCAGTTTGGTAATTAAGGGCGGCAGTAGCTCAGTGGGCAGAGCGGGTGGACAGAGCGGGTCATCCACTGACCGTAGGGTTGGCGGTTCCATCTCCGTGATCGCCCTCCTCCAACTGTCCACATGTGGAACCCCACAAATGTACTGATTGTAAGTTGCTTTGGACAAAAGCATCTGCTAAATGCCCCTTTTAAGTAGTTCTCTAGATCCTTCAACCAAAGATTTAGTTTATACCCATGTACTTGCAAGCAGTGCAAAGTGGGTGGAGGGAATTGGTTCTCTGCATTTGACCCATCCTATATTACATAGGAGCAGTGGGCTGCTATGTTCAGCGCCCGGGGAGCAAGTTGGGGTTCAGTGTTTTCCTCATGACACTACGACATGCAGACAGTTGGAGGAAGGAATCGAACCGCCGACCCTGCAATTAGTGGACGACCCGCTCTACCCACTGAGCTACTGCCGCCCCAAATATGATATCAATTTCAATGTAGCTGCATATCAGTCATTTCCAATATTTTCAGCTGTCTTCAAACATAGTAGCTGTACCTGCTCGTAGTGACCCTTTTGCGTGTTTGCCTGAAATGATTGGTAGATGGTTAATGTATAAATATAGGAGAAAATAAGCTGCTGTTTACTGCACCATCTGGTGACTTTTCAATCAGCAACAGTCCTTTTAAAGCAGGTTCTTGCCATGTATGTGTGTTGTATTGAGTTTGTCCTCCTTATTAAACCAGCTTTTTATTAGGTATGTGTTGCAAAATCAACCGTCCTCTTAAACCACCAGTGTCCTAAACCATGTGTTTGACCCGTCCTTCTAAACCACTAATATGTCAGGAATCCCATCTCACAGAATGTGAAACTCAAAGTAAAAATTTGGGATGTATGGAATGGGATGTATCTTAGTTGAAGATTTATCGAAAATTTAAAATAAAAAGGGAAAGGGGTGTCCCTTTATACCATGATTTGCTCAGGTATGTGTAAAATGTCTTGCTAAACCACCCATACCAGTATCTGTGTGTGTGCGTGTGTGTGTGTGTGTGTGTGTGTGTATGACCGTGTGCATGGATTGTAGTTTTGGTTTTGAGATGTCAGCATAATCACAAAACAGTATCTGACCTACACTCACATCAACAGCCACTGATCTACAACACAGCATCTAACAGCAACACAGCAAGCAACTTACCCATAACAACCATTATCACTCACTATGGTCATCACTGAATACAGTTCTGTCTTTCATATCTGTTCATATCTGACAGGACACCAACACCAAGCCTGAGGAGAAGGCCTTACTGACCTTGAAGCCAAGGCTTCCACCGAGACCAGACATGAAGTCCAAAAAGGGCCTGGCACATGTCAACACGACCACCAGAAAGGTCTGGACCACTCAGGAGGGGTCTGATGCAGACCTGTTAGTAAAGTTCGGGCTGGCAGCCCTGAACCCAGAACACACCTCCACTACACACATGGTGAGCAACCTGCAATGTTATGTTTACCTGCTTTAGTGTGTGTGTGTGTGTGTGTGTGTGTGCGTGGATAGTAGTTTTGGTTTAGAGATGTCAGCATAATAAAAAAACAGTATCTGACCTACACTCACATTAACAGCCACTGATCTACATCACAAATTAAATCAAATCAAATTTCATTGATAGAGCACATATACAAACGGCTGAGCCGCAACCAAAGTGCTTCCCAGAAAGTGCTTACGTGCTTAAGTGAGAATGCAAAAAGAAATAAAAAGAAAAGAAAAGAAAGAAATGAAAAGAAAAGGGTTAAAAAGACAAAGCCTGAGTTAAAATTTTAAGAAGTAACTAGGGGACACTTTGCAGGCGCACATAGCGTCTAACAGCAACACAGCAGGCAACTGACCAATAACAACTATTGTCCCTCACTATGGTGATCACTGAATTCAGTTCTGTCGTTCATATCTGACAGGACACCGACACCAAGCCTGCGGAGAAGGCCTTACCAACCTTGAAGGTAAGGCTTCCTCTGAGACCAGACATGCAGTCCAAAAAGGGCCTGGCACATGTCAACTGGACAACCAGAAAGGTCTGGACCAAGGGCATCCCCAGCAAGGATATCTTCTCCAGAGACATTTACGCTGGACAGAAAGTTCATTTAAGCAGACCTCTGATGAGCAGACACCTGCTCAGCGCCTCCGAAGACACCGAGAAGCTGTCCGACGGTGGCGATGTCGCTGAGGAGAACGACCACCGTGCTGTTGTTCGTCACCATGACAACAACATGCAAATCTTCAGCGGCCAGATCCTGAAGGACAGGCCGGCAGCCACCTCCCTGACAGACGTAGAAGAGATTGAGGAGAAATCCTCAGAATGGTCAGAAAAACAGCACACCTCTGAACTCAACACGGGCAGCACAGAACCCGAGGAGCTGACCGGGCCCGATCCCGCCGGGGTCCCGCCCACCTGCCAGAACCAATGGAAACCATCAAAACAGCAGCACAAAGATAAAGACTTCAGTGGACTGATGGAAATGAAGGAGGAGGTCGTGGAGGAGGAAGGCGCGCAGAAGGTCAAGGACAAAAGCCTGCGGTGGAGATTGGCCTACTGGCTCAATGACAAGGCAAAGAAGCGCAACCAGCTGAAGATCGCCAGGACCTACCTGAGAGAGGACAGGGAGGGCCACCTGATCTACAGCTGTGAGTCCCTTTAGAAAACCACGACTTATTTGCTAAATCCAACACGGTTCAACCAAGTCACTGGTGGGGTCTCGTTTTCGGCACACGCTCGCGCTTTTCTCTGATCGTCTCATGTTCTGCAGACACCAATCCAACTGAAGGCAGTTTGGCCAACTCAAAAATCACCAGAGGCGAGAGAGAACAGATGAAGAGGAACCGTCTGCTCTGGGAGGAGAAAAAGAGAAAGAGGAGGGAGGATGCCATGGACTGCTACTTGGAGAAGCAGAGGGACAAGAAGGAGGCTCTGAGGCTGAAGGAGGAGCGGCGCTACGAACAGTGGGCTGTGAAGGTGGGCCTCAGCCCTTCAGAGCATGAGCCAGCTGACCAACCCAAGAAGAGGATGAGCAGGCTGGAGAAGGCCGCTTCGGGGTGAGTTAGCGTTTCATTCTCACCAGGACCGCATAGGAGTCGTCACTGTGAACCAATAAGTGACTCTTTTCCTCCTTATTTCAGCTTCTTCGCCAGAGTGGGCGCCCTCTTCTCTCGTCGGTGTATGTGATGCGTTTGAGTCATTTTGTGACCTCATTGGACACTCATTGGACGCCTTTGGAGGGTTCCCAGAGACTGACCCCATTGTCACAAGGAGCATCTCATGGAAAGTCTCCCGGCCACCTCAGGGTGTCTTCCACAGTCACCCTGTCTGCATGGCATCCAGGGACCTTCAGCCCTGGGCTGACCTCGTGACCTGACCTGGCTTGAATGGGACCACAGATGGGCTGAGGTCCACATTCAGACTCAAATGTAGTTAACTATTATACAAAGAAATGTAAGAAGAAAATCACATTTCATTGAAAAGAATAAAAACAGATATAGTGAGAATAATAATAATAATAATAATAATAATAATAATAATAATAATAATAATAATAACAAAAAGAAGAATAATAATAAGAATTTAAGAACATGTTAAGCTAGTAGGGGAACATCACATATCTAGTGCTCTTGCACAGTGTTCCTGCCTCTGCTGGTTTCCTTTTTATTCCCATACAGGCGAAATTCTGCCTGGCAGTCTTCATACCGCTATGCGTTGTGCCATGCGGCACTTCGCATTTTTTTGGTTTAATAGTTTTGTAACTACTTTAGTGGTTGTAAAGCACGTTTTGATGTAAAGTGACATTATTTGAAACACTGTTTATACTTGTATAGCGTAGGTGGCTGGTGATGGGTTTTCACATTTTTAGGATAGATAGTCAGAGTAGCAGTTGACTCGGAAGACTCACATAACCCCCTGTCTTTTGTTTCTGGACACGAGTGAGGGGCAGCTTTCTCGCAGGAGTTATGTGTAGTCAGGGTTTCTTTATGTTCTGGTATTTTCCTTTCTTTGTTTTGCCACCGCGCTATGTGTTTGGAAAACAATAATTTATTAAATTATAACTTTGTCACTTCACCTTTGTCTACAACCTCGTATGTTATGTTGTACCATTTCTATCTCTTTGATGGTGCCATAACATATAATGGGGGCTCGTAGCCGGTTTTGAACCATATTTTGGTCTTTCGAACTTATAAAAAAAAAAAATATCAGATTTTCCCTTTGTGAAATTTTTTTTTCTGTGGTGGTCGCACCACAGAAATCGATTCACTACGATCACCCTTCGTTCTAAATGTGCTGTAGAATTGAGGTGTTTTCCATTTTGTGCATTTGCATTTTTTTTCCCTTTGCCCAGTGATAATTTCTCTGTAGTCTATTTCTCGCTATCATGTTTGATTTAGACGCGTTTTTTATAGCTGCGAGTGTGGAGGCTTTGACAGCCGGTACTCGTGATGACCTCCTTAGGATTGCTGGGCACTACAAGCTGGAAGTGCGTGGTAACCCTAGCAAGAGGGAAATCCAAGAGAGGCTCCTTGCACACCTGCGAGGTCTTGGAGTGCTTGGGGGAGTGCCTCTTCCTTCGTCACCTGAATGGGGTAAACCTGATCCTTTACCTTCACCTAGTAAAGCTGACTTGGAGTTGAAATGTTTACAGGTGAGAGAGAAGGAAATGGCGTAGGAAAAAGAAAAACTTCATTTGGAGACCGAAAGACAGATATTACGTGAGCGAGAGAACAGAGCGCACAAATTAAAAATGAAAGATCTTAAGTTTCAACAAGCCTCGCGCATTAAAGAACTGGAACTTAAAGCCAGTGAGTCTGGTGCTCTAGTTAGATCTGATCACTTTGATGTAACTCGAAACATACGGGTTGTTCCACCTTTTCACGAAGATGAAGTCGATAAGTTTTTTGCACACTTTGAGCGCGTAGCCACTACACTGAAATGGCCGAGAGAAATTTGGACAATGACTTTGCAATGAGTTTTCAAGGGAAAGGCGCAAGAAGCGTATTCCACTCTGTCCCTCGAAGATGCAGCTGATTATGAAAAAGTCAAACAGGCTGTGTTACGCATCTATGCTCTGGTACCAGAAGCTTATTGACAAAAGTTTCGCAGTTATCAGAAACCTGAAGCTCTTACGTATGTTGAGTTTGTCAGAGAAAAAGAAATGCTTTTCGATCGTTGGCTTAATGCTCAAGAGGTGACCACTTTTCAAAATCTTTGTGATTTAATTATTCTGGAAGATTTCAAAAACTCTCTGCCTCAATCGGTTTCTACCTATGTTAGTGAGCATAAAGATCTCACACCTGCTCGTGCAGCCGTGCTGGCTGATGACTATGTTCTCACGCACAAGCGTGTCCCCGCAGTTTTTCAAATTTCCACAAAATGTTTCCAGTCAGCCAAAGGTCTTCAAGACGTTTACTAAAGAAGTTGCGCCTGATTTTGCCCATTCTTCAGATAGTCGTGTGTCGGTATCTAAAAATGCAAGTTCTACATGTGGCTACTGTAAGAAACGCGGCCATGTTGTTGCCGAGCAGCTTGGAATAGAACAGAGGTTGGATTGTGCGGTCTAAGAAATAATCCCATAATGTCAATAGTAATTTTGCTCCATTCATAATGGATGGACTCGTTGCTCTGCCTGGTGAGCCCAGTGCGCGTGTTCCCATCAAAATCCTGTGCGATACTGGTGGTCACAGAGCTTCATTTAGCAAGATGTGTTGCCTTTCTGCGACAAGACGTTAACTGGTGATAGTGTACGTGGGTTTGAAATGGGTTTCGTTAATGTCCCTTTGCATGAGATATCCCTTATTTCTGACTTGGTCACTGGCAACATCACCGTGGGCATTCGCCCTTCTTTATGAGGGGCCCTTTAGGACATTATTCAGAAATACTGTGCATACACACATATGAAACCATTCACACATTATACTGAAAACCTCTCACTCACACTAGTGAAACGCTCTCACACAAACAACTGAAATCATATATGCTCACACACACATATGAAAGCATTCACAAGTTATACTGAAAACCTCTCACACACACTGGTGAAACGCTCTCACGCAAACAACTGAAACGCTCTCACACAAACAACTGAAAACATGCTCACACACACATGAAACCATTCACAAGTCACACTGAAAACCTCTCACTCACACTAGTGAAACGCTCTCACACAAACAACTGAAAACATATATGCTCACACACACATATGAAACCATTCACAAGTTATACTGAAAACCTCTCACACACACTGGTGAAACGCTCTCACGCAAACAACTGAAACGCTCTCACACAAACAACTGAAAACATGCTCACACACACATGAAACCATTCACAAGTTATACTGAAAACCTCTCACACACACTGGTGAAACGCTCTCACACAAACAACTGAAAACATGCTCACACACACATATGAAACCATTCACAAGTTATACTGAAAACCTCTCACACACACTGGTGAAACGCTCTCACGCAAACAACTGAAACGCTCTCACACAAACAACTGAAAAGATGTCATATGTGTGTGTGAGAGCATTTCACTTGAACAGGAAGGTGTTTCAGTTGAACAGGAAGGTGTTTGCATTAAACAGGAAGAGTCGTCAGATGAAAGCCCTAACCCTACGCTCACACTGACGAGCGACCAAGCGTTTTTGTGCTCGGCGATTTTCGCCTGGTGGGCGTTCCGGGGGAGTGTCTGTAGCGATAGTATTGAAACCTGTGTCAGATCAAAAACAATTTATAATATTTAGCCATTGATAATATCCAGCCATACCCATGACATTTTCTGGTTTAACAACATTTATTTCTAGATAGATTTCGAAGCACATACCAGGGTACAGTCACATTTGTTAAATATATCCATAATCCTGTCTCTCGCCGACGTGGTCCACCATGTTGGATTATGTTCTAGTTGCGCGGCCGCCATGCCTCCTTCGCTCGGATTCGCTTTCGCAAAAAAACGCCGCGTTTTTTTCGCTTATCATTTGCATAGAATAGGATTAGTTTCTATTTTTTGCCCCGCCATCCTCGCGTTTTGCAGCCCACACGCTTGCTTTGTCGCCCGTCGCTCACTGCCATTGGAAATGAATGGAAACACGTCGCCAAGCCTCTGCAAAAAAACGCCAGTGTGAGCGTAGGGTAACCGTTAAACTGGAAGCGTCACTCGGGTGAAACCACCTCGCGCCATTATGTTCAACATGTCAAATCCAAGTCAGTCTCAGATGAAATAGCGGACGAAATACTCCTGAGTGTGTCCGCTGACAATAAGCTGTTCAACAAGGCAGCTGCTTCGATCAGGTTATTGTTATCTGGAGTTGAAGACTGACTTGGATTTGACATGTTGAACAAAATGGTGCGAGGTGGTTTCATCCGAGTGACGCTTCCAGTTTAACGGTTAGGGCTTTCATCTGACGACTCTTCCTGTTTAATGCATACACCTTCCTGTTCAACTGAAACACCTTCCTGTTCAAGTGAAATGCTCTCACACACACATATGAAATCTTTTCAGTTGTTTGTATGAGAGCGTTTCAGTTGTTTGCGTGAGAGCGTTTCACCAGTGTGTGTGAGAGGTTTTCAGTATAACTTGTGAATGGTTTCATATGTGTGTGTGAGCATGTTTTCAGTTGTTTGTGTGAGAGCGTTTCAGTTGTTTGCGTGAGAGCGTTTCACCAGTGTGTGTGAGAGGTTTTCAGTATAACTTGTGAATGGTTTCATATGTGTGTGTGAGCATGTTTTCAGTTGTTTGTGTGAGAGCGTTTCACCAGTGTGTGTGAGAGGTTTTCAGTATAACTTGTGAATGGTTTCATATGTGTGTGAGCATATATGTTTTCAGTTGTTTGTGTGAGAGCGTTTCACTAGTGTGAGTGAGAGGTTTTCAATATAACTTGTGAATGGTTTCATATGTGTGTGTGAGCATGTTTTCAGTTGTTTGTGTGAGAGCGTTTCAGTTGTTTGTGTGAGAGCGTTTCACCAGTGTGTGTGAGAGGTTTTCAGTATAACTTGTGAATGGTTTCATATGTGTGTGTGAGCATATATGTTTTCAGTTGTTTGTGTGAGAGCGTTTCACTAGTGTGAGTGAGAGGTTTTCAGTATAACTTGTGAATGGTTTCATATGTGTGTGTGAGCATATATGTTTTCAGTTGTTTGTGTGAGAGCGTTTCACTAGTGTGAGTGAGAGGTTTTCAGTATAATGTGTGAATGGTTTCATATGTGTGTATGCACAGTATTTCTGAATAATGTCCTAAAGGGCCCCTCATACTTCTTTGCCGATTGCAAATGTAGCCATGCTACTTGGTAATGATTTGTGCGGTGGCAAAGTCTTGCCTGGCCCTATTGTATCTCATGTTTCCCCGAAAACATTAACCTCTGATGACCTGTCAGTTAATGTTCCTGAGGTTTTTGCCTCTAGCGTTGTTACTCGTGCTATGGCGAGAAGCGCTAAAGAGACTTCTATTGAGGATCAACAAGATGCTTTAATTGATCTAAGTGATACTTTTATGGCTCGTCCTTCACTCTCTAACGATAGTGATGTATATCCGGATACTGATCCACTGTCGTCCCCTTTCGCTGTTCCTAAGCTGTCTATGAGTAGAGAACTGCTTAGTAAGGAACAGAAAAATTACCCTTCTCTTTCCTCGCTCTTTGCTGAAGTTGTGTCCGATGAGGATATTGAGCGTTCGCCTCACGGCTATTTTGTTAGAGATGGTGTCTTAATGCGCAAGTGGAGGCCTCTTACGGCCTCTGCGCAAGATGAGTGGAGAGTGCGTTTTCAAATCGTTATCCCAGTCTCTTTCCGTGATGAGATTTTGAGTGTAGCTCATGATCATCATTTTGCTGGTCATCTCGGCGTAAAAAAAACGACTGACAGAATTTTTGGCCACTTCTTCTGGCCAGGTATCAAACGAGATGTTGTTCATTATTTTCAAACATGCCATTCTTGTCAGATCACAGGTAAACCTAACCAGGTGATTCCACCTGCTCCATTACAACTTATTCCGGTTACATCCGAGCCTTTCGAACATGTCATTTTAGACTGCGTCGGTCAATTACCTCGAACAAAGTCTGGAAATCAGTGGCTACTGACAATTATGTGTCGCCTGACACGTTTTCCAGAGGCAATTCCGCTCCGTAGGATCACGGCTCCTATCATCATTAAGGCCCTGTTGCGGTTCTTTTCCCTCTTCGGTCTCCCGAAAACAGTCCAGACAGATCGGGGAATAAACTTCATGTCCCGTGTGTTTGCTGAGGCTATGAGACAGCTTGCTATTCAACACCTGAAATCTAGCTCGTATCATCCTAAAAGTCAAGGCGCACTAGAGAGATTCCATTCAACACTCAAAAACATGTTAAAGACGTTTTGCCTCGAGTTTGAGCGCGATTGGGACGAGGGTGTACGGCTCGCTCTTTTCGCCGCGCGAGAAGTAGTGCAGGAAAGCTTGGGTTTCAGTCCATCAGAGCTGGTTTTTGGCCACACTGTTTGTGGACCGCTGAAGGTATTGAAAGAGGCGTGGCTATCGGAGACTAACACGTATGAGGATCTCAATGACTACGTGTCAAAAATGCGCTCGCGGCTTAGTCATGCATGTCAGATAGCCCGAGAAAATCTTGGCATCTGTCAGAAAAGAATGAAGAAGAGATATGATGAAAAGTCTGTGTCTCGTGTTTTCCAACCTGGTGATCAAGTGCTTGTGCTAATTCCTGTGATGGGTTCTGCTTTGGAGGCCCGTTACAGCGGACCTTATCGCATTGTACGGCGGGTTAATGATTTGAATTATGTCATCTCCACTCCTGATCGCAGGAGGAAGACGACATTATGTCACATAAATCGTCTGAAATTGTCCAGTGATCGTGCGAAAAGCCCAGCGACCAATGAAATGAAAGCTCAGCGCTGCGCTGAGATTAGTGGCGACGATCGCAACGAAAAGGTGTCGCTGTCCACTTCGCCTGGTGCTGAAGTTACCGCTTCTCTTGTGGTCGCATCTCCGCCGGAAGACGAGGGGCGCGTTCCATCTGCCGATGTAATTGAAGGGAGAAAATTCCCAAGTTCTTAATAATCTTGCTTCATTCTTATCTATTTCGTCGGTATCACAACGTGATGACTTGATCTCCCTGTTCAATCAGTTTAAGGATTTGTTTCCTGATGTGCCACGTCAGACACATGCAATTGTACACAACATTGATGTCGGTTCATCAAACCCAATTAAACAACATCCTGACAGCACTAATCCACAAAAAAGGATTTTGCTTCAAAGTGAGGTGGAATTCATGCAACAAAATGGCATTGCAGAAGCCAGTAGCAGTCCCTGGAGTTCGCCATGTTTACTTGTACCTAAGAATGATGGTTCGATGCGTTTTTGCCCGGATTTTCGCAAAGTGAATGCTATTACGAAGCCTGATAGCTTTCCGCTGCCACGCATTGACGATTGTGTGGATCGCCTTGGCTCGGCTGTGTCAGTAAAATTGATTTACTCAAAGGTTACTGGCAAATACCATTGTCACCCCGTGCTAAGGAAATTTCTGCGTTTGTGACCCCAGACCACTTTTTGCAGTACACAGTAATGCCATTTGGCTTACAGAATGACCCAGCAACTTTTCAAAGGTTGATCAACGGTGTCCTTAGTGGTGTGCCTAACTGTGAGGCCTATTTGGATGATCTTTTAATCTATAGATTGTGAGTATCATGGCGGAGGCTGCAGTTAATGGTGCTCCTCCGAGAAAAAGTAGAATAAAACCGGAGATTTACACTACAACTGATGGAAAAACTGTGGTGGAAGATGAATTCTTGAACTTTCTCGTGGTTCAAATGAAAACCCTAAGTCAGGATGATGTCGTTTTGCTGACGGTGAATAACTTCAGGTCAGAATGGATAGAGAGTTCAAGGAAAGTTTTGTTTGAACTCTGTCCACACACCACTCAACACTTTGTTGCACATAAAGGGCAGCACAAAGACGTGAACAACGTTAAAAGTTGTCTGAAACTTGGCGAAGACATTCCTCGATTTGTATCTCATAACTTGGATGAACTTCCACCTGTGAGCTTTCATAGCCTTGATGTCTCCTGTCTACTGGGGAAAATCGACCGATTGGGTTTGGATTTATCAAGCATGAAACAGGCTATGTCTGCGCAAACAGACGTATGTGAGGATTTGCGTACGGTCACTGCTGGATTAAATCAACGACTATGCCTAATAGAAAAAGGTGAGAAATTTGCGAGTTTGCCCAGCCCTACGTTTACTGAGGAGGAGACCGCAAGCCAGGTTTTGGAGAACGCAGGGCAGGTGCCTGGTACCTCCACGGTGCTGACTACCAACCCATCGAAGGAGGAAGGCTCGAGTGACCGGGGCGCCGAAACAGCTTCACCGAAATGGAGCCTTGCAGTCAAGAGGGCGTCGTCAACGTTTACATGGGGATGCTGCTATCCAGCGCAAACAAAGTATGAATGCTCCCAGGAGGGAGAAGAAAACTGGCATTGTTGGAACCAGCGCAGGCGGACCCATACAAGTTGTAAAGACTAAACTGGTGAGCGTCTTCGCCACAAAATTCTCGCCTGGTGTAAACTGGGAAGCATTGGCCAGCTACCTGAAAGACAAACTACATCGTGATGTGGTCTGTCAAAAGATAGACAGTGCCCAGAGACGATATAACTCTTTTCAAATCACTGCTGAATGCAATAATGTGGGTGAAATGTATGAGCCACAACTTTGGCCAGAGGGTGTCTTTGATTATCATCATCATGAAAGTTGTGTCATATAACACACGTGGCTTACGCCTTGGACAGGGGGCCGGGGAAAAAGCGCGGCGCATTGTTGTTGATGAACTGTTTGTGAACACTGACATTCTTTGTATACAAGAGACTCTGCTACCCAAACAAGATCTAGATAAACTTAATGCTGTGCATGATGACTTCTATGGGGCAGGGGAGTCCACGACAGATTTAAGTATGGGAATAATACGTGGTAGAATACCCGGAGGGGTGGCTTTATTCTGGCGGAAGAAGTATGACTCTCTGATTAGTGTGATCCGACTAGAGGTAGACTGGGCCATAGCAATCAAGGTTGCACACGAAAAGAGCACCTTCATTATTTTAAATGTGTACATAGGCTGGGCTTTATCAGCTCTTTTATTAAAGAAAGTGAATGTACATGCATATTTGTGTTGGGTGACTTAAATGCTGATATCTCAGATGATGGGTCCTTATTTGGGAGACACCTTAATCAATTCTGTGTTAACAATAAGTTAGTCCTATCAAGCAAAGTGAGGCTATCAGCTAATAGCTTTACATATATTAGTGAGGCATGGCATACATCGTCTTGGCTGGCTCACTGTATATGTTCAGCTGATGCTCATGAGTGCTTAATGGAGACTGTTGATGTATACAAAATAAACTCTGTGCCAAACAAGCCTGCAGACACTTAGTCAGAGGCCCATAAGGCCCCGTGCAAAGCAGGCGGTTGATTTGAAACACACCTGTATATACCATACAGAACCGATACAGCCTTGCGGACTCGAGAGATTAGAGAGTCACGGATCCTGCGAAGGAATGCCGCCAGTAAGTATCAACCGTAGCATAACAAAAACAAGACGCCACCGTCAAAATTACACCCAACCCGGCCTTGAAAGAAACCAAGGCCAAGCAGGTGGTGCACCCAGACAAACCGAGGCACATAGCCTGGCACAATATCACGCCATGAATGGAGCCTTGTTGCGATATCAGTAATACGTGTGAGCCATAGACTGTATATAAATATGGACAAACCCTCCGTGACGTCACCCATAGACATTCTTAACAGCGGAGATGAAGCCTAAAATTGAGCTTCTGGGCGCCGCCATCTTGGACATTTCAGTCTGTGTTCTAAGCCCGCCTACCTCCGGCCAGACCAATCAAAGCCTCGAATCCGTGAAGGTCATGCCGTGATGAAAGATGACAGCTGCCAATCAAGTTGACCACGCCCTTAATTATTCATAAAATAAATCCTTCTCTGTGCATTAAAATAATGGATTCTAAAAAAACTCACCCCCCTCACAGTTGTCATGGACTCAAACACTACTGAAAGACACTAAAACCGTTTTTTGAACCAGGCTGTAAACATGTTTATTTTGGCTGTAAAGTTGGACATTTTAACATGGGTGTCTATGGGAGTTGACTCCTTTCTGCAGCCAGCCTCAAGCGGCCAGTCGAGGAACTGCAATTTTTTGCACTTCCGCATGGGCTTCATTTTTCAGCATGGAATGTTGCCGCTTGGTGTGAGCCAAGTGATTTTTTATAAATATGACTGGCAAACTATGTACGGGGCTCTTCCTAGGCAGACTCTCACAGAGATGAAGCGCAGGACGACCCCGAGCTCGTTAAAAACTCTGATCGGTAAGATACCTGTAATGACGATGACCCTTCAATAAACTCAACAAGAACCCTCCATCGTTTGGTCAGACTGGTTTTTGGTGATCCACTTCCATCGGGTCCACCCCGGAGGGTTGGACGGTAGGTTTTCTATGCAACAGCTTTGGTGACCCCGACATGATTTGAACGAGTTGCATGGAGAACACCTAATTGGACAACGGATCGACTCCTGTGGACCGGCGCTGTCCAGCATCACCCTAGATCTACTGATAAGGTAAGCAGAACCTGGAGACGTCCAAATCTGTATAACTCACAGAACACATAGTCCCTCATTATTGTGATGTTGGGGGCCGCCGTGCCTATGGAGTCATAACCAGTATAAAACTGTATGATAAGGGTCCTCGTCTAGGGTAATACGGGGGTCCGCCGAGACCTAATTTTCGAATAAAGGGCGCCATAGTGCGGATAAAAAACAATAAATAAAGGTGCCTATGCACGATAACAATACGGTCGGATCGTAAATATACCAAAAGGGGTATACAGGGCACCATTGCGCGATAATAATTAAAAAAAAATTAAAAAGTCAGTTGGACTGTCGGGATATCATTAAAAAAAAAAAAAAGTCAGTTGGATTGACAGGATATTAGGAAAAGAAGTCAGTTGGACTGACAAGGTGTAGTCAATCTATCGGATTTATTAAAACAGGAATAAATTAATGCCCCGCGGGACATTGGGCGGGACCTCGCCGTAAAGCGACTCGTCGGCACGTGGATTGCGTCCTGACAGGTCCGCGTTTGCACATGGATGGTGTCGTGACAGGTCGTCGTTCACGTGGACGGTGTAGTGATAGGTCGTCGTTCACGTGGACGGTATCGTGACTGGTTGCCGTTTGCACATGGATGGCGTCGTGACAGGTTCTCGTTTGCGACTGTCCACGCACTGTGCGGTATGGCCGACTTTGACGGCACGCCCTGGCCACGCCCTTCGAGGTAGAGTCGCAAATAGCACAACTTTGGTTAAGAACCACGTTTTAGCTGTACTGACCAATTTTAAAGCAGAACAGATAAACCCCTTTGGAGGAGTTCGTTCACAAACATGGGTATAAAAGACGACATAGTTTATTATGGCCGACTTTGACGGCACGCCCTGGCCACGCCCTTCGAGGTAGAGTCGCAAATAGCACAACTTTGGTTAAGAACCACGTTTTAGCTGTAGTGACCAATTTTGAAGCAGAACAGACAATTGCCTTGGGAGGAGTTCGTTCACAAACATGGGTATAAAAACGACAAAATTTGAATATTGCCGACTTTGACGGCACGCCCTGGCCACGCCCTTCGACGTAGAGTCGCAAATAGCACAACTTTTGGTGAGAACCATCTTCTGAATCTACCCCAAAAATTTGGAGCCCAAGCGACAAATCCCCTGGGAGGAGTTCGTTCAAATAGGACGGGAAAATCGAAAAGGGCAAAAATTAAAACGAAAATATCTGTCTTCCGGTGGGTTTTTTGGTATCGGTCCAATAGGCTTTTTTGTAGGGCTAGGCCAGGTTAACATCCATACCGAGTTTCAAACATATCGGTTAAAGTCGGTGTCGCGGAAAAAAACAAAAAATAGATTATGGCCGATTTTGACGGAACGCCGTGGCCACGCCCTTTGACGTAGAGTCCCAAATAGCACAACTTTTGGTAAGAACCATCTTTTGAATCAACTCAAAAAATTTGGAGCCCAAGCGACAAATCCCCTGGGAGGAGTTCGTTCAAATAGGATGCGAAAATCGCAAAATTTCGCAACTTTGAAGGCAAATATCTGACTTCCGGTGGGTTAAAGGGTATGGGTCCAAGAGGCTTTTTTGTAGGGCTGGTGCTGTTCAACGTGCATACCGAGTTTCATACATGTAAGTGACACGTGGTGTTGGGGCTGTAGTTTTTAAAGCCTGTAGGGGGCGCTACTACCACGACAAGCACCATTTTTGGTATGTGAGGTTTTGGCAGAGGTATACACGTGTCCTGTGAATTTCATATTCATAACTATTATGGTGTTTGCACAGTGATTTACGCTGCTTTTAGAGCGCCATCCCTTGGCAGAATTTTTTTGTCCTTTTAAGCCCTGCCTCAGGGACCCCTGAGGTATGTGCCAACCAAGTTTTGTGTTAATACAACTTGCCAATATGGAGTTATAAACTTCTTGATTTTAAAGAGCGCCACATAGTGGCAATGAGCAGAAATTTTGTAGGATGCATGAGGGACATATACCGGAGTAGGGCCTAAAGTTTGGTGTTTAACGGACATAGCATTGTGGAGGTCTGGTCCACTTCCTTTTTTGACGTAAAATTGATACATCTAAAAATTGCTATGACGCGCTTCGTATAAATAATTTCAACATACTTCACATGACAAATTGTCTTCGTTCAGTCTGTGGATGCTACATGTCGAGTTTCATGCGAATCGGGGAAAGTCCTATGTTTCGAGCCCGTTGCAGCACTTTGTTAGCATTTTTGTGTTGTAGCCAAAAAAAAAGTCAGGCGGAAGTGGGCGTGGCCGACATCAGGAGGTGCAGCATGATTGCCCGCATGCGTAGATGTAAAGATTTTGAATGTGCGACAACGTATGCGGAAGTTATAGGCGTTACAGAGGTTGCACATAAACAGCGCCACCTAGAGGTCTTTCCAGTGTGTGACATGAACGTGACGCATAGAATATAAAATTTTTCACCAGGCCTGACAACTTTGCCAAAAAAAATTGAGTTTTCGTATATGTTCAGATAGTGCAAATCAACGTCAAAGATCCCTGAAATAATAATAAGAAGAAGAAGAAGAAAAAACACATCAAAAACAATAGGGACCTCGGTCCTGTTTCACAGGCTCGGTCCCTAATAAAAGGGGAAGTTGGACTTCGCCCAGGTTATACGGTAATGGTTAGTCATATTTATAAAAAGTCCCTCTAAGAGTTACAGCCGTCTAAGAGTTAGACTCGCAGCACGTAAACGGGGGAGTTGGACTCCGCCCCTTAGAGTAACAGTGTAAAATGGCCAGCGGCGGTGGTAACTCTGGGTTCGCCCAAAGGCAGTGTGTCGATGGCATATTAGCCAGTAATCCCCACTGCCAAGCCGAAGGGGGGAAAAAATGGAAGAAGAGGCACCACAAATATCGCACGGCCTGGGAAAAGGTTGGCTGGATAAACTCGGGCTGGGTAATTCGGTCCTCCTTAATGGTTTTGGAGGGTGAAATTGACCGACAGCGGGAAGGCCAGAGACAGCGAGATGGCACCATACCAGACAAGGCCGAACGCAGATGCGGTGGCCAACATCTAGTGCGCCTGGCCGACCTCAGGGCGCTCCAGGACGAGGACACCCGGCGGTCGGGCGCCCGCAAAAAACCAGGAAGCGGGGGGGCCGCCGCGCCCCCCCTGTGTTGCCCCGGAGAACCCGTCCCCCATACCGGCCGCCGTGCCGCCATGCCCTGTCCCGGCCGCCGTGCCGCCATGTACAATACCGGCCGCCGTGCCCCCGTGTCCTGCCCCGGTCGCCGTACCGCCATGTCCCTCCATCTACCCCTCCCTTGACCCCTCTAGCCCCACAGCTCCACCACCCCCGTACCTGCCACCCCCAGCGCACCCAACCTACGCTGATGCCACCAAAAAGGGACCCTATGGGGACGGCCCCGAACCAGGATATTGCGACGTCTACCCGTGCGGGATGCAAGACCCCACCCCCGCCGAGGCCCAGCGAGCCGGCCGAACCAGACACCGAGCGGGAGAGGGAGGTCACCGGTCCCGCCCACGCCGCCAGAGGGAAAGAACCCCGGACGGAGGCCACGGACAATTCCCCGTGGTCGAAATCACCTACGCCTCGGCACAGAGCCCGGTCCGAGTCACCTACTCCAACGAGCCGGCCCCACCAAACCACCCCCAGGACCACTCCGACGGACCTGATGACGAAGAAGACGACTCCTGGGATGACCCCCGCGCCGATAGGCAACGCCGAACGACCCTCAGGGGCCCACACCTGCCACGCCCTCCAGTCCCCACCGTCCATGCACTGGTACCCGGGAGAAGGGGCCCGGGGGCCATCGTGACGCCCCCCAGACCGCCCCCTCCTGCCCCAACACGCACCCCATCCCGGGTCCGCCACCGCAGCCCCGCCCAGCCCCGCCAAAGTCCCAGCAGGCTGCGCCACGGACCCAGCCACGCCCCCGAGCCAGAACCACCTACCGCCGCGACCGGCGGATGGGGAATGGGAAGCCCGGGCCCGAATGAAAACTACGCCGAGCTCTTCAGCAGCTGACAGGAGGAACAAGAGAGAGAAAGCCAACGCCGTCACCAGGACACCGCAATAGTAGAGGAAGAAAGGCGCCGCCGGGCGCAAGAAGAACAGGAACAGACAAGTGTAAGACCGACGGGGGCCTCCGACGGGGGCCTCCGGTGGGAACCACCGGGGCCCGATGACAGGGGCCCCACCCATCACCCGCAGCAAGACGCGAGTGGGGGGCCCACGAACAGATAGAGGAAGTGACATAGAAAGACCCGAAGACGGCACCGGCCCCGACTCCAACTCCGAGGGGGATACGCTCCCATGTTTCCCCTGACCACAGACCCCGCACCCCAACTGGCGGTCATGAGTGACCTCCACCTCAGCCTCTCCGAAATGCAAGAACAAGCATTCCCCCTGGAGGTCAACTACTGGTACCTCCAAGGCTGCCGAAAGGATGCTGCGGGGTTGTGGGTCCACCACAACCAAAGACCCGCCCTGTCTGCCAAAGCGGCAGGACTCATCCAGACGATGCACCAAGTGGGCCACCAAGCCAGCCACATCCTACACCAACGGATCCAAAGAGACTGGTGGTTCCCCCACATGCTGGAGACCATAAAAGAACACACCGACCGCTGCACCACATGCCAGCAGCTAAACCCCAGACAAGGGTTCCCAGTGGGACCCGGATGCTACCCCGTCCCACCCCTACCATTCCACGACATCTGCCTTGATTACACCGACATGGGCCCTGAAAACCGGGTCCAGGGTTATCGCTATCTGCTGGTCTGTGTAGACAGGTTTTCCCGGTGGATCGAGGCCATCCCCACGAGAAAGGAGGATGGAGCCACCGTGGTTAAATGGTTAACTGAGCAATTTATCCCGCGATGGGGTTACCCCCGATCGCTCCACACTGACAATGGGTCCCACTTTAGCAACAAGTTACTCCAGCAGGTCGAGAGCCAGCTAGGAATCAAACATCGCTTTGGCTCAGTCTACCACCCCCGATCGCAGGGGATCGTAGAACGAGCCAATCAATCGCTAAAAGCCATTATGGCCAAAACCATTGTCGAAGGCGTGACCACGCGAGAACTAATCGGTACCGAGTTGCGCCGCGTGGTAAATGACACCGCTAAAAGCAAAAAGTGTACTTGGCTCTCCGCATTGCCAATGGCGTTAATGACCATGCAAAACAGCCCCAGCGCGCGATCAGGGCTCCCGCCGCACAAACTAGTTACGGGAAGGCCGATGCCTGGCCCTTATGACCCGCCAGTGGGGCCCATCCCGGATGGGTTCCCCGAAACTCTGTTGTCGTATTGCCAGCACCTAACCGAGGCCTCCCGAGCTATGTATTTACAGAACTGTACGACCCCGGAAGCATCCCCGGCGCCACCCCTGCTGCCGGGAGAGTGGGTGTGGGTCAGACGACACAAGAGGCACTTCCCTGAACCTCGGTGGGAGGGTCCATTTAAGGTAGTATTGTGCACCCCCTTCTCTGTCTCTGTAGAAGGAAAAGCCGGCGCCAAGTGGCACCACCTGACCAGCTGCCGGAGGGCCGGTGACACCGACCCCATCCACGGGCCGGCCTGCACCAGACCAGAGCTGCATGGCGGATCCCGGGGAGCAGAGGGAGGCCCGGCGTAGACGGCAATGGACGGCCACCTGGAGGTCGGGACTCGGAACCTTCGCCCTCGGACTCCTCCTCCTCCTCGCCTGGCAGTCCCTCCGAACGGACCTCGGGCCCCTAATCAACGTAGACCCTGACAGCGGCAACAAAGAAGAAGAAGCTATTGACGCTGTGTAATTGAATGTATCGCTGCATAGTCTGAACAACGCATGTATTGAACCCAGTGTCGGGATAATAAAAAGGGGACATAATGGGGCGGACATGGTCGCCGCCTTCCCCAAGACGACACCGGTTATGTAACCAGGGCATTAACTACTTCCAGCTCCGTTAGAATAGCTCCGTTAAGAGCTTTATTGCTGTTACCTGCGTTTAAACCAATAGCTATCTCGCTTTGACCCCATGCAACGTACACTGAAGGAATGTTTGAGTTATAACATGAATGCATTGTGCTTATATTGTCTGCTTATATTTAGCCTGTTCGGGCGCCGACAGTCCAGGTGAATGCTGCCTCGAAGAAGGCATGTGGAAGGTTTCGCCTCCAAACGGGTTTTCCTCCACACTGGCTGCGGCCCCAGGCATTCTGTATTACTGAGAAGTTATCTGTCGATAACTTGAGGGGGATTGTTGATGTATACAAAATAAACTCTGTGCCAAACAAGCCTGCAGACACTTAGTCAGAGGCCCATAAGGCCCCGTGCAAAGCAGGCGGTTGATTTGAAACACACCTGTATATACCATACAGAACCGATACAGCCTTGCGGACTCGAGAGATTAGAGAGTCACGGATCCTGTGAAGGAATGCCGCCAGTAAGTATCAACCGTAGCGTAACAAAAACAAGAAGCCACGGTCAAAATTACACCCAACCCGGCCTTGAAAGGAACCAAGGCCAAGCAGGTGGTGCACCCAGACAAACCGAGGCACGTAGCCTGGCACAATATCACGCCATGAATGGAGCCTTGTTGCGATATCAGTAATACGTGTGAGCCCCCCGCCCTTGAGGCAGGGACTTTTTATAAATATGACTGGCAAACTATGTACGGGGCTCTTCCTAGGCAGACTCTCACAGGGATGAAGCGCAGGACGACCCCGAGCTCGTTAAAAACTCTGATCGGTAAGATACCTGTAATGACGATGACCCTTCAATAAACTCAACAAGAACCCTCCATCGTTTGGTCAGACTGGTTTTTGGTGATCCACTTCCATCGGGTCCACCCCGGAGGGTTGGACGGTAGGTTTTCTATGCAACAAGACTGAGATCCTGTATAGCCTGGCCACAACAGATCACATTCCTCCCTCCATGACATTAGTCCTTGATAGTTTGCCTGAGCTGTCCAGCTATGAGGCTCATGAGCAAAGGAAAGTTGATTGGGCAAGGCTTACAGAACATGATCTCTGGAAGTATAGCGTCCTGACTGATTGTAGTCTCAGTAATATTGATTTATTATTCCAGCCATATACTACTTAATATACTATTAACGGTATTTTCTGTCTAACTATAATATTTGAGGTTTATTCCACCCAAATGCCAAAACAATTGTTCTAATTGTGATAATACTACAGTTCCATATAGGTGTTATATCACTGTCCAGAACAAATAAATGACTGGATGAACCAAAGTTTTCTTCAATTAAACCACAACTAAACTGAGGTAATTGTTTTTGGCAATAAAGAAAAGACGATTGCTGTTAGTAAATACCACTGTCTTAAAAGACCAAATACCAAGTCTGAAACCTTGGTGTACTGATACACTCGGATCTGATTTTCAGCAGTCATATCAAATCAATCACCAAAACAGCCTTCTACCAGCTGAAGAACACATCCAGAGTGAGAGGTCTCATGTCCCAAACAGATCAGGAGAAGCTGATCCATGCTTTTATGTCTAGTAGACTTGACTATTGTAATGGTCTGACAGGACTGCCCCACAAGAGCATTAAACAGCTGCAGCTCATTCAGAATGCCGCAGCTCTGGTTCTTACTGACAAAGAGATCAGAGCATATTACTCCAGTTCAGAAGACTTTACACTGGCTCCCAGGCAGCTATAGAATATACTTAAAAGTTCTGCTACTGGTCTACAAATCACTGAACTTATTCTGTAAGGACTTTGAATTATTTAAATCCTTTACTGATCTTAACGCTGTTGCATTATACTGCACTGTGTTTTAAAATAACCTCTGTTTATGCATTTTCATGATTTAAATGCTCTTTGTTCTTTGTTTTTAAATGCTTTTAAAATGTTTAACTTTTAATCATGTAAACCACATTGAGCCTTGTGTATGAAATGTGCTGTATAAATAAATAAAGCTGCCAAAAACATACCAGAAACATTTTACCTTAATACTTGTTCAGAAACATAGGACACACTTTTTTTTCAAACATCCTTTTTATTTAACAAACAAAAATCAGTTTCAACAGGGCCAACAGTGCCTAGGGGCTGGTCATCTTTTAAGTGAATGGCTGAGAGAAGGCAGGCTGCTGGGAGGACACACACTCCATGACTCCTGAGAGAGAGAAAGAGAGAGAGAGATGCCAGACAACAGAGTAGAAATAACATGTTATTGACATTTTTGACATTATTGACTTTTCCTGACCCTCCAATATTCAACCCCTAGATTGTGAAGTAGGTAACAGCACTACATACCAATTACAATTTCCCTTCTTTTCTCAATTGCCTGCCAATTCCTCTTTGAAACTCCTCCACTTCACTGAAATAGTAAATGGACAAGAAAATAATCACTGCTGGGTTAACAGAAATATTGGAAACACTTAAAAATGGTACATTTTTTAACTACTTAATTAAGGTATTAACTAATATTAGCAAATAGTTGATAAAGATTTACCTCTGATGATAAACGGGACCAGAGAGGAAGACCTGTTCAGCCTCCTGCAAGGACAAATTCTGCAGCACAGACAGGCCATATATGATGGCCTTTCAAAAGAGAAAGGTTACTTCAAAACTACAGAACAGCAAACCGTTATACACTGGTCCATACACAAGTAGCACCATTGTAGCCATGCTGTTTACATAGGCTTTGAAAGTACAGGAACATGAACAAATACATAACATGGTTAGACCTACCTCTGGAAATAGAACACCCAAGATGAACTGCACTTCATCCGTGAAGCCCAGTTGTGTTGGTGTTCTATGCAGTACTGCCTTCAGAAAGGCAAACAGGATGTCCTGTTGTTCCTCACTGTCAAGGTAGACAGGCACCTGGAACGAGGACTTCAGAGGAAACCACTTAGAAGGCTTCCTGTTGAGCACACCCTATTGGCAAACCAAGACACAGGAACAATTACTTTGTGGGAATTGGGTCTTTGAGCCTATTGTATGATAGTTGTTAATCACTGAACAGGCAGTAAATGTCAGTTACATTAAATACATGCATACATTTAAGATAAAAATACAATAAATGAGCTGCATAGTTAAATATGTCTGTTGATGATATTCCTCACAAATGCTCTGGTGATTAATTTCTGTGAGTCAGTCAGTAATAAGAAAATGTGAACATTCTCAAAGTACCACCAAATGCTGCTCAGCCCCCTGTGACTGTAAAATGAAGTCCACAAGTCGCTTTTCCTCTGCAGTGCGGTCAATGACAGCCTGCATGTGATCTGCGGTGTGGTGGTGGAGGTTGTTGGTGCCACTGCCGGTGTGGTGGAGGTTGTTGGTGCCACTGCCGGGGGCGTGGTGGAGGTTGTTGGTGCCACTGCCGGTGTGGTGGTGGAGGTTGTTGGTGCCACTGCTGGGGGCGTGGTGGAGGTTGTTGGTGCCACTGCCGGTGTGGTGGTGGAGGTTGTTGGTGCCACTGCCGGTGTGGTGGTGGAGGTTGTTGGTGCCACTGCTGGGGGCGTGGTGGAGGTTGTTGGTGCCACTGCTGGGGGCGTGGTGGAGGTTGTTGGTGCCACTGCTGGGGGAGTGGTTGCCAGAGATGGAAGGTTGTCACTGTGCTTCTTCTTGCACAAATCCAGATGTTTAATAAACTCTGGTTTGCGTAGAAGTGTTACACCACAGTAGACACAATGATAGTGGAGCTGAAGCCGACATTCCAGTCCACATCTGTGAATGGTATATCCTTAAACATAAGAGCAAAGAATTAAGTATCATTATATCATCAGTATTTTATTACAAAATGTCACTCATAAACACAAAATTTGAATCAAGTATGAAGTTTCAGCAGCCATGTAACTACAAATATTTGCAAACTTTACCTTCATGGCAAACAGCCTGGTTGAAATGGTTGTCCAAATGTTCTCTGCACTTACTCAACTTTGTTGGACTAAACAAAGTTGGGCTGCAGAAGGGACAGTGAAAATGAAGACAGCATGTCCTGCATCTGTCCAGTTGGGGCAAGGTTCGCCCTTTCTGTATCGTAATGTGAACCTTAAAAAGAGAGTGCCTAATTAGTCAAATGAAATATTTGTACACCGTTTTCAAGACATAAAATAGGCCTAAACCTAATAATGGACAAAAATACATTTCTGATCTTCCCCGGATTAGCTTAATTTCCGTCCACAAAATCTCTAAATACAGTATAGATAATAGAATAATATAGGCTAAATGTAAATACTTATATAAACATACATGAGACGTAACATGATATATTAATGTAGTGTTATGTAAAAGATTATACGTCACTCGGTGGTTATCTTTGGTCTACTTTATTAACTCGGTGATTAATTACACAACACAGAAAAAAAAGATCGAACTGCTATATCGTGGACTGGTATATCATAGACTGTATATAAATAGGTTGTAATGGTGTTACTACCTTTAAGGTAGTAACACCATTACAACCTATTTATATACAGTCTATGATTACAACACATACAATACATATATAATACATTAACTGTTAGCAGGAAGTAGGCTACACTGCCAATATGCATTTCTGCCATGTCATATCAGAAAATGTTAAGTTTCATGCATTCAATCAATAAGTATGTCTGTCTGTCTGTCTTATGAAAACGTAACGTCAGCCTTATAACGTTACGTGTTTTTCTCACATCATCCACTTAATCATTTTTTATGTTTAATTTAATGCACATGCTAAAACTCTTCGTCACCGTGCTTGTACTTCGGTTTCATTAAACAAAATGTACGGTCTACAGTTCATTTCCAACAAGCTAACATTAGCTATTAGCTACCTATTCGCTTTAGATGACTATGACGTGCCCTTCAGACTATCATGGCAAATAGAGTCACATCATATCAAACGTAACACATTAAAACATTGATTTTGCTGTCGAATCAACAGAATAGTTTAATGATATTAAACAAATAATTCACGTTCAATACTCACACTCCGGTCGTCGTCCATCATGGATGTACTCCTCGTGGTGTATGTAAGTGGGAAGACAGTACACCGTCCAGTTGGTGGCGCTGCCGCTGTCGCACATTCTTGAGGGGCGCAGATCTGCGGTCGTGAATCTGCAGCCTCCGGGTCTTTGGCGCGTATTTTCTAAAACGCCATTTTGATTGGCTAGTGCCCGGAATGTGGAATATGATTGGCTGAAAGTTCTCACAGTAAAGATGGCATATTCCTTATTTTGGCACATTCGTTTTATTTATATCTTCGTTCAAAGTTATTTTGGAGAGCCCCTGAAGAGGAATTTAATGACTGATTGTCAAAGAAGAAGCACAACAACAAATTTTCAGTAACAAGTGAGTATGAATTATTTTTTATCTTAATTCTATTTGAAAAAACATGTCGTTATCGATTTATTCGCAGGTTAAAAAGGGAGCTTTGAGATATGACTTAACACACTTTGTCACCTTAAACTATTTAAAATTACAAAGACGCTAATGACTAACATAGTAACGAGCGTTTTTGAAGCTGTCTAAAACGCTGACATGTTAATTGAAAGTGTATTGAATTAAAGTGTAGAGACGTAATGTGACGTCATATAGGTGGACTCAGGAGTCCTCTGGGGGCTGAACTCATAGGCTGAACTCAACACAGCGCTCGGCTTTCTGCTGCTGTTCGTCGGCAGCCACCTGGGTAGTAAACAGCCTATATCCTAGCCTAGCTCCCGTCACCGGAGGAGCTGCACACCCGCCGACATGAACGATAAATGACCGTTTTCACGTATGGTCGCCGACGAGTCGCTCTTTGGCTGTGACGTTCATGCCATTTTCGCGTGAGTTCTCGAATTAAACAAGAAACATCTCAACATTAAATAAACATACATAAACATATTCTAAAGCCAAAATCTGGAAATATAAAATGAAGTCCCCCATGACGCTGCTGACACGGACACCGAGGCTCAACTGACCGTCGCTTGCAGGTGTGCCGCAGAACCTTGATGTCGGTGGGCTGACAAATCCGCCGCTGACCCAGGTGGATGACTTTTCAGTTGTAAAAAGCAAACAACTCCACCAGTACAGCCTGTTTGTTTTATTACAGCGATATCCGGATATCGCTGATAATTTTCGGTCTTGAAATGCCTTTCCACTTTCTTAACCTTTTCTTTTAATTCCAGTTCTGGAGTTGTTTTTCCGTTTTTTTATTATTTGAAGTTTTTCTGTGAAAGGACGCCTTGTAAAGGGCGATCCGATCAAACTAGCCGCAACGTAATTCACAGAGGCGGCAGAGTGGTGAGAACGGTTGAGACTCAACTAGGACTTCGTGAAGGCCTACGACCTTATTTTTTTGTACCGCCCACTTGAAATCAAACTGTGATTGGTCAATCTGCCACTCACTCTCCAAACCAAAACACATAGCTTGGCCTTCTGCAGGAATTGTGAAGTCCTAACCAATGAATGAGCCAGCTAACCGGGCCTTGATAGAAACGGACGATTCTGATTGGATAACCTGTTTTAGGGACCGTAGCCATTTCATTGTGATGTGAATTTGACAGTAAACTTAATTTCAGAGCATGGATGGGAGAAAAAAAAAAAAAAAAAGATCAAATGTATTGTATTAAATTAAATAAGATAGCAATTAAAAAAAATACAAATTATTATTTCTTATTTAATATTTTTTGGTCCAGAATTTTGCTAGGCCTTCTCTGAAGGTGTAGAAGGCCCTGAGGGTTCCCCACTGCTGTGAAGTAAAATGTGCTGTCCTTATACCATACTTTTGTCACTGCAGTACACACACACTCTCACTGACCAGTCAATTCAGAATTGGCGGCAAACCCCCTACCATCCCCCACATGTCCTGCTAAACCATGACTATCTCTGTGTATGATACACACTGAGAAACAGTGACCAGTCAATACTCAAGTAAACTAAGGCAAACGAGTTTACCTGAGAATTCACTAACTGTTTTTTTTGGGATAGAGCAGGAACCAGCTTGACTTCTAATGGGCAGCTAGGTGATTAAATGAGTTAAGATAAGATGAGTTAAGATAAGATGAGGTAAAGAACAGTAAAAAAAAAAAAAGGTCAGTTGTCTCTTATCAAGTCATTCATGTGTCAGCAAAGCTCTGAATTATTTAGATTTACCACTTATTCTTTTTGCCTGTCAACTCATCTGGCCTTCCCCTTATAAGATGCAAGTTGGTCTCCTCTCCTGTCCACTTACTGTTCATAGACTGTACATTGGGCGACATGAGCCTTTCATGCAAGGTATAAAAGTCACAGCAATTTGCTTATTGTACAAGCAGTTGCCAGTGGCGGTGTGATTAAAATGTGTTATCCATCCTCAGATGGTCTGGGAGGGCGTTCCACAGCTCCAAGGCTGTGGAACGCCCTCCCAGACCATCTGAGGGCCCCACAGACCACTGATGCCTTCAAACGTAGCCTAAAGACACATTTTTTCAGGAAAGCTTTCCACTAATTTTATTGCCTTTTTAACATTTATTAACTTGTGCCCCTCTTTTCTTTTAAGCTTGCATTGTAGCACTTTGAGATTGTTTAAATGTAAAGTGCTCTATAAATAAAATGTATTATTATTATTATTATCCTTTTTGTCTTCCATAGATGTGGAACATTATGGCCTTGGCTGAAAATTGTCCACCAAAATCGTGACACCTAAGGCAATGGGATCCATTGGAGCTGCGAAGACATCCAGACAGGTTGGTTTTGGTCACACTAATGAAAGTACTGTTGCTCAGAAAGCTGCTCTCGTTGTCATCTGCCTAAGAGTGATGTTATGCTGTGAAGTACAATGTGCTGTCCTTCTATACCATACTTTTGTCACTGCAGTACACACACACTCACACTGACGGGTCAATTTGGAATTGGTGGCAAACCCCCTACCATCCCCCACATTCCCCCAAATAGATGCAATACGAGACAAGGCTGATGTTTCTACTATTGCACAATGTGCTTCACACCATACTTGCACAGATTTTTCAACAAATGGGTTTAAAGTGGATTTCCTCAGTTGTTTAAAATAGTTTGAGTATATGTATGCACCCAGATCTAAACCCATGGAAGTTGGGATCCAGGAGAAAGTAGCTGCCTGCTGGGTAGACCAGTAGTACCATGATAGGGAGTTTTAAGCCTCCTCTATGGAAGATATAAAAGGGTCAGATGTAGCCCTGGTCATCTGTTTCTCCAAAAAAGATTATTGAAAAGTTTGTTCATATTACAATCAAATTTGAATGGAGTGGAATGGAGTGAAATGAATACAATAATGTCGCAAGGATATTCATTTATGCATTACTAAATTGTCCTATTAAAAAGAGAGGCAGGGAAGACCATCTTTGTAAAGATTCAGTAGTCTTGATTATAACTGCATTGTAATTGGCCGGAATTATTGCATCAATCTGTGGAGTAATATGAATGCCAAAGTATTTGAATCCATTGACTGCATTTATGAAGAGGTAACCTAATAATAGGCGTAGCCTTTCTTGTGTACTAGGATCTAAAATGGATGATTAAGCTTTATTAACCTTATACCCTGAAAACATTCCAAATCTGTCAATTAGTTTGAACAAAGCTGGAAGATAATGTTTGAATGTCCAGTTTGGTAATTAAGGGCGGCAGTAGCTCAGTGGGCAGAGCGGGTGGACAGAGCGGGTCATCCACTGACCGTAGGGTTGGCGGTTCCATCTCCGTGATCGCCCTCCTCCAACTGTCCACATGTGGAACCCCACAAATGTACTGATTGTAAGTTGCTTTGGACAAAAGCATCTGCTAAATGCCCCTTTTAAGTAGTTCTCTAGATCCTTCAACCAAAGATTTAGTTTATACCCATGTACTTGCAAGCAGTGCAAAGTGGGTGGAGGGAATTGGTTCTCTGCATTTGACCCATCCTATATTACATAGGAGCAGTGGGCTGCTATGTTCAGCGCCCGGGGAGCAAGTTGGGGTTCAGTGTTTTCCTCATGACACTACGACATGCAGACAGTTGGAGGAAGGAATCGAACCGCCGACCCTGCAATTAGTGGACGACCCGCTCTACCCACTGAGCTACTGCCGCCCCAAATATGATATCAATTTCAATGTAGCTGCATATCAGTCATTTCCAATATTTTCAGCTGTCTTCAAACATAGTAGCTGTACCTGCTCGTAGTGACCCTTTTGCGTGTTTGCCTGAAATGATTGGTAGATGGTTAATGTATAAATATAGGAGAAAATAAGCTGCTGTTTACTGCACCATCTGGTGACTTTTCAATCAGCAACAGTCCTTTTAAAGCAGGTTCTTGCCATGTATGTGTGTTGTATTGAGTTTGTCCTCCTTATTAAACCAGCTTTTTATTAGGTATGTGTTGCAAAATCAACCGTCCTCTTAAACCACCAGTGTCCTAAACCATGTGTTTGACCCGTCCTTCTAAACCACTAATATGTCAGGAATCCCATCTCACAGAATGTGAAACTCAAAGTAAAAATTTGGGATGTATGGAATGGGATGTATCTTAGTTGAAGATTTATCGAAAATTTAAAATAAAAAGGGAAAGGGGTGTCCCTTTATACCATGATTCGCTCAGGTATGTGTAAAATGTCTTGCTAAACCACCCATACCAGTATCTGTGTGTGTGCGTGTGTGTGTGTGTGTGTGTGTATGACCGTGTGCATGGATTGTAGTTTTGGTTTTGAGATGTCAGCATAATCACAAAACAGTATCTGACCTACACTCACATCAACAGCCACTGATCTACAACACAGCATCTAACAGCAACACAGCAAGCAACTTACCCATAACAACCATTGTCACTCACTATGGTCATCACTGAATACAGTTCTGTCTTTCATATCTGTTCATATCTGACAGGACACCAACACCAAGCCTGAGGAGAAGGCCTTACTGACCTTGAAGCCAAGGCTTCCACCGAGACCAGACATGAAGTCCAAAAAGGGCCTGGCACATGTCAACACGACCACCAGAAAGGTCTGGACCACTCAGGAGGGGTCTGATGCAGACCTGTTAGTAAAGTTCGGGCTGGCAGCCCTGAACCCAGAACACACCTCCACTACACACATGGTGAGCAACCTGCAATGTTATGTTTACCTGCTTTAGTGTGTGTGTGTGTGTGTGTGTGTGTGCGTGGATAGTAGTTTTGGTTTAGAGATGTCAGCATAATAAAAAAACAGTATCTGACCTACACTCACATTAACAGCCACTGATCTACATCACAAATTAAATCAAATCAAATTTCATTGATAGAGCACATATACAAACGGCTGAGCCGCAACCAAAGTGCTTCCCAGAAAGTGCTTACGTGCTTAAGTGAGAATGCAAAAAGAAATAAAAAGAAAAGAAAAGAAAGAAATGAAAAGAAAAGGGTTAAAAAGACAAAGCCTGAGTTAAAATTTTAAGAAGTAACTAGGGGACACTTTGCAGGCGCACATAGCGTCTAACAGCAACACAGCAGGCAACTGACCAATAACAACTATTGTCCCTCACTATGGTGATCACTGAATTCAGTTCTGTCGTTCATATCTGACAGGACACCGACACCAAGCCTGCGGAGAAGGCCTTACCAACCTTGAAGGTAAGGCTTCCTCTGAGACCAGACATGCAGTCCAAAAAGGGCCTGGCACATGTCAACTGGACAACCAGAAAGGTCTGGACCAAGGGCATCCCCAGCAAGGATATCTTCTCCAGAGACATTTACGCTGGACAGAAAGTTCATTTAAGCAGACCTCTGATGAGCAGACACCTGCTCAGCGCCTCCGAAGACACCGAGAAGCTGTCCGACGGTGGCGATGTCGCTGAGGAGAACGACCACCGTGCTGTTGTTCGTCACCATGACAACAACATGCAAATCTTCAGCGGCCAGATCCTGAAGGACAGGCCGGCAGCCACCTCCCTGACAGACGTAGAAGAGATTGAGGAGAAATCCTCAGAATGGTCAGAAAAACAGCACACCTCTGAACTCAACACGGGCAGCACAGAACCCGAGGAGCTGACCGGGCCCGATCCCGCCGGGGTCCCGCCCACCTGCCAGAACCAATGGAAACCATCAAAACAGCAGCACAAAGATAAAGACTTCAGTGGACTGATGGAAATGAAGGAGGAGGTCGTGGAGGAGGAAGGCGCGCAGAAGGTCAAGGACAAAAGCCTGCGGTGGAGATTGGCCTACTGGCTCAATGACAAGGCAAAGAAGCGCAACCAGCTGAAGATCGCCAGGACCTACCTGAGAGAGGACAGGGAGGGCCACCTGATCTACAGCTGTGAGTCCCTTTAGAAAACCACGACTTATTTGCTAAATCCAACACGGTTCAACCAAGTCACTGGTGGGGTCTCGTTTTCGGCACACGCTCGCGCTTTTCTCTGATCGTCTCATGTTCTGCAGACACCAATCCAACTGAAGGCAGTTTGGCCAACTCAAAAATCACCAGAGGCGAGAGAGAACAGATGAAGAGGAACCGTCTGCTCTGGGAGGAGAAAAAGAGAAAGAGGAGGGAGGATGCCATGGACTGCTACTTGGAGAAGCAGAGGGACAAGAAGGAGGCTCTGAGGCTGAAGGAGGAGCGGCGCTACGAACAGTGGGCTGTGAAGGTGGGCCTCAGCCCTTCAGAGCATGAGCCAGCTGACCGGCCCAAGAGGAGGATGAGCAGGCTGGAGAAGGCCGCTTCGGGGTGAGTAAGCGTTTCATTCTCACCAGGACCGCATAGGAGTCGTCACTGTGAACCAATAAGTGACTCTTTTCCTCCTTATTTCAGCTTCTTCGCCAGAGTGGGCGCCCTCTTCTTTGATCGGTGGGTTTGATGCGTTTGAGTCATTTTGCACCGGGGTCATTTTGTGACCTCATTGGACACAACAACTCCCCCCCCCCCCCCCCCCCCCCCCCCCCTTCTCTTGCTTCACCCCCAACCCACCAACCAACGCCCCAATGTAAGAAAAAATAAGTAAAAATGAGCCGCCTGGCTGAACAAGCCAGACCGGGTCCAGTTGGGAGGCCTTTGGAGGGTTCCCAGAGACTGACCCCATTGTCACGAGGAGCATCTCATGGAATGTCTCCCGGCCACCTCAGGGTGTCTTCCACAGTCACCCTGTCTGCATGGCATCCAGGGACCTTCAGCCCTGGGCTGACCTCGTGACCTGACCTGGCTTGAATGGGACCACAGATGGGCTGAGGTCCACATTCAGACTCCAATGTAGTTGTACATATGTACAAATGTAAATATATTATTAATATAACAAAGAAATGTAAGAAAAAAATCACATATAATTGAAAATAATAATAAAAAACAATAATATTAACTAAAGAACTTAATAACAAAACAATTGTAAAATTGTAAAAATAGTGAAGTTGTATTCAACAAAGGATCAAAATGAACTAAAAACGTTTACATTTTTTTAAACTTGTCATTTTGTGTTTGTTTAGAATTTGTAAACAATAATACGATACTTAATCTTTAACATACTATTTCTGACAAACACGTGTGCACGAGCATGCACACACACACAAACACGCAGCCATGAGCCGGGGTCACGCCCGGGCCACGCCCCGTTCCCTCCCCTCCCAGGGCTCCTCCTCGGCGCGAGTGGGAGACCACCTGGAACGGGTGAGGAGGGAGAGGGGGCTGCTGCAGACCCACTGAGATGTCTTTGGGTTTCCTCTCTCAGGTGTCTTCAGAGTAGTTTCATGCTTTAACTTGACTAGCTGAGGTCCTAACGCAGTGTGTTGTGTCCTAGATGGTGAGGAGCCAGGGGGTCTCAGACACTCAGGAGGGGTCTGATGCAGACCTGTTGGCAGAGTTCGGGCTGGCAGCCCTGAACCCAGAACACACCTCCACTACACACATGGTGAGCAACCTGCAATGTTATGTTCACCTTTACGCTTTAGCGAATCGAGCCGCTCCTTTGCATCCATTTGGGGTACAATTCTAAATGATCTGCCAATCGGGCCGTATATGAACTCCTCAGAATCTCACACACTTCTAGTCCATGGTGTCTCTGGAAGCATATCCATCCATATTGTTCCTGACAATACCAGTGACAGTGGTATCTGCACAGGGCTCATTTTCCAAAGTTGAACTTCTAAAAAGCTACCTGAGGAGCTCCATGGGACAGTCTCGTCTCTCTGGACTTGCCATAATGTCGATTGAGAACCCCTGTGCGCGTCACCTGGACATTAAGGATTTAATTGACAACTCTGCGCAGAGGAAAGCCCTTAAAATTCAGTTATGATGTAAGTTAGCACATTTTTTATGTATTTTAATGATTGGGTATTGCTTTTAGGTTTATTGTGTCTTTGGTGTGCATTGATTTAGGTTTGTCATCATCTTCTTTTCACAAACTAAAAATGCTTCTGGTTTATCCTGGAGTGCTGGGGTTCTGTCAGCCACAAGAACTACAAATGCATCGGTGATCACATGAAAACGGGCCCTGAGACGAACCTGGGCAGAACCCACGCTGTGATACCAGGAAGCTACTGTATCACACACTGTTGACCGCTGAACAGTGAGATGTTACTTACTGTAAGGCAGACAGACAGACAGAAAGACAGACGGACAGATAGATAGATAGATAGATGGATATCAACTGTGTGAAACAATAGGGTTTTCAATAGGGTGCAAAGTGTTTGTGTGTGTGTCTGTGCGTCACCTCCACAAGAATGACACCTTAAAACAGGTGTTTGAATACCAATATCATTAAAGTTAATAAGACATTAGTCTTATTAAGTTAATATGACTGATAGTCAAGAATTCTTTTCTGGCCACATACAGTAAATGCTTTATTCGGTATAACTTCCAAAAATACACATACAAACACCACGTGTGTATGTGCATTTGAGTAAACCAATTTCAAATCATGACTTTGCAAATATAAGTGAGTGTTCATACACTTGATTACATGTTTTGTCAGAAAAAAATCATCTTAGCAACACTAGCAATACATCTTAGCATTATTCAAACGTATGCATTCCCAAGACGGTTGTCGCGGCCAGACCAAGCGAGTCCCTGGTTACCGGAACACGGCTGACCAATGAGACATTACTGGGCCCGCTCCCTATATAAGTCCCCACTTGTCAGTTCCAAGCTCAGTAGGGATTTGACAGGCGAGTAGTGAGCATTACAGCATTTCAGCGAGTCAGCGAGTAGCAAGTGATAGAGAGTTAGCAAGAGAGATAGAGAGAGAGAGAGAGAGAGAGAGAGAGAGAGAGAGAGAGGAGAGAGAGAGAGGAGAGAGAGAGAGAGAGAGAGAGAGAGAGAGAAGAGAGAGAGAGAGAGAGAGAGAGAGAGAGAGAGAGAGAGAGAGAGAGAGAGAGAGAGAGAGAGAGATGGAGACAAGACGGGTAAAGAACCCGAAACCACGACGAGCACAAGAGACCCTGGGTAGGGTTGAGGTCGAACACGCGGCCGTGAGCCGGGGTCACGCCTGGGCCACGCCCCGTTCCCTCCCCTCCCAGGGCTCCTCCTCGGCGCGAGTGGGAGACCACCTGGAACGGGTGAGGAGGGAGAGGGGGCTGCTGCAGACCCACTGAGATGTCTTTGGGTTTCCTCTCAGGTGTCTTCAGAGTAGTTTCATGCTTTAACTTGACTAGCTGAGGTCCTAACGCAGTGTGTTGTGTCCTAGATGGTGAGGAGCCAGGGGGTCTCAGACACTCAGGAGGGGTCTGATGCAGACCTGTTGGCAGAGTTCGGGCTGGCAGCCCTGAACCCCGAACACCACCTCCACTACACACATGGTGAGCAACCTGCAATGTTATGTTCACCTGCTTTTGCGTGTGTGTGTGCGCGTGGATAGTAGTTTTGGTTTTGAGATGCCAGCATAATCACAAAACAGTATCTGACCTACACTCACATTAACAGCCACTGATCTACCTCAAAGCGTCTAACAGCAACAAAGCAAGCAACTGACCCATGACAACAAACAGAACAACTCATCTTCAGATTGTAAATCCTGCCAAAATAAGAATACTTGGTTTACTTTGCACTGAATCAGTATTGTTTTAGTTTGACTTCACACTTTACTCACAGAACAATGCATTCGTTTATACAACAATGTTGCAGTTCTCTGTTCTGAAAATCTGTTTAAACACTGCTTAAACATGTCACACTGGATAAATGTTTCAATCTCAGCAATATAAAGCTGTCCTAAGCTGCCCTGACAGCCATCAGAGAGCCGTTGAGATATATATATACATATATGTATATATATATATATATATATATATATATATATATATATATATATATATATATATACATATATGTATATATATATATATATATATATATATATATATATATATATATATATATATATATATATACATACATATATGTATATATATATATACTGTATATATCAGTGGCGAGCGGTGACCTTTTACTGTGGTCATGCTGAAGTGTCAATACCATGCGCACCCGTAAGTGGGGTATTTATTTATTAATAATAAATATAATATGGTTTTAAACTATATCAACGCAATTTGACACTCTCACACTCACACTTGCCCCATGTTACCAACAACAATGTGTTGGAATTTACAGTGTATGTAGGCTAAATGAAAGCAGAAATATTCAGCACTGACGTGACGCTTGATGTGCCCACACAATTTAACCAGTGTGGTCAATCAAATGACAAGTCTCAAACAAGTTCAAACATGTCAGTTTTGCGCATACGCGTTAGCAGATAAGCTGCGTCATTGACAGCTTTTTTGCCTTTCAAAATGCTCATCTACGGTAAACACAGCCTCAAGCAGTAACTGTACTACACGTTGTCACAGTGCGCATGCGTGAAACAAGCTGTCAGCTTTCCAGCTTTTCGCAAGCAAAACGGGACAGATTAGGCACAGATTTAAGACCAAAACAGTAGAACTAAGGTATTGTATAATTTAACACACTGCCAGATTAATATTTTCAATTATTTTGATTGAAGGGCTTGGGCATGCACTGCATTTATAGCTTATTATGACAGCTTGCCCATGAGATATATATGTGTGTACAGTATATACAGTGGCGTAACTATCGGTAAGCAGCTACTCCAGTCGCTTACGGGCCCCAGCCAATCAGGGGGCCTGTCAATCTTTGAAGGGCTCCACCCACAACAATGATTTCATCTTCCCGCCGGGGCCCTTCATCCAGGGCGTGGTCAAAAATCAACCCACTCCTTTGCATCCATTTGGGGTACGATTCTAAATAATCTGCCAATCGGGCCGTATATGAACTCCTCAGAATCTCACACACTTCTAGTCCATGGTGTCCCTGGAAGCATATCCATCCATATTGTTCCTGACAATACCAGTGACAGTGGTATCTGCACAGGGCTCATTTTCCAAAGTTGAACTTCTAAAAAGCTACCTGAGGAGCTCCATGGGACAGTCTCGTCTCTCTGGACTTGCCATAATGTCGATTGAGAACCCCTGTGTGCGTCACCTGGACATTAAGGATTTAATTGACAACTCTGCGCCGAGGAAAGCCCTTAAAATTCAGTTATGATGTAAGTTAGCACCTTTTTATGTATTTTAATGATCGGGTATTGCTTTTAGGTTTATTGTGTCTTTGGTGTGCATTGATTTAGGTTTGTCATCATCTTCTTTTCACAAATTCAAAATGCTTCTGGTTTATCCTGGAGTGCTGGGGTTCTGTCAGCCACAAGAATTACAAATGCATCGGTGATCACATGAAAACGGGCCTGAGACGAACCTGGGCAGAACCCACGCTGTGATACCAGGAAGCTACTGTATCACACACTGTTGACCGCTGAACAGTGAGATGTTACTTACTGTAAGGCAGACAGACAGACAGAAAGACAGATGGACAGATAGATAGATAGATAGATGGATATCAACTGTGTGAAACAAAGGGTTTTCAATAGGGTGCAAAGTGTTTGTGTGTGTGTCTGTGCGTCACCTCCACAAGAATGACACCTTAAAACAGGTGTTTGAATACCAATATCATTAAAGTTAATAAGACATTAGTCTTATTAAGTTAATATGACTGATAGTCAAGGTAAATGCTTTATTCGGTATAACTTCCAAAAATACACATACAAACACCACGTGTGTATGTGCATTTGAGTGAACCAATTTCAAATCATGACTTTGCAAATATAAGTGAGTGTTCATACACTTGATTACATGTTTTGTCAGAAAAAAAAACATCTTAGCAACACTAGCAATACATCTTAGCATCATTCAAACGTATGCATTTCCAAGACGGTTGCCGCGGCCAGACCAAGCGAGTCCCTGGTTACCGGAACACGGCTGACCAATGAGACATTACTGGGCCCGCTCCCTATATAAGTCCCCACTTGTCAGTTCCAAGCTCAGTAGGGATTTGACAGGCGAGTAGTGAGCATTACAGCATTTCAGCGAGTCAGCGAGTTAGCAAGTGATAGAGAGTTAGCAGAGAGAGAGAGAGAGAGAGAGAGAGAGAGGAGAGAGAGAGAGAGAGAGAGAGAGAGGAGAGAGGGAGAGAGAGAGGAGAGAGAGAGAGAGAGAGAGAGAGAGAGAGAGAGAGGAGAGAGAGGAGAGAGAGGAGAGAGAGAGAGAGAGAGAGATATGGAGACAAGACGGGTAAAGAACCCGAAACCACGACAAGCACAAGAGACCCTGGGTAGGGTTGAGGTCGAACACGCGGCCGTGAGCCGCGGTCACGCCTGGGCCACGCCCCGTTCCCGTCCCCTCCCAGGGCTTCCTCCTCGGCGCGAGTGGGAGACCACCTGGAACGGGTGAGGAGGGAGAGGGGGCTGCTGCAGACCACTGAGATGTCTTTGGGTTTCCTCTCAGGTGTCTTCAAGAGTTTCATGCTTTAACTTGACTAGCTGAGGTCCTAACTCAGTGTGTTGTGTCCTAGATGGTGAGGAGCCAGGGGGTCTCAGACACTCAGGAGGGGTCTGATGCAGACCTGTTGGCAGAGTTTGGGCTGGCAGCCCTGAACCCAGAACACACCTCTACTACACACATGGTGAGCAACCTGCAATGTTATGTTCACCTGCTTTTGCGTGTGTGGTGGTGTCGTGGGGGATAGTAGTTTGGTTTTGAGATGCCAGCATAATCACAAAACAGTATCTGACCTACACTCACATTAACAGCCACTGATCTACCTCAAAGCGTCTAACAGCAACAAAGCAAGCAACTGACCCATGACAACAAACAGAACCACTCATCTTCAGATTGTAAATCCTGCCAAAATAAGAATACTTGGTTTACTTTGCACTGAATCAGTATTGTTTTAGTTTGACTTCACACTTTACTCACAGAACAATGCATTCGTTTATACAACAATGTTGCAGTTCTCTGTGCTGAAAATCTGTTTAAACACTGTTTAAACATGTCACACTGGATAAATGTTTCAATCTCAGCAATATAAAGCTGTCCTAAGCTGCCCTGACAGCCATCAGAGAGCCGTTGAGATATATATATACATATATGTATATATATATATATATATATATATATATATATATATATATATATATATACAATATGTATATATATATATACTGTATATATCAGTGGCGAGCGGTGACCTTTTACTGTGGTCATGCTGAAGTGTCAATACCATGTGCACCCGTAAGCGGGGTATTTATTTATTAATAATAAATATAATATGGTTTTAAACTATATCAACGCAATTTGACACTCTCACACTCACACTTGCCCCATGTTACCAACAACAATGTGTTGGAATTTACAGTGTATGTAGGCTAAATGAAAGCAGAAATATTCAGCACTGACGTGACGCTTGATGTGCCCACACAATGTAACCAGTGTGGTCAATTAAATGACAAGTCTCAAACAAGTTCAAACATGTCAGTTTTGCGCATACGCGTTAGCAGATAAGCTGCGTCATTGACAGCTTTTTTGCCTTTCAAAATGCTCATCTACGGTAAACACAGCCTCAAGCAGTAACTGTACTACACGTTGTCACAGTGCGCATGCGTGAAACAAGCTGTCAGCTTTCCAGCTTTTCGCAAGCAAAACGGGACAGATTAGGCACAGATTTAAGACCAAAACAGTAGAACTAAGGTATTGTATAATTTAACACACTGCCAGATTAATATTTTCAATTATTTTGATTGAAGGGCTTGGGCATGCACTGCATTTATAGCTTATTATGACAGCTTGCCCATGAGATATATATGTGTGTACAGTATATACAGTGGCGTAACTATCGGTAAGCAGCTACTCCAGTCGCTTACGGGCCCCAGCCAATCAGGGGGCCTGTCAATCTTTGAAGGGCTCCACCCACAACAATGATTTCATCTTCCCGCTGGGGCCCTTCATCCAGGGCGTGGTCAAAAATCAACCCACTCCTTTGCATCCATTTGGGGTACGATTCTAAATGATCTGCCAATCGGGCCGTATATGAACTCCTCAGAATCTCACACACTTCTAGTCCATGGTGTCCCTGGAAGCATATCCATCCATATCCTTCCTGACAATACCAGTGACAGTGGTATCTGCACAGGGCTCATTTTCCAAAGTTGAACTTCTAAAAAGCTACCTGAGGAGCTCCATGGGACAGTCTCGTCTCTCTGGACTTGCCATAATGTCGATTGAGAACCCCTGTGTGCGTCACCTGGAAATTAAGGATTTCATTGACAACTCTGCGCCGAGGAAAGCCCTTAAAATTCAGTTATGATGTAAGTTAGCACCTTTTTATGTATTTTAATGATCGGGTATTGCTTTTAGGTTTATTGTGTCTTTGGTGTGCATTGATTTAGGTTTGTCATCATCTTCTTTTCACAAACTAAAAATGCTTCTGGTTTATCCTGGAGTGCTGGGGTTCTGTCAGCCACAAGAACTACAAATGCATCGGTGATCACATGAAAACGGGCCCTGAGACGAACCTGGGCAGAACCCACGCTGTGATACCAGGAAGCTACTGTATCACACACTGTTGACCGCTGAACAGTGAGATGTTACTTACTGTAAGGCAGACAGATGGACAGATAGATAGATAGATAGATAGATGGATAGGATCAACTGTGTGAAACAATAGGGTTTTCAATAGGGTGCTGTGTGTGTTTGTGTGTGTGTCTGTGCGTCACCTCCACAAGAATGACACCTTAAAACAGGTGTTTGAATACCAATATCATTAAAGTTAATAAGACATTAGTCTTATTAAGTTAATATAACTGATAGTCAAGAATTCTTTTCTGGCCACATAGAGTAA
>JAXIVH010000001.1:3283596-3343596 GCA_036785325.1 Urophycis tenuis | reverse complement strand
TCTCACCAGGACCGCATAGGAGTCGTCACTGTGAACCAATAAGTGACTCTTTTCCTCCTTATTTCAGCTTCTTCGCCAGAGTGGGCGCCCTCTTCTCTCGTCGGTGTATGTGATGCGTTTGAGTCATTTTGCACCGGGGTCATTTTGTGACCTCATTGGACACTCATTGGACGCCTTTGGAGGGTTCCCAGAGACTGACCCCATTGTCACAAGGAGCATCTCATGGAATGTCTCCCGGCCACCTCAGGGTGGCTTCCACAGTCACCCTGTCTGCATGGCATCCAGGGACCTTCAGCCCTGGGCTGACCTCGTGACCTGACCTGGCTTGAATGGGACCACAGATGGGCTGAGGTCCACATTCAGACTCAAATGTAGTTAACTATTATACAAAGAAATGTAAGAAGAAAATCACATTTCATTGAAAAGAATAAAAACAGAAATAGTGAGAATAATAATAATAATAATAATAATAATAATAATAATAATAATAATAACAAAAAGAAGAATAATAATAAGAATTTAAGAACATGTTAAGCTAGTAGGGGAACATCACATATCTAGTGCTCTTGCACAGTGTTCCTGCCTCTGCTGGTTTCCTTTTTATTCCCATACAGGCGAAATTCTGCCTGGCAGTCTTCATACCGCTATGCGTTGTGCCATGCGGCACTTCGCATTTTTTTGGTTTAATAGTTTTGTAACTACTTTAGTGGTTGTAAAGCACGTTTTGATGTAAAGTGACATTATTTGAAACACTGTTTATACTTGTATAGCGTAGGTGGCTGGTGATGGGTTTTCACGTTTTTAGGATAGATAGTCAGAGTAGCAGTTGACTCGGAAGACTCACATAACCCCCTGTCTTTTGTTTCTGGACACGAGTGAGGGGCAGCTTTCTCGCAGGAGTTATGTGTAGTCAGGGTTTCTTTATGTTCTGGTATTTTCCTTTCTTTGTTTTGCCACCGCGCTATGTGTTTGGAAAACAATAATTTATTAAATTATAACTTTGTCACTTCACCTTTGTCTACAACCTCGTATGTTATGTTGTACCATTTCTATCTCTTTGATGGTGCCATAACATATAATGGGGGCTCGTAGCCGGTTTTGAACCATATTTTGGTCTTTCGAACTTATAAAAAAAAAAAAATATCAGATTTTCCCTTTGTGAAATTTTTTTTTCTGTGGTGGTCGCACCACAGAAATCGATTCACTACGATCACCCTTCGTTCTAAATGTGCTGTAGAATTGAGGTGTTTTCCATTTTGTGCATTTGCATTTTTTTTCCCTTTGCCCAGTGATAATTTCTCTGTAGTCTATTTCTCGCTATCATGTTTGATTTAGACGCGTTTTTTATAGCTGCGAGTGTGGAGGCTTTGACAGCCGGTACTCGTGATGACCTCCTTAGGATTGCTGGGCACTACAAGCTGGAAGTGCGTGGTAACCCTAGCAAGAGGGAAATCCAAGAGAGGCTCCTTGCACACCTGCGAGGTCTTGGAGTGCTTGGGGGAGTGCCTCTTCCTTCGTCACCTGAATGGGGTAAACCTGATCCTTTACCTTCACCTAGTAAAGCTGACTTGGAGTTGAAATGTTTACAGGTGAGAGAGAAGGAAATGGCGTAGGAAAAAGAAAAACTTCATTTGGAGACCGAAAGACAGATATTACGTGAGCGAGAGAACAGAGCGCACAAATTAAAAATGAAAGATCTTAAGTTTCAACAAGCCTCGCGCATTAAAGAACTGGAACTTAAAGCCAGTGAGTCTGGTGCTCTAGTTAGATCTGATCACTTTGATGTAACTCGAAACATACGGGTTGTTCCACCTTTTCACGAAGATGAAGTCGATAAGTTTTTTGCACACTTTGAGCGCGTAGCCACTACACTGAAATGGCCGAGAGAAATTTGGACAATGACTTTGCAATGAGTTTTCAAGGGAAAGGCGCAAGAAGCGTATTCCACTCTGTCCCTCGAAGATGCAGCTGATTATGAAAAAGTCAAACAGGCTGTGTTACGCATCTATGCTCTGGTACCAGAAGCTTATTGACAAAAGTTTCGCAGTTATCAGAAACCTGAAGCTCTTACGTATGTTGAGTTTGTCAGAGAAAAAGAAATGCTTTTCGATCGTTGGCTTAATGCTCAAGAGGTGACCACTTTTCAAAATCTTTGTGATTTAATTATTCTGGAAGATTTCAAAAACTCTCTGCCTCAATTGGTTTCAAGATTCAAGATTACTTTATTTAGTCCCGGGGTGGCTGGGGTGACTGCTAATACAGTCGTTGGTGTATACGGTGAACAGAGGTGGAGAACTCACACAGCCTTGAGGAACTCCTGTACTTATTGCTTTAAACTCAGATGTTGTCTGGTTCACTCTGACCTGTTGGCTCCTATTGGTTAAAAACGAGTGGTACCATCTGATGATGTATGGGTTAACAGACATCTGTTTGAGTTTACTGAGAAGGATGTGTGGCTGCAGAGTGTTAAACGCGGAGCTGAAGTCAATAAACAATAGTCTAGCGTAAGCCCCAGGATTTTCAAGATGTGCTAGAATAGAGTGTGTTATTGTAAGTGTTGCGTCATCAGTGCCCCGGTAGTCTTTGTAGGCAAACTGATATGTGTCTAACTGTCCGTGTAGGTTTGACTTCAGCTCCCTCACCATCAACTTTTCAAAACACTTGACAACAACTGAGGTCAAGGCTACAGGTCTGTAGTCATTATTTACACGAGGTACAGCCTTTTTTGGAAGGGGAACAATCGTTGCCCTTTTCCACAGAGATGGAACTACGTGTGAGTCTACTGACCTTTGATAGACAGGGGCCCACGCTGGAGTAAGTTCCTCCGCACATGTCTTCAAGAGGAAAGACGAGACACCATCAGGGCCTGCGGCCTTATTTGTGTCAAGTCTTTTAAACAATTTAATTACTTCAGTGTGGTCAATGTCTATTTTTGGGACATCGTCCCCTGTTGATACAGTGTTAATAACCTCATTGCATTCAGAGGAATAGTCCTGTGTCTCAAACCTGAGATAAAAGTTGTTTAATTCATCTGCCATAGAACTATCATCCGTAGAATACAATGGTTTCCTAGGGGGAGCCATGTTTGTGATGGATTCCATAGTGGCCCACATTTTCCTTGTGTTGTTTGCGTTAAAGTCCTTCTCAATGGATTCCTTGTATTGTCTTTTTGCTGCATGGAGTTTCTGGTTTAATTCCTTTTGCGCTAATCGCTGTTGCAGTTGATCCTTATTCTTGAAAGCCAGTCTCTTGCGTTTGATACAGTCCTTGATGTCCTTCGAAATATATGATTTGTTATTGGGATATATCTTAATTGATTTGTGAGGTATTACTGTCTCTACACAAAAGTTAATATAGGATGTAATGACCTCTGTGGATGTGTTCAAATCATGCTCGTGGAATATGTCCCAGTCAGTGCTTAAATAACACCCCTTCAGGGTGTCAATACTGTCTGTGGACCAGATTTTAACAGTTTTTACTTGGGGTTTGGTCCTCTTCAGTACAGTAAGTAGGAATGAGGTGGATCACATTGTGGTCTGAATTGGACAATGGTGGCTTGGCTATGGCCGTGTATGCGTTTGGGATGTTCCCATAACATTTGTCCAATATTCTATTTTTCCTAGTTTCACATTTAATGTACTGGTCAAACCCGGGTAGACACATTTCCAATCTGCAATGATTTACATCGCCCAAAATAAATATCGGTGCCTCTGGTGTACGTTGTAGTCGTTTATGTACACAGTCTGCAACCTTGGTCGCAGCTCTCCCAGCATTGGCACTCGGGGGTATGTACACCGCGCAAATTAAAATGTTTCCAAACTCACGTGGTAGCCAGAAGGGGCGGCATAGTTGTTAGTGAGCATAAAGATCTCACACCTGCTCGTGCAGCCGTGCTGGCTGATGACTATGTTCTCACGCACAAGCGTGTCCCCGCAGTTTCCACATTTCCACAAAATGTTTCCAGTCAGCCAAAGGTCTTCAAGACGTTTACTAAAGAAGTTGCGCCTGATTTTGCCCATTCTTCAGATAGTCGTGTGTCGGTATCTAAAAATGCAAGTTCTACATGTGGCTACTGTAAGAAACGCGGCCATGTTGTTGCCGAGCAGCTTGGAATAGAACAGAGGTTGGATTGTGCGGTCTAAGAAATAATCCGATAATGTCAATAGTAATTTTGCTCCATTCATAATGGATGGACTCGTTGCTCTGCCTGGTGAGCCCAGTGCGCGTGTTCCCATCAAAATCCTGCACGATACTGGTGGTCACAGAGCTTCATTTAGCAACATGTGTTGCCTTTCTGCGACAAGACGTTAACTGGTGATAGTGTACGTGGGTTTGAAATGGGTTTCGTTAATGTCCCTTTGCATGAGATATCCCTTACTTCTGACTTGGTCACTGGCAACATCACCGTGGGCATTCGCCCTTCTTTATGAGGGGCCCTTTAGGACATTATTCAGAAATACTGTGCATACACACATATGAAACCATTCACACATTATACTGAAAACCTCTCACTCACACTAGTGAAACGCTCTCACACAAACAACTGAAATCATATATGCTCACACACACACATATGAAACCATTCACAAGTTATACTGAAAACCTCTCACACACACTGGTGAAACGCTCTCACGCAAACAACTGAATTGCTCTCACACAAACAACTGAAAACATGCTCACACACACATATGAAACCATTCACAAGTTACACTGAAAACCTCTCACTCACACTAGTGAAACGCTCTCACACAAACAACTGAAAACATATATACTCACACACACATATGAAACCATTCACAAGTTATACTGAAAACCTCTCACACACACTGGTGAAACGCTCTCACGCAAACAACTGAAACGCTCTCACACAAACAACTGAAAACATGCTCACACACACATGAAACCATTCACAAGTTATACTGAAAACCTCTCACACACACTGGTGAAACGCTCTCACACAAACAACTGAAAACATGCTCACACACACATATGAAACCATTCACAAGTTATACTGAAAACCTCTCACACACACTGGTGAAACGCTCTCACGCAAACAACTGAAACGCTCTCATCCAAACAACTGAAAAGATTTCATATGTGTGTGTGAGAGCATTTCACTTGAACAGGAAGGTGTTTCAGTTGAACAGGAAGGTGTTTGCATTAAACAGGAAGAGTCGTCAGATGAAAGCCCTAACCCTACGCTCACACTGACGAGCGACCAAGCGTTTTTGTGCTCGGCGATTTTGGCCTGGTGGGCGTTCCGGGGGAGTGTCTGTAGCGATAGTATTGAAACCTGTGTCAGATCGAAAACAATTTATAATATTTAGCCATTGATAATATCCAGCCATACCCATGACATTTTCTGGTTTAACAACATTTATTTCTAGATAGATTTCGAAGCACATACCAGGGTACAGTCACATTTGTTAAATATATCCATAATCCTATCTCTCGCCGACGTGGTCCACCATGTTGGATTATGTTCTAGTTGCGTGGCCGCCATGCCTCCTTCGCTCGGATTGGCTTTCGCAAAAAAACGCTGCGTTTTTTCGCTTATCATTTGCATAGAATAGGATTAGTTTCTATTTTTTGCCCCGCCCTCCTCGCGTTTTGCAGCCCACACGCTTGCTTTGTCGCCCGTCGCTCACTGCCATTGGAAATGAATGGAAACACGTCGCCAAGCCTCTGCAAAAAAACGCCAGTGTGAGCGTAGGGTAACCGTTAAACTGGAAGCGTCACTCGGGTGAAACCACCTCGCGCCATTATGTTCAACATGTCAAATCCAAGTCAGTCTCAGATGAAATAGCGGACGAAATACTCCTGAGTGTGTCCGCTGACAATAAGCTGTTCAACAAGGCAGCTGCTTCGATCAGGTTATTGTTATCTGGAGTTGAAGACTGACTTGGATTTGACATGTTGAACAAAATGGTGCGAGGTGGTTTCATCCGAGTGACGCTTCCAGTTTAACGGTTAGGGCTTTCATCTGACGACTCTTCCTGTTTAATGCAAACACCTTCCTGTTCAACTGAAACACCTTCCTGTTCAAGTGAAATGCTCTCACACACACATATGAAATCTTTTCAGTTGTTTGTGTGAGAGCGTTTCAGTTGTTTGCGTGAGAGCGTTTCACCAGTGTGTGTGAGAGGTTTTCAGTTTAACTTGTGAATGGTTTCATATGTGTGTGTGAGCATGTTTTCAGTTGTTTGTGTGAGAGCGTTTCAGTTGTTTGCGTGAGAGCGTTTCACCAGTGTGTGTGAGAGGTTTTCAGTATAACTTGTGAATGGTTTCATGTGTGTGTGAGCATGTTTTCAGTTGTTTGTGTGAGAGCGTTTCAGTTGTTTGCGTGAGAGCGTTTCACCAGTGTGTGTGAGAGGTTTTCAGTATAACTTGTGAATGGTTTCATATGTGTGTGTGAGCATATATGTTTTCAGTTGTTTGTGTGAGAGCGTTTCACTAGTGTGAGTGAGAGGTTTTCAGTATAACTTGTGAATGGTTTCATATGTGTGTGTGAGCATGTTTTCAGTTGTTTGTGTGAGAGCGTTTCAGTTGTTTGCGTGAGAGCGTTTCACCAGTGTGTGTGAGAGGTTTTCAGTATAACTTGTGAATGGTTTCATATGTGTGTGTGAGCATATGTGTTTTCAGTTGTTTGTGTGAGAGCGTTTCACTAGTGTGAGTGAGAGGTTTTCAGTATAATGTGTGAATGGTTTCATATGTGTGTATGCACAGTATTTCTGAATAATGTCCTAAAGGGCCCCTCATACTTCTTCGCCGATTGCAAATGTAGCCATGCTACTTGGTAATGATTTGTGCGGTGGCAAAGTCTTGCCTGGCCCTATTGTATCTCATGTTTCCCCGAAAACATTAACCTCTGATGACCTGTCAGTTAATGTTCCTGAGGTTTTTGCCTCTAGCGTTGTTACTCGTGCTATGGCGAGAAGCGCTAAAGAGACTTCTATTGAGGATCAACAAGATTCTTTAATTGATCTAAGTGATACTTTTATGGCTCGTCCTTCACTCTCTAACGATAGTGATGTATATCCGGATACTGATCCACTGTCGTCCCCTTTCGCTGTTCCTAAGCTGTCTATGAGTAGAGAACTGCTTAGTAAGGAAGAGAAAAATTACCCTTCTCTTTCCTCGCTCTTTGCTGAAGTTGTGTCCGATGAGGATATTGAGCGTTCGCCTCACGGCTATTTTGTTAGAGATGGTGTCTTAATGCGCAAGTGGAGGCCTCTTACGGCCTCTGCGCAAGATGAGTGGAGAGTACGTTTTCCAATCGTTATCCCAGTCTCTTTCCGTGATGAGATTTTGAGTGTAGCTCATGATCATCATTTTGCTGGTCATCTCGGCGTAAATAAAACGACTGACTGAATTTTTTGCCACTTCTTCTGGCCAGGTATCAAACGAGATGTTGTTCATTATTTTCAAACATGCCATTCTTGTCAGATCACAGGTAAACCTAACCAGGTGATTCCACCTGCTCCATTACAACTTATTCCGGTTACATCCGAGCCTTTCGAACATGTCATTTTAGACTGCGTCGGTCAATTGCCTCGAACAAAGTCTGGAAATCAGTGGCTACTGACAATTATGTGTAGCCTGACACGTTTTCCAGAGGCAATTCCGCTCCGTAGGATCACGGCTCCTATCATCATTAAGGCCCTGTTGCGGTTCTTTTCCCTCTTCGGTCTCCCGAAAACAGTCCAGACAGATCGGGGAATAAACTTCATGTCCCGTGTGTTTGCTGAGGCTATGAGACAGCTTGCTATTCAACACCTGAAATCTAGCTCGTATCATCCTAAAAGTCAAGGCGCACTAGAGAGATTCCATTCAACACTCAAAAACATGTTAAAGACGTTTTGCCTCGAGTTTGAGCGCGATTGGGACGAGGGTGTACGGCTCGCTCTTTTCGCCGCGCGAGAAGTAGTGCAGGAAAGCTTGGGTTTCAGTCCATCAGAGCTGGTTTTTGGCCACACTGTTTGTGGACCGCTGAAGGTATTGAAAGAGGCGTGGCTATCGGAGACTAACACGTATGAGGATCTCAATGACTACGTGTCAAAAATGCGCTCGCGGCTTAGTCATGCATGTCAGATAGCCCGAGAAAATCTTGGCATCTGTCAGAAAAGAATGAAGAAGAGATATGATGAAAAGTCTGTGTCTCGTGTTTTCCAACCTGGTGATCAAGTGCTTGTGCTAATTCCTGTGATGGGTTCTGCTTTGGAGGCCCGTTACAGCGGACCTTATCGCATTGTACGGCGGGTTAATGATTTGAATTATGTCATCTCCACTCCTGATCGCAGGAGGAAGACGACATTATGTCACATAAATCGTCTGAAATTGTCCAGTGATCGTGTGAAAAGCCCAGCGACCAATGAAATGAAAGCTCAGCGCTGCGCTGAGATTAGTGGCGACGATCGCAACGAAAAGGTGTCGCTGTCCACTTCGCCTGGTGCTGAAGTTACCGCTTCTCTTGTGGTTGCATCTCCGCCGGAAGACGAGGGCGCGTTCCATCTGCCGATGTAATTGAAGGGAGAAAATTCCCAAGTTCTTAATGATCTTGCTTCATTCTTATCTATTTCGTCGGTATCACAACGTGATGACTTGATCTCCCTGTTCAATCAGTTTAAGGATTTGTTTCCTGATGTGCCACGTCAGACACATGCAATTGTACACAACATTGATGTCGGTTCATCAAACCCAATTAAACAACATCCTTACCGCACTAATCCACAAAAAAGTATTTTGCTTCAAAGTGAGGTGGAATTTATGCAACAAAATGGCATTGCAGAAGCCAGTAGCAGTCCCTGGAGTTCGCCATGTTTACTTGTACCTAAGAATGATGGTTCGATGCGTTTTTGCCCGGATTTTCGCAAAGTGAATGCTATTACGAAGCCTGATAGCTTTCCGCTGCCACGCATTGACGATTGTGTGGATCGCCTTGGCTCGGCTGTGTCAGTAAAATTGATTTACTCAAAGGTTACTGGCAAATACCATTGTCACCCCGTGCTAAGGAAATTTCTGCGTTTGTGACCCCAGACCACTTTTTGCAGTACACAGTAATGCCATTTGGCTTACAGAATGACCCAGCAACTTTTCAAAGGTTGATCAACGGTGTCCTTAGTGGTGTGCCTAACTGTGAGGCCTATTTGGATGATCTTTTAATCTATAGATTGTGAGTATCATGGCGGAGGCTGCAGGTGATGGTGCTCCTCCGAGAAAAAGTAGAATAAAACCGGAGATTTACACTACAACTGATGGAAAAACTGTGGTGGAAGATGAATTCTTGAACTTTCTCGTGGTTAAAATGAAAACCCTAAGTCAGGATGATGTCGTTTTGCTGACGGTGAATCACTTCAGGTCAGAATGGATAGAGAGTTCAAGGAAAGTTTTGTTTGAACTCTGGCCACACACCACTCAACACTTTGTTGCACATAAAGGGCAGCACAAAGACGTGAACAACGTTAAAAGTTGTCTGAAACTTGGCGAAGACATTCCTCGATTTGTATCTCATAACTTGGATGAACTTCCACCTGTGAGCTTTCATAGCCTTTTCATCAAGCATGAAACAGGCTATGTCTGCGCAAACAGACGTATGTGAGGATTTGCGTACGGTCACTGCTGGATTAAATCAACGACTATGCCTAATAGAAAAAGGTGAGAAATTTGCGAGTTTGCCCAGCCCTACGTTTACTGAGGAGGAGACCGCAAGCCAGGTTTTGGAGAACGCAGGGCAGGTGCCTGGTACCTCCACGGTGCTGACTACCAACCCATCGAAGGAGGAAGGCTCGAGTGACCGGGGCGCCGAAACAGCTTCACCGAAATGGAGCCTTGCAGTCAAGAGGGCGTCGTCAACGTTTACATGGGGATGCTGCTATCCAGTGCAAACAAAGTATGAATGCTCCCAGGAGGGAGAAGAAAACTGGCATTGTTGGAACCAGCGCAGGCGGATCCATACAAGTTGTAAAGACTAAACTGGTGAGCGTCTTCGCCACAAAATTCTCGCCTGGTGTAAACTGGGAAGCATTGGCCAGCTACCTGAAAGACAAACTACATCGTGATGTGGTCTGTCAAAAGATAGACAGTGCCCAGAGACGATATAACTCTTTTCAAATCACTGCTGAATGCAATAATGTGGGTGAAATGTATGAGCCACAACTTTGGCCAGAGGGTGTCTTTGATTATCATCATCATGAAAGTTGTGTCATATAACACACGTGGCTTACGCCTTGGACAGGGGGCCGGGGACAAAGCGTGGCGCATTGTTGTTGATGAACTGTTTGTGAACACTGACATTCTTTGTATACAAGAGACTCTGCTACCCAAACAAGATCTAGATAAACTTAATGCTGTGCATGATGACTTCTATGGGGCAGGGGAGTCCACGACAGATTTAAGTATGGGAATAATACGTGGTAGAATACCCAGAGGGGTGGCTTTATTCTGGCGGAAGAAGTATGACTCTCTGATTAGTGTGATCCGACTAGAGGTAGACTGGGCCATAGCAATCAAGGTTGCACACGAAAAGAGCACCTTCATTATTTTAAATGTGTACATAGGCTGGGCTTTATCAGCTCTTTTATTAAAGAAAGTGAATGTACATGCATATTTGTGTTGGGTGACTTAAATGCTGATATCTCAGATGATGGGTCCTTATTTGGGAGACACCTTAATCAATTCTGTGTTAACAATAAGTTAGTCCTATCAAGCAAAGTAAGGCTATCAGCTAATAGCTTTACATATATTAGTGAGGCATGGCATACATCGTCTTGGCTGGCTCACTGTATATGTTCAGCTGATGCTCATGAGTGCTTAATGGAGACTGTTGATGTATACAAAATAAACTCTGTGCCAAACAAGCCTGCAGACACTTAGTCAGAGGCCCATAAGGCCCCGTGCAAAGCAGGCGGTTGATTTGAAACACACCTGTATATACCATACAGAACCGATACAGCCTTGCGGACTCGAGAGATTAGAGAGTCACGGATCCTGCGAAGGAATGCCGCCAGTAAGTATCAACCGTAGCATAACAAAAACAAGACGCCACCGTCAAAATTACACCCAACCCGGCCTTGAAAGGAACCAAGGCCAAGCAGGTGGTGCACCCAGACAAACCGAGGCACGTAGCCTGGCACAATATCACGCCATGAATGGAGCCTTGTTGCGATATCAGTAATACATGTGAGCCATAGACTGTATATAAATATGGACAAACCCTCCGTGACGTCACCCATAGACATTCTTAACAGCGGAGATGAAGCCTAAAAGTGAGCTTCTGGGCGCCGCCATCTTGGACATTTCAGTCTGTGTTCTAAGCCCGCCTACCTCCGGCCAGACCAATCAAAGCCTCGACTCCGTGAAGGTCATGCCGTGATGACAGATGACAGCTGCCAATCAAGTAGACCACGCCCTTAATTATTCATAAAATAAATCCTTCTCTGTGCATTAAAATAATGGATTCTAAAAAAAATTTTACCCCCTCACAGTTGTCATGGACTCGAACACTACTGAAAGACACTAAAACCGTTTTTTGAACCAGGCTGTAAACATGTTTATTTTGGCTGTAAAGTTGGACATTTTAACATGGGTGTCTATGGGAGTTGACTCCTTTCTGCAGCCAGCCTCAAGCGGCCAGTCGAGGAACTGCAAGTTTTTGCACTTCCGCATGGGCTTCATTTTTCAGCATGGAATGTTGCCGCTTGGTGTGAGCCCCCCGCCCTTGAGGCAGGGACTTTTTATAAATATGACTGGCAAACTATGTACGGGGCTCTTCCTAGGCAGACTCTCACAGAGATGAAGCGCAGGACGACCCCAAGCTCGTTAAAAACTCCGATCGGTAAGATACCTGTAATGACGATGACCCTTCAATAAACTCAACAAGAACCCTCCATCGTTTGGTCAGACTGGTTTTTGGTGATCCACTTCCATCGGGTCCACCCCGGAGGGTTGGACGGTAGGTTTTCTATGCAACAGCTTTGGTGACCCCGACGTGATTTGAACGAGTTGCATGGAGAACACCTAATTGGACAACGGATCGACTCCTGTGGACCGGCGCTGTCCAGCATCACCCTAGATCTACTGATAAGGTAAGCAGAACCAGGAGACGTCCAAATCTGTATAACTCACAGAACACATAGTCCCTCATTATTGTGATGTTGGGGGCCGCCGTGCCTATGGAGTCATAACCAGTATAAAACTGTATGATAAGGGTCCTCGTCTAGGGTAATACGGGGGTCCGCCGAGACCTAATTTTCGAATAAAGGGCGCCATAGTGCGGATAAAAAACAATAAATAAAGGCGCCTATGCACGATAACAATACGGTCGGATCGTAAATATACCAAAAGGGGTATACAGGGCACCATTGCGCGATAATAATAAAAAAATAATTAAAAAATCAGTTGGACTGTCGGGATATCATTAAAAAAAAAAAAAAGTCAGTTGGATTGACAGGATATTAGGAAAAGAAGTCAGTTGGACTGACAAGGTGTAGTCAATGTATCGGATACATTAAAACAGGAATAAATAAAAGGGGAAGTTGGACTTCGCCCAGGTTATATGGTAATAGTTAGTCATATCTATAAAAAGTCCCTCTAAGAGTTACAGCCGTCTAAGAGTTAGACTCGCAGCACGTAAACGGGGGAGTTGGACTCCGCCCCTTAGAGTAACAGTGTAAAATGGCCAGCGGCGGTGGTAACTCTGGGTTCGCCCAAAGGCAGTGTGTCGATGGCATATTAGCCAGTAATCCCCACTGCCAAGCCGAAGGGGGGAAAAAATGGAAGAAGAGGCACCACAAATATCGCAAGGCCTGGGAAAAGGCTGGCTGGATAAACTCGGGCTGGGTAATTCGGTCCTCCTTAATGGTTTTGGAGGGTGAAATTGACCGACAGCGGGAAGGCCAGAGACAGCGAGATGGCACCATACCAGACAAGGCCGAACGCAGATGCGGTGGCCAACATCTAGTGCGCCTGGCCGACCTCAGGGCGCTCCAGGACGAGGACACCCGGCGGTCGGGCGCCCGCAAAAAACCAGGAAGCGGGGGGGCCGCCGCGCCCCCCCTGTGTTGCCCCGGAGAACCCGTCCCCCATACCGGCCGCCGTGCCGCCATGCCCTGTCCCGGCCGCCGTGCCGCCATGTACAATACCGGCCGCCGTGCCCCCGTGTCCTGCCCCGGTCGCCGTACCGCCATGTCCCTCCATCTACCCCTCCCTTGACCCCTCTAGCCCCACAGCTCCACCACCCCCGTACCTGCCACCCCCAGCGCACCCAACCTACGCTGATGCCACCAAAAAGGGACCCTATGGGGACGGCCCCGAACCAGGATATTGCGACGTCTACCCGTGCGGGATGCAAGACCCCACCCCCGCCGAGGCACAGCGAGCCGGCCGAACCAGACACCGAGCGGGAGAGGGAGGTCACCGGTCCCGCCCACGCCGCCAGAGGGAAAGAACCCCGGACGGAGGCCACGGACAATTCCCCGTGGTCGAAATCACCTACGCCTCGGCACAGAGCCCGGTCCGAGTCACCTACTCCAACGAGCCGGCCCCACCAAACCACCCCCAGGACCACTCCGACGGACCTGATGACGAAGAAGACGACTCCTGGGATGACCCCCGCGCCGATAGGCAACGCCGAACGACCCTCAGGGGCCCACACCTGCCACGCCCTCCAGTCCCCACCGTCCATGCACTGGTACCCGGGAGAAGGGGCCCGGGGGCCATCGTGACGCCCCCCAGACCGCCCCCTCCTGCCCCAACACGCACCCCATCCCGGGTCCGCCACCGCAGCCCCGCCCAGCCCCGCCAAAGTCCCAGCAGGCTGCGCCACGGACCCAGCCACGCCCCCGAGCCAGAACCACCTACCGCCGCGACCGGCGGATGGGGAATGGGAAGCCCGGGCACGAATGAAACCTACGCCGAGCTCTTCAGCAGCTGACAGGAGGAACAAGAGAGAGAAAGCCAACGCCGTCACCAGGACACCGCAATAGTAGAGGAAGAAAGGCGCCGCCGGGCGCAAGAAGAACAGGAACAGACAAGTGTAAGACCGACGGGGGCCTCCGGCGGGAACCACCGGGGCCCGATGACAGGGGCCCCACCCATCACCCGCAGCAAGACGCGAGTGGGGGGCCCACGAACAGATAGAGGAAGTGACATAGAAAGACCCGAAGACGGCAGCGGCCCCGACTCCAACTCCGAGGGGGATACGCTCCCATGTTTCCCCTGACCACAGACCCCGCACCCCAACTGGCGGTCATGAGTGACCTCCACCTCAGCCTCTCCGAGATGCAAGAACAAGCATTCCCCCTGGAGGTCAACTACTGGTACCTCCAAGGCTGCCGAAAGGATGCTGCGGGGTTGTGGGTCCACCCCAACCAAAGACCCGCCCTGTCTGCCAAAGCGGCAGGACTCATCCAGACGATGCACCAAGTGGGCCACCAAGCCAGCCACATCCTACACCAACGGATCCAAAGAGACTGGTGGTTCCCCCACATGCTCGAGACCATAAAAGAACACACCGACCGCTGCACCACATGCCAGCAGCTAAACCCCAGACAAGGGTTCCCAGTGGGACCCGGATGCTACCCCGTCCCACCCCTACCATTCCACGACATCTGCCTTGATTACACCGACATGGGCCCTGAAAACCGGGTCCAGGGTTATCGCTATCTGCTGGTCTGTGTAGACAGGTTTTCCCGGTGGATCGAGGCCATCCCCACTAGAAAGGAGGATGGAGCCACCGTGGTGAAATGGTTAACTGAGCAATTTATCCCGCGATGGGGTTACCCCCGATCGCTCCACACTGACGATGGGTCCCACTTTAGCAACAAGTTACTCCAGCAGGTCGAGAGCCAGCTAGGAATCAAACATCGCTTTGGCTCAGTCTACCACCCCCGATCGCAGGGGATCCTAGAACGAGCCAATCAATCGCTAAAAGCCATTATGGCCAAAACCATTGTCGAAGGCGTGACCACGCGAGAACTAATCGGTACTGAGTTGCGCCGCGTGGTAAATGACACCGCTAAAAGCAAAAAGTGTACTTGGCTCTCCGCATTGCCAATGGCGTTAATGACCATGCGAAACAGCCCCAGCGCGCGATCAGGGCTCACGCCGCACAAACTAGTTACGGGAAGGCCGATGCCTGGCCCTTATGACCCGCCAGTGGGGCCCATCCCGGATGGGTTCCCCGAAACTCTGTTGTCGTATTGCCAGCACCTAACCGAGGCCTCCCGAGCTATGTATTTACAGAACTGTACGACCCCGGAACCATCCCCGGCGCCACCCCTGCTGCCGGGAGAGTGGGTGTGGGTCAGACGACACAAGAGGCACTTCCCTGAACCTCGGTGGGAGGGTCCATTTAAGGTAGTATTGTGCACCCCCTTCTCTGTCTCTGTAGAAGGAAAAGCCGGCGCCAAGTGGCACCACCTGACCAGCTGCCGGAGGGCCGGTGACACCGACCCCATCCACGGGCCGGCCTGCACCAGACCAGAGCTGCATGGCGGATCCCGGGGAGCAGAGGGAGGCCCGGCGTAGACGGCAATGGACGGCCACCTGGAGGTCGGGACTCGGAACCTTCGCCCTCGGACTCCTCCTCCTCCTCGCCTGGCAGTCCCTCCGAACGGACCTCGGGCCCCTAATCAACGAAGACCCTGACAGCGGCAACAAAGAAGAAGAAGCTATTGACGCTGTGTAATTGAATGTATCGCTGCATAGTCTGAACAACGCATGTATTGAACCCAGTGTCGGGATAATAAAAAGGGGACATAATGGGGCGGACATGGTCGCCGCCTTCCCCAAGACGACACCGGTTATGTAACCAGGGCATTAACTACTTCCAGCTCCGTTAGAATAGCTCCGTTAAGAGCTTTATTGCTGTTACCTGCGTTTAAACCAATAGCTATCTCGCTTTTACCCCATGCAACGTACACTGAAGGAATGTTTGAGTTATAACATGAATGCATTGTGCTTATATTGTCTGCTTATATTTAGCCTGTTCGGGCGCCGACAGTCCAGGTGAATGCTGCCTCGAAGAAGGCATGTGGAAGGTTTCGCCTCCAAACGGGTTTTCCTCCACACTGGCTGCGGCCCCAGGCATTTTGTATTACTGAGAAGTTATCTGTCGATAACTTGAGAGGGATTGTTGATGTATACAAAATAAACTCTGTGCCAAACAAGCCTGCAGACACTTAGTCAGAGGCCCATAAGGCCCCGTGCAAATATTTTTTCACTAACTATAATATTTGAGGTTTATTCCACCCAAATGCCAAAACAATTGTTCTAATTGTGATAATACTACAGTTCCATATAGGTGTTATATCACTGTCCAGAACAAATAAATGACTGGATGAACCAAAGTTTTCTTCAATCAAACCACAACTAAACTGAGGTAATTGTTTTTGGCAATAAAGAAAAGACGATTGCTGTTAGTAAATACCACTGTCTTTAAAGACCAAATACCAAGTCCGAAACCTTGGTGTACTGATACACTCAGATCTGATTTTCAGCAGTCATATCAAATCAATCACCAAAACAGCCTTCTACCAGCTGAAGAACACATCCAGAGTGAGAGGTCTCATGTCCCAAACAGATCAGGAGAAGCTGATCCATGCTTTTATGTCTAGTAGACTTGACTATTGTAATGGTCTGACAGGACTGCCCCACAAGAGCATTAAACAGCTGCAGCTCATTCAGAATGCCGCAGCTCTGGTTCTTACTGACAAAGAGATCAGAGCATATTACTCCAGTTCAGAAGACTTTACACTGGCTCCCAGGCAGCTATAGAATATACTTAAAAGTTCTGCTACTGGTCTATAAATCACTGAACTTATTCTGTAAGGACTTTGAATTATTTAAATCCTTTACTGATCTTAACGCTGTTGCATTATACTGCACTGTGTTTTAAATTAACCTCTGTTTATGCATTTTCATGATTTAAATGCTCTTTGTTCTTTGTTTTTAAATGCTTTTAAATGTTGAACTTTTAATCATGTAAACCACACATTGAGCCTTGTGTATGAAATGTGCTGTATAAATAAATAAAGCTGCCAAAAACATACCAGAAACATTTTACCTTAATATTTGTTCAGAAACATAGGACACACTTTTTTTCAAACATCCTTTTTATTTAACAAACAAAAATCAGTTTCAACAGGGCCAACAGTGCCTAGGGGCTGGTCATCTTTTAAGTGAATGGCTGAGAGAAGGCAGGCTGCTGGGAGGACACACACTCCATGACTCCTGAGAGAGAGAAAGAGAGAGAGAGATGCCAGACAACAGAGTAGAAATAACATGTTATTGACATTTTTGACATTATTGACTTTTCCTGACCCTCCAATATTCAACCCCTAGATTGTGAAGTAGGTAACAGCACTACATACCAATTACAATTTCCCTTCTTTTCTCAATTGCCTGCCAATTCCTCTTTGAAACTCCTCCACTTCACTGAAATAGTAAATGGACAAGAAAATAATCACTGCTGGGTTAACAGAAATATTGGAAACACTTAAAAATGGTACATTTTTGAACTACTTAATTAAGGTATTAACTAATATTAGCAAATAGTTGATAAAGATTTACCTCTGATGATAAACGGGACCAGAGAGGAAGACCTGTTCAGCCTCCTGCAAGGACAAATTCTGCAGCACAGACAGGCCATATATGATGGCCTTTCAAAAGAGAAAGGTTACTTCAAAACTACAGAACAGCAAACCGTTATACACTGGTCCATACACAAGTAGCACCATTGTAGCCATGCTGTTTACATAGGCTTTGAAAGTACAGGAACATGAACAAATACATAACATGGTTAGACCTACCTCTGGAAATAGAACACCCAAGATGAACTGCACTTCATCCGTGAAGCCCAGTTGTGTTGGTGTTCTATGCAGTACTGCCTTCAGAAAGGCAAACAGGATGTCCTGTTGTTCCTCACTGTCAAGGTAGACAGGCACCTGGAACGAGGACTTCAGAGGAAACCACTTAGAAGGCTTCCTGTTGAGCACACCCTATTGGCAAACCAAGACACAGGAACAATTACTTTGTGGGAATTGGGTCTTTGAGCCTATTGTATGATAGTTGTTAATCACTGAACAGGCAGTAAATGTCAGTTACATTAAATACATGCATACATTTAAGATAAAAATACAATAAATGAGCTGCATAGTTAAATATGTCTGTTGATGATATTCCTCACAAATGCTCTGGTGATTAATTTCTGTGAGTCAGTCAGTAATAAGAAAATGTGAACATTCTCAAAGTACCACCAAATGCTGCTCAGCCCCCTGTGACTGTAAAATGAAGTCCACAAGTCGCTTTTCCTCTGCAGTGCGGTCAATGACAGCCTGCATGTGATCTGCGGTGTGGTGGTGGAGGTTGTTGGTGCCACTGCCGGTGTGGTGGAGGTTGTTGGTGCCACTGCCGGGGGCGTGGTGGAGGTTGTTGGTGCCACTGCCGGTGTGGTGGTGGAGGTTGTTGGTGCCACTGCTGGGGGCGTGGTGGAGGTTGTTGGTGCCACTGCCGGTGTGGTGGTGGAGGTTGTTGGTGCCACTGCCGGTGTGGTGGTGGAGGTTGTTGGTGCCACTGCTGGGGGCGTGGTGGAGGTTGTTGGTGCCACTGCTGGGGGCGTGGTGGAGGTTGTTGGTGCCACTGCTGGGGGAGTGGTTGCCAGAGATGGAAGGTTGTCACTGTGCTTCTTCTTGCACAAATCCAGATGTTTAATAAACTCTGGTTTGCGTAGAAGTGTTACACCACAGTAGACACAATGATAGTGGAGCTGAAGCCGACATTCCAGTCCACATCTGTGAATGGTATATCCTTAAACATAAGAGCAAAGAATTAAGTATCATTATATCATCAGTATTTTATTACAAAATGTCACTCATAAACACAAAATTTGAATCAAGTATGAAGTTTCAGCAGCCATGTAACTACAAATATTTGCAAACTTTACCTTCATGGCAAACAGCCTGGTTGAAATGGTTGTCCAAATGTTCTCTGCACTTACTCAACTTTGTTGGACTAAACAAAGTTGGGCTGCAGAAGGGACAGTGAAAATGAAGACAGCATGTCCTGCATCTGTCCAGTTGGGGCAAGGTTCGCCCTTTCTGTATCGTAATGTGAACCTTAAAAAGAGAGTGCCTAATTAGTCAAATGAAATATTTGTACACCGTTTTCAAGACATAAAATAGGCCTAAACCTAATAATGGACAAAAATACATTTCTGATCTTCCCCGGATTAGCTTAATTTCCGTCCACAAAATCTCTAAATACAGTATAGATAATAGAATAATATAGGCTAAATGTAAATACTTATATAAACATACATGAGACGTAACATGATATATTAATGTAGTGTTATGTAAAAGATTATACGTCACTCGGTGGTTATCTTTGGTCTACTTTATTAACTCGGTGATTAATTACACAACACAGAAAAAAAAGATCGAACTGCTATATCGTGGACTGGTATATCATAGACTGTATATAAATAGGTTGTAATGGTGTTACTACCTTTAAGGTAGTAACACCATTACAACCTATTTATATACAGTCTATGATTACAACACATACAATACATATATAATACATTAACTGTTAGCAGGAAGTAGGCTACACTGCCAATATGCATTTCTGCCATGTCATATCAGAAAATGTTAAGTTTCATGCATTCAATCAATAAGTATGTCTGTCTGTCTGTCTTATGAAAACGTAACGTCAGCCTTATAACGTTACGTGTTTTTCTCACATCATCCACTTAATCATTTTTTATGTTTAATTTAATGCACATGCTAAAACTCTTCGTCACCGTGCTTGTACTTCGGTTTCATTAAACAAAATGTACGGTCTACAGTTCATTTCCAACAAGCTAACATTAGCTATTAGCTACCTATTCGCTTAACCTAGATGACTATGACGTGCCCTTCAGACTATCATGGCAAATAGAGTCACATCATATCAAACGTAACACATTAAAACATTGATTTTGCTGTCGAATCAACAGAATAGTTTAATGATATTAAACAAATAATTCACGTTCAATACTCACACTCCGGTCGTCGTCCATCATGGATGTACTCCTCGTGGTGTATGTAAGTGGGAAGACAGTACACCGTCCAGTTGGTGGCGCTGCCGCTGTCGCACATTCTTGAGGGGCGCAGATCTGCGGTCGTGAATCTGCAGCCTCCGGGTCTTTGGCGCGTATTTTCTAAAACGCCATTTTGATTGGCTAGTGCCCGGAATGTGGAATATGATTGGCTGAAAGTTCTCACAGTAAAGATGGCATATTCCTTATTTTGGCACATTCGTTTTATTTATATCTTCGTTCAAAGTTATTTTGGAGAGCCCCTGAAGAGGAATTTAATGACTGATTGTCAAAGAAGAAGCACAACAACAAATTTTCAGTAACAAGTGAGTATGAATTATTTTTTATCTTAATTCTATTTGAAAAAACATGTCGTTATCGATTTATTCGCAGGTTAAAAAGGGAGCTTTGAGATATGACTTAACACACTTTGTCACCTTAAACTATTTAAAATTACAAAGACGCTAATGACTAACATAGTAACGAGCGTTTTTGAAGCTGTCTAAAACGCTGACATGTTAATTGAAAGTGTATTGAATTAAAGTGTAGAGACGTAATGTGACGTCATATAGGTGGACTCAGGAGTCCTCTGGGGGCTGAACTCATAGGCTGAACTCAACACAGCGCTCGGCTTTCTGCTGCTGTTCGTCGGCAGCCACCTGGGTAGTAAACAGCCTATATCCTAGCCTAGCTCCCGTCACCGGAGGAGCTGCACACCCGCCGACATGAACGATAAATGACCGTTTTCACGTATGGTCGCCGACGAGTCGCTCTTTGGCTGTGACGTTCATGCCATTTTCGCGTGAGTTCTCGAATTAAACAAGAAACATCTCAACATTAAATAAACATACATAAACATATTCTAAAGCCAAAATCTGGAAATATAAAATGAAGTCCCCCATGACGCTGCTGACACGGACACCGAGGCTCAACTGACCGTCGCTTGCAGGTGTGCCGCAGAACCTTGATGTCGGTGGGCTGACAAATCCGCCGCTGACCCAGGTGGATGACTTTTCAGTTGTAAAAAGCAAACAACTCCACCAGTACAGCCTGTTTGTTTTATTACAGCGATATCCGGATATCGCTGATAATTTTCGGTCTTGAAATGCCTTTCCACTTTCTTAACCTTTTCTTTTAATTCCAGTTCTGGAGTTGTTTTTCCGTTTTTTTAATTATTTGAAGTTTTTCTGTGAAAGGACGCCTTGTAAAGGGCGATCCGATCAAACTAGCCACAACGTAATTCACAGAGGCGGCAGAGTGGTGAGAACGGTTGAGACTCAACTAGGACTTCGTGAAGGCCTACGACCTTATTTTTTTGTACCGCCCACTTGAAATCAAACTGTGATTGGTCAATCTGCCACTCACTCTCCAAACCAAAACACATAGCTTGGCCTTCTGCAGGAATTGTGAAGTCCTAACCAATGAATGAGCCAGCTAACCGGGCCTTGATAGAAACGGACGATTCTGATTGGATAACCTGTTTTAGGGACCGTAGCCATTTCATTGTGATGTGAATTTGACAGTAAACTTAATTTCAGAGCATGGATGGGAGAAAAAAAAAAAAAAAAAGATCAAATGTATTGTATTAAATTAAATAAGATAGCAATTAAAAAAAATACAAATTATTATTTCTTATTTAATATTTTTTGGTCCAGAATTTTGCTAGGCCTTCTCTGAAGGTGTAGAAGGCCCTGAGGGTTCCCCACTGCTGTGAAGTAAAATGTGCTGTCCTTATACCATACTTTTGTCACTGCAGTACACACACACTCTCACTGACCAGTCAATTCAGAATTGGCGGCAAACCCCCTACCATCCCCCACATGTCCTGCTAAACCATGACTATCTCTGTGTATGATACACACTGAGAAACAGTGACCAGTCAATACTCAAGTAAACTAAGGCAAACGAGTTTACCTGAGAATTCACTAACTGTTTTTTTTGGGATAGAGCAGGAACCAGCTTGACTTCTAATGGGCAGCTAGGTGATTAAATGAGTTAAGATAAGATGAGTTAAGATAAGATGAGGTAAAGAACAGTAAAAAAAAAAAAAGGTCAGTTGTCTCTTATCAAGTCATTCATGTGTCAGCAAAGCTCTGAATTATTTAGATTTACCACTTATTCTTTTTGCCTGTCAACTCATCTGGCCTTCCCCTTATAAGATGCAAGTTGGTCTCCTCTCCTGTCCACTTACTGTTCATAGACTGTACATTGGGCGACATGAGCCTTTCATGCAAGGTATAAAAGTCACAGCAATTTGCTTATTGTACAAGCAGTTGCCAGTGGCGGTGTGATTAAAATGTGTTATCCATCCTCAGATGGTCTGGGAGGGCGTTCCACAGCTCCAAGGCTGTGGAACGCCCTCCCAGACCATCTGAGGGCCCCACAGACCACTGATGCCTTCAAACGTAGCCTAAAGACACATTTTTTCAGGAAAGCTTTCCACTAATTTTATTGCCTTTTTAACATTTATTAACTTGTGCCCCTCTTTTCTTTTAAGCTTGCATTGTAGCACTTTGAGATTGTTTAAATGTAAAGTGCTCTATAAATAAAATGTATTATTATTATTATTATCCTTTTTGTCTTCCATAGATGTGGAACATTATGGCCTTGGCTGAAAATTGTCCACCAAAATCGTGACACCTAAGGCAATGGGATCCATTGGAGCTGCGAAGACATCCAGACAGGTTGGTTTTGGTCACACTAATGAAAGTACTGTTGCTCAGAAAGCTGCTCTCGTTGTCATCTGCCTAAGAGTGATGTTATGCTGTGAAGTACAATGTGCTGTCCTTCTATACCATACTTTTGTCACTGCAGTACACACACACTCACACTGACGGGTCAATTTGGAATTGGTGGCAAACCCCCTACCATCCCCCACATTCCCCCAAATAGATGCAATACGAGACAAGGCTGATGTTTCTACTATTGCACAATGTGCTTCACACCATACTTGCACAGATTTTTCAACAAATGGGTTTAAAGTGGATTTCCTCAGTTGTTTAAAATAGTTTGAGTATATGTATGCACCCAGATCTAAACCCATGGAAGTTGGGATCCAGGAGAAAGTAGCTGCCTGCTGGGTAGACCAGTAGTACCATGATAGGGAGTTTTAAGCCTCCTCTATGGAAGATATAAAAGGGTCAGATGTAGCCCTGGTCATCTGTTTCTCCAAAAAAGATTATTGAAAAGTTTGTTCATATTACAATCAAATTTGAATGGAGTGGAATGGAGTGAAATGAATACAATAATGTCGCAAGGATATTCATTTATGCATTACTAAATTGTCCTATTAAAAAGAGAGGCAGGGAAGACCATCTTTGTAAAGATTCAGTAGTCTTGATTATAACTGCATTGTAATTGGCCGGAATTATTGCATCAATCTGTGGAGTAATATGAATGCCAAAGTATTTGAATCCATTGACTGCATTTATGAAGAGGTAACCTAATAATAGGCGTAGCCTTTCTTGTGTACTAGGATCTAAAATGGATGATTAAGCTTTATTAACCTTATACCCTGAAAACATTCCAAATCTGTCAATTAGTTTGAACAAAGCTGGAAGATAATGTTTGAATGTCCAGTTTGGTAATTAAGGGCGGCAGTAGCTCAGTGGGCAGAGCGGGTGGACAGAGCGGGTCATCCACTGACCGTAGGGTTGGCGGTTCCATCTCCGTGATCGCCCTCCTCCAACTGTCCACATGTGGAACCCCACAAATGTACTGATTGTAAGTTGCTTTGGACAAAAGCATCTGCTAAATGCCCCTTTTAAGTAGTTCTCTAGATCCTTCAACCAAAGATTTAGTTTATACCCATGTACTTGCAAGCAGTGCAAAGTGGGTGGAGGGAATTGGTTCTCTGCATTTGACCCATCCTATATTACATAGGAGCAGTGGGCTGCTATGTTCAGCGCCCGGGGAGCAAGTTGGGGTTCAGTGTTTTCCTCATGACACTACGACATGCAGACAGTTGGAGGAAGGAATCGAACCGCCGACCCTGCAATTAGTGGACGACCCGCTCTACCCACTGAGCTACTGCCGCCCCAAATATGATATCAATTTCAATGTAGCTGCATATCAGTCATTTCCAATATTTTCAGCTGTCTTCAAACATAGTAGCTGTACCTGCTCGTAGTGACCCTTTTGCGTGTTTGCCTGAAATGATTGGTAGATGGTTAATGTATAAATATAGGAGAAAATAAGCTGCTGTTTACTGCACCATCTGGTGACTTTTCAATCAGCAACAGTCCTTTTAAAGCAGGTTCTTGCCATGTATGTGTGTTGTATTGAGTTTGTCCTCCTTATTAAACCAGCTTTTTATTAGGTATGTGTTGCAAAATCAACCGTCCTCTTAAACCACCAGTGTCCTAAACCATGTGTTTGACCCGTCCTTCTAAACCACTAATATGTCAGGAATCCCATCTCACAGAATGTGAAACTCAAAGTAAAAATTTGGGATGTATGGAATGGGATGTATCTTAGTTGAAGATTTATCGAAAATTTAAAATAAAAAGGGAAAGGGGTGTCCCTTTATACCATGATTTGCTCAGGTATGTGTAAAATGTCTTGCTAAACCACCCATACCAGTATCTGTGTGTGTGCGTGTGTGTGTGTGTGTGTGTGTGTGTATGACCGTGTGCATGGATTGTAGTTTTGGTTTTGAGATGTCAGCATAATCACAAAACAGTATCTGACCTACACTCACATCAACAGCCACTGATCTACAACACAGCATCTAACAGCAACACAGCAAGCAACTTACCCATAACAACCATTATCACTCACTATGGTCATCACTGAATACAGTTCTGTCTTTCATATCTGTTCATATCTGACAGGACACCAACACCAAGCCTGAGGAGAAGGCCTTACTGACCTTGAAGCCAAGGCTTCCACCGAGACCAGACATGAAGTCCAAAAAGGGCCTGGCACATGTCAACACGACCACCAGAAAGGTCTGGACCACTCAGGAGGGGTCTGATGCAGACCTGTTAGTAAAGTTCGGGCTGGCAGCCCTGAACCCAGAACACACCTCCACTACACACATGGTGAGCAACCTGCAATGTTATGTTTACCTGCTTTAGTGTGTGTGTGTGTGTGTGTGTGTGTGCGTGGATAGTAGTTTTGGTTTAGAGATGTCAGCATAATAAAAAAACAGTATCTGACCTACACTCACATTAACAGCCACTGATCTACATCACAAATTAAATCAAATCAAATTTCATTGATAGAGCACATATACAAACGGCTGAGCCGCAACCAAAGTGCTTCCCAGAAAGTGCTTACGTGCTTAAGTGAGAATGCAAAAAGAAATAAAAAGAAAAGAAAAGAAAGAAATGAAAAGAAAAGGGTTAAAAAGACAAAGCCTGAGTTAAAATTTTAAGAAGTAACTAGGGGACACTTTGCAGGCGCACATAGCGTCTAACAGCAACACAGCAGGCAACTGACCAATAACAACTATTGTCCCTCACTATGGTGATCACTGAATTCAGTTCTGTCGTTCATATCTGACAGGACACCGACACCAAGCCTGCGGAGAAGGCCTTACCAACCTTGAAGGTAAGGCTTCCTCTGAGACCAGACATGCAGTCCAAAAAGGGCCTGGCACATGTCAACTGGACAACCAGAAAGGTCTGGACCAAGGGCATCCCCAGCAAGGATATCTTCTCCAGAGACATTTACGCTGGACAGAAAGTTCATTTAAGCAGACCTCTGATGAGCAGACACCTGCTCAGCGCCTCCGAAGACACCGAGAAGCTGTCCGACGGTGGCGATGTCGCTGAGGAGAACGACCACCGTGCTGTTGTTCGTCACCATGACAACAACATGCAAATCTTCAGCGGCCAGATCCTGAAGGACAGGCCGGCAGCCACCTCCCTGACAGACGTAGAAGAGATTGAGGAGAAATCCTCAGAATGGTCAGAAAAACAGCACACCTCTGAACTCAACACGGGCAGCACAGAACCCGAGGAGCTGACCGGGCCCGATCCCGCCGGGGTCCCGCCCACCTGCCAGAACCAATGGAAACCATCAAAACAGCAGCACAAAGATAAAGACTTCAGTGGACTGATGGAAATGAAGGAGGAGGTCGTGGAGGAGGAAGGCGCGCAGAAGGTCAAGGACAAAAGCCTGCGGTGGAGATTGGCCTACTGGCTCAATGACAAGGCAAAGAAGCGCAACCAGCTGAAGATCGCCAGGACCTACCTGAGAGAGGACAGGGAGGGCCACCTGATCTACAGCTGTGAGTCCCTTTAGAAAACCACGACTTATTTGCTAAATCCAACACGGTTCAACCAAGTCACTGGTGGGGTCTCGTTTTCGGCACACGCTCGCGCTTTTCTCTGATCGTCTCATGTTCTGCAGACACCAATCCAACTGAAGGCAGTTTGGCCAACTCAAAAATCACCAGAGGCGAGAGAGAACAGATGAAGAGGAACCGTCTGCTCTGGGAGGAGAAAAAGAGAAAGAGGAGGGAGGATGCCATGGACTGCTACTTGGAGAAGCAGAGGGACAAGAAGGAGGCTCTGAGGCTGAAGGAGGAGCGGCGCTACGAACAGTGGGCTGTGAAGGTGGGCCTCAGCCCTTCAGAGCATGAGCCAGCTGACCAACCCAAGAAGAGGATGAGCAGGCTGGAGAAGGCCGCTTCGGGGTGAGTTAGCGTTTCATTCTCACCAGGACCGCATAGGAGTCGTCACTGTGAACCAATAAGTGACTCTTTTCCTCCTTATTTCAGCTTCTTCGCCAGAGTGGGCGCCCTCTTCTCTCGTCGGTGTATGTGATGCGTTTGAGTCATTTTGTGACCTCATTGGACACTCATTGGACGCCTTTGGAGGGTTCCCAGAGACTGACCCCATTGTCACAAGGAGCATCTCATGGAAAGTCTCCCGGCCACCTCAGGGTGTCTTCCACAGTCACCCTGTCTGCATGGCATCCAGGGACCTTCAGCCCTGGGCTGACCTCGTGACCTGACCTGGCTTGAATGGGACCACAGATGGGCTGAGGTCCACATTCAGACTCAAATGTAGTTAACTATTATACAAAGAAATGTAAGAAGAAAATCACATTTCATTGAAAAGAATAAAAACAGATATAGTGAGAATAATAATAATAATAATAATAATAATAATAATAATAATAATAATAATAATAACAAAAAGAAGAATAATAATAAGAATTTAAGAACATGTTAAGCTAGTAGGGGAACATCACATATCTAGTGCTCTTGCACAGTGTTCCTGCCTCTGCTGGTTTCCTTTTTATTCCCATACAGGCGAAATTCTGCCTGGCAGTCTTCATACCGCTATGCGTTGTGCCATGCGGCACTTCGCATTTTTTTGGTTTAATAGTTTTGTAACTACTTTAGTGGTTGTAAAGCACGTTTTGATGTAAAGTGACATTATTTGAAACACTGTTTATACTTGTATAGCGTAGGTGGCTGGTGATGGGTTTTCACATTTTTAGGATAGATAGTCAGAGTAGCAGTTGACTCGGAAGACTCACATAACCCCCTGTCTTTTGTTTCTGGACACGAGTGAGGGGCAGCTTTCTCGCAGGAGTTATGTGTAGTCAGGGTTTCTTTATGTTCTGGTATTTTCCTTTCTTTGTTTTGCCACCGCGCTATGTGTTTGGAAAACAATAATTTATTAAATTATAACTTTGTCACTTCACCTTTGTCTACAACCTCGTATGTTATGTTGTACCATTTCTATCTCTTTGATGGTGCCATAACATATAATGGGGGCTCGTAGCCGGTTTTGAACCATATTTTGGTCTTTCGAACTTATAAAAAAAAAAAATATCAGATTTTCCCTTTGTGAAATTTTTTTTTCTGTGGTGGTCGCACCACAGAAATCGATTCACTACGATCACCCTTCGTTCTAAATGTGCTGTAGAATTGAGGTGTTTTCCATTTTGTGCATTTGCATTTTTTTTCCCTTTGCCCAGTGATAATTTCTCTGTAGTCTATTTCTCGCTATCATGTTTGATTTAGACGCGTTTTTTATAGCTGCGAGTGTGGAGGCTTTGACAGCCGGTACTCGTGATGACCTCCTTAGGATTGCTGGGCACTACAAGCTGGAAGTGCGTGGTAACCCTAGCAAGAGGGAAATCCAAGAGAGGCTCCTTGCACACCTGCGAGGTCTTGGAGTGCTTGGGGGAGTGCCTCTTCCTTCGTCACCTGAATGGGGTAAACCTGATCCTTTACCTTCACCTAGTAAAGCTGACTTGGAGTTGAAATGTTTACAGGTGAGAGAGAAGGAAATGGCGTAGGAAAAAGAAAAACTTCATTTGGAGACCGAAAGACAGATATTACGTGAGCGAGAGAACAGAGCGCACAAATTAAAAATGAAAGATCTTAAGTTTCAACAAGCCTCGCGCATTAAAGAACTGGAACTTAAAGCCAGTGAGTCTGGTGCTCTAGTTAGATCTGATCACTTTGATGTAACTCGAAACATACGGGTTGTTCCACCTTTTCACGAAGATGAAGTCGATAAGTTTTTTGCACACTTTGAGCGCGTAGCCACTACACTGAAATGGCCGAGAGAAATTTGGACAATGACTTTGCAATGAGTTTTCAAGGGAAAGGCGCAAGAAGCGTATTCCACTCTGTCCCTCGAAGATGCAGCTGATTATGAAAAAGTCAAACAGGCTGTGTTACGCATCTATGCTCTGGTACCAGAAGCTTATTGACAAAAGTTTCGCAGTTATCAGAAACCTGAAGCTCTTACGTATGTTGAGTTTGTCAGAGAAAAAGAAATGCTTTTCGATCGTTGGCTTAATGCTCAAGAGGTGACCACTTTTCAAAATCTTTGTGATTTAATTATTCTGGAAGATTTCAAAAACTCTCTGCCTCAATCGGTTTCTACCTATGTTAGTGAGCATAAAGATCTCACACCTGCTCGTGCAGCCGTGCTGGCTGATGACTATGTTCTCACGCACAAGCGTGTCCCCGCAGTTTTTCAAATTTCCACAAAATGTTTCCAGTCAGCCAAAGGTCTTCAAGACGTTTACTAAAGAAGTTGCGCCTGATTTTGCCCATTCTTCAGATAGTCGTGTGTCGGTATCTAAAAATGCAAGTTCTACATGTGGCTACTGTAAGAAACGCGGCCATGTTGTTGCCGAGCAGCTTGGAATAGAACAGAGGTTGGATTGTGCGGTCTAAGAAATAATCCCATAATGTCAATAGTAATTTTGCTCCATTCATAATGGATGGACTCGTTGCTCTGCCTGGTGAGCCCAGTGCGCGTGTTCCCATCAAAATCCTGTGCGATACTGGTGGTCACAGAGCTTCATTTAGCAAGATGTGTTGCCTTTCTGCGACAAGACGTTAACTGGTGATAGTGTACGTGGGTTTGAAATGGGTTTCGTTAATGTCCCTTTGCATGAGATATCCCTTATTTCTGACTTGGTCACTGGCAACATCACCGTGGGCATTCGCCCTTCTTTATGAGGGGCCCTTTAGGACATTATTCAGAAATACTGTGCATACACACATATGAAACCATTCACACATTATACTGAAAACCTCTCACTCACACTAGTGAAACGCTCTCACACAAACAACTGAAATCATATATGCTCACACACACATATGAAAGCATTCACAAGTTATACTGAAAACCTCTCACACACACTGGTGAAACGCTCTCACGCAAACAACTGAAACGCTCTCACACAAACAACTGAAAACATGCTCACACACACATGAAACCATTCACAAGTCACACTGAAAACCTCTCACTCACACTAGTGAAACGCTCTCACACAAACAACTGAAAACATATATGCTCACACACACATATGAAACCATTCACAAGTTATACTGAAAACCTCTCACACACACTGGTGAAACGCTCTCACGCAAACAACTGAAACGCTCTCACACAAACAACTGAAAACATGCTCACACACACATGAAACCATTCACAAGTTATACTGAAAACCTCTCACACACACTGGTGAAACGCTCTCACACAAACAACTGAAAACATGCTCACACACACATATGAAACCATTCACAAGTTATACTGAAAACCTCTCACACACACTGGTGAAACGCTCTCACGCAAACAACTGAAACGCTCTCACACAAACAACTGAAAAGATGTCATATGTGTGTGTGAGAGCATTTCACTTGAACAGGAAGGTGTTTCAGTTGAACAGGAAGGTGTTTGCATTAAACAGGAAGAGTCGTCAGATGAAAGCCCTAACCCTACGCTCACACTGACGAGCGACCAAGCGTTTTTGTGCTCGGCGATTTTCGCCTGGTGGGCGTTCCGGGGGAGTGTCTGTAGCGATAGTATTGAAACCTGTGTCAGATCAAAAACAATTTATAATATTTAGCCATTGATAATATCCAGCCATACCCATGACATTTTCTGGTTTAACAACATTTATTTCTAGATAGATTTCGAAGCACATACCAGGGTACAGTCACATTTGTTAAATATATCCATAATCCTGTCTCTCGCCGACGTGGTCCACCATGTTGGATTATGTTCTAGTTGCGCGGCCGCCATGCCTCCTTCGCTCGGATTCGCTTTCGCAAAAAAACGCCGCGTTTTTTTCGCTTATCATTTGCATAGAATAGGATTAGTTTCTATTTTTTGCCCCGCCATCCTCGCGTTTTGCAGCCCACACGCTTGCTTTGTCGCCCGTCGCTCACTGCCATTGGAAATGAATGGAAACACGTCGCCAAGCCTCTGCAAAAAAACGCCAGTGTGAGCGTAGGGTAACCGTTAAACTGGAAGCGTCACTCGGGTGAAACCACCTCGCGCCATTATGTTCAACATGTCAAATCCAAGTCAGTCTCAGATGAAATAGCGGACGAAATACTCCTGAGTGTGTCCGCTGACAATAAGCTGTTCAACAAGGCAGCTGCTTCGATCAGGTTATTGTTATCTGGAGTTGAAGACTGACTTGGATTTGACATGTTGAACAAAATGGTGCGAGGTGGTTTCATCCGAGTGACGCTTCCAGTTTAACGGTTAGGGCTTTCATCTGACGACTCTTCCTGTTTAATGCATACACCTTCCTGTTCAACTGAAACACCTTCCTGTTCAAGTGAAATGCTCTCACACACACATATGAAATCTTTTCAGTTGTTTGTATGAGAGCGTTTCAGTTGTTTGCGTGAGAGCGTTTCACCAGTGTGTGTGAGAGGTTTTCAGTATAACTTGTGAATGGTTTCATATGTGTGTGTGAGCATGTTTTCAGTTGTTTGTGTGAGAGCGTTTCAGTTGTTTGCGTGAGAGCGTTTCACCAGTGTGTGTGAGAGGTTTTCAGTATAACTTGTGAATGGTTTCATATGTGTGTGTGAGCATGTTTTCAGTTGTTTGTGTGAGAGCGTTTCACCAGTGTGTGTGAGAGGTTTTCAGTATAACTTGTGAATGGTTTCATATGTGTGTGTGAGCATATATGTTTTCAGTTGTTTGTGTGAGAGCGTTTCACTAGTGTGAGTGAGAGGTTTTCAATATAACTTGTGAATGGTTTCATATGTGTGTGTGAGCATGTTTTCAGTTGTTTGTGTGAGAGCGTTTCAGTTGTTTGTGTGAGAGCGTTTCACCAGTGTGTGTGAGAGGTTTTCAGTATAACTTGTGAATGGTTTCATATGTGTGTGTGAGCATATATGTTTTCAGTTGTTTGTGTGAGAGCGTTTCACTAGTGTGAGTGAGAGGTTTTCAGTATAACTTGTGAATGGTTTCATATGTGTGTGTGAGCATATATGTTTTCAGTTGTTTGTGTGAGAGCGTTTCACTAGTGTGAGTGAGAGGTTTTCAGTATAATGTGTGAATGGTTTCATATGTGTGTATGCACAGTATTTCTGAATAATGTCCTAAAGGGCCCCTCATACTTCTTTGCCGATTGCAAATGTAGCCATGCTACTTGGTAATGATTTGTGCGGTGGCAAAGTCTTGCCTGGCCCTATTGTATCTCATGTTTCCCCGAAAACATTAACCTCTGATGACCTGTCAGTTAATGTTCCTGAGGTTTTTGCCTCTAGCGTTGTTACTCGTGCTATGGCGAGAAGCGCTAAAGAGACTTCTATTGAGGATCAACAAGATGCTTTAATTGATCTAAGTGATACTTTTATGGCTCGTCCTTCACTCTCTAACGATAGTGATGTATATCCGGATACTGATCCACTGTCGTCCCCTTTCGCTGTTCCTAAGCTGTCTATGAGTAGAGAACTGCTTAGTAAGGAACAGAAAAATTACCCTTCTCTTTCCTCGCTCTTTGCTGAAGTTGTGTCCGATGAGGATATTGAGCGTTCGCCTCACGGCTATTTTGTTAGAGATGGTGTCTTAATGCGCAAGTGGAGGCCTCTTACGGCCTCTGCGCAAGATGAGTGGAGAGTGCGTTTTCAAATCGTTATCCCAGTCTCTTTCCGTGATGAGATTTTGAGTGTAGCTCATGATCATCATTTTGCTGGTCATCTCGGCGTAAAAAAAACGACTGACAGAATTTTTGGCCACTTCTTCTGGCCAGGTATCAAACGAGATGTTGTTCATTATTTTCAAACATGCCATTCTTGTCAGATCACAGGTAAACCTAACCAGGTGATTCCACCTGCTCCATTACAACTTATTCCGGTTACATCCGAGCCTTTCGAACATGTCATTTTAGACTGCGTCGGTCAATTACCTCGAACAAAGTCTGGAAATCAGTGGCTACTGACAATTATGTGTCGCCTGACACGTTTTCCAGAGGCAATTCCGCTCCGTAGGATCACGGCTCCTATCATCATTAAGGCCCTGTTGCGGTTCTTTTCCCTCTTCGGTCTCCCGAAAACAGTCCAGACAGATCGGGGAATAAACTTCATGTCCCGTGTGTTTGCTGAGGCTATGAGACAGCTTGCTATTCAACACCTGAAATCTAGCTCGTATCATCCTAAAAGTCAAGGCGCACTAGAGAGATTCCATTCAACACTCAAAAACATGTTAAAGACGTTTTGCCTCGAGTTTGAGCGCGATTGGGACGAGGGTGTACGGCTCGCTCTTTTCGCCGCGCGAGAAGTAGTGCAGGAAAGCTTGGGTTTCAGTCCATCAGAGCTGGTTTTTGGCCACACTGTTTGTGGACCGCTGAAGGTATTGAAAGAGGCGTGGCTATCGGAGACTAACACGTATGAGGATCTCAATGACTACGTGTCAAAAATGCGCTCGCGGCTTAGTCATGCATGTCAGATAGCCCGAGAAAATCTTGGCATCTGTCAGAAAAGAATGAAGAAGAGATATGATGAAAAGTCTGTGTCTCGTGTTTTCCAACCTGGTGATCAAGTGCTTGTGCTAATTCCTGTGATGGGTTCTGCTTTGGAGGCCCGTTACAGCGGACCTTATCGCATTGTACGGCGGGTTAATGATTTGAATTATGTCATCTCCACTCCTGATCGCAGGAGGAAGACGACATTATGTCACATAAATCGTCTGAAATTGTCCAGTGATCGTGCGAAAAGCCCAGCGACCAATGAAATGAAAGCTCAGCGCTGCGCTGAGATTAGTGGCGACGATCGCAACGAAAAGGTGTCGCTGTCCACTTCGCCTGGTGCTGAAGTTACCGCTTCTCTTGTGGTCGCATCTCCGCCGGAAGACGAGGGGCGCGTTCCATCTGCCGATGTAATTGAAGGGAGAAAATTCCCAAGTTCTTAATAATCTTGCTTCATTCTTATCTATTTCGTCGGTATCACAACGTGATGACTTGATCTCCCTGTTCAATCAGTTTAAGGATTTGTTTCCTGATGTGCCACGTCAGACACATGCAATTGTACACAACATTGATGTCGGTTCATCAAACCCAATTAAACAACATCCTGACAGCACTAATCCACAAAAAAGGATTTTGCTTCAAAGTGAGGTGGAATTCATGCAACAAAATGGCATTGCAGAAGCCAGTAGCAGTCCCTGGAGTTCGCCATGTTTACTTGTACCTAAGAATGATGGTTCGATGCGTTTTTGCCCGGATTTTCGCAAAGTGAATGCTATTACGAAGCCTGATAGCTTTCCGCTGCCACGCATTGACGATTGTGTGGATCGCCTTGGCTCGGCTGTGTCAGTAAAATTGATTTACTCAAAGGTTACTGGCAAATACCATTGTCACCCCGTGCTAAGGAAATTTCTGCGTTTGTGACCCCAGACCACTTTTTGCAGTACACAGTAATGCCATTTGGCTTACAGAATGACCCAGCAACTTTTCAAAGGTTGATCAACGGTGTCCTTAGTGGTGTGCCTAACTGTGAGGCCTATTTGGATGATCTTTTAATCTATAGATTGTGAGTATCATGGCGGAGGCTGCAGTTAATGGTGCTCCTCCGAGAAAAAGTAGAATAAAACCGGAGATTTACACTACAACTGATGGAAAAACTGTGGTGGAAGATGAATTCTTGAACTTTCTCGTGGTTCAAATGAAAACCCTAAGTCAGGATGATGTCGTTTTGCTGACGGTGAATAACTTCAGGTCAGAATGGATAGAGAGTTCAAGGAAAGTTTTGTTTGAACTCTGTCCACACACCACTCAACACTTTGTTGCACATAAAGGGCAGCACAAAGACGTGAACAACGTTAAAAGTTGTCTGAAACTTGGCGAAGACATTCCTCGATTTGTATCTCATAACTTGGATGAACTTCCACCTGTGAGCTTTCATAGCCTTGATGTCTCCTGTCTACTGGGGAAAATCGACCGATTGGGTTTGGATTTATCAAGCATGAAACAGGCTATGTCTGCGCAAACAGACGTATGTGAGGATTTGCGTACGGTCACTGCTGGATTAAATCAACGACTATGCCTAATAGAAAAAGGTGAGAAATTTGCGAGTTTGCCCAGCCCTACGTTTACTGAGGAGGAGACCGCAAGCCAGGTTTTGGAGAACGCAGGGCAGGTGCCTGGTACCTCCACGGTGCTGACTACCAACCCATCGAAGGAGGAAGGCTCGAGTGACCGGGGCGCCGAAACAGCTTCACCGAAATGGAGCCTTGCAGTCAAGAGGGCGTCGTCAACGTTTACATGGGGATGCTGCTATCCAGCGCAAACAAAGTATGAATGCTCCCAGGAGGGAGAAGAAAACTGGCATTGTTGGAACCAGCGCAGGCGGATCCATACAAGTTGTAAAGACTAAACTGGTGAGCGTCTTCGCCACAAAATTCTCGCCTGGTGTAAACTGGGAAGCATTGGCCAGCTACCTGAAAGACAAACTACATCGTGATGTGGTCTGTCAAAAGATAGACAGTGCCCAGAGACGATATAACTCTTTTCAAATCACTGCTGAATGCAATAATGTGGGTGAAATGTATGAGCCACAACTTTGGCCAGAGGGTGTCTTTGATTATCATCATCATGAAAGTTGTGTCATATAACACACGTGGCTTACGCCTTGGACAGGGGGCCGGGGAAAAAGCGCGGCGCATTGTTGTTGATGAACTGTTTGTGAACACTGACATTCTTTGTATACAAGAGACTCTGCTACCCAAACAAGATCTAGATAAACTTAATGCTGTGCATGATGACTTCTATGGGGCAGGGGAGTCCACGACAGATTTAAGTATGGGAATAATACGTGGTAGAATACCCGGAGGGGTGGCTTTATTCTGGCGGAAGAAGTATGACTCTCTGATTAGTGTGATCCGACTAGAGGTAGACTGGGCCATAGCAATCAAGGTTGCACACGAAAAGAGCACCTTCATTATTTTAAATGTGTACATAGGCTGGGCTTTATCAGCTCTTTTATTAAAGAAAGTGAATGTACATGCATATTTGTGTTGGGTGACTTAAATGCTGATATCTCAGATGATGGGTCCTTATTTGGGAGACACCTTAATCAATTCTGTGTTAACAATAAGTTAGTCCTATCAAGCAAAGTGAGGCTATCAGCTAATAGCTTTACATATATTAGTGAGGCATGGCATACATCGTCTTGGCTGGCTCACTGTATATGTTCAGCTGATGCTCATGAGTGCTTAATGGAGACTGTTGATGTATACAAAATAAACTCTGTGCCAAACAAGCCTGCAGACACTTAGTCAGAGGCCCATAAGGCCCCGTGCAAAGCAGGCGGTTGATTTGAAACACACCTATATACCATACAGAACCGATACTGCCTTGCGGACTCGAGAGATTAGAGAGTCACGGATCCTGCGAAGGAATGCCGCCAGTAAGTATCAACCGTAGCATAACAAAAACAAGAAGCCACCGTCGAAATTACACCCAACCCGGCCTTGAAAGGAACCAAGGCCAAGCAGGTGGTGCACCCAGACAAACCGAGGCACGTAGCCTGGCACAATATCACGCCATGAATGGAGCCTTGTTGCAATATCAGTAATACGTGTGAGCCCCCCGCCCTTGAGGCAGGGACTTTTTATAAATATGACTGGCAAACTATGTACGGGGCTCTTCCTAGGCAGACTCTCACAGAGATGAAGCGCAGGACGACCCCGAGCTCGTTAAAAACTCCGATCGGTAAGATACCTGTAATGACGATGACCGTTCTATAAACTCAACAAGAACCCTCCATCGTTTGGTCAGACTGGTTTTTGGTGATCCACTTCCATCGGGTCCACCCCGGAGGGTTGGACGGTAGGTTTTCTATGCAACAAGACTGAGATCCTGTATAGCCTGGCCACAACAGATCACATTCCTCCCTCCATGACATTAGTCCTTGATAGTTTGCCTGAGCTGTCCAGCTATGAGGCTGATGAGCAAAGGAAAGTTGATTGGGCAAGGCTTACAGAATATGATCTCTGGAAGTATAGCGTCCTGACTGATTGTAGTCTCAGTAATATTGATTTATTATTCCAGCCATATACTACTTAATATACTATTAACGGTATTTTCTGTCTAACTATAATATTTGAGGTTTATTCCACCCAAATGCCAAAACAATTGTTCTAATTGTGATAATACTACAGTTCCATATAGGTGTTATATCACTGTCCAGAACAAATAAATGACTGGATGAACCAAAGTTTTCTTCAATTAAACCACAACTAAACTGAGGTAATTGTTTTTGGCAATAAAGAAAAGACGATTGCTGTTAGTAAATACCACTGTCTTAAAAGACCAAATACCAAGTCCGAAACCTTGGTGTACTGATACACTCGGATCTGATTTTCAGCAGTCATATCAAATCAATCACCAAAACAGCCTTCTACCAGCTGAAGAACACATCCAGAGTGAGAGGTCTCATGTCCCAAACAGATCAGGAGAAGCTGATCCATGCTTTTATGTCTAGTAGACTTGACTATTGTAATGGTCTGACAGGACTGCCCCACAAGAGCATTAAACAGCTGCAGCTCATTCACAATGCTGCAGCTCTGGTTCTTACTGACAAAGAGATCAGAGCATATTACTCCAGTTCAGAAGACTTTACACTGGCTCCCAGGCAGCTATAGAATATACTTAAAAGTTCTGCTACTGGTCTATAAATCACTGAACTTATTCTGTAAGGACTTTGAATTATTTAAATCCTTTACTGATCTTAACGCTGTTGCATTATACTGCACTGTGTTTTAAATTAACCTCTGTTTATGCATTTTCATGATTTAAATGCTCTTTGTTCTTTGTTTTTAAATGTTTAACTTTTAATCATGTAAACCACATTGAGCCTTGTGTATGAAATGTGCTGTATAAATAAATAAAGCTGCCAAAAACATACCAGAAACATTTTACCTTAATATTTGTTCAGAAACATAGGACACACTTTTTTTTCAAACATCCTTTTTATTTAACAAACAAAAATCAGTTTCAACAGGGCCAACAGTGCCTAGGGGCTGGTCATCTTTTAAGTGAATGGCTGAGAGAAGGCAGGCTGCTGGGAGGACACACACTCCATGACTCCTGAGAGAGAGAAAGAGAGAGAGAGATGCCAGACAACAGAGTAGAAATAACATGTTATTGACATTTTTGACATTATTGACTTTTCCTGACCCTCCAATATTCAACCCCTAGATTGTGAAGTAGGTAACAGCACTACATACCAATTACAATTTCCCTTCTTTTCTCAATTGCCTGCCAATTCCTCTTTGAAACTCCTCCACTTCACTGAAATAGTAAATGGACAAGAACATAATCACTGCTGGGTTAACAGAAATATTGGAAACACTTAAAAATGGTACATTTTTGAACTACTTAATTAAGGTATTAACTAATATTAGCAAATAGTTGATAAAGATTTACCTCTGATGATAAACGGGACCAGAGAGGAAGACCTGTTCAGCCTCCTGCAAGGACAAATTCTGCAGCACAGACAGGCCATATATGATGGCCTTCCAAAAGAGAAAGGTTACTTCAAAACTACAGAACAGCAAACCATTATACACTGGTCCATACACAAGTAGCACAATTGTAGCCATGCTGTTTACATAGGCTTTGAAAGTACAGGAACATGAACAAATACATAACATGGTTAGACCTACCTCTGGAAATAGAACACCCAAGATGAACTGCACTTCATCCGTGAAGCCCAGTTGTGTTGGTGTTCTATGCAGTACTGCCTTCAGAAAGGCAAACAGGATGTCCTGTTGTTCCTCACTGTCAAGGTAGACAGGCACCTGGAACGAGGACTTCAGAGGAAACCACTTAGAAGGCTTCCTGTTGAGCACACCCTATTGGCAAACCAAGACACAGGAACAATTACTTTGTGGGAATTGGGTCTTTGAGCCTATTGTATGATAGTTGTTAATCACTGAACAGGCAGTAAATGTCAGTTACATTAAATACATGCATACATTTAAGATAAAAATACAATAAATGAGCTGCATAGTTAAATATGTCTGTTGATGATATTCCTCACAAATGCTCTGGTGATTAATTTCTGTGAGTCAGTCAGTAATAAGAAAATGTGAACATTCTCAAAGTACCACCAATTGCTGCTCAGCCCCCTGTGACTGTAAAATGAAGTCCACAAGTCGCTTTTCCTCTGCAGTGCGGTCAATGACAGCCTGCATGTGATCTGCGGTGTGGTGGTGGAGGTTGTTGGTGCCACTGCCGGTGTGGTGGAGGTTGTTGGTGCCACTGCCGGGGGCGTGGTGGAGGTTGTTGGTGCCACTGCCGGTGTGGTGGTGGAGGTTGTTGGTGCCACTGCTGGGGGCGTGGTGGAGGTTGTTGGTGCCGCTGCCGGGGGCGTGGTGGAGGTTGTTAGTGCCACTGCTGGGGGAGTGGTTGCCAGAGATGGAAGGTTGTCACTATGCTTCTTCTTGCACAAATCCAGATGTTTAATAAACTCTGGTTTGCGTAGAAGTGTTACACCACAGTAGACACAATGATAGTGGAGCTGAAGCCGACATTCCAGTCCACATCTGTGAATGGTATATCCTTAAACATAAGAGCAAAGAATTAAGTATCATTATATCATCAGTATTTTATTACAAAATGTCACTTATAAACACAAAATTTGAATCAAGTATGAAGTTGCAGCAGCCATGTAACTACAAATATTTGCAAACTTTACCTTCATGGCAAACAGCCCGGTTGAAATGGTTGTCCAACTGTTCTCTGCACTTACTCAACTTTGTTGGACTAAACAAAGTTGGGCTGCAGAAGGGACAGTGAAAATGAAGACAGCATGTCTTGCATCTGTCCAGCTGGGGCAAGGTTCGCCCTTTCTGTATCGTAATGTGAACCTTAAAAAGAGAGTGCCTAATTAGTCAAATGAAATATTTTTACACCGTTTTCAAGACATAAAATAGGCCTAAACCTAATAATGGACAAAAATACATTTCTGATCTTCCCCGGATTAGCTTAATTTCCATCCACAAAATCTCTAAATACAGTATAGATAATAGAATAATATAGGCTAAATGTAAATACTGATATAAACATACATGAGACGTAACATGATATATTAATGTAGTGTTATGTAAAAGATTATACGTCACTCGGTGGTTATCTTTGGTCTACTTTATTAACTCGGTGATTAATTACACAACACAGAAAAAAAAGATCGAACTGCTATATCGTGGACTGGTGTTACTACCTTAAAGGTCCGGCTCCGGACAACCACACTTAGTTCCTACGCTCTGTGTAACACCATTACAACCTATTTATATACTGTCTATGATTACAACACATACAATACATACATAATACCAGTGGCGTAGCCAGGATTTTTCAACAGTGTGGACTTTTGCAAATTAGTGTGGGCCACTATTTTTTAACATTTTTTTTAATTATTCCAATATAAGCATTACCATAATTGTCCCAAAACAGCATGTGATTTCATCACTGATCAGATGATAAATGGTAAACAATAATAGGCAACATTGATATTTAGATTGTAGCCTACTTTATTCATCGCCGGGGGATTTAAGGCACAACATGCATGCATGTGATTTGAACATAAAACATAAATACTTGAGAGCCATAGCCTATAGCTTGTGCTAAATATGAACGAAAACATAGCCCAGGCTAAAAGGTTGTAGGCGATTGCAAGCGCTTTGTATGTTACCAAAAAAAACTAAAAAAACAATACATTGATTCTGAAGGTAGCCTACTAATCAAAATTACAAAACATAAGAGAACTTCTAACCAAGAAGGCTATTGAGTTCAACAAACAGTTCAGGGATTTTCAATCCGGTGCGTGCTGAGTGATTGTGAGCCTCCAGCGATTGTTGACACCTAACAAACGCACGCTGCAGCCGCCTACATAGCGTTACCCAATCAAAATTAAGTGCAGAATATTAAAAATGAACAAAAATAGCATTCTTTTCAATATTTGAAAATGATTATACTTTATTGAAACTAAATTTATCTCACACAATTTTGTATGATATTATTATGGACTATTTTTTTCGTTCCTTGAATTTCAAGTAAATGCCGGGCACTTCTGATAGGGTGGGCCAGCTGCCAATCATAGTGGCACTGGCCCACATTGGCCCTCATGTGGCTACGCGCCTGCATAACACATTAACTGTTAGCATGAAGTAGGCTACACTGCCAATATGCATTTCTGCCATGTCATATCAGAAAATGTTAAGTTTCATGCATTCAATCAATAAAGTATGTCGGTCTGTCTGTCTTATGAAAACGTAACGTCAGCCTTATAACGTTACGTGTTTTTCTCACATCATCCACTTAATCATTTTTTTTATGTTTAATTTAATGCACATGCTAAAACTCTTCGTCACCGTGCTTGTACTTCGGTTTCATTAAACAAAATGTACGGTCTAACAGTTCATTTCCAACAAGCTAACATTAGCTATTAGCTACCTATTCGCTTAACCTAGATGACTATGACGTGCCCTTCAGACTATCATGGCAAATAGAGTCACATCATATCAAACGTAACACATTAAAACATTGATTTAGCTGTCGAAACAACAGAATAGTTTAATGATATTGTAGCGACCCTGGGACGTTTGGGTGGTTTATTGCATTGATGTGTTTTGTTGTCCGTTGTGCCAGTTCTGGGCACATGTACAGTGATGTGCTGCTTCGATCAGTGTGGGGGGGGACGGGGGGGCGTTGCCCGGGTTACCGTGTGTGTTTTTCTGGGTTTTGATGCCGTTGGTTAAGTGTTTTTTGAGTGACCTGGTTGTAGAATAAAAGTGTGTACAAGAATTAATGACTAGACATCCTTATGTCACCGGCGAGGTCATTACATTGGTGTCAGAAGTGAAAGCTCTTTTTGTTTTTATTTTTAAATTGTTTTTCGGTCCTGCTCGGCGAGTTGGCTGAAGTTGCTATCGCCGTTGGATTTGTTTTGTCGTCGCCTTTTCTCAACGACAATAATGCTCCCCTCGGACTGTCGGGTGAAGATTGAGATGGACGACTACGGCGAGGGGGCGTGTGGAGTGGCTCCGGAGTATTTGGTGAGCGGGAGAGCCCAACGGGAACCGGCCACCGTTGGAAGACGTGGAGATTTGTCCCGCATGAGTTGCAGCGCCGACTACCCGCGGCCGCCACAAGATGGCGCCAGACATGGCGGCGCGTTTCTCACATCGAGCCCGGTGTCCATCAAGACGCCTAGATATACCGGTAAGGCTGACTGGGAGGCTTTCCACGCGCAATTTGAACTTTTGGCAGATGCTGCCGGATGGTCAGTGAAGGTCAAAGCGCTGCAGCTTGCGATGTGTCTGGCGGACGAGGCGTTGTCTTGCTTGTTGCTGCTTAGCCCGGAGGACAGGGGGGACTATGTTGCCCTAGTGGGGGCACTACGCAGGCGTTTTGGACTGTGTGTCGAGCCGGGGCTAATGCGCTCAGAACTGTGTAATAGGCGCAGGAAGCCGGGGGAGACGCTGCGGGCCCTGGCCAATGATATCGAGAGCCTGTCTCGGCGAGCATACGCCCACATGCCGCCAGCCGTGCAGAGCGAACTCGCTCGGGATCAGTTTCTCCAGGCCCTTTCCCCTACAGAACTGCGCACGCAGACCCAGCTAGCCCACCCACGGACTTTGCAAGAGGCCCTGGAGATGGCTATAGAGAGGGAGCTAGTGTGGGCTGGAGCCATCGACAGTCATCCTGCTCCTCAGCCGGCGGTGAGATCGGCGAGGGAGAGGAGTGAGGACTCACAGAAGCCTGCCTGGGTGGACGAGCTCACTGAACTCGTCCGCGCTGTCTCTATGAAGGCGGACCACCGCTCCCCGTCTCGTCGAGGACAGAGAATCTGCTGGGGCTGCGGGCAGCCTGGCCACCTTGTCAGAGAGTGCCCTAAAGCTGTGAGAGCCCAGGGAAACGAGCCAGGGTCCGCGTAGTTGGGGAAACGCGAGGCCCTGGTCCCCTACCCCCACCAACATCGCCTGGAGGAGCCCACCATCACAGCCGGGGGGGCGGGGCTCCACCCCCCCCAGAAGCAGATGACGGCATCCTGGAGCCTGTTGTCGTGGTGGGGCGGACCTGGGCGGGGGACTTTTGTCATGTCCCTGTCGCTGTTGAGGGGGTGGCCTGTTTGGCTTTGGTTGATACAGGGTCTACGGTGACCCTGGTAAGGCCAGACATTTTGCCAAGCTGGACAGTACTCCAACCTACAACTGTGCAGCTCCGCACAGTCACGGGGGAGAGGGCTCCCATGAGAGGGAAGGGGTTGTTGTCCATCTGTGTGGGGGGAAAGACTGTCCTCCACCCAGTGTGGGTAGCAGCTGTACAGGACCCCTGTATCCTGGGGCTGGACTTTCTGCGGTGCACAGGCTGCCAGCTGGACCTGGAGAGGGGGACGATCGGCTTCCAAGGAGGGCCCACAGTCTATATGGCCCCGCCAAACACCTACATTCGGCCCCCACCGACAACAGCTCAGTTGGACCAGTCACACGTCCCCGGCCTCCTCGACCCCCCTGCAAAGACCTTCCAACCACCCTGTCTTCCCGATCCCTGTCCATCAACCCAGTCCTCCTTCCACAACCCTTCCCCCCCCCTCCCATCCCCTTGTGTCAATGTTGCGGCCCCTGCAGACTACTCCCTTGCCACCCAGGCACCCCACTCCATGAGCCTGGGCCCCTCCCCCTGCCCTGCCCAGCTTCCCCAGACAGGTGAGGAGACTGTGCTATCTACTGTGCGGGCAATATGGCAGGGGAACTGTGATGGACTAGACCCTCAACAGCAGAAACAGCTGTGGCGGCTGCTGGCGGAGTTTAAGGAGAGCTTTGCCCTGAATGAGAGCGACGTGGGTCAGACACACCTGGTGCAGCACGAAATTGACACTGGGGATGCCAGGCCCATCAGAATGCGCCCACGCCGCCTACCCTTGGCCCGCCAGGAGGCTGCGGACCAGGCACTGTGGGAGATGCAGCAGGCGGGCCTCATAGAGCCCTCGGATAGTCCCTGGGCCGCAGCTGTGGTGATGGTGCCTAAAAAGGGGGGTAAGTGGAGATTCTGTGTTGACTACAGACCACTCAACGCAGTAACAAGAAAGGACTCCTACCCCATCCCACGCATTGATGAGGCCCTAGATGTCGTTGCTGGGTCGTCCTGGTTCTCCTCACTCGACCTCCGCTCTGGCTACTTCCAGTGCCCTCTCGCCCCTGATGCCAGACCCAAGACTGCATTCTGCACTAGCAGAGGATTGTGGCAGTTTCGGGTCCTCCCTTTTGGCCTCTGCAATGCACCTGCGACCTTCGAGAGGCTGATGGACAGAGTGCTCACTGGCATCCCCCGGCAGCAGTGTATTGTCTACCTGGACGATATACTGGCACACGGGGGCTCCTTCAAGACAGCACTTGCCTCGCTGCGTCAGGTTCTGGAGAGAGTAGCTGCGGCGGGCTTGAAGCTCCATCCTGATAAGTGCCATTTCCTGAGGAGAGAGGTAACTTTCCTTGGTCACAAGTTGGGGGGAGAAGGCATTAGCACCATGGAGGACAAAGTGCAAGCTGTCCAGGACTGGCCCACTCCCACTGACACCAGACAGCTGAAAAGCTTCCTCGGACTGGCGTCTTACTACAGGCGCTTTGTGAGGGGCTTCTCCTGTACAGCCGCTCCCCTGTTCCGCCTGCTACAGAAGGACAGGGAGTTTGTGTGGGCAGAAGATTGCCAGTCTGCCTTCGAGACCCTCAAGGGAGCTCTCACCAAAGCCCCAGTGCTCTCCCCTCCTGACCCTGCCCTGCCCTTCATCCTGGACACGGACGCTAGTAACGTCGGCAGTGGCGCTGTGCTGACACAGGAGGGGCCGGAAGGGGATAGGGTGGTGGCGTATTACAGCAGGACATTTAATAAAGCTGAACGCCGCTATTGCGTCACCCGTCGCGAGCTGCTGGCAATTGTTAGAGCAGTGCGCCACTTCAAGTACTATCTCTGCGGCCTGTGTTTCACTGTAAGGACTGACCACTCCGCGCTCCAGTGGCTGATGTCTTTCAAGGAGCCAGAAGGGCAAGTCGCACGGTGGATCGAGGAGCTGCAGTCCTACAGCTTCAGTGTGGTGCACAGGGCAGGGGCACGTCATGCTAATGCAGACGCCCTCTCCCGACGCCCCTGCAGTCAGGATGGCTGCCGCTACTGTGAAAGGAGGGAGAGCCGTGAGGAGGCGCTGTGCAGCCAGGAGGAGGAATGTTCTGCAGTGGAGGTGGCGTCCCCAGTCTGCTGTGAGCTCCGGGCGGTCGACACTGCAGGATGGAGACGGCAGCAGGAGGAAGACGCAGACCTTCGACCAGTGCTCCAGTGGGTGGACCGACAGCAGCGGCCCCCATGGGAAGAAGTGGCCGTTCTCTCCCTGGTCACCAAGGGACTGTGGGCTAAGTTCGAGGCCCTACGGCTGTGGGATGGCGTGCTTCAGCGGGCCTGGAAGGAACCCGCCACCGGAGAGTTGAGGTGGCAGGTGGTGGTGCCTCGCTCTCTGCGTGGGGAGGTGCTTCGAGCGGTCCATGGTGCTGTGGGCTCGGGGCACTTTGGGGTGACAAAGACCCTGCGTCGCCTCCGCCTGGGCTTCTACTGGGGGCAACACAAGAGGGACGTCGAGGACTTCTGTCGCCGCTGTGATGGCTGCACAGCTCGCAAAGGCCCCGCGGAAAGGTCCCATGCCCAGTTACAGCAGTGCCCTGTGGGGTTCCCTATGGAGAGGGTTGGGGTGGATGTGGTGGGCCCGCTGCCCTGCACAGAGAGGGGGAACAAGTATGTCCTCACGGCCATGGACTATTTCACCAAGTGGCCGGAGGCATACGCTCTACCTGACCAGGGAGCAGAGACCATAGCGGACGCTTTAGTCGGGGGGATGATAAGCCGTTTTGGGGCAGCGGAGTCCATCCACAGCGACCAGGGGAGGAATTTTGAATCCTGTGTCTTTGCGGCTTTATGTAGCAGGCTGAACATGCAGAAGACCCGTACTACCCCCCTGCACCCACAGAGCGATGGCTTGGTGGAGCGATTCCATCGCTGTATGGAGCAGCAGCTGGCCATTGTCTCGGCTGAGCATCAACGGGATTGGGACACTCATCTGCCTCTGGTGCTCATGGCCTACAGGTCAGCTGTCCAGGAGTCGACATCCTGCACGCCTGCTCTGCTGATGTTGGGCAGGGAGCTTCGCACCCCTACTGACCTGGCGTTTGGGCGGCCGCCCGATTCTCCCCCTGTTCCTCCCGGCCCAGAGTATGCCAGGAGACTTCAGGACCGCCTGGAGACGGCTCACTCCTTCGCCAGGGGACAGCTGTTGGGCGCAGGGGTGAGGCAGAAAAGGAACTACGATGTGCGTTCTCGTGGCAGACACTTTGAGGCTGGGGAGCTGGTCTGGACTTACAGCCCGCAAAGAAAGAAGGGAAGATGCCCGAAGCTTGATAGCGAGTGGATCGGGCCATGCAGGGTCCTGGAGAGAATGGGGGAAGTGGTGTACAGGGTCCAGCTACCACCTCGGGGAAGGAGGGTGGCCCTCCACAGAGACAGGTTGGCCCCTTATCGAGGAACCGCCACCCCCCAACCTGCTCCAGCGAGCCCTGCGGCTCCCCGCACCGTTGTGAATGGGCCCCGGACACGCACACCACAGTCAGCAACTTGTCCCCCAGCCCCGCCCCTCCCTTTCCCCCTCCCCCCCCCCGGGCCTGGCACTCGTGGGCCCCTTTCTCCCCCAGGCGGTTCTCCCCAGCCCCCTGTAGCCCCAACACGGCCTCGTAGGGAGGGGAGAGCTCCGGGTCGCTTCCGGGATTTTGTTTGTTCCCTCGAGGACGAGGAACTTTGAAGGGGGGAGGCAATGTAGCGACCCTGGGACGTTTGGGTGGTTTATTGCATTGATGTGTTTTGTTGTCCGTTGTGCCAGTTCTGGGCACATGTACAGTGATGTGCTGCTTCGATCAGTGTGGGGGGGGACGGGGGGGCGTTGCCCGGGTTACCGTGTGTGTTTTTCTGGGTTTTGATGCCGTTGGTTAAGTGTTTTTTGAGTGACCTGGTTGTAGAATAAAAGTGTGTACAAGAATTAATGACTAGACATCCTTATGTCACCGGCGAGGTCATTACAATATTAAACAAATAATTCACGTTCAATACTCACACTCCGGTCGTCGTCCATCATGGATGTACCCCTCGTGGTGTATGTAAGTGGGAAGAAAGTACACCGTCCAGTTGGTGGCGCTGCCGCTGTCGCACATTCTTGAGGGGCGCAGATCTGCGGTCGTGAATCTGCAGCCTCCGGGTCTGCAGACACCCCCTCCTCCAATTTGGCGCGTATTTTCTAAAACGCCATTTTGATTGGCTAGTGCCCGGAATGTGGAATATGATTGGCTGAAAGTTCTCACAGTAAAGATGCACTGGGAAAACGGCATATTCCCTATTTTGGCACAATCGTTTTATTTATATCTTCGTTCAAAGTTATTTTGGAGAGCCCCTGAAGAGGAATTTAATGACTGATTGTCAAAGAAGAAGCACAACAACACATTTTCAGTAACAAGTGAGTATGAATTATTTTTTATCTTAATTCTATTTGAAAAAAACATGTCGTTATCGATTTATTCGCAGGTAAAAAGGGAGCTTTGAGATATGACTTAACACACTTTGTCACCTTAAACTATTTAAAAGACAAAGACTCTAATGACTAACACACGTAACGAGCGTTTTTGAAGCTGTCTAAAACGCTGACATGTTAATTGAAAGTGTATTGAATTAAAGTGTAGAGACGTAATGTGACGTCATATAGGTGGACTCAGGAGTCCTCTGGGGGCTGAACTCATAGGCTGAACTCAACACAGCGCTCGGCTTTCTGCTGCTGTTCGTCGGCAGCCACCTGGGTAGTAAACAGCCTATAGCCTAGCCTAGCTCCCGTCACCGGAGGAGCTGCACACCCGCCGACATGAACGATAAATGACCGTTTTCACGTATGGTCGCCGACGAGTCGCTCTTCGGCTGTGACGTTCATGCCATTTTCGCGTGAGTTTTCGAATTAAACAAGAAACATCTCAACATTAAATAAACATACATAAACATATTCTAAAGCCAAAATCTGGAAATATAAAATGAAGTCCCCCATGACGCTGCTGACACGGACACCGAGGCTCATTTCATCCCCCCAAAAGTTGTCAAACTGACCGTCGCTTGCAGGTGTGCCGCAGAACCTTGATGTCGGTGGGCTGACTTTGTCAGATTTGTAAGGCTGACAAATCCGCCGCTGACCCAGGTGGATGACTTTTCAGTTGTAAAAAGCAAACAACTCCACCAGTACAGCCTGTTTGTTTTATTACAGCGATATCCGGATATCGCTGATAATTTTCGGTCTTGAAATGCCTTTCCACTTTCTTAACCTTTTCTTTTATTTCCAGTTCTGGAGTGGTTTTCCGTTTTTTATTATTTGAAGTTTTTCTGTGAAAGGACGCATTGTAAAGGGCGATCCGATCAAACTAGCCACAACGTAATTCACAGAGGCGGCAGAGTGGTGAGAACGGTTGAGACTCAACTAGGACTTCGTGAAGGCCTACGACCTTATTTTTTTGTCCCGCCCACTTGAAATCAAACTGTGATTGGTCAATCTGCCACTCACTCTCCAAACCAAAACACAGCTTGGCCTTCTGCAGGAATTGTGAAGTCCTAACCAATGAATGAGCCAGCTAACCGGGCCTTGATAGAAACGGACGATTCTGATTGGATAACATGTTTTAGGGACCGTAGCTATTTCATTGTGATGTGAATTTGACAGTAAACTTAATTTCAGAGCATGGATGGGAGAAAAAAAAAATATATATATCAAATGTATTGTATTAAATTAAATAAGATAGCAATTAAAAAAAATACTAATTATTATTTCTTATTTAATATTTTTTGGCCCAGAATTTTGCTAGGCCTTCTCTGAAGGTGTAGAAGGCCCTGAGGGTTCCCCACTGCTTTGAAGTAAAATGTGCTGTCCTTATACCATACTTTTGACACTGCAGTACACACACACACTCTCACTGACCAGTCAATTCAGAATTGGCGGCAAACCCCCTACCATCCCCCACATGTCCTGCTAAACCATGACTATCTCTGTGTATGATACACACTGAGAAACAGTGATCAGTCAATACTCAAGTAAACTAAGGCAAATGAGTTTACCTGAGAATTCACTAACTGTTTTTTTTTGATAGAGCAGGAACCAGCTTGACTTCTAATGGGCAGATAGGTGATTAAATGAGTTAAGATAAGATGAGTTAAGATAAGATGAGGTAAAGAACAGCAAAAAAAAAAAGGTCAGTTGTCTCTTATCAAGTCATTCATGTGTCAGCAAAGCTCTGAATTATTTAGATTTACCACTTATTCTTTTTGCCTGTCAACTCATCTGGCCTTCCCCTTATAACAGGGGTCGGCAACCTTTTTGACATGATGTGCCAATTAGATATTTTCTTATTAGTTAGTGTGCCATTCAATTACTGCATGGTGTTGTTAACTAAGTGTAATTAAACACTACACATTTCGAACAGATGGATATTTATTGTAGTATTGGGCAAATGTAAAACTTTTCCACACCATTGCTCCTGAACTGAGCTAAAGACAACAGGTCCTGCACCAGAGGAGGGAAGGGACAGACCACACACACACACACACACACACACACACACACACACACACACACACTGCAAGAATGGCCATAAACCTCACACAAGGTTGAAGAAAAACCCCCTCCCAAACATCCCATTGGGTAACATTGCAAGCAGCTTCTTCCAATTCACAAATGTCAAAACCACATGAGATTGACAAAATAATAAAAATGCAGCAACAATAATAATACTTTTTTTGTATATGAAAGTGCAATAGAACTGAATTCACGAATAGCCTGCATACATTGACTTAAATATAACCTGCAAACTTGTGTCTAGACCCGTCACAAAATAAATGTAGGCTATTGCCGTGCAACAGCCAATAGCAGTTCAAGAAGACGTCTGAAGATTCTTCGATAATCCACTGGATGCGGAACGGCTGCAGATCCGCTCCGTTACGGAACGGCTGCGTACTCCAACTCCGTCAACACACACTGGTTCCGTCCGTGCTCCGCTCCATTGCGGGTCCGCTTGTTGTGACAGCTGTCCGAGGGCGCACGAGATCTCGCGAATTGCTCTGTGCTGAAGTGATGCGCCGTGCTCCGGCATCCGTCAAAAATAGAAGCTCTGCGTATCGTTTGCGAGGGCTGGCGGATGACAGAGCCGTTCTGCACCCACGACGCAGCGGACCCGGAGTCGGTGGACGCTCACACGTTGATTATAATTGATACGTATCGGCTCCGTCGCCGTAGCGGAGCGGATCTGCAGCCGTTCCGCATCCAGTGGAAATAATGTGTTTAAAAAGAGGAGTTGTGCAACATCGTCAGCGTGCCACTGAAAATTCCTCTGCGTGCCAGCTGTGGCACGCGGGCCTTAGGTTGCCGACCCCTGCCTTATAAGATGCAAGTTGGTCTCCTCTCCTGTCCACTTACTGTTCATAGACTGTACATTGGGCGACATGAGCCTTTCATGCAAGGTATAAAAGTCACAGCAATTTGCTTATTGTACAAGCAGTGGCCAGTGGCGGTGTGATTAAAATGTGTTATCCTTTTTGTCTTCCATAGATGTGGAAAATTATGGCCTTGGCTGGAAATTGTCCACCAAAATCGTGACACCTAAGGCAATGGGATCCATTGGAGCTGCGAAGACATCCAGACAGGTTGGTTTTGGTCACACTAATGAAAGCACTGTTGCTCAGAAAGCTGCTCTTGTTGTCATCTGCCTAAGAGTGATGTTATGCTGTGAAGTACAATGTGCTGTCCTTCTATACCATACTTTTGTCACTGCAGTACACACACACACACTCACACTGACGGGTCAATTTGGAATTGGTGGCAAACCCCCTACCATCCCCCACATTCCCCCAAATAGATGCAATACGAGACAAGGCTGATGTTTCTACTATTGCACAATGTGCTTCACACCATACTTGCACAGAGTTTTTAACAAATGGGTTTAAAGTGGATTTCCTCAGTTGTTTAAAATAGTTTGAGTATATGTATGCACCCAGATCTAAACCCATGGAAGTTGGGATCCAGGAGGAAGTAGCTGCCTGCTGGGTAGACCAGTAGTACCATAATAGGGAGTTTTAAGCCTCCTCTGTGGAAGATATAAAAGGGTCAGATGTAGCCCTGGTCATCTGTTTCTCCAAAAAAGATAATTGAAAAGTTTGTTCATATTACAAACAAATTTGAATGGAGTGGAATGGAGTGAAATGAATACAATAATGTCACAGCGATATTCATTTATGCATTATTAAATTGTCCTATTAAAAAGAGAGGCAGGGAAGACCATCTTTGTAAAGATTCAGTAGTCTTGATTACCCTTGAATTGTAATTGGCCGGAATTATTGCATCAATCTGTGGAGTAATATGAATGCCAAAGTATTTGAATCCATTGACTGCATTTATGAAGAGGTAACCTAATAATAGGCGTAGCCTTTCTTGTGTACTAGGATCTAAAATGGATGATTAAGCTTTATTAACCTTATACCCTGAAAACATTCCAAATCTGTCAATTAGTTTGAACAAAGCTGGAAGATAATTTGTAAGATCAGTGAAAAAGAGAAGTGCTTCGTCCGCATCAACTGCCAGCCGGTGTTCTATATTCATTGTATGGACTCCTTTAATGACTGAGTGGTGTCTTATGGCAATAGCAATAGCTGTCAGCCAACAGCACCAAAGTAACATGTATTATTCATTTGAATCCTCATTTTGTCAATGCCTCTTCCAACTTCTGTTGCAAAAGTTATTCAACTGGATCTCAATGTCTAGGTATTGGATCTGCCTTCCCCCAGAAGAGGAAGATGGTGATGAAGAGACCCTGGTCCCAGGTAGAAATCAATGCAGTTATGGCTTTCTCAGTCCAAACTGAAATCAAATCAAATTTCATTGATACACATATACAAACGGCTGAGCCGCAACCAAAGTGCTTCCCAGAAAGTGCTTACGTGCTTAAGTGAGAATGCAAAAAGAAATAAAAAGAAAAGAAAAGAAAGAAATGAAAAGAAAAGGGTTAAAAAGACAAAGACTGAGTTAAAATTTTGAGAAGTAACTAGGGGACACTTTGCAGGCGCACATAGCGTCTAACAGCAACACAGCATGCAACTGACCCATAACAACTATTGTCCCTCACTATGGTGATCACTGAATACAGTTCTGTCGTTCATATCTGACAGGACACCGACACCAAGCCTGCGGAGAAGGCCTTACCAACCTTGAAGGTAAGGCTTCCTCTGAGACCAGACATGCAGTCCAAAAAGGGCCTGGCACATGTCAACTGGACAACCAGAAAGGTCTGGACCAAGGGCATCCCCAGCAAGGATATCTTCTCCCGAGACATTTACGCTGGACAGAAAGTTCATTTAAGCAGACCTCTGATGAGCAGACACCTGCTCAGCGCCTCCGAAGACACCGAGAAGCTGTCCGACGGTGGCGATGTCGCTGAGGAGAACGACCACCGTGCTGTTGTTCGTCACCATGACAACAACATGCAAATCTTCAGCGGCCAGATCCTGAAGGACAGGCCGGCAGCCACCTCCCTGACAGACGTAGAAGAGATTGAGGAGAAATCCTCAGAATGGTCAGAAAAACAGCACACCTCTGAACTCAACACGGGCAGCACAGAACCCGAGGAGCTGACCGGGCCCGATCCCGCCGGGGTCCCGCCCACCTGCCAGAACCAATGGAAACCATCAAAACAGCAGCACAAAGATAAAGACTTCAGTGGACTGATGGAAATGAAGGAGGAGGTCGTGGAGGAGGAAGGCGCGCAGAAGGTCAAGGACAAAAGCCTGCGGTGGAGATTGGCCTACTGGCTCAATGACAAGGCAAAGAAGCGCAACCAGCTGAAGATCGCCAGGACCTACCTGAGAGAGGACAGGGAGGGCCACCTGATCTACAGCTGTGAGTCCCTTTAGAAAACCACGACTTATTTGCTAAATCCAACACGGTTCAACCAAGTCACTGGTGGGGTCTCGTTTTCGGCACACGCTCGCGCTTTTCTCTGATCGTCTCATGTTCTGCAGACACCAATCCAACTGAAGGCAGTTTGGCCAACTCAAAAATCACCAGAGGCGAGAGAGAACAGATGAAGAGGAACCGTCTGCTCTGGGAGGAGAAAAAGAGAAAGAGGAGGGAGGATGCCATGGACTGCTACTTGGAGAAGCAGAGGGACAAGAAGGAGGCTCTGAGGCTGAAGGAGGAGCGGCGCTACGAACAGTGGGCTGTGAAGGTGGGCCTCAGCCCTTCAGAGCATGAGCCAGCTGACCGGCCCAAGAGGAGGATGAGCAGGCTGGAGAAGGCCGCTTCGGGGTGAGTTAGCGTTTCATTCTCACCAGGACCGCATAGGAGTCGTCACTGTGAACCAATAAGTGACTCTTTTCCTCCTTATTTCAGCTTCTTCGCCAGAGTGGGCGCCCTCTTCTTTGATCGGTGGGTTTGATGCGTTTGAGTCATTTTGCACCGGGGTCATTTTGTGACCTCATTGGACAAAACAACTCCCCCCCCCCCTTCTCTTGCTTCACCCCCAACCCACCACCCGACGCCCCAATGTAAGAAAAAATAAGTAAAAATGAGCCGCCTGGCTGAACAAGCCAGACCGGGTCCAGTTGGGAGGCCTTTGGAGGGTTCCCAGAGACTGACCCCATTGTCACGAGGAGCATCTCATGGAATGTCTCCCGGCCACCTCAGGGTGTCTTCCACAGTCACCCTGTCTGCATGGCATCCAGGGACCTTCAGCCCTGGGCTGACCTCGTGACCTGACCTGGCTTGAATGGGACCACAGATGGGCTGAGGTCCACATTCAGACTCAAATGTAGTTGTACATATGTACAAATGTAAATATATTATTAATATAACAAAGAAATGTAAGAAAAAAATCACATATAATTGAAAATAATAAAAAAAACAATAATATTAACTAAAAAACATAACAAAACAATTGTAAAATTGTAAAAATAGTAAAGTTGTATTCAACTGTACAAAGGATCAAAATGAACTAAAAACGTTTACATTTTTTTAAACTTGTCATTTTGTGTTTGTTTAGAGTTTGTAAACAATAATACGATACTTAATCTCTAACATACTATTTCTGACAAACACGTGTGCACGAGCATGCACACACACACACAAACACGCGGCCGTGAGCCGGGGTCACGCCCGGGCCACGCCCCGTTCCCTCCCCTCCCAGGGCTCCTCCTCGGCGCGAGTGGGAGACCACCTGGAACGGGTGAGGAGGGAGAGGGGGCTGCTGCAGACCCACTGAGATGTCTTTGGGTTTCCTCTCTCAGGTGTCTTCAGAGTAGTTTCATGCTTTGACTTGACTAGCTGAGGTCCTAACGCAGTGTGTTGTGTCCTAGATGGTGAGGAGCCAGGGGGTCTCAGACACTCAGGAGGGGTCTGATGCAGATCTGTTGGCAGAGTTCGGGCTGGCAGCCCTGAACCCAGAACACACCTCCACTACACACATGGTGAGCAACCTGCAATGTTATGTTCACCTGCTTTAGCGAATCGAGCCGCTTCTTTGCATCCATTTGGGGTACGATTCTAAATGATCTGCCAATCGGGCCGTATATGAACTCCTCAGAATCTCACACACTTCTAGTCCATGGTGTCCCTGGAAGCATATCCATCCATATCGTTCCTGACAATACCAGTGACAGTGGTATCTGCACAGGGCTCATTTTCCAAAGTTGAACTTCTAAAAAGCTACCTGAGGAGCTCCATGGGACAGTCTCGTCTCTCTGGACTTGCCATAATGTCGATTGAGAACCCCTGTGCGCGTCACCTGGACATTAAGGATTTAATTGACAACTCTGCGCAGAGTAAAGCCCTTAAAATTCAGTTATGATGTAAGTTAGCACATTTTTTATGTATTTTAATGATTGGGTATTGCTTTTAGGTTTATTGAGTCTTTGGTGTGCATTGATTTAGGTTTGTGATCATCTTCTTTTCACAAACTAAAAATGCTTCTGGTTTATCCTGGAGTGCTGGGGTTCTATCAGCCACAAGAATTACAAATGCATCGGTGATCACATGAAAACGGGCCCTGAGACGAACCTGGGCAGAACCCACGCTGTGATACCAGGAAGCTACTGTATCACACACTGTTGACCGCTGAACAGTGAGATGTTACTTCAAACTGTAAGGCAGACAGACAGACGGAGGACGGACAGACAGACAGAGAGACGGACAGACGGAGGACGGACAGACAGATAGATAGATAGATAGATGGATATCAACTGTGTGAAACAATAGGGTTTTCAATAGGGTGCTGTGTGTTTGTGTGTGTGTCTGTGCGTCACCTCTACAAGAATGACACCTTAAAACAGGTGTTTGAATACCAATATCATTAAAGTTAATAAGACATTAGTCTTATTAAGTTAATATGACTGATAGTCAAGATAGACTTTTCTGGCCACATACAGTAAATGCTTTATTCGGTATAACTTCCAAAAATACACATACAAACACCACGTGTGTATGTGCATTTGAGTGAACCAATTTCAAATCATGACTTTGCAAATATAAGTGAGTGTTCATACACTTGATTACATGTTTTGTCAGAAAAAAAATCATCTTAGCAACACTAGCAATACATCTTAGCATTATTCAAACGTATGCATTCCCAAGACGGTTGCCGCGGCCAGACCAAGCGAGTCCCTGGTTACCGGAACACGGCTGACCAATGAGACATTACTGGGCCCGCTCCCTATATAAGTCCCCACTTGTCAGTTCCGAGCTCAGTAGGGATTTGACAGGCGAGTAGTGAGCATTACAGCATTTCAGCGAGTCAGCGAGTTAGCAAGTGATAGAGAGTTAGCAAGAGAGAGAGAGAGAGAGAGAGAGAGAGAGAGAGAGAGAGAGAGAGAGAGAGAGAGAGAGAGAGAGAGAGAGAGAGAGAGAGAGAGAGAGAGAGAGAGAGAGAGAGAGAGAGAGAGAGAGAGAGAGAGAGAGAGAGAGAGAGAGAGAGAGAGAGATGGAGACAAGACGGGTAAAGAACCCGAAACCACGACGAGCACAAGAGACCCTGGGTAGGGTTGAGGTCGAACACGCGGCCGTGAGCCGGGGTCACGCCTGGGCCACGCCCCGTTCCCTCCCCTCCCAGGGCTCCTCCTCGGCGCGAGTGGGAGACCACCTGGAACGGTTGAGGAGGGAGAGGGGGCTGCTGCAGACCCACTGAGATGTCTTTGGGTTTCCTCTCAGGTGTCTTCAGAGTAGTTTCATGCTTTAACTTGACTAGCTGAGGTCCTAACGCAGTGTGTTGTGTCCTAGATGGTGAGGAGCCAGGGGGTCTCAGACACTCAGGAGGGGTCTGATGCAGACCTGTTGGCAGAGTTCGGGCTGGCAGCCCTGAACCCAGAACACACCTCCACTACACACATGGTGAGCAACCTGCAATGTTATGTTCACCTGCTTTTGCGTGTGTGTGTGCGCGTGGATAGTAGTTTTGGTTTTGAGAATGCCAGCATAATCACAAAACAGTATCTGACCTACACTCACATTAACAGCCACTGATCTACCTCAAAGCGTCTAACAGCAACAAAGCAAGCAACTGACCCATGACAACAAACAGAACCACTCATCTTCAGATTGTAAATCCTGCCAAAATAAGAATACTTGGTTTACTTTGCTCTGAATCAGTATTGTTTTAGTTTGACTTCACACTTTACTCACAGAACAATGCATTCATTTATACAACAATGTTGCAGTTTTCTGTTCTGAAAATCTGTTTAAACACTGTTTAAACATGTCACACTGGATAAATGTTTCAATCTCAGCAATATAAAGCTGTCCTAAGCTGCCCTGACAGCCATCAGAGAGCCGTTGAGATATATATATACATATATGTATATATATATATATATATATACATATATGTATATATATATATACTGTATATATCAGTGGCGAGCGGTGACCTTTTACTGTGGTCATGCTGAAGTGTCAATACCATGCGCACCCGTAAGCGGGGTATTTATTTATTAATAATAAATATAATATGGTTTTAAACTATATCAACGCAATTTGACACTCTCACACTCACACTTGCCCCATGTTACCAACAACAATGTGTTGGAATTTACAGTGTATGTAGGCTAAATGAAAGCAGAAATATTCAGCACTGACGTGACGCTTGATGTGCCCACACAATGTAACCAGTGTGGTCAATCAAATGACAAGTCTCAAACAAGTTCAAACATGTCAGTTTTGCGCATACGCGTTAGCAGATAAGCTGCTTCATTGACAGCTTTTTTGCCTTTCAAAATGCTCATCTACGGTAAACACAGCCTCAAGCAGTAACTGTACTACACGTTGTCACAGTGCGCATGCGTGAAACAAGCTGTCAGCTTTCCAGCTTTTCGCAAGCAAAGCGGGACAGATTAGGCACAGATTTAAGACCAAAACAGTAGAACTAAGGTATTGTATAATTTAACACACTGCCAGATTAATATTTTCAATTATTTTTATTGAAGGGCTTGGGCATGCACTGCATTTATAGCTTATTATGACAGCTTGCCCATGAGATATATATGTGTGTACAGTATATACAGTGGCGTAACTATCGGTAAGCAGCTACTCCAGTCGCTTACGGGCCCCAGCCAATCAGGGGGCCTGTCAATCTTTGAAGGGCTCCACCCACAACAATCATTTCATCTTCCCACCGGGGCCCTTCATCCAGGGCGTGGTCAAAAATCAACCCACTCCTTTGCATCCATTTGGGGTACGATTCTAAATGATCTGCCAATCGGGCCGTATATGAACTCCTCAGAATCTCACACACTTCTAGTCCATGGTGTCCCTGGAAGCATATCCATCCATATTGTTCCTGACAATACCAGTGACAGTGGTATCTGCACAGGGCTCATTTTCCAAAGTTGAACTTCTAAAAAGCTACCTGAGGAGCTCCATGGGACAGTCTCGTCTCTCTGGACTTGCCATAATGTCGATTGAGAACCCCTGTGTGCGTCACCTGGACATTAAGGATTTAATTGACAACTCTGCGCCGAGGAAAGCCCTTAAAATTCAGTTATGATGTAAGTTAGCACCTTTTTATGTATTTTAATGATCGGGTATTGCTTTTAGGTTTATTGTGTCTTTGGTGTGCATTGATTTAGGTTTGTCATCATCTTCTTTTCACAAATTCAAAATGCTTCTGGTTTATCCTGGAGTGCTGGGGTTCTGTCAGCCACAAGAATTACAAATGCATCGGTGATCACATGAAAACGGGCCCTGAGACGAACCTGGGCAGAACCCACGCTGTGATACCAGGAAGCTACTGTATCACACACTGTTGACCGCTGAACAGTGAGATGTTACTTCAAACTGTAAGGCAGACAGACAGACGGAGGATGGACAGACAGATAGATAGATGGATATCAACTGTGTGAAACAATAGGGTTTTCAATAGGGTGCTGTGTGTTTGTGTGTGTGTCTGTGCGTCACCTCTACAAGAATGACACCTTAAAACAGGTGTTTGAATACCAATATCATTAAAGTTAATAAGACATTAGTCTTATTAAGTTAATATGACTGATAGTCAAGATAGACTTTTCTGGCCACATTCAGTAAATGCTTTATTCGGTATAACTTCCAAAAATACACATACAAACACCACGTGTGTATGTGCATTTTGAGTGAACCAATTTCAAATCATGACTTTGCAAATATAAGTGAGTGTTCATACACTTGATTACATGTTTTGTCAGAAAAAAAATCATCTTAGCAACACTAGCAATACATCTTAGCATTATTCAAACGTATGCATTCCCAAGACGGTTGCCGCGGCCAGACCAAGCGAGTCCCTGGTTACCGGAACACGGCTGACCAATGAGACATTACTGGGCCCGCTCCCTATATAAGTCCCCACTTGTCAGTTCCAAGCTCAGTAGGGATTTGACAGGAGAGTAGTGAGCATTACAGCATTTCAGCGAGTCAGCGAGTTAGCAGGTGATAAAGAGTTAGCGAGAGAGAGCGAGAGAGAGAGAGAGAGAGAGAGAGAGAGAGAGAGAGAGAGAGAGAGAGAGAGAGAGAGAGAGAGAGAGAGAGAGAGAGAGAGAGAGAGAGAGAGAGAAGAGAGAGAGAGAGAGAGAGAGAGAAGAGAGAGAGAGAGAGAGAGAGAGAGAGAGAGAGAGATGGAGACAAGACGGGTAAAGAACCCGAAACCACGACGAGCACAAGAGACCCTGGGTAGGGTTGAGGTCGAACACGCGGCCGTGAGCCGGGGTCACGCCTGGGCCACGCCCCGTTCCCTCCCCTCCCAGGGCTCCTCCTCGGCGCGAGTGGGAGACCACCTGGAACGGGTGAGGAGGGAGAGGGGGCTGCTGCAGACCCACTGAGATGTCTTTGGGTTTCCTCTCAGGTGTCTTCAGAGTAGTTTCATGCTTTAACTTGACTAGCTGAGGTCCTAACGCAGTGTGTTGTGTCCTAGATGGTGAGGAGCCAGGGGGTCTCAGACACTCAGGAGGGGTCTGATGCAGACCTGTTGGCAGAGTTCGGGCTGGCAGCCCTGAACCCAGAACACACCTCCACTACACACATGGTGAGCAACCTGCAATGTTATGTTCACCTGCTTTTGCGTGTGTGTGTGCGCGTGGATAGTAGTTTTGGTTTTGAGATGCCAGCATAATCACAAAACAGTATCTGACCTACACTCACATTAACAGCCACTGATCTACCTCAAAGCGTCTAACAGCAACAAAGCAAGCAACTGACCCATGACAACAAACAGAACCACTCATCTTCAGATTGTAAATCCTGCCAAAATAAGAATACTTGGTTTACTTTGCACTGAATCAGTATTGTTTTAGTTTGACTTCACACTTTACTCACAGAACAATGCATTCGTTTATACAACAATGTTGCAGTTCTCTGTTCTGAAAATCTGTTTAAACACTGTTTAAACATGTCACACTGGATAAATGTTTGAAACTCAGCAATATGAAGCTGTCCTAAGCTGCCCTGACAGCCATCAGAGAGCAGTTGAGATATATATATACATATATATGTATATATATATATATATATATATGTATATATATACTGTATATATCAGTGGCGAGCGGTGACCTTTTACTGTGGTCATGCTGAAGTGTCAATACCATGC
>JAXIVH010000001.1:3131096-3278596 GCA_036785325.1 Urophycis tenuis | reverse complement strand
TCGTGACCTGACCTGGCTTGAATGGGACCACAGATGGGCTGAGGTCCACATTCAGACTCAAATGTAGTTAACTATTATACAAAGAAATGTAAGAAGAAAATCACATTTCATTGAAAAGAATAAAAACAGAAATAGTGAGAATAATAATAATAATAATAATAATAATAATAATAATAATAATAATAACAAAAAGAAGAATAATAATAAGAATTTAAGAACATGTTAAGCTAGTAGGGGAACATCACATATCTAGTGCTCTTGCACAGTGTTCCTGCCTCTGCTGGTTTCCTTTTTATTCCCATACAGGCGAAATTCTGCCTGGCAGTCTTCATACCGCTATGCGTTGTGCCATGCGGCACTTCGCATTTTTTTGGTTTAATAGTTTTGTAACTACTTTAGTGGTTGTAAAGCACGTTTTGATGTAAAGTGACATTATTTGAAACACTGTTTATACTTGTATAGCGTAGGTGGCTGGTGATGGGTTTTCACGTTTTTAGGATAGATAGTCAGAGTAGCAGTTGACTCGGAAGACTCACATAACCCCCTGTCTTTTGTTTCTGGACACGAGTGAGGGGCAGCTTTCTCGCAGGAGTTATGTGTAGTCAGGGTTTCTTTATGTTCTGGTATTTTCCTTTCTTTGTTTTGCCACCGCGCTATGTGTTTGGAAAACAATAATTTATTAAATTATAACTTTGTCACTTCACCTTTGTCTACAACCTCGTATGTTATGTTGTACCATTTCTATCTCTTTGATGGTGCCATAACATATAATGGGGGCTCGTAGCCGGTTTTGAACCATATTTTGGTCTTTCGAACTTATAAAAAAAAAAAAATATCAGATTTTCCCTTTGTGAAATTTTTTTTTCTGTGGTGGTCGCACCACAGAAATCGATTCACTACGATCACCCTTCGTTCTAAATGTGCTGTAGAATTGAGGTGTTTTCCATTTTGTGCATTTGCATTTTTTTTCCCTTTGCCCAGTGATAATTTCTCTGTAGTCTATTTCTCGCTATCATGTTTGATTTAGACGCGTTTTTTATAGCTGCGAGTGTGGAGGCTTTGACAGCCGGTACTCGTGATGACCTCCTTAGGATTGCTGGGCACTACAAGCTGGAAGTGCGTGGTAACCCTAGCAAGAGGGAAATCCAAGAGAGGCTCCTTGCACACCTGCGAGGTCTTGGAGTGCTTGGGGGAGTGCCTCTTCCTTCGTCACCTGAATGGGGTAAACCTGATCCTTTACCTTCACCTAGTAAAGCTGACTTGGAGTTGAAATGTTTACAGGTGAGAGAGAAGGAAATGGCGTAGGAAAAAGAAAAACTTCATTTGGAGACCGAAAGACAGATATTACGTGAGCGAGAGAACAGAGCGCACAAATTAAAAATGAAAGATCTTAAGTTTCAACAAGCCTCGCGCATTAAAGAACTGGAACTTAAAGCCAGTGAGTCTGGTGCTCTAGTTAGATCTGATCACTTTGATGTAACTCGAAACATACGGGTTGTTCCACCTTTTCACGAAGATGAAGTCGATAAGTTTTTTGCACACTTTGAGCGCGTAGCCACTACACTGAAATGGCCGAGAGAAATTTGGACAATGACTTTGCAATGAGTTTTCAAGGGAAAGGCGCAAGAAGCGTATTCCACTCTGTCCCTCGAAGATGCAGCTGATTATGAAAAAGTCAAACAGGCTGTGTTACGCATCTATGCTCTGGTACCAGAAGCTTATTGACAAAAGTTTCGCAGTTATCAGAAACCTGAAGCTCTTACGTATGTTGAGTTTGTCAGAGAAAAAGAAATGCTTTTCGATCGTTGGCTTAATGCTCAAGAGGTGACCACTTTTCAAAATCTTTGTGATTTAATTATTCTGGAAGATTTCAAAAACTCTCTGCCTCAATCGGTTTCTACCTATGTTAGTGAGCATAAAGATCTCACACCTGCTCGTGCAGCCGTGCTGGCTGATGACTATGTTCTCACGCACAAGCGTGTCCCCGCAGTTTCCAAATTTCCACAAAATGTTTCCAGTCAGCCAAAGGTCTTCAAGACGTTTACTAAAGAAGTTGCGCCTGATTTTGCCCATTCTTCAGATAGTCGTGTGTCGGTATCTAAAAATGCAAGTTCTACATGTGGCTACTGTAAGAAACGCGGCCATGTTGTTGCCGAGCAGCTTGGAATAGAACAGAGGTTGGATTGTGCGGTCTAAGAAATAATCCGATAATGGCAATAGTAATTTTGCTCCATTCATAATGGATGGACTCGTTGCTCTGCCTGGTGAGCCCAGTGCGCGTGTTCCCATCAAAATCCTGCGCGATACTGGTGGTCACAGAGCTTCATTTAGCAACATGTGTTGCCTTTCTGCGACAAGACGTTAACTGGTGATAGTGTACGTGGGTTTGAAATGGGTTTCCTTAATGTCCCTTTGCATGAGATATCCCTTATTTCTGACTTGGTCACTGGCAACATCACCGTGGGCATTCGCCCTTCTTTATGAGGGGCCCTTTAGGACATTATTCAGAAATACTGTGCATACACACATATGAAACCATTCACACATTATACTGAAAACCTCTCACTCACACTAGTGAAACGCTCTCACACAAACAACTGAAATCATATATGCTCACACACACATATGAAAGCATTCACAAGTTATACTGAAAACCTCTCACACACACTGGTGAAACGCTCTCACGCAAACAACTGAAACGCTCTCACACAAACAACTGAAAACATGCTCACACACACATATGAAACCATTCACAAGTTACACTGAAAACCTCTCACTCACACTAGTGAAACGCTCTCACACAAACAACTGAAAACATATATGCTCACACACACATATGAAACCATTCACAAGTTATACTGAAAACCTCTCACACACACTGGTGAAACGCTCTCACGCAAACAACTGAAACGCTCTCACACAAACAACTGAAAACATGCTCACACACACATGAAACCATTCACAAGTTATACTGAAAACCTCTCACACACACTGGTGAAACGCTCTCACACAAACAACTGAAAACATGCTCACACACACATATGAAACCATTCACAAGTTATACTGAAAACCTCTCACACACACTGGTGAAACGCTCTCACGCAAACAACTGAAACGCTCTCACACAAACAACTGAAAAGATTTCATATGTGTGTGTGAGAGCATTTCACTTGAACAGGAAGGTGTTTCAGGTGAACAGGAAGGTGTTTGCATTAAACAGGAAGAGTCGTCAGATGAAAGCCCTAACCCTACGCTCACACTGACGAGCGACCAAGCGTTTTTGTGCTCGGCGATTTTCGGCTGGTGGGCGTTCCGGGGGAGTGTCTGTAGCGATAGTATTGAAACCTGTGTCAGATCAAAAACAATTTATAATATTTAGCCATTGATAATATCCAGCCATACCCATGACATTTTCTGGTTTAACAACATTTATTTCTAGATAGATTTCGAAGCACATACCAGGGTACAGTCACATTTGTTAAATATATCCATAATCCTGTCTCTCGCCGACGTGGTCCACCATGTTGGATTATGTTCTAGTTGCGCGGCCGCCATGCCTCCTTCGCTCGGATTCGCTTTCGCAAAAAAACGCCGTGTTTTTTTCGCTTATCATTTGCATAGAATAGGATTAGTTTCTATTTTTTGCCCCGCCCTCCTCGCGTTTTGCAGCCCACACGCTTGCTTTGTCGCCCGTCGCTCACTGCCATTGGAAATGAATGGAAACACGTCGCCAAGCCTCTGCAAATAAACGCCAGTGTGAGCGTAGGGTAACCGTTAAACTGGAAGCGTCACTCGGGTGAAACCACCTCGCGCCATTATGTTCAACATGTCAAATCCAAGTCAGTCTCAGATGAAATAGCGGACGAAATACTCCTGAGTGTGTCCGCTGACAATAAGCTGTTCAACAAGGCAGCTGCTTCGATCAGGTTATTGTTATCTGGAGTTGAAGACTGACTTGGATTTGACATGTTGAACAAAATGGTGCGAGGTGGTTTCATCCGAGTGACGCTTCCAGTTTAACGGTTAGGGCTTTCATCTGAAGACTCTTCCTGTTTAATGCATACACCTTCCTGTTCAACTGAAACACCTTCCTGTTCAAGTGAAATGCTCTCACACACACATATGAAATCTTTTCAGTTGTTTGTATGAGAGCGTTTCAGTTGTTTGCGTGAGAGCGTTTCACCAGTGTGTGTGAGAGGTTTTCAGTATAACTTGTGAATGGTTTCATATGTGTGTGTGAGCATGTTTTCAGTTGTTTGTGTGAGAGCGTTTCAGTTGTTTGCGTGAGAGCGTTTCACCAGTGTGTGTGAGAGGTTTTCAGTATAACTTGTGAATGGTTTCATATGTGTGTGTGAGCATGTTTTCAGTTGTTTGTGTGAGAGCGTTTCACCAGTGTGTGTGAGAGGTTTTCAGTATAACTTGTGAATGGTTTCATATGTGTGTGTGAGCATATATGTTTTCAGTTGTTTGTGTGAGAGCGTTTCACTAGTGTGAGTGAGAGGTTTTCAATATAACTTGTGAATGGTTTCATATGTGTGTGTGAGCATGTTTTCAGTTGTTTGTGTGAGAGCGTTTCAGTTGTTTGCGTGAGAGCGTTTCACCAGTGTGTGTGAGAGGTTTTCAGTATAACTTGTGAATGGTTTCATATGTGTGTGTGAGCATATATGTTTTCAGTTGTTTGTGTGAGAGCGTTTCACTAGTGTGAGTGAGAGGTTTTTCGCTATAACTTGTGAATGGGTTCATATGTCTGTATGCACAGTATTTCTGAATAATGTCCTAAAGGGCCCCTCATACTTCTTTGCCGATTGCAAATGTAGCCATGCTACTTGGTAATGATTTGTGCGGTGGCAAAGTCTTGCCTGGCCCTATTGTATCTCATGTTTCCCCGAAAACATTAACCTCTGATGACCTGTCAGTTAATGTTCCTGAGGTTTTTGCCTCTAGCGTTGTTACTCGTGCTATGGCGAGAAGCGCTAAAGAGACTTCTATTGAGGATCAACAAGATGCTTTAATTGATCTAAGTGATACTTTTATGGCTCGTCCTTCACTCTCTAACGATAGTGATGTATATCCGGATACTGATCCACTGTCGTCCCCTTTCGCTGTTCCTAAGCTGTCTATGAGTAGAGAACTGCTTAGTAAGGAACAGAAAAATTACCCTTCTCTTTCCTCGCTCTTTGCTGAAGTTGTGTCCGATGAGGATATTGAGCGTTCGCCTCACGGCTATTTTGTTAGAGATGGTGTCTTAATGCGCAAGTGGAGGCCTCTTATGGCCTCTGCGCAAGATGAGTGGAGAGTGCGTTTTCAAATCGTTATCCCAGTCTCTTTCCGTGATGAGATTTTGAGTGTAGCTCATGATCATCATTTTGCTGGTCATCTCGGCGTAAAAAAAACGACTGACAGAATTTTTTGCCACTTCTTCTGGCCAGGTATCAAACGAGATGTTGTTCATTATTTTCAAACATGCCATTCTTGTCAGATCACAGGTAAACCTAACCAGGTGATTCCACCTGCTCCATTACAACTTATTCCGGTTACATCCGAGCCTTTCGAACATGTCATTTTAGACTGCGTCGGTCAATTACCTCGAACAAAGTCTGGAAATCAGTGGCTACTGACAATTATGTGTCGCCTGACACGTTTTCCAGAGGCAATTCCGCTCCGTAGGATCACGGCTCCTATCATCATTAAGGCCCTGTTGCGGTTCTTTTCCCTCTTCGGTCTCCCGAAAACAGTCCAGACAGATCGGGGAATAAACTTCATGTCCCGTGTGTTTGCTGAGGCTATGAGACAGCTTGCTATTCAACACCTGAAATCTAGCTCGTATCATCCTAAAAGTCAAGGCGCACTAGAGAGATTCCATTCAACACTCAAAAACATGTTAAAGACGTTTTGCCTCGAGTTTGAGCGCGATTGGGACGAGGGTATACGGCTCGCTCTTTTCGCCGCGCGAGAAGCAGTGCAGGAAAGCTTGGGTTTCAGTCCATCAGAGCTGGTTTTTGGCCACACTGTTTGTGGACCGCTGAAGGTATTGAAAGAGGCGTGGCTATCGGAGACTAACACGTATGAGGATCTCAATGACTACGTGTCAAAAATGCGCTCGCGGCTTAGTCATGCATGTCAGATAGCCCGAGAAAATCTTGGCATCTGTCAGAAAAGAATGAAGAAGAGATATGATGAAAAGTCTGTGTCTCGTGTTTTCCAACCTGGTGATCTAGTGCTTGTGCTAATTCCTGTGATGGGTTCTGCTTTGGAGGCCCGTTACAGCGGACCTTATCGCATTGTACGGCGGGTTAATGATTTGAATTATGTCATCTCCACTCCTGATCGCAGGAGGAAGACGACATTATGTCACATAAATCGTCTGAAATTGTCCAGTGATCGTGCGAAAAGCCCAGCGACCAATGAAATGAAAGCTCAGCGCTGCGCTGAGATTAGTGGCGACGATCGCAACGAAAAGGTGTCGCTGTCCACTTTGCCTGGTGCTGAAGTTACCGCTTCTCTTGTGGTCGCATCTCCGCCGGAAGACGAGGGGCGCGTTCCATCTGCCGATGTAATTGAAGGGAGAAAATTCCCAAGTTCTTAATGATCTTGCTTCATTCTTATCTATTTCGTCGGTATCACAACGTGATGACTTGATCTCCCTGTTCAATCAGTTTAAGGATTTGTTTCCTGATGTGCCACGTCAGACACATGCAATTGTACACAACATTGATGTCGGTTCATCAAACCCAATTAACCAACATCCTGACATCACTAATCCACAAAAAAGGATTTTGCTTCAAAGTGTTGTGGAATTCATGCAACAAAATGGCATTGCAGAAGCCAGTAGCAGTCCCTGGAGTTCACCATGTTTACTTGTACCTAAGAATGATGGTTCGATGCGTTTTTGCCCGGATTTTCGCAAAGTGAATGCTATTACGAAGCCTGATAGCTTTCCGCTGCCACGCATTGACGATTGTGTGGATCGCCTTGGCTCGGCTGTGTCAGTAAAATTGATTTACTCAAAGGTTACTGGCAAATACCATTGTCAGCCCGTGCTAAGGAAATTTCTGCGTTTGTGACCCCAGACCACTTTTTGCAGTACACAGTAATGCCATTTGGCTTACAGAATGACCCAGCAACTTTTCAAAGGTTGATCAACGGTGTCCTTAGTGGTGTGCCTAACTGTGAGGCCTATTTGGATGATCTTTTAATCTATAGATTGTGAGTATCATGGCGGAGGCTGCAGGTAATGGTGCTCCTCCGAGAAAAAGTAGAATAAAACCGGAGATTTACACTACAACTGATGGAAAAACTGTGGTGGAAGATGAATTCTTGAACTTTCTCGTGGTTCAAATGAAAACCCTAAGTCAGGATGATGTCGTTTTGCTGACGGTGAATCACTTCAGGTCAGAATGGATAGAGAGTTCAAGGAAAGTTTTGTTTGAACTCTGTCCACAAACCACTCAACACTTTGTTGCACATAAAGGGCAGCACAAAGACGTGAACAACGTTAAAAGTTGTCTGAAACTTGGCGAAGACATTCCTCGATTTGTATCTCATAACTTGGATGAACTTCCACCTGTGAGCTTTCATAGCCTTGATGTCTCCTGTCTACTGGGGAAAATCGACCGATTGGGTTTGGATTTATCAAGCATGAAACAGGCTATGTCTGCGCAAACAGACGTATGTGAGGATTTGCGTACGGTCACTGCTGGATTAAATCAACGACTATGCCTAATAGAAAAAGGTGAGAAATTTGCGAGTTTGCCCAGGCCTACGTTTACTGAGGAGGAGACCGCAAGCCAGGTTTTGGAGAACGCAGGGCAGGTGCCTGGTACCTCCACGGTGCTGACTACCAACCCATCGAAGGAGGAAGGCTCGAGTGACCGGGGCGCCGAAACAGCTTCACCGAAATGGAGCCTTGCAGTCAAGAGGGCGTCGTCAACGTTTACATGGGGATGCTGCTATCCAGCGCAAACAAAGTATGAATGCTCCCAGGAGGGAGAAGAAAACTGGCATTGTTGGAACCAGCGCAGGCGGATCCATACAAGTTGTAAAGACTAAACTGGTGAGCGTCTTCGCCACAAAATTCTCGCCTGGTGTAAACTGGGAAGCATTGGCCAGCTACCTGAAAGACAAACTACATCGTGATGTGGTCTGTCAAAAGATAGACAGTGCCCAGAGACGATATAACTCTTTTCAAATCACTGCTGAATGCAATAATGTGGGTGAAATGTATGAGCCACAACTTTGGCCAGAGGGTGTCTTTGATTATCATCATCATGAAAGTTGTGTCATATAACACACGTGGCTTACGCCTTGGACAGGGGGCCGGGGACAAAGCGCGGCGCATTGTTGTTGATGAACTGTTTGTGAACACTGACATTCTTTGTATACAAGAGACTCTGCTACCCAAACAAGACCTAGATAAACTTAATGCTGTGCATGATGACTTCTATGGGGCAGGGGAGTCCACGACAGATTTAAGTATGGGAATAATACGTGGTAGAATACCCGGAGGGGTGGCTTTATTCTGGCGGAAGAAGTATGACTCTCTGATTAGTGTGATCCGACTAGAGGTAGACTGGGCCATAGCAATCAAGGTTGCACACGAAAAGAGCACCTTCATTATTTTAAATGTGTACATAGGCTGGGCTTTATCAGCTCTTTTATTAAAGAAAGTGAATGTACATGCATATTTGTGTTGGGTGACTTAAATGCTGATATCTCAGATGATGGGTCCTTATTTGGGAGACACCTTAATCAATTCTGTGTTAACAATAAGTTAGTCCTATCAAGCAAAGTGAGGCTATCAGCTAATAGCTTTACATATATTAGTGAGGCATGGCATACATCGTCTTGGCTGGCTCACTGTATATGTTCAGCTGATGCTCATGAGTGCTTAATGGAGACTGTTGATGTATACAAAATAAACTCTGTGCCAAACAAGCCTGCAGACACTTAGTCAGAGGCCCATAAGGCCCCGTGCAAAGCAGGCGGTTGATTTGAAACACACCTGTATATACCATACAGAACCGATACAGCCTTGCGGACTCGAGAGATTAGAGAGTCACGGATCCTGCGAAGGAATGCCGCCAGTAAGTATCAACCGTAGCATAACAAAAAAAAGACGCCACCGTCAAAATTACACCCAACCCGGCCTTGAAAGGAACCAAGGCCAAGCAGGTGGTGCACCCAGACAAACCGAGGCACGTAGCCTGGCACAATATCACGCCATGAATGGAGCCTTGTTGCGATATCAGTAATACGTGTGAGCCATAGACTGTATATAAATATGGACAAACCCTCCGTGACGTCACCCATAGACATTCTTAACAGCGGAGATGAAGCCTAAAAGTGAGCTTCTGGGCGCCGCCATCTTGGACATTTCAGTCTGTGTTCTAAGCCCGCCTACCTCCGGCCAGACCAATCAAAGCCTCGAATCCGTGAAGGTCATGCCGTGATGACAGATGACAGCTGCCAATCAAGTAGACCACGCCCTTAATTATTCATAAAATAAATCCTTCTCTGTGCATTAAAATAATGGATTCTAAAAAAAATTTTACCCCCTCACAGTTGTCATGGACTCGAACACTACTGAAAGACACTAAAACCGTTTTTTGAACCAGGCTGTAAACATGTTTATTTTGGCTGTAAAGTTGGACATTTTAACATGGGTGTCTATGGGAGTTGACTCCTTTCTGCAGCCAGCCTCAAGCGGCCAGTCGAGGAACTGCAAGTTTTTGCACTTCCGCATGGGCTTCATTTTTCAGCATGGAATGTTGCCGCTTGGTGTGAGCCCCCCGCCCTTGAGGCAGGGACTTTTTATAAATATGACTGGCAAACTATGTACGGGGCTCTTCCTAGGCAGACTCTCACAGAGATGAAGCGCAGGACGACCCCGAGCTCGTTAAAAACTCTGATCGGTAAGATACCTGTAATGACGATGACCCTTCAATAAACTCAACAAGAACCCTCCATCGTTTGGTCAGACTGGTTTTTGGTGATCCACTTCCATCGGGTCCACCCCGGAGGGTTGGACGGTAGGTTTTCTATGCAACAGCTTTGGTGACCCCGACGTGATTTGAACGAGTTGCATGGAGAACACCTAATTGGACAACGGATCGACTCCTGTGGACCGGCGCTGTCCAGCATCACCCTAGATCTACTGATAAGGTAAGCAGAACCTGGAGACGTCCAAATCTGTATAACTCACAGAACACATAGTCCCTCATTATTGTGATGTTGGGGGCCGCCGTGCCTATGGAGTCATAACCAGTATAAAACTGTATGATAAGGGTCCTCGTCTAGGGTAATACGGGGGTCCGCCGAGACCTAATTTTCGAATAAAGGGCGCCATAGCGCGGATAAAAAACAATAAATAAAGGCGCCTATGCGCGATAACAATACGGTCGGACCGTAAATATACCAAAAGGGGTATACAGGGCACCATTGCGCGATAATAATAAAAAAATAATTAAAAAGTCAGTTGGACTGTCGGGATACCATTAAAAAAAAAAAAAAGTCAGTTGGATTGACAGGATATTAGGAAAAGAAGTCAGTTGGACTGACAAGGTGTAGTCAATGTATCGGATACATTAAAACAGGAATAAATAAAAGGGGAAGTTGGACTTCGCCCAGGTTATACGGTAATAGTTAGTCATATTTATAGCCGTCTAAGAGTTAGACTCGCAGCACGTAAACGGGGGAGAGGGACTCCGCCCCTTAGAGTAACAGTGTAAAATGGCCAGCGGCGGTGGTAACTCTGGGTTCGCCCAAAGGCAGTGTGTCGATGGCATATTAGCCAGTAATCCCCACTGCCAAGCCGAAGGGGGGAAAAAATGGAAGAAGAGGCACCACAAATATCGCAAGGCCTGGGAAAAGGCTGGCTGGATAAACTCGGGCTGGGTAATTCGGTCCTCCTTAATGGTTTTGGAGGGTGAAATTGACCGACAGCGGGAAGGCCAGAGACAGCGAGATGGCACCATACCAGACAAGGCCGAACGCAGATGCGGTGGCCAACATCTAGTGCGCCTGGCCTACCTCAGGGCGCTCCAGGACGAGGACACCCGGCGGTCGGGCGCCCGCAAAAAAACAGGAAGCGGGGGGGCCGCCGCGCCCCCCCTGTGTTGCCCCGGAGAACCCGTCCCCCATACCGGCCGCCGTGCCGCCATGCCCTGTCCCGGCCGCCGTGCCGCCATGTACAATACCGGCCGCCGTGCCCCCGTGTCCTGCCCCGGTCGCCGTACCGCCATGTCCCTCCATCTACCCCTCCCTTGACCCCTCTAGCCCCACAGCTCCACCACCCCCGTACCTGCCACCCCCAGCGCACCCAACCTACGCTGATGCCACCAAAAAGGGACCCTATGGGGACGGCCCCGAACCAGGATATTGCGACGTCTACCCGTGCGGGATGCAAGACCCCACCCCCGCCGAGGCCCAGCGAGCCGGCCGAACCAGACACCGAGCGGGAGAGGGAGGTCACCGGTCCCGCCCACGCCGCCAGAGGGAAAGAACCCCGGACGGAGGCCACGGACAATTCCCCGTGGTCGAAATCACCTACGCCTCGGCACAGAGCCCGGTCCGAGTCACCTACTCCAACGAGCCGGCCCCACCAAACGACCCCCAGGACCACTCCGACGGACCTGATGACGAAGAAGACGACTCCTGGGATGACCCCCGCGCCGATAGGCAACGCCGAACGACCCTCAGGGGCCCACACCTGCCACGCCCTCCAGTCCCCACCGTCCATGCACTGGTACCCGGGAGAAGGGGCCCGGGGGCCATCGTGACGCCCCCCAGACCGCCCCCTCCTGCCCCAACACGCACCCCATCCCGGGTCCGCCACCGCAGCCCCGCCCAGCCCCGCCAAAGTCCCAGCAGGCTGAGCCACGGACCCAGCCATGCCCCCGAGCCAGAACCACCTACCGCCGCGACCGGCGGATGGGGAATGGGAAGCCCGGGCCCGAATGAAACCTACGCCGAGCTCTTCAGCAGCTGGCAGGAGGAACAAGAGAGAGAAAGCCAACGCCGTCACCAGGACACCGCAATAGTAGAGGAAGAAAGGCGCCGCCGGGCGCAAGAAGAACAGGAACAGACAAGTGTAAGACCGACGGGGGCCTCCGGCGGGAACCACCGGGGCCCGATGACAGGGGCCCCACCCATCACCCGCAGCAAGACGCGAGTGGGGGGCCCACGAACAGATAGAGGAAGTGACATAGAAAGACCCGAAGACGGCACCGGCCCCGACTCCAACTCCGAGGGGGATACGCTCCCATGTTTCCCCTGACCACAGACCCCGCACCCCAACTGGCGGTCATGAGTGACCTCCACCTCAGCCTCTCCGAGATGCAAGAACAAGCATTCCCCCTGGAGGTCAACTACTGGTACCTCCAAGGCTGCCGAAAGGATGCTGCGGGGTTGTGGGTCCACCCCAACCAAAGACCCGCCCTGTCTGCCAAAGCGGCAGGACTCATCCAGACGATGCACCAAGTGGGCCACCAAGCCAGCCACATCCTACACCAACGGATCCAAAGAGACTGGTGGTTCCCCCACATGCTGGAGACCATAAAAGAACACACCAACCGCTGCACCACATGCCAGCAGCTAAACCCCAGACAAGGGTTCCCAGTGGGACCCGGATGCTACCCCGTCCCACCCCTACCATTCCACGACATCTGCCTTGATTACACCGACATGGGCCCTGAAAACCGGGTCCAGGGTTATCGCTATCTGCTGGTCTGTGTAGACAGGTTTTCCCGGTGGATCGAGGCCATCCCCACTAGAAAGGAGGATGGAGCCACCGTGGTGAAATGGTTAACTGAGCAATTTATCCCGCGATGGGGTTACCCCCGATCGCTCCACACTGACAATGGGTCCCACTTTAGCAACAAGTTACTCCAGCAGGTCGAGAGCCAGCTAGGAATCAAACATCGCTTTGGCTCAGTCTACCACCCCCGATCGCAGGGGATCCTAGAACGAGCCAATCAATCGCTAAAAGCCATTATGGCCAAAACCATTGTCGAAGGCGTGACCACGCGAGAACTAATCGGTACTGAGTTGCGCCGCGTGGTAAATGACACCGCTAAAAGCAAAAAGTGTACTTGGCTCTCCGCATTGCCAATGGCGTTAATGACCATGCGAAACAGCCCCAGCGCGCGATCAGGGCTCACGCCGCACAAACTAGTTACGGGAAGGCCGATGCCTGGCCCTTATGACCCGCCAGTGGGGCCCATCCCGGATGGGTTCCCCGAAACTCTGTTGTCGTATTGCCAGCACCTAACCGAGGCCTCCCGAGCTATGTATTTACAGAACTGTACGACCCCGGAAGCATCCCCGGCGCCACCCCTGCTGCCGGGAGAGTGGGTGTGGGTCAGACGACACAAGAGGCACTTCCCTGAACCTCGGTGGGAGGGTCCATTTAAGGTAGTATTGTGCACCCCCTTCTCTGTCTCTGTAGAAGGAAAAGCCGGCGCCAAGTGGCACCACCTGACCAGCTGCCGGAGGGCCGGTGACACCGACCCCATCCACGGGCCGGCCTGCACCAGACCAGAGCTGCATGGCGGATCCCGGGGAGCAGAGGGAGGCCCGGCGTAGACGGCAATGGACGGCCACCTGGAGGTCGGGACTCGGAACCTTCGCCCTCGGACTCCTCCTCCTCCTCGCCTGGCAGTCCCTCCGAACGGACCTCGGGCCCCTAATCAACGAAGACCCTGACAGCGGCAACGAAGAAGAAGAAGCTATTGACGCTGTGTAATTGAATGTATCGCTGCATAGTCTGAACAACGCATGTATTGAACCCAGTGTCGGGATAATAAAAAGGGGACATAATGGGGCGGACATGGTCGCCGCCTTCCCCAAGACGACACCGGTTATGTAACCAGGGCATTAACTACTTCCAGCTCCGTTAGAATAGCTCCGTTAAGAGCTTTATTGCTGTTACCTGCGTTTAAACCAATAGCTATCTCGCTTTTACCCCATGCAACGTACACTGAAGGAATGTTTGAGTTATAACATGAATGCATTGTGCTTATATTGTCTGCTTATATTTAGCCTGTTTGGGCGCCGACAGTCCAGGTGAATGCTGCCTCGAAGAAGGCATGTGGAAGGTTTCGCCTCCAAACGGGTTTTCCTCCACACTGGCTGCGGCCCCAGGCATTTTGTATTACTGAGAAGTTATCTGTCGATAACTTGAGGGGGATTGTTGATGTATACAAAATAAACTCTGTGCCAAACAAGCCTGCAGACACTTAGTCAGAGGCCCATAAGGCCCCGTGCAAATATTTTTTCACTAACTATAATATTTGAGGTTTATTCCACCCAAATGCCAAAACAATTGTTCTAATTGTGATAATACTACAGTTCCATATAGGTGTTATATCACTGTCCAGAACAAATAAATGACTGGATGAACCAAAGTTTTCTTCAATTAAACCACAACTAAACTGAGGTAATTGTTTTTGGCAATAAAGAAAAGACGATTGCTGTTAGTAAATACCACTGTCTTAAAAGACCAAATACCAAGTCCGAAACCTTGGTGTACTGATACACTCGGATCTGATTTTCAGCAGTCATATCAAATCAATCACCAAAACAGCCTTCTACCAGCTGAAGAACACATCCAGAGTGAGAGGTCTCATGTCCCAAACAGATCAGGAGAAGCTGATCCATGCTTTTATGTCTAGTAGACTTGACTATTGTAATGGTCTGACAGGACTGCCCCACAAGAGCATTAAACAGCTGCAGCTCATTCAGAATCATTCAGAATGCTGCAGCTCTGGTTCTTACTGACAGAGATCAGAGCATATTACTCCAGTTCAGAAGACTTTACACTGGCTCCCAGGCAGCTATAGAATATACTTAAAAGTTCTGCTACTGGTCTATAAATCACTGAACTTATTCTGTAAGGACTTTGAATTATTTAAATCCTTTACTGATCTTAACGCTGTTGCATTATACTGCACTGTGTTTTAAATTAACCTCTGTTTATGCATTTTCATGATTTAAATGCTCTTTGTTCTTTGTTTTTAAATGTTTAACTTTTAATCATGTAAACCACATTGAGCCTTGTGTATGAAATGTGCTGTATAAATAAATAAAGCTGCCAAAAACATACCAGAAACATTTTACCTTAATATTTGTTCAGAAACATAGGACACAGTTTTTTTTCAAACATCCTTTTTATTTAACAAACAAAAATCAGTTTCAACAGGGCCAACAGTGCCTAGGGGCTGGTCATCTTTTAAGTGAATGGCTGAGAGAAGGCAGGCTGCTGGGAGGACACACACTCCATGACTCCTGAGAGAGAGAAAGAGAGAGAGAGAGATGCCAGACAACAGAGTAGAAATAACATGTTATTGACATTTTTGACATTATTGACTTTTCCTGACCCTCCAATATTCAACCCCTAGATTGTGAAGTAGGTAACAGCACTACATACCAATTACAATTTTCCTTCTTTTCTCAATTGCCTGCCAATTCCTCTTTGAAACTCCTCCACTTCACTGAAATAGTAAATGGACAAGAAAATAATCACTGCTGGGTTAACAGAAATATTGGAAACACTTAAAAATGGTACATTTTTGAACTACTTAATTAAGGTATTAACTAATATTAGCAAATAGTTGATAAAGATTTACCTCTGATGATAAACGGGACCAGAGAGGAAGACCTGTTCAGCCTCCTGCAAGGACAAATTCTGCAGCACAGACAGGCCATATATGATGGCCTTCCAAAAGAGAAAGGTTACTTCAAAACTACAGAACAGCAAACCATTATACACTGGTCCATACACAAGTAGCACCATTGTAGCCATGCTGTTTACATAGGCTTTGAAAGTACAGGAACATGAACAAATACATAACATCGTTAGACCTACCTCTGGAAATAGAACACCCAAGATGAACTGCACTTCATCCGTGAAGCCCAGTTGTGTTGGTGTTCTATGCAGTACTGCCTTCAGAAAGGCAAACGGGATGTCCTGTTGTTCCTCACTGTCAAGGTAGACAGGCACCTGGAACGAGTACTTCAGAGGAAACCACTTAGAAGGCTTCCTGTTGAGCACACCCTATTGGCAAACCAAGACACAGGAACAATTACTTTGTGGGAATTGGGTCTTTGAGCCTATTGTATGATAGTTGTTAATCACTGAACAGGCAGTCAATGTCAGTTACATTAAATACATGCATACATTTAAGATAAAAATACAATAAATGAGCTGCATAGTTAAATATGTCTGTTGATGATATTCCTCACAAATGCTCTGGTGATTAATTTCTGTGAGTCAGTCAGTAATAAGATAATGTGAACCACCAAATGCTGCTCAGCCCCCACTGACTGTAAAATGAAGTCCACAAGTCGCTTTTCCTCTGCAGTGCGGTCAATGACAGCCTGCATGTGATCTGCGGTGTGGTGGTGGAGGTTGTTGGTGCCACTGCCGGTGTGGTGGTGGAGGTTGTTGGTGCCACTGCTGGGGTCGTGGTGGAGGTTGTTGGTGCCACTGCCGATGTGGTGGAGGTTGTTGGTGCCACTGCCGGGGGCGTGGTGGAGGTTGTTGGTGCCACTGCCGGGGGCGTGGTGGAGGTTGTTGGTGCCACTGCCGGGGGCGTGGTGGAGGTTGTTGGTGCCACTGCTAGTGTGGTGGTGGAGGTTGTTGGTGCCACTGCTGGTGTGGTGGTGGAGGTTGTTGGTGCCACTGCCGGGGGCGTGGTGGAGGTTGTTGGTGCCACTGCCGGGGGCGTGGTGGAGGTTGTTGGTGCCACTGCCGGGGGCGTGGTGGAGGTTGTTGGTGCCACTGCCGGGGGCGTGGTGGAGGTTGTTAGTGCCACTGCTGGGGGAGTGGTTGCCAGAGATGGAAGACTGTCACTGTGCTTCTTCTTGCACAAATCCAGATGTTTAATAAAATCTGGCTTGCGTAGAAGTGTTACACCACAGTAGACACAATGATAGTGGAGCTGAAGCCGACATTCCAGTCCACATCTGTGAATGGTATATCCTTAAACATAAGAGCAAAATATCATCAGTATTTTATTACAAAATGTCACTTATAAACACAAAATTTGAATTCAAGTATGAAGTTGCAGCAACCATGTAACTACAAATATTTGCAAACTTTACCTTCATGGCAAACAGCCCGGTTGAAATGGTTGTCCAAATGTTCTCTGCACTTACTCAACTTTGTTGGGCTAAACAAAGTTGGGCTGCAGAAGTGTTACGGCTGGTGATTGTGACCCAAGTGCACAGCAATGAGGAGACATAGGTTCAGGTAACGCCCGTGGGCGTATTTATTGATAGTCTTTGTGTGGGGATAGGAGTAGGTGAGTCTAGGTGGCTCCGCAGGTTGGCTCAGCTGAACTTGGATCTCCAGAGACTGCAGAAGAGAGGAGAGGCAGGGTCAGTGGAAAAAAAAGAACAAAGACTGCAACTGCATGAAGCTAGCAGCTTGGCAAGAGCTGTGAAGCTAAATAATTCTACTACAACTCTAGAGAGCTAAACTGTAGGCTGGCCTGTACTTTACCATACGTGTTGACAGGTGAAGCTCTGGCGTAGAGTGAAGTGCAGACTGGGCTCTTGTACTGGCAGCAGTTGATTGTGGATGGCAGACAGGTGCGGAGATTGGTGAGGGAGAGCAGGTGTGCTGAGCTGAGCCATGGAGCAGTCAGTGAAGGGGGAGGGGTGGATGTGAAGGTGAGGAGGAGCGAGCCGTAACAAGAAGGGACAGTGAAAATGAAGACAGCATGTCTTGCATCTGTCCAGTTGGGGCAAGGTTCGCCCTTTCTGTATTGCAATGTGAACCTTAAAAAGAGAGTGCCTATTTAGTTAAATGTAATATTTTTACACCGTTTTCAAGACATAAAATAGGCCTAAACCTAATAATGGACAAAAATATATTTCTGATCTTCCCCGGATTAGCTTAATTTCTGTCCACAAAATCTCTAAATACAGTATAGATAACAGAATAATATAGGCTAAATGTAAATACTGATATAAACATACATGAGATGTAATATGATATATAATGTAGTGTTATGTAAAAGATTATACGTCACTCGGTGGTTATCTTTGGTCTACTTTATTAACTCGGTGATTACACAACACAGGTATGATCGAACTGCTATATCGTGGACTGGTGTTACTACCTTAAAGGTCCGGCTCCAGTTCCTACGCTCTGTGTAACACCATTACAACACATACAATACATATATAATACATTAACTGTTAGCATGAAGTAGGCTACACTGCCAATATGCATTTCTGCCATGTCATTTTAGAAAATGTTAAGTTTCATGCATTCAATCAATAAAGTATGTCTGTCTTATGAAAACGTAACGTCAGCCTTATAACGTTACGTGTTTTTCTCACATCATCCGCTTAATCATTTTTTATGTTTAATTTAATGCACATGCTAAAACTCTTCGTCACTTCGGTTTCATTAAACAAAATGTACGGTCTAACAGTTCATTTCCAACAAGCTAACATTAGCTATTAGCTACCTATTCGCTTAACCTAGATGACTATGACGTGCCCTTCAGACTATCATGGCAAATAGAGTCACATCATATCAAACGTAACACATTAAAACATTGATTTTGCTGTCGAATCAACAGAATAGTTTCATGATATTAAACAAATAATTCACGTTCAATACTCACACTCCGGTCGTCGTCCATCATGGATGTACTCCTCGTGGTGTATGTAAGTGGGAAGACAGTACACCGTCCAGTTGGTGGCGCTGCCGCTGTCGCACATTCTTGAGGGGCGCAGATCTGCGGTTGCCGCACATTCCTGAGGGGCGCAGATCTGCAGTCGTGAATCTGCAGCCTCCGGGTCTGCAGACACCCCCCCTCCTCGTCCCACGAGCTGGGCATATCTAGTGATGGCCGAACGAGGCTTCATTGGAGCTTCGACACTTTTTACAAAATTGCTCGAAGCTCCAATTACACAGTGCTCGAGGCCCCCATCTAGTGGTCATTAAAATGAAGTGCAATCGAGACGTGTTATTCAATGCTTCATGGATTGGTTGGGTTTACACAGATGATTGTATGTTTGTCGTGGACACAATGATATTACTTATAATAATCACAATAATTATGTTATAAAACATTTAAATATTGTTGCTACATTAATAAAATGTGCTCCACAAGTAAAGACTGATGTCATTTCACATGGGGTTGCAGCAGCGGAACAAATCAGTGCCGGGCCGGGGGAGGGGCACATGACCGGGCCCTTTAAACCCAATAAAGCTCATGATAATGTAACCTATTTTTTGGGCAGACAGCTTAGAGTCAATTTATGTTTCTTCCGGTTTAGCATTTACAGTGTATATGTGGGCTGCTTATTTTGGAGGGGTTGAGCGGAAGTGTATGTTTTTGTGTGCTGCAATTGACGAAAAAACGAGAAGTGAAGAAGAGTAATAAGAGAGCGCACGTCCTGTTCAACAGCGGAGCCACCGTGTTTTTATTTTATAGTCTGTATAGGCGTCCATACGCTCAGTCACATTGGTGGCAGCAGTCACAACAATAAATCGCTTTACAACATGCTCATGCCCACAACAGCGGGGCTTACAAGCATTACCACATTTTTGACACACGGTTATGTTAATCAAACGGACATGAAGTAACAAACCGAGAGAACAACAAAAACATAATAATAATAATAGGTGTGATTTATATAGCGCCTTTCACAAACCCAAACAATGACTATAGCGATTGTTTGAATTGCTACCTGTAAATCTGGCTCCCTGACTGTGCTGTCAGTACTATTGGCGGACCTGAATCACTAACATCTTCATCTCCAGGAGGACGAACAAAATATGTGTCCACTTTTTTTTAAATTTAGCATTTCCTTGCTCTCTTTTTTCCTTTTCTTTGCACTTTGTCGCTCCACTTGTATGTCCCGGGCCCCTCTGGGCCGGGGGAGTACCGCCCTCCCAGCCCCCCGTAAGCTCCGCCCCTGTGGGGTTGGTACAAATAAAGATTATAATATGGATTTGGGCAAAGTATGTTTTAAGGTTCATTGGTTAATGGGTTCTTTTCTTTATATGAACTGCCACTCATGTTTACCTCAGTTGTAAATGATCCACCTACTCTAGATCCACCTAGCTTGTTCTCTGTTGACAAGAGGACGATTGATGACGTTTTTACCCGGAATACATTTGGCGCCAATATCGGCGTTCCACTTGTAAATTTGCACATAGTAAAGTTAACTGTGAGAGTGAAAATGAAGCCAGTCATGATGCAGCACAGCATTTTATTAAATATTTAACACTTAACGACATGACTAAAGTCAGTCCTTGTAAAGTTTTTACCAACCATGACTCATCCTGACTGGGCACAACCTATAGATCCGGTAGTTGTGCACACGAAGCTACTCCAGCCCGCCTGTGGGAGGTGCTGTTTATATCATATTGGAATAAAATGGTACTGCATTTGTTTCAATGATTATGGCAGTTTAGAGGATTGCCTCCCCTTCCTAACTGGTCTGGTATAGGGGCCCGGGGCGAGGGAAGGGTTCCCCTCCCCTCTTCTTCCCGGGCCCCTCTGGGCCGGGGGAGTACCGCCCTCCCAGCCCCCCGTAAGCTCCGCCCCTGTGGGGTTGGTACAAATAAAGATTATAATATGGATTTGGGCAAAGTATGTTTTAAGGTTCATTGGTTAATGGGTTCATGGGTGCGTAGGTAATGAGACTGTGCTTGAAAGACACGGTAGTGACAGTTCTTGTGTAACTTTTTATGAGTTTTTATTTAAATAACAGTTTCTCCACAGTTGTGGGATTCAAACGGTTTCTTCTTTTGCATACGATTTCCCCGGCCTTGGAAAAAAACACGTTCACATGGGACAGATGATGCTGGGGTACACAAAGAAGGTCTTGCGACTTTGTGTAGGTTGGGGTATATTTCTTTGTGAGTCGACCAGTATGTAAGCGGGTCTTCAGTTCTGTCAATTGGTGGATCAGCCAGGTACCGGTCCACTTCATCTATCGCATCGGCTGTTGCGCTTTGCGTTCTCCAGGCTCGACTGGCGCTTTCATCCAAAAGACTCCAAAGGTGAACTCCCGAAAAATATTGAAGACCGTTATCACCACAAATGTAATTAGTCATTATTGATTCATAATAGAAGGAATAAGTAAAAAGACACCTGAGGAGACTGCTGCTGCTGCTGGTGGTGGTGTTGGTGGAGGATGCGGCTGAGCTGGTGCATGTGAAGTGGTGGGCTGCTGAATCTGCTGCTGCTGGCCATTGTTTATGTTCTTACTTTTGTGCACTCTGATATGAGGCAGTCTTTGACACCGGGTGCCACTCTTTGATTGTTGAACCCAAATAGTTTGAATCGTGGATCCACCAATGCAGCGACTGCGAGTGAATTGTTTTTTTCTTTATTGTGCAGTCTTTCCATCAGGCATTTTACCAGGTATCGTGCCAAATCTTGGGGGTTTTGAGTTGAGGAGACATTTGCTCTGTTGTGTCTCAACACTCTGGATAGGGGGATTACCTTCAACCCCGAAACCCTCTTCTCCTCTGACAGCTCCACTGTCACCTCCTTGAATGCATTCAGCAGCTGAAATGATAGAAAAATACATATTGTCTGAATGCATAAAGTGTGTGGTGAACTTGATTTCATTGTGCAGTCTAGTATGATGCTCTGAGTGAGTAAACCTTCCTACAATAAACCAGCTAGATAGGATTCTATGACAATTATTTCTGTGGCTTTCTATTGTATACCTTGATGCATTCTCCTGTTATTTCATGCTGCTGGTTGGTCAGCGGAGTCACGTCTGTATTGACTGAGGCTAATGCTAATGCCACTGATTCTCTCCTCATACAGACGCTGAAGCATATCCAACGTTCTGTTCCAGCGTGTATTCACCCCCAACTGGCTCAGCCTCTCTTTAGCAGTTGTACTTGTCTTGAAAAAACTCACACTGTCTCAACTAAATTGAGACAGTGTACAATGCTTTTGGACTGCCTCAAGTTTAGCCTGTTTACTGATGCAATCATGTTGCTTGCCGAGTCAGTCACAAGGCATCGTACTCTGTTAGTCAGGCCCCACTCCGCTATTATTGATGAAATTTCAGCTGCAATATGGGCTGTAGTGTGGGTCCCGGGAAAAGGTTTGGCCCCCAGAAGAAGAGTGGACAGCTGGTCATGTGTGTTGATATAGTGGCAGGTTACAGCCAGATACGCCTCCATATTAATAGAGGTCCACATATCTGAGGTGAGGCTCACAGTCTGCACACCTTGGAGCTCAGCTCTGGCCTCCTCATATTTGGCAAGCACCAGGTTCTTAACAGCCTTCCTTATTGGAAGAGTGTATGTGGGGTCCAGTTTGGCCACAAGCTCTTCAAATCCAATATCCTCCACCACAGAGAACGGCTGAGAATCCTTGATGATGAAGTTAACAACTGCATCATTGAGTTCTCATCATTGAGTTGCTTTCTATTGCCTGAAAATATATTGTACACAATACAACCCATGAGGTTACATACAAAATATGTGCATTGATACATAAATGTATCGCAGGCACAAGTAATCCTTTATAAATGTCAAACATAGGCCTACTGGAGTTAGTGGCAACAGCTGGTTGTGGCCTGTCCTCGGGCGCCGGTTCCCTCTCTCTTCCATGCTTGGCCCTCAAATGTCTTAGCATGGATGAGGAGTTGTTGCTGTATGACAGCCTCACAGACAGACAGACAGACAGACAGACATACTTTAATGATCCCTGAGGGAAATTGCATTTGTTACAATACTCCAGGGAAAAAAGAAGAGACAGACACTCTATGTATAGTAGAGTGTTAGAATATATAAATATTTAATATACACCTATGTAAAATATAAACCCATGTAATACAATACACAAAAAATATATATAAAAATATAAAAAATATACATAAATGTACATACATTCAGGCATACACTAAGAGGTAATAGCATACACAAAGATGTAGCACGTTGGATTTTATCGTGGTAAAAATGACCAGTTATGCAATATGAATAACCTGTTATCCAGCAGAAACTAAGATGAAAGTGACAAATTGTACAGTTTGATAACCACAGGCAGGAATGATTTCCTATGTCACTCTGTGGTGCATCTCGGTGAGAGGAGTCATCTGCTGAAGGTACTCACACAGCATACACTGGACCTGTGAAACAATCCGTTAGAAAGGAGCCTAAGGAGTTTTCTAATGTCAATACAGGTGAAATGAAAATAACCCATACCTTATTATCCGACAACCATTGGCAACTGTCAACTGTCCCATACACGGGACCTTTTCCTGGATGGCTCCATCTGTCGATAGATCTATCTATCTATCTATATCTATATGTATCTATTATCCTGTATTTATGTTCCTCAGGGGTCAGTTCTTGGACCCCTTCTGTTCAGTCTATATATGCTGCCTTTGGGTCAAATTCTGCAGAACTCTAATGTAGACTATCACAGTTATGCAGATGACACGCAGATATATCTAGCACTGTCCCCAGATGACTACAGTCCAATACAGTCATTGTGTCACTGCTTAGAGCAAGTAACAAATTGGATGAACCAAAATTTCCTTCAATTAAATCAGGACAAAACTGAGGTAATTGTTTTGGGCAATAAAGAGAAGAGGATTGCCCTCAGTAAACATCTCGAGTCACTCTTTCTATAAACTAGGGACCAAGTCTGAAACCTTGGCGTGCTCATAGACTCAGATCTGACCTCCAGCAGTCATATCAAATCAATCACCAAAACAGCCTTTTATCAGCTTAAGAACATATCCAGAGTGAAGGGTTTTATGTCTCAAACAGACCAGGAGAAGTTGATTCATGCTTTCATCTCAAGTAGACTCGACTACTGTAACGGCCTTCTGACTGGACTCCCACAAAAAAGCATTAAACAGCTGCAGCTCATTCAGAACGCTGCAGCTCGAGTGTTGACCAGAACAAAGAGATCAGAGCACATTACTCCAGTTCTAAAGTCTTTACACTGGCTCCCAGTCAGCTATAGAATATATTTTAAAGTTCTGCTACTGGTCTACAAATCACTGAATGGTTTAGGTCCAGAATATATGAATGACATGTTAGTAGAATATAAACCCAGTAGGGCTCCGAAATCTACTGACTCAGAAGGTCAGATAGTTGAGCCCAGAGTTCAAACTAAACACGGTGAAGCAGCTTTTAGCTGTTATGCTGCACACAACTGGAACAAACGCAATTGTATGTATTGGGTCTTATTTTTATTTCTCAAATTACATGTTTTTATGTTCCCAAATCTCACTGTTAACTGTTTGTTTTATGTAAAGCACATTGAGTTGCCATTGTGTATGAAATCTATCTGTCTGTTTATCTAAATATTCAATCTGGTATAACACTACTAACTCTCAAAGCAACGCACTGAAACACAAAACCAACCTACTCTGCAATTTTTTTTTCAAATGAATGTCACTAAATAGAGTCCAACTAAGTATATATACTGTATATTAATTCATTATTGTTCTGAAAGTGTTGTTTGTTGTTGTGTTTACCCTCGTGTCAGCAAACAGTGTGTTTCTACTCTTTAACAAGTTGTCTATGTCCCTTTGTGATGTCCCAAAGAGAGAGACTGCTGTCCTCGGAACTGGAAGAAGTTTCAAAACCACTGTTACATTGTCTCCACCTCAACTAAAAACTGGAGTGAGAGTAAGAATGATTGTGAGAGTCGGCGAGCGTACCTGGTGACCATAACAAGTGATGCAGAACAGGTGGAAGCTTATGGAGGTATGGAGCTCAGTGCATGAGTGGAGAACGATACAAAGTTCCAGTGGACCACCACCAATGAACCTGCATGTGTTCAGAAAGTCAACTGGACACAACATGTTAATTCCTGCAGGCAGGAGCTCAGCCGGCACTCCATCGGAGTGTGACATAGTCAAGTTAGGTTATACTAAATAGTCTGGAGAACGGAGGAGAGACGCAAGGTTCAACGGATACAAAAAGATTTTTTTTTTTTTTTTTTGCGTCAATGTGAAACACAGTGTACAGCAATTTGTGGATCCACAAGTGTGCAAGGTGTCTGCCTAATCAGGCTATCTTGCTTACCCCGACGAATGCCCTACCCTAAACTTGTTCCACAGCCATCAACAAAATATAAACTTGACCAAACAAAAGAAAATAACACTGCACACACATGCAACAAAAAAAAAGGGATTACACCACTAGAGGGGGATACATTCAGTCACCAGCAGGGGAAGAAGCCAGCAAGCGACAGAGCCACCAACACTTGTTTTAACATACAATTCATACAAACAAAATAAAACATACACAATGACAAACAACGAGCAGCACCCAACCACCACTACATGCACTAGCATCCACCCGCACGCACTCTCACACACATTCACAAGCAGGCACCCCGAGCCAAAGCCCCAAGCAAGGAGTCCAGCTAGCTGTGGCTAGTAGCCACTTGACGGCTAGCAGAGATTGGACGAGCAGGCCGGGGAGACGGAGAGACAGGCTCACGACCGCTGGGAGATTGGGCCGCACAAGCAAAGGGGAACAGAACAGCAACCACACGAAATGCCACAGACCCTGAGGGAAGTGCATAGTCATTACAAGGATCACATTGTTATTCATATAATTGACTAGTGGACGAACACGACTGATCGAGAGAGAGAGAGAGAGGGATACAGAGAGGGATACAGAGAGCCGGGACCCAGACAGAGGACTGACGCGTCCAAGTACTATGAACACAGCAACATAACTCTACATTAAGCCACCTTGCAAATGAATCCACGTCTATTCAAAGAAAGGCGTCAACAGCCTACCTGAATGCGAGGTCAGCAAGTACGCGCTCACCACGTTGAGCCCAAAAGTATACAGCCGTGTTACGATCCCGGATGAGCAGCACGCCACCGTGGCTGTAACGTTCTGCAAGACGGTGCAGGAGGGACAAGAGACGAGAAAATCTAAAGAGTGGTCCCAGCAAGAAAAGGGCGAATGACTTCTGTGAAACCTGCGCCCCATTTATTCAGCACCTGCTGCTAATTTCCTACTTAGAGTAGGCGGGGCGGGGGGAAGAGCCAATCACCCAATCAGTGAACGCTCTTCCTGTTACATGAGCTCTATGGGAGGCGTCTGTGCTGCCCTGCCAACGCCTGTGGTGTCCACCTGAGATAATGATCTAGAGAGAGATCGTCATTTACTGTCCTCTTACCTGACTTGTTTGGCCAGAAAACGTTTACCTTTTGCAGTGATTCCTGAGTAGAACTTAGAAAAGATGCAAGCCTAAATCTTTTTCTTGGGAAAACTGTTAGCTACCTGCCCAGCTGATGTAGCAGGCTGAATAGTGCCAGAAACACACAGAAGCGGAGGCAGAACAGGCCTTAAGCATCTCGCGGGGGGGGGGGGGAGGGAGGGGGGAGGTGCTGGTGGAGAGGGTGCTCTGGGTCATGTAAGATTATGTGGGCCTCACGGGTCACAATACAGGTGATATAGTCTGATTGCTTGGGAATGGTGAGTCCAATTACTTTACATTTTGAAAAGCCTATTTCTACTGTATAGTTTCCAGGCTATTAGCCCACAATCTGGACTGTGGCCTTTTACATGTACATTTACCCCTTTTCTGCACTACCACCACTGCACACACTACCATAGCACCTTACAATCATGTTTCACAGGGTCAGTCCCTATCAGGCATTGTAATCACTTCACATTCTTTTATGTTTCTGTGAGTGATACTGTTCTCTGTGGGTGAAATATGTGTGTGTATGTACAAGGCTAAAATGACTGGATGTCTACAATTTCCCTCGGGATGAATAAAGTATCTATCTATCTATCTATCTATTCATCCATCCATCCATTTTCCTGCCGCTTATCTGGGGTCGGGTCGCGGGGGCAGCAGCCTAAGCAGGGAAGCCCAGACTTCTCTCTCCCCAGCTACTTCGTCCAGCTCCTCCTGGGGGATCCCGAGGCGTTCCCAGGCCAGCCGAGAGATATAGGGCTCTAATTTCGCAGACCAGGCGCAAGCGAAGCGCACCCACGCTGCGCTTCGCCTGCGCCCCGCCAACGGGGCGTGTCCGGCGCGTTTAGCAATTTTCGTGCCAGGCGCAGTCTAAGCGCAGCCTCCGTCCTTCCCACCAGCGCAAGTGGCAAAGAAGGAGGAGAGAGGGCGTGAGTGGGTTTAACACAACTGAGTGAAATTTTCACCAATCAAAGGAGCTCCTCTCCTTGCCTTCAAATGCGCCGCGGGAAAAAAGCCGAGCCGAGACGAGAGAAGCCGAATATATACTCACTATCTGATTTTCGAGGCTGTTTGTGGTTGGCTTAGAGATGTGAAGTTGTTAGTTTGCATCCCACTTTCAGCTGTGTTGATTAAGTCAGGTTGAGTTCCCATTATGCGTGAGAAACGTCTTTGATCTGCCGTCAGATGCGAGGACATGTGGGACAATCAATATAGATATCAATTTATGTGCAGATTCAGGTAGTTGCATTAAATTGTGGTTGTTGTGATTATTTATTGCATTGAAATGTGCCTGACCTTCTGGAAACCTGCCCGTGAGGCAGGTTTCCATCTCAGCGCAGACCGGTCTACCAAATTGCCAAATACGCTGCGCGCGGTGTTGCGCCGGTCGAAATTACCACTGCGCGGGCTGCGACACCCTGCGCTTCGCCTGCGCCTGTCACGAAATTAGAGCCCATAGTCTCTCCAGCGTGTCCTGGGTCTTCCCCGGGGTCTCCTACCAGTGGGATGTGCCCTGAACACCTCACCAGGGAGGCGTCCGGGAGGCATCCTAACAAGATGCCCGAGCCACCTCATCTGGCTCCTCTCAACGCGGAGGAGCAGCGGGTCTACTACGACGGATCCGCGCAGAGTCCGCATTACTGCAGACGCTGCGCCGATCCGCCTGTCGCCCGCTCCATCCTCCCCTCACTCGTGAACAAGACCCCGAGGTACTTGAACTCCTCCACTTGGGGCAGGATCTCATCCCCGACCCGGAGAGTGCACTCCACCCTTTTCCGGTTGAGGACCATGGACTCGGATTTGGAGATGCTGATTCTCATCCCGGCCGCTTCGCACTCGGCTGCGAACCGCTCCAGCGAGAGTTGGAGGTCACGGTCTGATGAAGCCAACAGGACCAAATCATCCGCAAAAAGCAGAGACCCAATCCTGAGGTCACCAAACCGGACCCCCTCAACGCCCTGGCTGTGCCTAGAAATCCTGTCCATAAAAATTATGAACAGGATCGGTGACAAAGGACAGCCCTGGCGGAGTCCAACCCTCACTGGAAACAAGTCCGACTTATTGCCGGCAATGCGGACCAAGCTCTGACACCGGTCATACAGGGAACGGACAGCCCGTATCAGGGGGTCTGAAAGATTCAGACATCATGGACATTTTGGACCAGGTACATCTAGATCATCAAAAGTATCAAGGAAACTTGTTAGTTTCCTTGGTTGCTTAGAGGGTGTCACAGTACCCCTTTCTATTAAAGATGCATCATCCGGATTAGCTTAGCTCCAGCGCCGGTAGCTAAGAGGAGCAATAGCGTGCCTCCGCTGGCAGCAGGTAGATGAACTAAACAAATCACTGAACGCTTCTGTTTATTTACCAAGTTATGTTATGCTCGTTATTTCTGGCACATGTTATTTTGGAACCAAATGCATACCGGTTGGAAACCGCATGGGATGTTAACAAGATGTCAGTGACTATAAGGAGCAGAAGAGAGGTTGCTGTGAAGATCCAAAACCGTATAGATTTGAACCAGAATAAGCAGAGGAGCACCTGGATGTTTTGGAAGGGGAGCTGGTGAGGAGAGAGGCTGAGGCTGATGCACTGAGTGGATACGTGGGAAAAAGTTTCAATAACTGCCGGTTGAGTGACAACAGCTGGAAAATCGTCACTCGTTTTAACACAATCTGTTGTACTGTCCTCTTCGCCTGATATGTCAAACCTTCCAATCAATGGCAGCTCCCGGTCTACTCAAAGGCACTGGTTTTCTGTCGGCAGGTGGACAAGCCCCACATCAACACCGCTAATAACTCTCTCCTAGTCCCCAGGCTCTTAACCAGCCTCTCTCCTCTCCCGCTCTCCTTCCAAAACATGTAGTTTCTCCTCCGCGGTTTAAATCCATACAGTTCTGGATCTTCACTGCAATCCCTCTTCTGCTCCATATAGTCACCGACATCTTGTTTAAAAACTGAAAAGCCCATCTGCGAAAGTTTGTGTATGCCCGCTGTGCCCTTTCCTACCAGTATGTATGTATGTATGTATGTGGTTCTACAATGACACAATGTGCCAAAAATCACGAGCGCAACATAATGTGGTAAATAAACGAGCACACAAGCGTTTGGTGATTGGTTTAGTTTTATCTTCTTGCTGTAAGCGGAGGCAGGCTACATATTCCCCTTAGCTACCGGTGCTAGAGCTAAGATAACCCGGATGAGCGACCTGTGCCCCTAACTTCATTAAAAATGCACGCACAGTTAAAGGGAAGGTTTCTGTTGCCTTATATTGAGCCGGTGAGTGAGGCAAAGTGCTAAAAATTTTAAATATTCCGTTAAGTTTTAGGAGCAAGGACACCCGTCTTCAGAGATTTTGAAGATTAAATTAATCAAGATTTTATTGTCCTAGACTGAGGACATTCATCTTCGAAGGGAGTGTGTCCTGAAAGCCCTCATCATCTTCCTCGGCGAGGATGCAGATGACCTGATCAAGGAATATCGTGTAAGTTTCTACAACAATTTACATGTCAGTCATCTCAGACATTTCTGACATTTTTGTCAAATATAATTAATGAAACCTGGTTGGATTGACTACATGTTATATTCATAATATATGTAGTGATTCTTGTGTAGAGCTACTGGTGAAAAGGTTAGTCTAGAGTCCTGCAAATCATCAAGACACAAAGTACTTTGACCCTGTCACGATACCAGGCTTGGCCGATAATGAGATGTGTGGCTGAGCCTATAAAAGGCTCCAATCCATATAGCACTATTCAGTGACATGAAGTTGATGTGATTTTGCAGTTGTCTTTTAATGTGAGGCGTGAATAAATGTGCAAAGTGACGACGGTAATGTTTTCTGTCATGTACTCTGGACCAGAGGACGTTCACCAAGGGACCAAGGGACCTGGAGCATCTCACTGTGGCAGTGTTTGTCATTCGAAAGGATGGGGAAGGACCGCAGGAGCCACCAGAAGACATGGGCATTGTCATCGAGGGCGTGAAGGTGTTGCATGGACTGACTTCAGTTGCCTCAGCTTGTGCCCTGCTTCTAGGTTTGCTATATGCACTTAACCTAGCTTATCCCAAACCCCTTCATTTTACTTTCGAAGTGCTCCAGAAGATCATCATGCAGCTTGATCAACACAAGATGTCCCCAAAGTCCAAAATCTGTATGGCAGACTTCAAAGCTTGCAGTAATGACACACATCACAATTGATTCCCTTTCTGTACTCAAAAATGGCCTAGGGAAGAACAATGTTAAGACATGTGAAACTCGAGCCTCTTTGGGTGTTTTTGCCTTTGTGTGTTTTTAAAGAGACAACCGAGAGACAAATATTCTTCAAACCACAAGATGATAAACATTGATTTTATTGCAGGTTTTTGGAGGAGCAGGAGTTTTTCTTCAAACATGTTTCCTTAATTTTCTCGGGAAAGGTTGAGCTTGGAGCTCAAATACCTTACTGAGTTGTTAATGTGTTATCAAGTGTTATCAATAGTTATGCACACTGTTTGTCCGATTTTAAATCGTAATTCATATATACTTTTATTTCTTTTTTTAAAGTAAAAAAACAACCTGTAAGTCATTACATTTAGAAACTAACTTACAGGATTTTCTTTTTTCAACAACTGGCGGCTGCCAGAATCATTGAAAAGGGCTAAAGTACACTACAAACTGGTTGCCGAAACTGAAGAAAGGCCTTTTATTTTGTGGCAGAGTGGCTCCACTCACTCCTAATTTTTGGTACTTGGGGTGTATTAAATCATTGTGGCTTTCCACCTCTGCTCCCCGCCCACTGTGCGTCATCAATTTTGGCCACGGGGCGGTCCCGTAATCATTATAGGTTGGTGAGAATCGTTTCAGGTGTGTGTCTTCTCCAGGGCAGATTCTGACTTGGGCAGTGTGGCTTGGTCTGGCGTGGCTGTCGCGGGGCCTAGTGGAGCGCAGTTTACTTTTCATACCGGTAATAGTCGGCCAGTTGTTGGGCTGGAGGTTGCAGCTGCGGGAGCACTGCTTCAGCGTGGTGTGCATGTGTGGCGGTCCAGTCGCGGCACGGCGTGCGGTGTGTGTCTCCTCATTTTGCATCCTCAGGTATGTCTCCCGATGGTATTAGTATGGCTGGGCATCGATATTATATAGTAGGGTGGCTTATTTATGCTTGGCTTCGCAGTGTTGGCTTATTTGCCGACTGAGGCTGGGAGCGGGGAAGCGTGGCCGTCAAGCCGGTGCGTAATTGTCCATGCGTTGCGTGGTATCCACTTTCGAAGGTAGGCTGTTTCATCTGTTTACTGCCCTTGTGTACCTGTGCCTTTTCTGGCTGGTTGTATGACTCTGCACCTCTGATCTGTTAACAGTTAAAACTGCATCGGTGGTGCGCCCCTCCTGTGCCGGAGGAAAGAAGCCTCCACGTCCTGCCAGTGGCTTATCTGCCGAAGCGGGCCTTTACATCGTTAGGGTCTCTACTGCTGTTCTGTCTGGACTGGTTTTTATTAGCGCCGGTTGCCAGTTTAATCATTGTTAATTTTTCTTTTCTGTCTTTGTGTGTGTATAGACTCCTATAGTGTGAGTCCCCATCTCCGTGTTGTATTGCCTAATATTGCTTTTCTTTTTTTTCTTTGTGGGACAGGAGCTGTTGGTGCTGCTGGTGCGAGTGGCTGGCTGATTTGGTGGTGGTCGTCCCCTTCACTTTCCTGTACAATAGTGCACCTGGGTGTCAACAATTTGTGTGGTTTTTCACGTGTGGTGTAGCATAAGGAACCCTTCCCCTTTCCCCGTCAGCAAGTCATCTCGCCCGGTGAGCCCTCAATCTCCTGTATCCCTGTACTTTAAAAGCAATACAGCAACAATTTGAATGAAAATACGGATTGTGTAATATCGTGTGGATTGTGAGTCATATTGACAACCTGTGCTAAAATATTTTTAGAGAACCACTTTGTGAGCAATAAATGTATCTTTTTGGGATCACGTCCAGTGCCTGTGTCTTTCGAACCTGTGTCCTGTAGTTGACCGTCGACTACTTGCTATACTAATTCCTTGGGGCGAAATTCCCCTAGGTGGCGTTGTCGGGTTTTCATTTAATTATAAAGTAGATAAATCTCGTAGCCTTGCCACAATTTATTTTATTTTTATATATTTTTTGTTACTACTGTGTACTGTGTGCTTTTGCTGGTAAAAACTGGTTCTATATGGGAAAGATTTTGCTTGCCCAAACTGTTTTGCACTTTTTATGCATTAGTCTTGTGATTGTTAAAATGCATATTTGTTAAAATGGAATTGTACTTTAAGCTATCCTGGACGAGTGACCTTTTTCGACTGCTACATCAAAAATGCATGCAGTTACAGGAATAGTTAGGCAATTCAAAATGTCTAAAATCTACATTTGTAGTCTAAACTGTAATGCATGTTGTGCATATGTGTTCAATGAAAAATAATTTAAACTGTATATGTTGGAAGATGTCGGCATATTGTGTTTTATACTTTCATATAATAAAGTAAAATGTGATTGAAGAAAATGTGATATTTTTTTGAAAGCCAACTTACATTTTTAATTGTAAAAAAAGTATTTTATTATGTTGAGCAAACTTACATTTCACATTACGGTTACTATAAAAATATTCTTAACCTCAAGTCAGAATATTGGGTTCGAAGGAAGCAGTATTTTACTTTAGGATATAGCAAAAAATTTAGTTGGAAAACAAGGACATTTTAATTTGTTGTGCATTCATTTTAAGTTTGATTGATGCAAATTGTTTACTTGAAAACTAACATATCAGTAATTCGATCTGACTTAAAATAATTGGGTTAGTCTAACTTGCTATTTTTATTTGAATAAACTTATTTAATTTATGTGTTACCAATTGAAGTAATTCAATTAAGTTGATCCAACTATTTTCTTTTTACAGTGTTGCTAGCGCGTTAGACATCCCAGGGCTCGTAGCCCTGCTGCTGACCAGCACGTCACCAACACGGTACTGTGAACCAAAGACTCTAGAGCGGAGCTTTGCTGTAAACGTGCCAAAACTCACACAAGTTGCTATGGAAACACGGTTTTTGATGGTTACGGTGCGTGTGTGAAGTGGCTGACTGCTGTTTGATGAGCGTGTCAAAATGAGCAGTGAACCTTCAAAGAACCTCCAAAGTAGGTTGATAGTATGGGTGCATGCACGCACACCTGGAAAAAAGTGTCCTTCATTCAAGGTTGAGGAAGTTGGCAACCCTAGTTCAAGTTCATGTGGTTGTATTAAATCAGGGGTCTCCAACCTTTTTTCCTCTGAGAGCTACTTTTACTTCATTGAAATGGCCGAGAGCTACTCCTGTTTTATATAACATTTATTATCATAGTTTATTTCAACCTAAACAAACGGAATAAGCTTGTTTTGCCTGAACATTTACAAAATGTTGGTGTCCACAACTCACATTTTGCATTTAAACATCACGTTACGTTCATGAAAAAAAACAACTGTTTCCTACTCTTCATGAAAATAGTACGTTTTGAGCAGCACCACCGTTTGATTGACAACTAATTGGCAAATGATAATTTTGTGTAAGAAGGGAGCGGGACATTTATGAATTGGATTGGATATAATTAACCCTTTGGTGAGCTACCTGGAATGGGGTTGCTAGCTACTGGTAGCTCACGAGCCACACGTTGTAGACCCCTGTATTAAATACATCTTTTCTCAATCTACTGTTGCACCGCAAAATTAAACCTTTGTCTTCTGTGGGTTACAAATACATACTTCTGTACAAAAAAAAAGTGTTATAAGAGGAGCTACATTGACGGGATGCCAGTTGCCCCAAGGGATTACAGTGCAGCCAGTCTTATGCCGGTGTCCGTTAGGTTCAATTTGCTGTCTAAATACGCCCATTTCCTCCGCGTTAACACAGGAATGTGAAACATGTTTATTTTTTACGTGGTGACAAATGGGGTGGCAGTAGCTGAGTAGGTAGAGCGGGTGGTCAGGGCATGTTGTCCACTGACCATAGGGTTGGCGGTTCGATCCCCTTGATCCCCCCTCCTCCAACTGTCCACATGTCGAACCCCACAAAATGTCCTGATTGTAAGTCGCTTTGGAAAAAAGCATCTGCAAAATGCCTTTACACTTTTACCCTTTACAAATGTAGAAGAAGCAAATATAAACTTTTAGCGTGGGACGGCAACGTTTAAAGGAACTTGGTGATGCCACTGCAGAACTTTCTAATTGTAACTGCACACTTAGGGAACGTAAGACCAGTGACACCCTGAGTTGTTTGGTGGTCAAGGTGTGTCTTCAATAGTCAAGTGTGTCATCATTCATTGTGCAATAGGCCACACTTTCTCATAGAGAAATTAGATGCAGATAACCAGTGTCCCAAGCCTACACAAAACCAGCACTGTCACACCATACCGTTCAAAATAATTGCACATTCCATCTTCTAGGTTTTCATCCCAGCATTTAGTCTATATTTATTGAAAATGAAATGACCACTATAGGTACAATACCTAATCCATTAGCCTGGGCACTCTGCTGCCGTCTGGCAAGAGATACCAAGGTGTCCACTGTCATACCACCAGACTACAGAGCACTTTCTTTCATCGGCTGTAAGACTCCTAAACTCATCCTGGGTACTCAAATGGGTAGCAGAGTATCACATATGACTTATCTTGCTCTTCTATGAGCATCCCTGTTGGAATATAGAATGACAAACAAATGAACCTTGTACCTTGTGTAGGACTATGGTCCTTAATGGGGAATTCGGCGCAGTAAGAAAAGAGTGTCTTCATGATTCAGAAGCAACACTGGCAAAGCACACAGACATTGATCAGGTTTGAGTGGATGTTGTTAGTGGTTATCAGCCTCACAGCTATGGGTCAGTAGGGAACTACTCTACCAACCAGCAGGTTCAGACGGCCGTCGTCATCGATTCTATTTTTCATCAGAAATGTATTCTTTATTGTTGATTTCATATTACACTCATATAATTGGATATTAAAAACAATTAATGCCTAACTGAACTGAGTCCCTGGAAATAAGGCACAATAGAATCTGTAAAAGCAAATCAAATCTTATTTTCCTCTGAAGAAATATTGTGATGCTTATGAACTATTTCTGCCCAAACCTAACCAAGTACTTCTGAATAAACATGAATGTTTATAGTGATGCCTAGTGGGAGGACTGGTAAGTTAGCAGGTCATTTGTAATATTAATATACCACATATATAATTAGTATCCTAATTCATTCACTTATATGTTAACATAAGTTTGTACACATATAGTTACATCTTTAATCTCACAGTATATCAGTTATAATTGAACATAAAACAAATATTCTTTCTATTGCTGCTGGTGTCTGAGAGTTTACCAAACATAATGTTGTTGTATGCCCACAAATAAAGCATAAAACATGGTCATGAGTTACTGACAACAAAATAGTAAGAGGAAGAACATAAGATCATTTTACTAACACGCCATTGATGCTAATGAGCCCTTTACATTGTGGATGGTTGGTACAGGTATTGCTCTATGTCAGGATTCATGCAAAGTATAATTTCTTCCTTCGGTCTCCATGCTTCCCTTTTCCTGTTCAATAGCACTTTTGAGTTCAGACAATTGTCGTCACAACCACATTTGAGTAAATTCAAGCGTCGCGAATGTCACTGCTCCTTGTTTTTTAAGAACAATTTGAACTCAACAGAAGATGCATGAAAGCCTCTATGCCAACACAGAACCTACCAAAAAAAAAAGATGTCCAGGAGATGCGTCAGAGGAGAGGAAAGATGGTGTATGTGAAAACCTGGATGACATTGTGATGTACGGCAATGTGATGGTTGCTGTGTCTAAAGACCTACAGAAGCCCACAGAGGACACATTCCAAGGCAAAGATGGCAAGGCAACAACAGGTACAACCAATGCAAAGACAATTTCAGACGGATGCTTTCTATTGCTTACAATGTATAGATGGACAAGTCATGCGCAGCGTAATAGATACCGGTATCACAGACATGCAACAAACTGTGAACTTAAACATTATTCACACAAAAAACCCTGTCAGACCTAACTGCACCAAATGTAAAATTTGATTAAGTGACAACTATGGGCTTTCTGGGCTGTGGGTTTAGAAAAGAGGAACCCATGCAAAACTGCTGCACTCTGTCTGGGCCTGCTGACTTTGGTGCTATTGGCTGGAATCACTGGCCTGGGGATCCACTGTGAGTATAAATCCATAAACTACTTAGTCTAGAGACTCAATCCATCAAGACTATTTCAGCTGCATGGTATGTACCAATGTGATAATAACAGATCAGCACATTTCTACGGTCAGATTTTCAAGATAAGACTGACTGGGGGGTGGAAAGAGGCCGGCTATTGCAAAGGATCTCTCAGTCAGAGGAGGAAAGTGTCCACTTACAGGCTGTCAACAGCAACATCACCAACCAAAGAGATGAACTACAGAAGATGCTTGATGGTGAGTGACTTATCTAGTAGGCCATGTATTTCTTTTGTTTTAGTCCTTCATACAAAAACACATTCTATTGAAAACTCTAAAAGCTTTAATTTCATCTTCTAAAATATTTAAGATGGTCAAGTCAATAAATTATATATTGGCATTGAATCCAAATATATCAAAGGGGAACTACATTCTAAAATATTTTTAATAGCACTGTTGGGACATTTCAAATCACCTTTTTAAATGTTTGCAAAAAATTTTTTTGTCTGCAAATGTTCCTCTTGAAGATATATATATCTCTTCAAGAGGAACATTAGCAAACAACAAATTTAAATATGTTAATTCATTATTGTTCTGAAAATGTGTGTTTACCCTCATGTCAGCAAACAGTGTCTTTCTTCTCTTTAACAAGTTGTCTATGTCCCTTTCTGATGTCACAAAGAGATAGACTGCTGTCCTTTGAACTGGAAGAAGTTTCAAAACCACTGTTACTTTGTCTCCAACTCAACTAAAAACTGGACTGAGAGTAGGGAGGATTGTGAGAGTCGGCGAGCGTACCTGGTGACCATAACAAGTGATGCAGAACAGGTGGGAGCTTCTCCTTTATCAGACTACTTCTGTGGTAGGGTTTATGGAGGCATGAGCTCAGTGCATGAGTGGAGAAAGATGCAAAGTTCCAGGACTTCTATTTTCGTGATTGAATTCAGAGCTATTAATTTGGGTGTATTTATTACTTCATAAAAAGTTATCTCACAGCCCAAAAAGTTAACAACACAAATTCCTGTGTTTCAAATAAAATGAACTCCACTCTGTTGATTCATTCAACTATCAATCATTTGAGTAAGTTTTGCAGGGGCGGGGAAGATGGAAGAATATGAGGCCAGTCCAAATTGAATAGTCACTTACCAAACCCTGGTCATCTAATAGTGCTTGACTTCACCAAGATCATACTGCAACACCAATGGACCTGCATGTGTTCAGAAAGTCAACTGGACTCAACATGTTAACCAGGGCCGGCTCTAGCCTTTTGGGGGCCCTAAACAGAATTTGATTCAAACCTTTTGGGGCCCCCCTCCCACCACCGTGGAGTTACCAGAAAATGTGAATTTAGTAGATGTGATTTCCTGTATTCTGGTTCATTTTAGGGATGGCCAGTAGCCTGGCTGACGCGTCCACATCTCGATGAGATGGTGGTCTGGGAACTAGGTGTGCATTTTCTCGTATTTGAGGTGTGGTTTACGAATGCCTAGAGCCATTTATTGGGCGCTACGAATGTCTATCAAATGGCGTCTGGTTCTTCACATGCTGCTTTGCGCACGATTCATAGCCAATTGCTACTAAAAATTAGCTACTAAAATTACATTAATTGCTACAAAAGCTACTTAATACACTTTCTAAGGCTGCATCGAACGGTAACGTTGTGTCCGCTGCCATGTTGGATTAACACACTACAAGCTTCGGTGTCGCGCATAGACATCTTCATCGTCTTGCTGCCCCCCATTCTGTGATTGGTTCCCTAACTCAGGGGAAAATAAGGGCGGTGGTTTCCAGGCTCTCTTTGCAGTGAGAATGAAATCGCGCGCAAAGCAGCATGGGAATTCCCAGGCTAGATGGCCAGCTGGAGATGGGGCAGGGGTGGAGCCAGACTTTGTGTACATCCGGGCTTAGTCCAAAGGGGGGTCTGGGGGTTCTCCCCCAGAAATTTTTTAATTTCTAAGATGCGATTTCCTGCATTCTAGTCCCTTTTAGGGTGACTTGCTGGACACTGGCAAATCCTAAATCCCTTCTAATTCATACCCTACATTTTCAGTTGCAGGGCCTGCTCAAGACAATACTATATAATGGAAAGAAACAATAAGATTCAAGATTCAAGTTCAAGTAAAGTTTATTGTCAGTTTTCATGAATGTACAGGCCATACACAAGAACCAAAATGCCGTTCCCCTCAATCCCTGGTGCAAGACAGCATGCAATATAAATATAAATATAAAAAATATAAGTATAAAAAAAGATAAAAAAAATAAGAATAAAAATACTAAGGTGGTCGCGAGTGCAATGAAACAGTAAATAGTAAAATGTGCAAATTGAGAACAGTAAACAGTAAACAGTAAGAGGTGCAGTATGGATGTTATGAACAGTATAAACAGTTGTAACAGTGTATAACAAGTATAAACAGTACTATGAACAGTTATTTAACAGATTTATATACAGACAGATTTATGAACAGTACTAAAGTGCAAAGTGTAAAGTGGCTGTGCATGGTGGAGGAGGGTGGTGGGGCTGTACCTGGTGGAAGGGGGTGGTGGGGCTGTGCATGGTGGTAGGGGGTGAAGGGGGCTGTGCATGGTGGTAGGGGGTGAAGGGGGCTGTGCATGGTGGTAGGGGGTGGTGGGGCTGTGCATGATGGTAGTTGGTAGGGGTGGTGGGGCTGTGCATGGTGGTGAGCAGGTGTGTGGTGGTAGATGGGTGGGGGGGTTAAAGTCCAGGGGGAGAGAGGTTGTGTGCAGGTGTCCGGGGTTGAATGAGTGTGTGTGTGTGTGTGTGTGTGGGGGGGGGGGGGGGGGGGGGGCTGGGAATGGGAATGGAGGGAGGGATAATGGGTGGGGGTTGGTGTCAGCGTCCAATGTTTGTGCGGGCAGAGAGCAGAGAAAGAAGGGGGGTGAGTGCTGAGTGGGAGTTCAGCATCCTGACCGCCTGGTGGATGAAGCTGTCCTTCAGTCTGCTGGTCCTTGTCTTGAGACTCCTCATCCTCCTCCCAGAGGGCAGGAGGTTGAAGAGGCAGTGGGAGGGGTGGGTGGAGTCACCCGCAATGCTGAGTGCTTTGCGGGACAGGCGTGTATTGTAGATGCCCTGCAGGGAGGGGAGGGGAGCACCGACGATCTTCTCAGCTGCTCTCACTATGCGCTGCAGGGTCTTCCTACAGGATGCAGTGCAGCCGCCGTACCACACAGTGATGCAGCTGGTCAGGATGCTCTCGGTGGTTCCCCGGTAGAAGGAGTACATGATGGGGGCAGGTGCTCTCGCTCTCCGAAGTTTGCGGAGAAAGTAGAGGCGCTGCTGAGCTTTGCCGGCCAGTGTTGTGGTGTTGCAGTTCCAGGAGAGGTCCTCAGTGAGATGCACCCCCAGGAACTTGGTGCTGCTCACTCTCTCCACAGCAGCACCGTCGATGGTCAGTGGGGGGTGCTGGGCGGAGGCTCTACGGAAGTCGACAACAATCTCCTTCGTCTTCTGCACGTTGAGAGAGAGATTGTTGTCCCTGCACCACACGGCCAGCTGCCTCACCTCTTCCCTGTAGTTTGACTCATCGTTGTGGTTGATGAGTCCCACCACAGTCGTGTCATCCGCAAACTTGACGAAGAGGTTGTTGTTGAATGATGGAGTGCAGTCGTGGGTCAGCAGGGTGAAGAGAAGGGGGCTCAGCATGCATCCTTGGGGGGCCCCTGTATTCAGCATGATTGTGCTGGATGCGTTCCTGCCGACCCTGACTGCCTGCGGTCTTCCGGTCAGGAAGTCCAACAACCAGTTACACAGTGAGGTCTGTAGTCCTAGACAGTGCAGCTTCCTGATCAGCTGCTGAGGGATGATCGTGTTGAAGGCTGAACTAAAGTCAAGGAACAGCATCCTCACATATGAGTCCTTGGTCTCCAGGTGGGTGAGGGCTGAGTGGAGGACGGTGGAGATTGCATCATCGGTCGACCTGTTGGCCCGATATGCAAACTGGTATGGGTCCAGTGAAGGTGGGAGGATGGATTTGATGTGTTGCATGACCAGCCGCTCGAAGCACTTCATGAGGATGGGGGTCAGTGCAACGGGGCGGTAGTCGTTGAAGCAGGATGGAGAGGCCTTCTTCGGTACCGGGATGATGGTGGTGCTCTTGAAGCAAGTGGGGACAACAGCTTGGCTCAGGGAGGTGTTGAACATGTCTGTGAGGACATCTGTGAGCTCCTCTGCACATTCCTTCAGCACACGACCAGGGATGTTGTCGGGCCCTGCAACCTTGCGAGCGTTGATCCTGTAGAGGGATCTCCTCACACTGGCTGGCGAGAGGCACAACACCTGGTCATCTGCAGGGGGTGGTGACTTCTGTGCAGGGGTGCTGTTGTCTGCTTCAAACCTTCCGAAGAAGTTGTTTAGATCGTTCAGCAGAGTGGTGTCACTGTCACAGGTCTGAGGTCGGGGTTTATAGTCCGTGATGGTCTGTATCCCCTGCCACAGGCTCCTAGTGTCTCTGCTGTCACTGAAGTGTTCGGATATCCTGGCACTGTATTGCCTCTTAGCTAGCTTGATGCCCCGGATCAGGTTGGCTCTCGCTGATCTCAGGCCAGCCTCATCACCTGCTCTAAAAGCAGCATCCCGGGCTCTCAGTAAACCACGGACTTCCCCCGTCAGCCATGGTTTCTGGTTGGCCCGTACTGTGATGGTCTTGGTCAGGGCCGGCCCGAGGCATAAGCGAACTAAGCGGCCGCTTGGGGCCCCTTGGCCACCAGGGGCCCCCCCCCCAAAAAAAAAAAAGTTTTTTTTTTTTTTTTTTAATTTTCACGAATAATTGTCATTGTTGAACCCTTGTTGTTATTATTCTTACTTTTTAGCATTAAATTTTGACTGTTTTAAGAACCACACTTAAGCGTTTCACTTCAAATATGAGAGTTAAGAATAAATGTGTGATTTCAGTACCCTCTAAGGTTAAAAAGACACTGGTTTGGGGTAAATAACTATTATATTAATACAAGGGTGGATTTCTCTCTTAATGGGGCCCCAGATCAAATATAGAATGTGTTATGTCTTAATAGGGCTCCTTTTTCATACAAAATGGGTTATGGGTTGATGTCTGAATGGGGCCCCTCAGGTTGATAGCCCAGGATATGTGATGTGATATATCTGAAAGCCCTCTAAATCATGAAATTCTGCTTATGACACAATGTCTGTGTCAAACCCTGAATGTATGTAATCAATTATGGACTTAACTTTTGATCCAAAATATAGGCCAGGCCTTTAAAGTAGGCTTATGGTTTGGGGGCAGCTAAACCCAGTGCTGTATCTGTTCGCCTGCGCAGGCCCTGCAAGTCAGGTTATAGGCTATGAATCTGAACAAATTAAGGTATAGCCCATCTCAGGGGCGGAGCGGGGGGGTGGCTTTCGGGGCTGAAGCCCCGAATCTCACTTCAAAAGCCCCTTTTTTAAGCTTTTGAAGTTATGACAACCGAATAGTTATTGTTTCTTTCCATTAAATAGTATTGTCTTGAGCAGGCCCTGCAACTGAAAATATAGGCTATGAATTAGAAGGGATTTAGGATTTGCCAGTGTCCAGCAGGTCACCCTAAAAGGAAAAAGAATGCAGGAAATCGCATCTTAGAAATTAAAATTTTTCTGGGGGAGAACCCCCAGACCCCCCTCTGGACTAAGCCCCGGATGTACACAAGGTCTGGCTCCACCCCTGGCCCATCTCCAGCTGGCTATCCCTAAAATGAACCAAAATACAGGAAATCACATCTACTAAATTCACATTCTGGTGACTCCACAGTGGTGGGACAGGGGCCCCAAAAGGTTTTAATCAAATTCTGCTTAGGGCCCCCAAAAGGCTAGGGCCGGCCCTGGTCTTGGTGTCTGTGACATCATCAATGCATTTGCTGATGTAGGCAGTAACAGTGTCTGAATACTCCTGGATATTGGTGTGTTGGTTGTAGGTGGCTGCCTGCTTAAACATGGCCCAGTCAGTGGTGTTAAAGCAGTCCTGTAGTGCTGAGGAAGCACCCTCTGGCCACACCCGTACCTGCTTCTGGACTGGTCTGGTGACTTTGACCTTAGGCCTGTATGCTGGCATTAGCATAACAGTACTGTGGTCTGAAGCGCCAAGGTGGGGGAGGGGTGAGGCCTTGTATGCTCCTCGCTGTGTGGTGTAGACCAGGTCCAGAGTGTTATTTCCTCGTGTAGGAAAGTCTATGTGCTGGTACACATGAGGAAACACTGTCTTAAGGTTGGCATGGTTGAAATCCCCAGCTACAATGAGGAATCCGTCCGGGTGGGCTGTCTGCTGGTCAAAGATGGCGCTATACAGTTCACTCAGTGCCTTGTCTCGATCATTGTTGTTGCCGCTGGGAGGGATGTAAACAGCCACTAGCAGAATGGCAGAAAGCTCCCTCGGTAGATAGAAAGGCCGGCACTTAATGATCATAAACTCCGCAAGGGGTGAACAGTGTCTACAAACTACCACAGCGTCCTGGCACCAAGCATCCCTGTTATAAACACAGACACCGCTGCCGCGGGTCTTACCGTACTTGAGTGCTCTGTCCGCTCGGTAGCATGTTAGCTGGTCGAGCTGAATGGCGGAGTCCGGTATGTTGTTGTTTAGCCATGTTTCCGTGAAGACGAAAACACAGCACTCTCTCACAGTCCGCTGGGATGATCTCAGAAGGTGTAGCTCATCCAGTTTGTTGTCCAAGGAGCGTACATTGGTGAGTACGATGGACGGTATAGCCGGCTTGTTAACTATAACTATTCGGTTGTCATAACTTCAAAAGCTTAAAAAAGATCCGGGGCTTTTGAAGTGAGATTCTCGGCTTCAGCCCCGAAAGCCACCCCCCCTGCTCCGCCCCTGAGATGGGCAATATCTTAATTTGTTCAGATTCATAGCCTATAACCTGACTTGCAGGGCCTGCCCAGGCGAACAGATACAGCCTGGCCTATATTTTGGACTCAAAGTTAAGTCCATAATTGATTACATACATTCAGGGTTCGACACAGACATTGTGTCATCAGCAGAATTTCATGATTTAGAGGACTTTCAGATATACCACATCACATATCCTGGGATATTTACCTGAGGGGCCCCATTCAGACATCAACCCATAACCCATTTTGTATGAATAAGGAGCCCTATTAAGACATAACATATTCTGTATTTGATCCCATTAAGAGAGTAATCCACCCTTGTATTAATATAGTAATTATTTACCCCAAACTAGTGTCTTTTTAACCATAGAAAGTACTGAAATCACACATTTATTTTTAACTCTCATATTTGAAGTGAAACTCTAAGTGTGGTTTACTGAACTTGAATTGAAAAATCACAAAATACAACAGCAGGCATTGCATTTGTTGTAAACAAGTAAACCAGCTTAATGACTTGTTTTTTTGTTTAAACTTGGAACAGATCTGCAAATGGGCATTCAATGTGCAATCTTCAACGACAAAATAAAACCAAAATAGACAATATAAATGTAAATAATGTAATCAAAAATAAAATGTCTCATTTACATCAAATACAAAAATAAATAGATACTTAAATAATTAAAGTGCCTCAGTATTCCATTAAAAAAAAAAAAAAACCTTTGAACAACAAGGGTTCAACAATGACAATTATTCCTGAAAACTAAAAAAAAAAAAAAAAATTTTTTTTTTTTTTTGGGGGGGGGGGCCTTGGTGGCCAGGGGGCCCCAAGCTTAGTTCGCTTATGCCTCGGGCCGGCCCTGGTAAGTATTGAGAACAAGGGCAGAAGCTACAGCACTTTAACTAAAACGAGCCTTTGTGATGTTCTGATGTTTATCTGTGGAAAGGGAGCCCTCTAGTGATGACTCCTAACGTAATGTTATTTCGGACTACCAGTGTTGAAAGAAGATGTGGTAAGATATGGTGGTAAGTTATGGTGAAGTAAACGGTCACATATTTTTCTTACTTGATTTGTTTGGCCATGTTTACCTTTTGCAGTGATTCCTGAGTAGAACTGAAAAGATACAAGCTTCAATCTTTTTCTTGGGAAAGCTGTTAGCTATCTGCCCAGCTGATATAGCAGGCTGAAAAGTGCCAGAAAAACACAGAAGCGGAGGCAGAACAGGCCTTAAGCATCTCGATACATCTGAGGGTCCTGAGTCTGCGGGGGGAGGGAGGGGGGAGGTGCTGGTGGAGAGGGTGCTCTGGGTCATGTGAGATTATGTGGGCCTTACGGGTCACAATACAGGTGATACAGTCTGATAGCTTGCGAATGGTGAGTGCAATTACTTTACATTTTGAAAAGCCTATTTCTACTGTAGTTTTCAGGCTATTAGCCCTCCTACACACAATCTAGATTGTGTCCTTTTACATGTACATTTAACCCTTTACTGCACTACCACCATTGCACATACTGGACTCCCTGCCACTGCGATTAAACCGTTGCAGCGGATCCAGACTGCTGCAGCATGCGTCGTGTTCAACCAAAACAAATTCTCCCACATGACCCCACTCTTCCAAGACCTCCACTGGCTTCCTGTAGTGGCTCGTATCAAATTCAAGACAATGCTACTGGCCCTACCTACCTTCAAGCATTAGTTTAACACCACGCCCCTGCTCGAGCACTCCGCTCAACTACCTCAGCTAGTGGACTGGTACCTCCATCACTAAAAGGAGGAAAAGGTTGGATGGCGAAATCTCAACTCTTCTCTGATTTGGCACCGCAGTGGTGGAACGAGCTCCCTGCCAATGTCAGGTCTGCAGAGTCACTCTCAATCTTCTTGAAAAGACTCAAGACCCACTTGTTCAGAGTTTATCTGAACCCTGCATAACCCTACCCTCATGCTCTTGTGTGATGTACGTCTTGGCACTTTAATCGCTCTTTGTAATTTGGCACTTTGATCACTCTCTGTAACTTGGCACTTAGACAGAGATGTTGTATACTAGCAATGGTTAATCTAAAAATTTAAATGCTTGAAACTTGTTCTCGTGCCTTTCTTACTGTATTAGCAGCAATGAAATGTTTCACCTTCTTATGACAAATGTACTCTTTGTAAGTCGCTTTGGATAAAAGCGTCTGCTAAATGCCCTAAATGTAAACATACTCCACCATAGCACCTTACCATCATGTTTCACAGGGTAAGTCCCTATCAGGCCTTGTAATCACTTCACATTCTTTTTACTTTCATGTTTCTGTGAGTGATACTGTTCTCTGTGGGTGAAATATGTGTGTATGTGGGTGTATGTACAAGCTACTGGATGTCTACAATTTCCCTCGGGATGAAAAAAGTATATATCTATCTTCTATTTAGTACTGTGAGCATGTTTACACATGCTTACACAGGTACTGTTTCTGTGTGTCACACAGGCTTATATAAGTGGACTGAAGGAGAGCGCATGGATCGGTCTGGTGAGGGATGGGGACAACTGGACATGGGTTGAAGGCTCACCACTAACCACAGGGTAAAACAAACACTTTTTTCATATTTGACTGGTATCCATTCTAGTTCTTAACAGACCCTCTTTCACATAGGTGTGGTCGTAGGACTAACACACCCTCATAACAGTAATCATGGGTCTGCTCCTTTTATGTACCAGGGCACAGTCAGTAGACTTATCTTCACTAGTTTGTCTTACCACCACGCCTCTGTAAAACTATCTATTGTGGGGGTAGAAGAGGAAATGGGTTGTTCTGATGTATGAACTCCCAAGATATGTGGATGTGAAATCAATAATCAAACATAAGACATAATTGTTTATTACTTCTAGTCCTGGACTGGTAGATGTGAATGGTTTTCTTATTCCTTCTGCAGGCACTGGGCACCTAAACAACCTGATAACTATGGCGTCGGTGAGGACTGTGTAGAGACCAATCCTGATTCTTCATTCATGTGGAATGATTTGGCCTGTGGTAATCTCAGCAAATGGATCTGTGAAATGGAAATTTAATAAATCTCTGATACCATTACAGTACATTAACCTGTTTGTATGTTTTTTCACTCTGCCTCACACCACGAATATAAATAACTTGTGACTAGTTGAGTCTGGCCTCAAGACATTGATGCATATAGCATATGTGTTTCTTTCTTGGACTAACAAGGTTAAAGCCAACAGTTACCTACAGTCATTAATCTCCATGGCTGTACTGATACATTTTGGATATTAAGAGTAGTAAAATATTGTCTAACATCCATCTTTTCATCCATCCAGTCACCACAATCAAGGGGATTTTTTAGTTATTTCCAAAAGTCAAAGGAACCATTTGAGTCACCATCACATTTACACACAAAATAAAGGTATGGCCTGAGTAGAGGTTAATTCAGGATACACTGGTCAAGATGACTGTAAAAGTAGTAGATTTAATATCAATCACTTTGAACTCTTCAGTGTTTATATGCAAAGTTGAAGTGTTTTGAATGAATTGAACATTTGGCACTTGATAGGACATTTCTTCCAACATTTATAAAACTATAAGATAGAAACCAAATAATGTGAGGACTTATGTTTCTGGAGCCATATTCCATTGTGTATGTAGCAGTATGATATGCTGCTGTGGCTAATCGCAGGCAAGTCTGCTGGGCGGCACCCTACCTGGTGCATTAGCCTATCAGGGCAGAGGGCAATATAATTTTATCTTAATTTTATGTATTTATTGTTCAGTGTTTATTGTCTATACTCAGGTCCTCTATTGCACTCCTCTATCCCCTTGTACTGCTGGTCAATGTGAATTTCTCCTGAGGGGGATTAATAAAGGAATATCTCAAGGGTATAAAAGGGAGGCTGTGCCCGTCTCTCACATTCTCACCTCGGGGCTCCAAGGCCCTCCCACTTCCCGGCCTTCTGTTTCCTCCTGCGGCCTTCTGCTTCCTCCGTGTACCTCCCCGTCCCAATGCGGGGAGGTACACGGTTGCATTGTCTGCAGGTTGCTTCAGCTCTCTTAAGTCTCTGTATGTAATGTTCACTTGTGCTTCTAGTGGTCCATTGTGGTTAAAAGGATGGCGGTGATCTTCTTTGTCGTCGGCGAGCACTGCGAGGACAAGCGGATCTTGAACGCCTCATCAGCGCACTGCAGACGCCTGTTGGCACGGAGCAGTGCAAAGCCTCCTTGTCTTTCTCCTCACCGGGAGGACGCCTGTTGATCGGGACCTGTGGCTGAACTCTGGACGCTAGGATAAGTGCAGAAACACTGCTGCTTCGCCCACCTTTGGTGTGCGGTGGCTGTTTGCTGGGGACTGCTTGTTGCCCTGCTATAGACTAGCTGCTGTGCATGTTGCCTCCGCTTCGCTTTCTGCTTTGCTCGCTGCTTCCTGCTTCGCTTTCTGTCACTGCTGCTGGCGATCGGAGTGTGTTTTGAAAGTCCCGGCTCTGCCCGGTTCTCCCACACCGGACCTCGTCACCTAAGCTTCAGGCCCCGTGGTAGTTGTCCAGTCGGGACTGTGTGTGTGTGTGTGTGTGTGTGTGTGTGTGTCCATAGACCCTCTTTGTTTATTCTTTTTGTCTTCTTTATTCTTTTATTTTGTCCAGGTTGCTATCATTTTACTTTGTAATCTTGATTGAGTTACAGCCTTTTGCTGTTAATACCTTTTGTTCTCACCTTTAGACAACAATTTTGTACAGTTTAAAGAAGGCTTTATTTGGTGAATATTGTCTTTCTTAATGGTGTTCTCCCTCTCTATGTAGTTGGTCCAACAGTGGTGGTGGTGTCCCGGGTGGTGGTTTCCCTTCGTGTGCTGTGATCCTGGATTTTGGTTTTCTTTACACCTCACTTTGTGTTGTGTGTGTGTCACGTATGAGTGGGGTGCTCCCCCTTTAATTTTGGATTTCTCACCCTGCATTGCCCCTCACAGTTGGTAAACCTCAGTCACTACAGCAGATTGTTTGAATTATTTTGCTTTTCTTTACAATTCTTTTACATAGTACAGTACTTTTAGATGGTTGCAATAAAATAGATTTTATATTTGTTACCTTCCTTGTATGACTTACAGTACCTGTGTGCTTCTAGTACATTTATATTTATTCAGAATTCCCTGGGGCCTAACAGACTCACCTGTGTGCCAGCTCTGTCAGAAAAGAGGATCATTAGAACACATCCTCAGCAGTTGCTCAAAGGCCTTGGGAGATGGCAGGTATCGCTGGCGCCACGACAAGGTCCTGCGGGCAATAGCAGACACCATCTGCACTGGCATCAACACCAGTAAGCGGCATCACCCAACCAAGAGCACGATCACCTTTGTCCAAGCAGGGGAGAAACCTCAACCCTCCAAGAAGACCAAGGGGGGCCTGCTCACAACAGCAAGGGATTGGCAGCTCCTGGTTGACCTAGGCAAGCAGTTGCGATTCCCAGACATCATCGCAACCACGACACTCCGGCCAGACATGGTCTTGATGTCCGGAGCCAGCAAGCAGGTGGTGCTCCTTGAGCTAACTGTCCCCTGGGAAGACAGAATGGAGGAAGCGCAGGAGAGGAAGAGGGTGAAGCACGCTGACCTTGTGGCTGAGTGTTGGAGGAATGGGTGGAAGGCCCGCTGCGAGCCTATTGAGGTGGGCTGCAGGGGTTTTGCAATTGGGTTTTGCAGTTGCAACTTCCCAGCTTGGGATCAATAAAATATTTCTATTTCTATTTCTATTTTGCGGAAAAAGTCCTTACACCGGGTCCTGGGGCTCCTTGGGATTTGTGGACTGCATAGGCGAAGAGCCCTCAAAAACATCCTGGAAGCATCTGAGAAGGCTTCACGTTGGCTCTGGATGAAGAGGGGGGAGGCGTGGAGTAGTGCGCTACCCGGACACAAGTCAGGGGACTGATCACCCCTGGCTGGGTCGCCCGGGTGAGGGTGTCTGATGAAGACCCGAAACACCCTATGACCCCGGGAGCATCACTGATGATGTGTCCAGGTTGCACCATGAGGTGTAATAATAATAACAATAATTGAATAGTAATTGAATAATTGAAGTGAATTTAGTAGCATAACTTTCTATTGGCTCTCGTATCGCCACATATACACATTATGATCATTTGTGTGGACTTACATTCATGATATATTTTTCTGGAGTCAAACACGTTGAGCAGCAGCAGTACAGCACGTTTTGAAATGCCCAAATATAAGCAGACACAGCTGAAAGGTTTGTGGATGATCAGGGAGTCTCTGGTGAGTCCTGAGGAGAGCCCCCCCTTCTGGCCAGAAGGAAGACTGGCCAGATCCCTGACACTTGTTGTTACCCCACCACTGGTATTACACACCACCAATCAGGTGGATCCTCCTGTATGTCAATACAAGAATACTTCTTTCAATACTAGGAGGGCATCACAAAAAGACTGACCCGCATTCAAGTGGAAGGTTGGAGACAGAAAAACATATGACATAGGATTTTACTTATAGATTAACATGTTCACCATCATAGAAGACATATTACTACATGTCAAAAAATAAATACATGGGTTTGGGTTAAATTGCACTCCCCAAAACATTAACGACTGTTTGGCACTTTTTATTGGATCCGCCACCTCCTGTGTCACTATGAAAAATGAATCGGCTAAATTAAACGCAAAAAATGACTATTTGTGCAGTGTTCAATATTGTTATAAGTCTTGTTAGTCTTTATTCCCCATTGAAGTTCCTCCTAAATGTTGTGTTTGCATTTTCAATGTGTTTATCGATGTTCAAAATGTTTACATTTTCAGGGTAAGAGAGGGGGGGGAATGAGAAGTGTAACACATGTGCTTGTGCTGGTTGGATTGCAGCTAGCTTCCGGTCAATCATGTCAAAAAGACAACAAAGTTTACTGAACTTACTGTAGTCAGTGGCCACTCAGATCCAAAACAAATAAAGAGAGTGCATTAATCGTGCATTTAGGAGTGCAGTTGCCAGAGATGGAATCACCCGAGAACATTTTCTTTGATCTTGTGGAGTTGTGTGATTTTGGCGCAGAAGGCATTGCCCGCCAACTGTACTGTACTCGCCGGTCTCACATGTGACGGTGCCTCAGCGATGCTCGGGCGCCACAGTGGGGTGGCAACTCCACTCAAAGTTCACTCCTCAAACATCATGGTGGGGCACTGCTATGTGCAGCGACTTGAGCTTGCAGTTGGTGATGTGATTAAAGAAATGGGGGCTATAAATCATTTCAAAATCCTCATGGATAAACTTTATACACTGCACACCACACCAAACAAAAACTGACTGGAGCCCTGAGAGTGTGCTGACGGTTTGAACATTCAATTGGGCTGCAGCCAGTCTCTGAACAGTCGAAGCTATGTGGAAAAGTTATCCTGCCCTCCACAGACATTTTATACACGCAGCGGAGGATTCTGCTCACGGGAGCACAACTCTGGGAAGCTACAATAGCTTGTCAAAGCGCCTGCATTCTGGGACCTCCCACTTTACTAATTAAGACCTGGTGCCGCGCTGATTTGAGTTTCCACTGCCAGTTAAAATGCTCCGCACGACGCCCGAGATGCACCGTCTCCTCATATATGATTTATTATTATAGGCACTGTTGAGATTAGGACACTGATGTGCCTCTTAGTGTACTCAAAGCATTTTGTTTCATTTAAGCATACGTCTGTGTGTACGAGTGGTTGTTGCATGAGAACACACACGTTCACCAGGGTCTGCTTCAGCACTCAGAGACACCACCTGCCTGCATTTCTACTTCAAGGTGAACGTGGACACAGTGGGGCAGTGAAGCACGTACAACCACAAAGAAACACGACCTCAGTAGCTCCATAGAGAGCCAACAAGTCACTTCCGTTGTTTGCTCCATTATTCAGCGCTGTCGGGGTATGGACTGGTAATGAGCGAATCACTCCCTACTTGGATCTTTCACCCGGATCCCTAAAATAAACCAAGAATCACGGGTCCTTAGTGACCTTTCGCTCGAGTCACTCAGCGTGACTAGGGTAGGTAGGGAGCAGGGCTGAAAGTACTTTTGATTTCTTGCCGGTACTATCATAGTACCGGAAAATAAACTTAATTATTTATTATAGTCTACTTATCAAGCATTCACTAGGACTTATTATCACTCTAGTACTTTTTTATCACTCTAGTATATCACTCTTTCACCCCCCTGTGTCAGGTTGTGATTACAAATAAATACAAACACATCGTTTCAACAACACGATTGTGGCGAGATGCACGTGACTTTTCCTTGAACTACCTTACCAATAGACTCAATGAATACCCCATGGTGTCTGACAATCTTGCAGCCCATGATTTGGCAGGCTTTTCAAAGTCTTTTAGAGCAGAATATTTTTGCAGATTCTGCACAGCGACGCAAGCTAAACTTCAGACTCATGAAGTTGCAAGTGGCGAGTTCAGTCTTAGGACAAAAGACAGCCATAATAGTGATGTGCATGCTGTAATGCATGGGGATAGTCAGAGTCAGAATGGTGTTTGGGCAGATTGTGTCCTGAGCCAGCATCTAGAGCATTTTCATACTGTCACTGGCTTTCCACCTGATGCCCTCCATGATCTTTTTGAGGGCATTGTGCCCGTAGAGCTCGCCCTGTGTATCGGAGAGATGATCCGTCACAAATACTTCACCCTTGAATATTTAAACGAGAGAATTGTGTCATTTCCATACCAGCACACAGACAAGTTTGACAAACCTCATAAAATACCACAGACCTTCGCTGTAAAGAAATTGGTGGTAATGGCCATGAAAATGCCACATTGCTTAGACTGCTCCCTTTGATTATTGGGAATGCAGTTCCTGAAGAGCATGGAGCATGGACTGTGCTAATGGACTTAAAAGAGGTAGTAGAGTTATCGCTGTGCTCAGAATTCACAGAGGAGTCCATCCAGTATTTACAGTCCAAGATACAGGATCATAGAGAGATGCTGAAAGAAGCCTTTCCAGATCAAACTCCGTCCTAAGCATCACTACATTGAACACTATCCTGACCTTGTATGCCGTTTTGGGCCCCTCGTACACTTGTGGACAATGAGGTTTGAGGGTAAACACCGTTTTTTCAAGAGAGTTGTACACGACACACAAAACTTTAAAAATGTGTTAAAAACACTTGCAGACAGGCATCAATACATGGTAGCATACCATCTCAGTGCCTCAGGATTCTTCAAACCTCACCAACAGACATCAAATGTCTCTTCTGTAGTGCTATCAGTGCTTCCAAATGTTGCCAAGACATACATTTGTAATCATAACATCAAGCAATGTTATTTACAGCACATCAAAGGTCTGCATTGACGGAACTGATTATGATGTAGGAATGTTTTTGTCTGTGGGACAAGAGGGAGGACTGCCTGATTACTGTAGAATTGAACAGGTTCTCCTGGTTAACAGTAGTGTTGTCTTTCTTTGCCAAGAGCACACATCACACTACATTGAACACCTGAGATCGTACAAACTTTTCCCAAAGAATCTGGCTGTTCACACCCCATCAGAGCTAAATGACAAAACGCCTCTCTGCGCTTACAACATAGATGGAAGATTGCTTTTGACACCGAAACGTTTCATATTATTACACTGAAGATTTGTTGAAGCAGGTAAACTGACTGCAACATTCTCTTGGACCAGTGGGTCCATGAATAAACTGCCCCACTCCAGCAGCTGGCCTTCCATACATGCCATCGTTCAGGTGGTGTCCCAGTTTTTGTTTGGACCAGTGGGTCTGTGGATATGTTGTGTGTGTCACCTTCACTCTCCATGCAAATTAACGTGTTTTTGTCTTTTAGGAACCAAAAGATGGCTGCTGCCCAGAAGCATGTGCTGCGTGTGTATGTTGCACGAGACACCGCCCTGAAACTTACTCTACCTGAGCGTCCAAAGTCAGTGGAGGAGCTAAAAGAAAATATGCAAGAGAGGTTCAAGCCGAGACTGGATGGGGACTTTAGCCTCCACTATGAAGATCCGGACTTTGACGGTGATCTTTGTCTTCTTGTAGACATCCAGGAGTTGCCGGAGAAGGGCACATTGAGAGTCATCAGACCTGAATGTGACACCTCATCTACTGCATCTTTTGACACAGACATACTCCCACATGTGCCTGCGGTACAGCGCCAGAAGAGTTGGCCTGATCACTTTGTTGTTCCTGGTTTTGGTTATGAAATGGAGCATATACTAGAAGAAGGAAATCGTGTTCATGAAGAATCATGAAAATTGCTGAAGTTAAAGAGGTCACAGAAGAGTGAAATCCTTAAAAAAAATGGCAGAAACGATCTACAGTTTTAAACCATACCCACATCAAAAGGAATTAGCAATGGCTGCTCAAGCTTCGATTACAGCTCATCCATGTCTCAGAATGACAGCTGGTGAAGACGGGGAGTTGGGATGGAAACGTCACATAGGGTACAAGGTTGCATCTTACCGTAACAATCTGGCCAAAGCTGGGGTTGCAGAAGTAGCCATTAACACAGGGAGGCGGAGCCGAAACAACCCCGACAATGATCACCCCCATCAAAATATGAAGAAAGCTCGAAAAGCTGAGGTCAACTACATCATCAACCTACCGAAGGATCAAACCCCAGCCACTATGGAAACAATGAGAGAAGAAATCGTACATGAAGTCGAAAAGACTGAGAGAAACCAATTAGTCATAGGCAAGCTCATGAACACAGCCTATGCCCTTCGTCGCCAAGAAATCGTTGAAGCTCTTGTAGCTCCACGGGTGAGAGACGTCGTGTACAGATGGCCAGCCCTACTTATCGAGTCACAGGTAAAAAATATATATGTATATATTTTATTATTTTACTGTTCTCCCTGTTGAGAGCAATTAATCAACATGACTCCCGTCCTTAGCATGCCCACTTTGAACATGATTGATTTTTCCAGTATTTAAAAGATTGTTTTAAAAATCTAAATTTTCAATAAATTCACCAAAAAGCAAATGGCAGATGTAAAAGTTGACAACACATTACGCTGTGACGTATTTTTGCCATTCACAGTAAATAAAGGATACACAGAGGTTTATTTTTTTAATTTCCTTTAGATAACATTATACAGCATGTTTTAAATTAAAGAATGACAATTAACTTTCTATTTTGACCTTGGTTCTGACTCATCCCTAATAGAATTGCCCTTGGTTTTGCTACCTGCCAACTGAAAACTTCTTAAAATACATTCACAATTCTGTTACTAATTCATATTTGTACATTTCTTTGTCATTCTGTTCATGTGCAGGTGTTTGCAGAGTTCCACCGAATCAACAACGTTAACCTGCGCAATCAATTCTACAAGGAACTGGACAGACACACGCCTAAACTCATCACCTTGTTCAGAGACAAGGCCACCAGGACTGGCAAGATAGTGGAGGAGCTAGCCAAGCTCATGAGGATTTATGACCTTCAGGTGAATTTTTAACTTACCATGATTCAGAAACGGATTTTTAACCGATAAGTTTGCAGACAACTGTAAGAAGCCATGGTGTGAATTGCCTCGACTGTGACCCGAGGTTAAGTGATTATGCCATGAACACAACATTGTCATCTCATCAGAGATAGACGTCTTGACAAAATGTATTCTATCAGAAAGAGGTACCTTAAAAAGATAGTTTATTAGCTTCAATTTGAAGAAGTCCAAATAACTACTGTTTTTGTAAAATTTGATTTACAATTTAAATTTTTTCCTTTGTGAGTTATTAAAGTATTTACAATAGAAAGTTATTAATATGGAGCTATTTAACACTTAGATTTTTGTGTTTGCTCTGCATTTGTGTAATTACTATTGTTATGGATATTTTTTGTCCATCTAGGAACAGCGTGATGCAAATATGAGACGGGCCCTTGTCCTTCGTGCACTTCCTGTGTACCTGCGTGAAGATGCCTCCAATTTCTTCAGGACCTGTAATGTAAGTGTACTGGCCTCACTGTCAATAAAAATAAAAATCACTGACAGAGTTTTAGATGCGGTCGTCTTTTCATTTTGAATTTAACATCACTTTCTTTTATACTAGCCTTTGAGGAAGTGGTTGGATGTTGTTCAATGTTTTATTTTAGGCTATTTTATTTTATTTAAATTGGCTGAAAATGAAATATAAAAACAGTTTCACGATGGCTGGATATTTTAACTTGTAGTAGCTTTTACCACCATGCATGGTGGTAGCATGATTTGTATCCTTGAGGGGCTGAACTCATTCTTGTATTATTTGTGTTTTGTAGTCGGCAGATGGTCCAGACCTCACTGACACTCCGGTGGCTCTCCTGTCAGTCATCATGGATGACACTACTGATGCGGCCCTCTTCAGCCCTGAGAGCATCTGTATTGTCGTGGAGGACGAAATACTTGTGAGTGGTCCCACAAATCTGGCTGACTCATTTCTCCTGCTCTTTGGGTACGTCTATGCACTGGACCTACAGTACCCAAAGAATCTCGAGCTTACATTCACATTTATCCAAAAAGTTGTGATGTGTCTTGAGGACAACAAACCACTGAAAGGGCATCTACTGACGCTGAAGAATGATTTGTTCAATGAGTGAATCACTCAGAATGGACTATTTGTTGAGCTTAGTATTAAGGTAGTTTTTTGTTTTTTTCACCTCTTTACAAATGTAAGCATTTGCCTCTTCTACCTCTAGATTTAATACATTGATTGTTCATAAATAAATATCACTGTGACAGTACGGGGTTGGACGGAGACAAGAGCGAGACCAAGCAGCGTAAACGGTGTAACAGAGTTTTAATTAGGTGCCGGACGAAACCGGCACAGGCGCACACAGCGAGATGTGTGCGTCAAACAAATACCAAACACAAAGTACGTCCCTGTACGATATACAAATACACGCACAACTAATACATACAACCACTCACAAAGGGGAGACAAGAGACACGAGGTTAAGTAGGGAAACAAACAAGACACAGGTGAGACACATTGGGAATAAGACACAGGTGGCTGCTAATGGCCACCGGGGATTCTGGGGGTTGTATGCCGGGACCGGTGCTCAATAGACAGGCGACGCCGATCGAGGTAGAGGGGGAGGAGTTGGTGTGACAGTACCCCCCCCTGAGGCGCGTCTCCTGACGCGCGGCGCCGCCCACCAGGAGGGCGACCCCGAGGGCGCGGTGCTGGTCTTTCTGGGTGCGCACGGTGGAACTCTTGAATGAGTCCGGGGTGCAGTATGTCGTGGCGTGGCACCCAGCCGCGCTCCTCCGGGCCGTACCCCTCCCAGTCCACTAGGTACTGGATGCGACCCCGTCGGATCCTGGAGTCTAGGAGGGCTCGAACGCTATACGCCGGTGCGCCCTCAATCTCCAGGGCCGGTGGTGGTTCAGCTGGGGGAACCGCATCCGCCAGTGGGCCTCTGATCACCGGCCTGAGGAGAGAGACATGGAAAGTGGGTGAGATCCGGTAGTGCGCTGGGAGCTGAAGCGTGACTGAGACGGGGTTGACCCTCCGGAGGATCTTGAAGGGCCCGATGAACCGGGGACTGAGCTTCCGGCAGGGCAGTCGGAGGCGGAGGTCCCTGGTGGACAGCCAGACGCGGTCCCCAGGCCGATAGTTCGGAGCCGGAGCGCGATGACGGTCCGCCTGGGTTTTCTGGCGCCGCACGGCCCGACGCAGCTGGGTGTGGGTGCGCTGCCAGGTGCGCTCGGCTCGACGGAACCAGTCATCTACGGCCTGGATACCAGTCTGGTCTGGGCTCCAGGGACAGAGAGGAGGTTGCCGTCCCAGCACGCACTGGAAAGGAGTGATGCCCGTCGATGCACTCCTCAGGGAGTTCTGGGCGTACTCCGCCCAGGGCAAAAACCGGGCCCAGTCGTGCTGGTGGTCGTGGCAGTGGGTCCGGAGGAACCTCCCCAACTCCTGGATGGTCCTCTCTGCCTGCCCATTCGCCTCCGGGTGGTATCCAGAGGTGAGGCTCACTGTGGCACCCAACCGCTGGAAGAACGCCTTCCACACCCGGGAGATGAATTGGGGTCCCGGTCCGAGACGACGTCCTCCGGAAGGCCATAAGTCCGGAACACGTGCTGGAACATAGCCTCCGCAACCTGGAGTGCAGTGGGGAGGCGTGGAAAGGGGAGGAATCGACATTGTTTAGAGAATCTGTCGACCACCACCAAGATTACCGTTTGTCCCTCAGAGACCGGCAGGTCCGTAACGAAGTCCACGGCTATGTGGGTCCACGGCCTCTGAGGGATCGGCAGGGGAAGTAACCTCCCTGCCGGGAGTTGGCGTGGCGTCTTGGTGGTGGCGCAGAGGGAGCAGGACCGAACGGCCGCCTCCACGTCAGCGGCCAGGTGGGGCCACCAGAACCTCTGTGCGAGGAGGTGACCAGTCCGCGCGGCTCCAGGGTGTCCCGTGGCGGTCGATGTGTGCGCCCAGGCGATGACCCTGTCACGGAGCGCCAGGGGCACGTACTCCCGGCCCGGGGGGCAACCAGGAGGGCCGGGCTCCTGACGCCGTGCTCGCGTGAGGTCCTCATCCAGGTCCCATTGTATGGGGCACGCGAACACGACTTCTGGGAGGATGGTAGTCGGCCCCTCCTGGACCGAGTCGGAGTCGTACCTCCGTGACAGGGCGTCGGCCTTGGTGTTCTTGCTGCCTGGGCGATAGGAGATGGTAAACTGGAACCGCGCGAAGAAGAGGGCCCACCTGGCTTGACGCAGATTAAGCCGCTTCGCTGAGCGGAGGTACTCCAGGTTGCGGTGGTCGGTCAGGACCAGGAACGGATGGAGAGCCCCCTCGAGCCAGTGCCTCCATTCCTCAAGTGCCAACTTCACCGCCAATAGCTCCCGATCTCCCACGTCGTAGTTCCGCACGGGGGTGCTGAGCTTGCGGGAAAAAAAAGCACACGGTCTTAGTTTCTCTGGCTCCCCCGAGCGCTGAGACAGCACCGCCCCCACCCCGACCTCGGAGGCGTCCACCTCTACCACAAATGGACAGGCGGGGTCGGGAAGCCGAAGTACTGGTGCGGTGGTGAAGGTCCTCTTCAGCTTCCCAAATGCCGCCTCCGCCTCCGGGGTCGGAGCAAGCCTCTTAGGCTTGCCCTTGAGGAGAGAGGTGAGAGGGGCGGCGCTGCTACTGAAGCCTCTTATGAACCGGCGGTAGAAGTTGGCGAACCCGAGGAATCGTTGGAGTTCCTTGACGGTCCGTGGGAATGGCCAGCTGGTAACGGCGTCGACCTTCGATGTCTCCATTCGCACCCCCTCTGGCCCGATCACGTACCCCAGGAAGGAGACGGTGGTCTGGTGGAATTGGCACTTCTCCAACTTCACGTACAACGAGCACCCAAGTACACGCCCCAGGACCCGGCGAACGTGCCGGACATGCTGGGCCCTAGATGGAGAGTAGATTAATATGTCATCAATATATGCGATGACATATTGACCCAGCATGTCACGGAGCACGTCATTTATGAACGCCTGGAATACAGATGGGGCATTCGCCAGGCCATAGGGCATCACTAGGTACTCATAGTGACCGTTGGACGTGTTGAAGGCCGTCTTCCACTCGTCTCCCTCCCGGATACGGACCAGGTTGTAGGCGCTGCGGAGGTCGAGCTTGGTGAAAAACCTCGCCCCCCGCAGCTGGTCCAGGGCATTAGGGACCAGAGGGAGTGGGTGCCGGTACTTCACCGTGATGCTATTCAGACCCCGGTAGTCGATGCAGGGGCGTAACCCACCGTCCTTCTTCTCCACAAAGAAGAACCCCGCGGCAGCGGGCGAGGTGGAAGGGCGGATGAACCCCTGCCGCAGGGCCTCCTCCACATACCTCTCCATGGCCTGGTGCTCCGTGTGGGACAGTGGGTACACACGACTCCGGGGCGGCGAAGTACCGGCCAGAAGGTCGACTGCACAGTCCCACGTACGATGCGGTGGGAGGCACGTGGCTTGGGTCTTGCTGAACACCGCCGCCAGCTCCCGATATTCCTCGGGGATGGGTTGGCTGGCTACGGTGGAGGGGCTCTTGACCGATGTGGAGGCACATGTTACCAGCGACGTGGTTGACGGGGGGATGGGTGGTGGTAGATGGATCTCTCTCCTCCTCCAGTTGATGGTGGGGTTGTTGGAGGTGAGCCAGGGTAAGCCCAGGATGAGGGCGTGATTGGAGGGGGAGATGACGAAAAGCGACCTCTCGATGATCCCCAAGGCCACCTCCACTGGACCGGCAAAGTGGGTAATGGTACCCCCGCAGATACCCCGGCCATCCACAGCCCGGATGGTGATCGGCGCTGGCAACCGTTGGAGAGGGAGGTGGAGCGTCCTCACCGCCGTCGCGGAGATGAGGTTGCTGGCGGCTCCCGAGTCTATTAGGGCTGAGACAGAGAGGGACCTGTGACCCGTACACAAGTGCACCGTGGAAGTAAAGTGATCCACCGTGTATGTGGGGGGTGGAGCACATACCTTTTGGTGGTTGCGGCGCAGTCCACCTCGTGGACCCGGCGGTGATGGCAACCAAGGACAAACCGCCAGCGGGTGGTTGTCCTCCCCGCAGTACATGCAGAGGCCCCGCTCCCCTCGGCGCCGCCGCTCCGCCGCGGACAGCCTGTGGTGTTCCAGCTCCATTGGCTCCTCCCTCGCTGGCGGAGGAACGCCGGGTTGGCGCCGGGCTCGCTGCAAGTTGTCCAACCGAATGGCCATGCCGATCAGCGCATCGAGGGTCAGGGTGTCGTCCCGGCAGGCCATCTCCGCCTGCATCCTCGGGCTGAGGCCCTGCCGGAAGGCGGTGAGGAGCGCGGTGTCATTCCATCCACTGGCGGCGGCCAGCGTCTGGAACTCCACCGCATAGTCCGCCACGGGACGTGAGCCCTGCTGCAGGCGGTGCAATCGCTCCCCTCCCTCGCGTCCCTCGGGCGGGTGATCGAATACCGCCCGGAATGTGCGGATGAAATCCGCATAGGACGCGAGGGCACCTCCTCCCCTGTTCCAGACCGCCACCGCCCACTCCCGGGCTCTTCCCCCCAGGAGCGAAATGATGGTGGCGATCCTCTCCTCATCGGAGGTGGAGGGGTGATGGACGAAATAAAGCCCCACCTGCAGCACAAAGCCCGCGCACGCCGCTGCTCCTCCCGTGTAGACCTCCGGGAGGCGCACCGAGGAGGGAGAAGACCGGGCTGCCACTGCTGGGGCTGGGACTCCTCCACTCGCGGCGTCGGAGGCGGCGCCACTCGTCGCCGGCAAGCGCCGGAAAAGCTCACGGAGCAGTGCCTCCGTGCTCGTGATCCACTGCTCTAATCGGTCGTCGGTAGCCGAGAGTCGATTGAGCACGGAGGCAAGCGTGGGCTCCTGCGCTGCCTGGTCCGCTGTCTCCATTGGAGGTGAGTGGTTCTGTGACACTACGGGGTTGGACGGAGACAAGAGCGAGACCAAGCAGCGTAAACGGTGTAACAGAGTTTTAATTAGGTGCCGGACGAAACCGGCACAGGCGCACACAGCGAGATGTGTGCGTCAAACAAATACCAAACACAAAGTACGTCCCTGTACGATATACAAATACACGCACAACTAATACATACAACCACTCACAAAGGGGAGACAAGAGACACGAGGTTAAGTAGGGAAACAAACAAGACACAGGTGAGACACATTGGGAATTAGACACAGGTGGCTGTTAATGGCCACCGGGGATTCTGTGGGTTGTATGCCGGGACCGGTGCTCAATAGACAGGCGACGCCGATCGAGGTAGAGGGGGAGGAGTTGGTGTGAAATCACAACATTGACATATTGCCTAGCCCAAGTTTATGCACTGAATAACTTGTGGGAAACGATGTTCAAATGTTCAATTAATGCACTATACATGTGTAATGTTCTGTTGCCTAATGCCTACCTTGATGCACTACTTGATGTTGCCAGTTGAAGTACGGCACAGTAGAAACCGGTACTTTTTATTTGAATGTTCTATTTTTTAAAGTGAGTTGCAGCCTTCAAGGTACAGTAAGTGCCAAAACGTTTTTAAACAGTATTAAATGGCTCCACATTCTAATAGCTGTCATTGCTGTTGATGATGCATTATACTTAGAATCTTATTTTGTTTGATTTTGTTTTGCTGGAGTCATTTCCTTTTCCTTTTCCTTTTGTTTTAATTTCTGACAAGCACTTTGTTTTGAATGAGCTCCTTTTGATTCGTGCCTTTTAAAAAGCACATTGTGTTGATTAAAAAAAGTTGTTTTCACTTTCATGTTTTCTAACATTAGCTGATTATATGTGTAGTGGGCTGAGAGTATTTCAGTTTAGAACTAATTTTGAGTGCATGTCCCCCGAATTATGAGTTAAAGAATATTGAAAATTTTGAGTGTATTTCCCACAATATGAGTTGAAAAATACTGAAAATTTTGAGTGCATTTCCAACATTATATGAGTTGAAAAATATTGAAAATTTTGAGTGAATCTCTCCCTAATTATAAGTTGAGGAATATATGTTATAAGATAACATTGAGATAATTTAAGGCAACTGCAAATGTAATTTTTATTTTATGTAAACTTAAAACATTTAAAAACATCACAAAAATATTTTTGTGTAATCTGTTACAAAATAATCTTTGAGTTCTGTGAACTTATTAGGGTTTACAGTGTAGGATCGCCTTCATCCACAATGACCTCAGCAAGAAAGGTATATATTTATTGTAAAATATTTTAACAGATTGTGGTTTTAGCTTGAACTCTGAATTTTAAATCCTACTATTTATTATCAGTCAAGTTGATTGGTTCAACAGCCTAAATATTTGTGTAGGTATGTATTATCTTTATTTTCCTTTTTCAGGGTGTCCACTCGGTCTTAGAAAGTATTAAAAGTTGATAAATCAGTTTTGGGAAAATGAAGGCCCTTAAAAAGTCTTAATCACAATTTTATGAGGTATTACATTTTGTAAGCTTTGTCCAAAGAGTTTGACTTGCTGTGAGCTAAGTTATATTTTAATAATCGTTGCCTTTGATTTAATTAATCTTTATGCTCTATGGATTTAATTGTAAACTGCAACTGTTTAATAAGTTAAAGTTGTGTTGCTGATTATTGCTTGAAGTGGTGATGAGGTATTAAAATATTTTGAGAGGGTCTTTTGAAATTAACTTCAGGATTCCTGCATTTACCCTGTTTTTGTAAGGCATGACAGATCTGGGAAGAACAGGAAGATAATCATTGCAAAGATCTGGGTGGAAAGCCTGACAGTCGACCTGCGACTGAGCGTGTACCTGGGTGTCCTACCAATACTCAAGGAGTATGTCATGGTTTTTCAGGTGAGTGGTTTCCCCCTCCAAAGAGCGCATACATATATTTTCATCAATGCAACACATAAATCACATGCAATTTTATAAATGGCAGTTTCAGTGTTTACAACTTGGGCATTTCTGTGTGCATTAAAGGGAATTGGATCCCTCGTGCACAAACTGCATGACCACCAACTTCAGGTCTTCACAAACTTTATAGCTTGCTTCATAAAACCTGAGCACCTCAAGATGTCCCCAAAAGCGCTGCTGAAGTTGGACCTGGCAGACAAGACTCTGTACTCCCCCATCTACATCGGAAAGGTGGCCGAAAAGGTGGCCGAAGCACAGACCGCAGCCCGCCCAGAACACCCGGTTAGTGTGAAATAATTTGGTATTAAGAATGTATTAACATTTTAAGTGTTGACTAGTATTTGTCACTGGTTTTAACATAGATGTTTATTATTACAGTTCATAATTCCAATAATAGTATTGAGAAATTTGGCATTGTACTGCATTTATGAAACTTTAATAGGACTGTGTTTTGCTGTATTTGGTATTTTACAGATCATGAAAGATTTTTTGGATAGAGTCACCAAGGCCTATGTTGCTTGTGGCAAGTTTATGCAGGAAAAGCTACCACCGCAAAGTAAGACCCTGCAAGCCCTGTCTGCCATTGATGCTGTTGTGAGGGGACACTCAGAGACTGTGGCGCAGCTGAAGCAGCTGGCTGACATCATGCAACACCTACTTCCTGAGGAAGGTGACATCACCTAGTAAATAATCAGGTACAATGTGGATTCAACGCTGCCTCTGTATAAAGATGGTGAAGACAGCATGGTGATGTGGTGGGCCCATCTTATGACCCATGGTAAATATCCAGTCCTCAGCGGCGTGGTAAGAGCCGCCATCTCCATCCTTCAGAGGCCCTTGGTGGAGTCCTCCTTCAGTCTCATGGGAGACATAATTGATACACATAGCACAAATATGAACATATCCACCTTTGATGCCATTCAGACTGTAAAATATGCCATGAAGTCAAAGGGCAAAAGTGCCACCATAATGTTCAAGAGGGAGGATGTGAAATTTGGACCACTTGACAGGGGACTGTGCCATAACATGAGGACAGAAGAAGGGATAAAGCACAGAGACAGGAGAGGCTGCTTGAGAGAAAAAGAAAACAAGCATTATGGCTGCAAAAAAAACACCAGTGCAGAAGAGAGCAAGAGGATCGCTCAGGAAGAGGAGAAACGAGCACGGCTGAGACATGCAGCCAAACAAAAAAAATGCTGCAAGACGTAAAGCCCTTGAAGTCTTGCAGTGCAACTAAAGAAAAAGAAGTGAAAGATGCTCTGCTGTTGTTGTTCTCAGGGTTTCCCATGTTCATAGAAAGCCATTTTGAAATTGTCTGTGAAATTGTGTTATGATACTGTAAATAAAAAAGTTTACTACTCCTTAACCTCTATCTTTTTGATCTGAGAAGTTTCAGTAGAATTTCCTAGCCTTAAGATTAAATAGAAATTGGTAGGTCTTTGTAGCATGGTTAATGTCTTAAAGTACTTAGCATATATTTGCATTGGAGCCCCATGCATATTTAAAGTGCTTGCTGTGGCCAAAATCGTTAACAGAAGAACAGTTATATATACAGTATATATATTGCTCTCAAATGCACAGGATTTAAGTATTTTAACTTAAAAATTGACAAAAAAAATGGTCCGGGGGGGGTTACCCCCGGACCCCCCGAGAGGTTCAGAGCCTCTCTTTTTTTTCACCGGACCTGTGTTTGCATCCCTGATAACGTTTGTGTATTTTGGCAGTTTAATGGCCAGCATTCAGCATGTGTGATAACATTCTACACTACGGTAGCGTTAACATGAGCGTTGTTGTAATTTTAATTTAGCTTTGTGTGTGTGTGTGGTTAACGTTATATCGAAAGTGACAAATGTGACTTCTTTTGAGATAGCAAAGTTAATAGAAAAAGTTATATTGTTGTAACGTTTGGGCATTTTGGCAGTTTAATGGTCAGCATTCAGCATGTGTGATAAAATCCTACACTAAAATCCTACTGTGTGTGTGCGTAACGTTATATCGGGAATGACAAACGTGACATAGTCTTATGAGAGCAAAAATAATAGAAAGTTGTATAACGTTGAATGAATTAACATGAATGATGTAAAATAATGCTAATAGGCCTTGTGTATCTTGAATCTAATGGTCAATCTGTTTTTGTTCAGCATCCCACACATTTCCTGCCCAGCGAGGAGCCAGTGTAGTCTAGTCGTAATTCCTATAGGCCCAATAGTAAACCCAAAAATGTTGAGTACCCTAAAGTTTTATTGCAGAAATGTCATAAAGTTTTATTGCAGAAATGTCATCTATAGGCCTAGTGGATGGAATTCAAGTTGGTTGCCTAAAGTTGCACTTTGGGCAATTTGCATAATTAGCATAAATAGGCAATTAAGGCGAGACAGTACAGGTGAATAGGGTAAAAAAAAAAAGAAAAATAGATATCACCATGAAACTTTCTCAGTTGGTTACTTATGTTAAGATGAGAAAAAAATGTATTGCATGTTTTTTTTATATTTTAATTTTTACATATGCAAATAAGGCCCTATCTCATTAAAAATGTTCGAATTTGCATACACACAAAATCAGATCGTGTGATGCAGCCAGGCTCAAAATTATTTTTCCAAGGTAAACACGTATACTTGGGGGGGCTGAGTTGGTGAAAACCTTTAAGGAACCTGGTAAGGAGGCAGTGTCGACCCATTAAGGCGAAGACAGACCAAGACGACTGCCGATCGTAAATAAAACTCGGGACTTGTCAAATTCGGGACATTGGTTAAATGTTGAATATTTAGATAATGCAGCACATGCAGTGAGCTGATAAGGAAGTGCCATACATTCATCACATACCAAAACACTGTGTGTAAGCTTGGATCCCCCCAGATCAGTCTGTAATCTAATTTGATAGTCTAAATAAAAGCGGTTGTCGGTGATTACTTGTGGCGTTGGGTTAAAACTAAACATTTTGCCCTTTTTGTTTAAAATACCAATATCGCCATTCAGTCTAAAAACACCAGGATATGAGTTTTGGTCCATATCGCCCAGCCCTTACTGTCTCCTGTCACGTTTATACATATCAGGGTGTTCAGGGGGAAAAAAATGATTTCCCCTTCTTTCGTTTGTGAAAATAATTCTGTTCACACCAATGATAAAAACAGCAGGGGAAGGGTGACATGAACACTTCGAGCAAACTGGTGGCCAATCAGAGATTCGAAACAAACGAGAGACCAACATGTCACAATGCAAAAACGCCGGTTTCCCTATTTACTTTCAACTGCGAAACTGGAGTTTGCCAAAACTGTGTTTTTGTGTAAATGAGAGGCCAAACCATGTTGAAATATCTGTGTTTTCCCTTCGTGTAAACAGGATCTTATTTTCCCACAGTTCTGGGGTACAAGGTGGGGCAGTGGGTGTGGCCTGGGTGTGGTTTCAGAAGTTCCGGCACTTAGGAACCTAAAAGGTTGTGTGCAGCTCTCCTTTGACTGTCCAACAGTATCATGAGAGGAGAAGGCGAGGAGGAATTGGTGCAACTGATTCTAAGCTTAGTCAACTCACCCCTTCCTTGTCGAGAAGCTGTGATGAAGAGCACATCAACTAAGACCGAGCTATCACGCCTTCTGTTCACATTTGATCTCACCACTAATAACATCTTATTGGTGAACCACACAGACTGCATTGTGAAGCATGAGGAGGCTGACATCACCCTCATTAGCTACATGCTGCAAGCAGCTGAAGCAGGGGCTCCGACAATACGTATCCTAAGTGATGACACTGACATATTTGTTCTGTTGGTGTGCTGGGCTTGGAAGGCCAATGTTCAATCAACAGTGCAGATGGAGAAGTGGAATGGAACCATCCTGGATATAAATGCCACTGTCAGAGAATTGGTTGACAGATGTCAAGGTCTCCTGGGGATGCATGTGCTGTCGGGATGACACTGCCTCCTATCCCTGTGGGAAGGGCAAGGCATCTGCACTGAAAGTACTCCTAGGAAATACCATTCCTGGTTTCAATACAGTGCTTGGGGAACCCGATGCCACTCATAATGACCTAAAAGATACTGGGACCGAGTTCTTTGTCGCACTGTATGGGCAGAAGAAGGCCAAGTCGATGAGCAACAGTCGCTACCAGATCTACAGTCGCAGCAAAAAGCCTCCTAAACTTAAAAACTTCCTCCAACTGATGCCAACCTGATGCTTCACATACTGCGTGCTCATCTTCAGATCATGTTGTGGAAGGCTGCAGGTCAGAGAGAGCCTCCTGCAGATGCCAGAGACATCACTAAGTTTGGGTGGGAGGTTACTAATGAAGGGGCTGTCATGCCCGCTCTTGCCATCCAGGAAGTGGCTCCAGTAAATCTACTTGATGTCACCAGCTGTAGCTGCAGCACATTGAAGGCCTGCAGCAAAGGAAACTGCAGCTGCCATGCTGCAAGTCTCAGTTGCACTGACTACTGCAAGTGTGATGGGGTTGAGGTCCGCTGCTGCAACCCATTCACAATACATACAAATAAGATATAAATAAATGATGTGATGATATATAAATAGATGATGAGACTGAAGGGAATGAGGAAAGAAATGATGAAGATGATGAAGGCTATTGAGTGGGATTTTGTGGTGGTTGTTAAATGTGTGTGCGTGTGCATACTATATATAGTTATTTTACAGCTTGTGTGTGTGCGCGCATGCTGTTTGCCGTTCTTGTTAAAAGCTATTGTGTGTGTTTGTGTGCATGCTGTATAAAGTTATGTATTTTGCTGTATATAGTTCTTGTGGGTTTGTGTTTATGTGCATGCTGTACTGTATATAGTTATTTTGCATGTTGTATATAGTTCTTGTACATAGTTATTGTGCATTTGTACACGTGTGCATGCTGTTATATAGTTATTTTGCATAGAGCACTCCGTTCATAGGTCAACACTGCCTCCTGATCAGGTTCCTTAAAGGATTTTACCAACTCAGACACCAAGTATACGTGTGTACCCTTGGAAAAAATATTTTGAGCATGACTTTATCAAACAATCTGAATTTGTCTGTATGCAAAGGAGCGCATATTTGATGAGATATGACCTAATTTGCATATTTAAACATTAACATACAAAAAACATGCAATACATTTTGTTTCATCTTAACATAAGGAAACAGCTGAGAAAGTTTCCAGGTGATATCTATTATTTTATTTTTTTACCCTATTCACCTGTACTGTCTCGCCTCAATTGCCTATTTATGCTAATTATGCAAATTGCCCAAAATGCAACTTTTGGCAACCAAGTTAAATTCCATCCATTAGGCCTATAGATGATATTTCTGCAATAAAACTTTAGGGTACTCAACATTTCTGGGTTCAAGAAATTACGATTAGACTAGTGTTTGCTGTCATGTCTGGTTGACATTGGAGGACCACGCAGCAAAACTTTTACTTCTGTATATGAGCCGCACATTTCTTACTATAGCAGATTAGGACGTGTGATGGTGTCATATGACAGCAACAGAGTTGAATGGTGCTGCCCATGTTCAAAACCCAGGCAGTCATGCACCCATAAATGCATTGCCAAGTGGCATTTGTTTCAAATAACCCCAGACCTTTTCAAAAAGATCCCTGATATTGATGACGAAGCCACTGAATTAAGTGAAAATGCTACAGAGGATGTGGAACAACTGGCACAGGAAGGAGCGCTGTACCCACCAGAGGATGCAGTGTTGTCGCTACATTGTTGCTATAGTGGAATAATGTGTCCTCACATCAATAATCATTTCAAGTAATTAAATATTTCCATTTATCTTGAAACGTTTGTTTAGTAAACGTTTATGTAGTAGCTACTAGGGAAGAACAACATGAAATCCGACATCCAGGCAAATCCAGGCGCTGCTTCGACCGAGTTTCTGAAATCCCGACTGTCCCTGAACAAACAACGATGACGTAGCAGGGCTTGGCGTGTGACGTCGTGACATGGGCGGGGCTTGACCGGCTGGACATCAAGCCCCGCCTTGCAGACAGGTCGCAGCCGTTACCCACTCGGGACATGCGTCACATGGTGTGGGCGTTAAGTCAGCAGTAGTAAAATCAGCTGTTCTTCACCTGGCAGGTTTGTTTGAATGAACTGAGAGGGTGAGTGGGGAAAGTCCTACGTTGCTGACCGCTTCACTTCCCTTTGCTTTGTTTGCTCTGATTTTGCCTGACAGTCAAACAAGATGGATGGAAATAGTCAAGATCATGAAATCGCCCCGTTGTTTGTGTTTGATCTGCAATACATATGATAAAACATAGGATAAACAACACTAACAACTATTGTCCCATATGAAACCATATTTATGTAGGGCAGACTTGGCTTAAGACAATCTGGGAGGGGCAGCAGAGCAGCACAACTGGACCGCCAAGGAATCACGATGCAGAGGGATGGGCTAGGACAGAGGTTGTGGGAGGGCTTTCAGGAGTTAGCAGTTCTTCAAGGTCCTTGGAGGAGGCTTTGGGATCGAGGTCCTTTGCCATGGTGGTTAGGGCTATCGGTCAATCCTGAATGAGGGAGCCAGAGCAGAGATGATGTGGTGATATGTCCACAGTACTCGTCTCAGGAAATCCTAGCAGGACTGTCCTGGATGTGCCAGAGAGTAGAGGGGAGAGAGGAAGTGTGTGTTGCAATAATTCCAAAGTGGAGACAAAATTTAGTAAGTATTCAGTTAGTTGTAATCTGCGGCCTCACTAGCTTGGACTATACGTTTTCCCAACAAAGCCCCATAGAAACCACAATAGAAAATTTCAATTGTGGTTTCTATGGGGCTTCGTACAACATTTAATGTTGTATGGTTAAATTACTTACAGATGGAAGTTGTGGAGATACATGGAGCCTCAGTGGCTCCTCTGCTGGTCCTGGGCTTATCTGCTGCTACAGAAGACTGCAGCAAAGGACCTGGCCATGGCCCTGGTCACGGAGGACAGCATGTGTTGGATGTCATGGGGGGGCTTTCCCTACTCCTCACTGGCAGAGATCCCTACAAAACAATAACTAGTCATTAGGTATTGCTTGCATTTTCAATCATTGCAATGAATACTGTAGTGTATGGTCAGCTGTTCATGCTATGTAAGGAGATGTATTATGTCTGCTCAGCTGTTGGCTGTGTCCTGTACTCTGTGTGATGGGAACATGTGTCTTCTCAGGTTTGCCTTTACTGTGAGAAGTGTGAACCTTCGTAAACATAGGTCAGAGGTGAAAGGAAGCAAGGTGTCGTAATGACATTTTAGGCTCAGGAGGTGCCTGACCATCTAGATGGCTATTTGGGATTTAACATTTAAACTGTGCATCAGGACAAGGCTGGCAGACTGTTCTCAGGTGCCACAAAGGCTCTCTCAAGATTCAGACCTTTTTGACACTGTTCTACTTTGTAATAAACCCTTTTTAATATACAAGTGGAACGTGTCAGCGGTGGTTTCTCCTTTTTCTCAACACATCAAGATACTACAATACAATACATCACGTCTACATCAAGCAAACATCAAAAAAGCCTTTGAAAGACAAATTTAAACCAATTTGAATCCATAATATCCTACAGTGTTTATGTTTCAACAACTTACCTGGAGTGGATGCAGTGGGAACCCCCAGGGGTGAGACCTTGGATCATCTCTTTCCAACCAGTCGCTTCCACAAGGATTTCTTCTTGGTGGAGGCACCGGGAGCAGCAGTGGGAGTTGGCCCAGCAACATAAACTGGGGCAGGGACAGGCTCAGCAAAAGACTTTTGAATGAAAAGCCTCAGTTTCTGTGATTTCTCTTCCTGGCTCCGCCTGATCCTTCCCACCAGCCTCAGATCACGTGTCCTGGTGATGGCGCATGAGGGAGACCTGGGCATCCTCAAGGTAAAGCAGCGGTGCAGGGATTTGGTGTGGTGGCCGGGCATAGAGACGATGGTGAGGGATTGCACAGCCTGCCTGGTCAGTGGTAAGACAGGCTCACCACCGCCACCGCCTCTACAGCCTTTGCAGTGGCTGCCCACGCCATGGGAGCATGCTGCCGGGCGACCCTCCCTGCATGGGAGTGTGAAGACAGGTGAGTTGCTTTGTCCCGCTATGATGGGTTAACCCCCAGGGAATCAGTACATAGGGCTTGTATTTTAATGTTCTGCTCTGGCGCTCCCTAGGGACGGGGGAGTAGTTCTAAGAGAGAACTCTACAGTGCAAATGGGCCTCTATGCTCTACGGGTGAAATCACACAATAAACGGTTATCAAGTCCACAGCAATGTGCAAAGGAGCAAGGTGCAAAACGAGCAATGTGCCAAACAGCAATATAAACCACAGTGTTGAAGGGAACCACTACAATCCGCGGCCCCGCCGCCGGCCTCCGGAGGGCCCGCGCCCCCGCCACCGCCGCCGGCCTCCACAGGGATGCCGCCTGACGTTCCCTGCTCCGCTCCTGGTAGCCCTCCTGGTGGGCGACGCCGCGCGCCAGGAGACGCGCCTCGGGGGGGGGGGGTACTGTCACGCCAACGCCTCCCCTTCTACCTCGATCGGCGTCGCCTGGCTATGGATCACCGGTCCCGGCACTACAACCCCCAGAATCCCCGGTGGCCATTAGCCGCCACCTGTGTCTAATTCCCAATGTGTCTCACCTGTGTCTTTTTTGTTTCCCTACTTAACCTCGTGTCTCTTGTCTCCCCTTTGTGAGTGGTTGCATGTATTTGTAAGGTATTGTGTGCGTGTGTAATGTATTGAGTGTATTGTATGTCGTATCTGGACGTACTTTGTCTTTGTGATTTGACAGACGCACACACCTCGCTGTGTGCGCCTGTGCCGGTTTCGTCCGGCACTTGATTCAACTCTGTTCGACCGTTAACGCTGCTTGGTCTCGCTCTTGTCTCCGCTCAACCCCGTAAGTGTCACATTCACAAATCACAATAACAACCAGCATAAACATTCAGCCCTGTTACACAAACACTGTTGAATCAGGGGCCTCAGTTTGTGTGACTAATAAACCTCACTCGATTGGACTCTACGTTTTTCTAACTAAGCCCCATAGAAACCACAATTGAAATGTTGTATGGTTAAATTACTTACAGAATTAGGTTGTGGAGATACATGGACTCACAGTGGCTCCTCTGCTGGTCCTGGGCTTTTTTGCTGCTACAGAAGACTGCAGCAAAGAACCTGGCCATGGCCCTGGTCACGGAGGACAGCATGTGTTGGATGTCATGGGGGGGCTTTCCCCGATCCTCACTGGCAGAGATCCCTACAAAACAATAACTAGTCATTAGGCATTGCTTGCATTTTCAATCATTGCAATGAATACAATACATCAAGTCTACATAACAAAAACATAAAAAGAGCCTTTGAAAGACAACTTATAATCAATTTGAATCCATCTACAGTGTTTATGTTTCAACAACTTACCTGGAGTGGATGCAGTGGGAACCCCCAGGGGTGAGACCTTGGAGCATCTCTTTCCAACCAGTCGCTTCCACAAGGATTTCTTCTTGGTGGAGGCACTGGGAGCAGCAGTGGGAGTTGGCCCAGCAACATAAACTGGGGCAGGGAGAGGCTCAGCCAAAGACTGTTGAATCAGCAGCCTCAGTTTCTGTGATTTCTCTTCCTGGCTCCACCTGATCCTCCCCATCAGCCTCAGATCACGTGTCCTGGTGATGGCGCATGAGGGAGACCTGGGCATCCTCAAGGTAAAGCAGCGGTACAGGGATTTGGTGTGGTGGCCGGGCATAGAGACGATGGTGAGGGATTGCACGGCCTGCCTGGTCAGTGGTAAGACGGGCTCACCACCGCCACCGCCTCTACAGCCTTTGCAGTGGCTGCCCATGCCATGGGAGCATGCTGCCGGGCGACCCTCCCTGCATGGGAGTGTGAAGACAGGTGAGTTGCTTTGTCCCGTTATGATGGGTTAACATCTCTGGGCGCCTGTCCCTTTAAGATGGGTCAACATCACTGGTACATTGCTGAACAAATATACCTTCATGATGGGTCAACATCTTTGGGCGAATGTTCCTTTCTTATGGGTCATCATCTCTAGGAAGATGTCCATCTATGACGGGTCATCAACGCTGGGCAGCTGTCCCGTCTTTCACTGCCTTTCAGTGTCCATCCAGAGATGCTGTCTCGTCATGGATAGTTTACAGCACAACACGTACTGCTGTTGTGCTTCACAATCTCCCATGTTACTCGGGGACAGCTTCCCTGTCGATCCTCCCTTTGAGACTTGCAACTGTGTCTCTGGAGCTTGACACGTCTCTGGAAGACAATCAGTGAATCAGTGATGGTGTTCAGCAGTTAAACAAAGGCCTGGCATGGATTAATAATCAATTCGGTGACAAGTAAGAATGATCGCAACTTGTGATAACTTTGTAAGCAGCAGAAGGTATACTAGTCGGTTAAATACTATTTCCCTTTGTTGGAGGGCATTCAGTTAGTTGCAATCTGCAAACTCACAAGCTTGGACTATTCGTTTTACCAACTAAGCCCCATAGAAACCACATTTGAAATGTTGTATGGTTAAATGACTTACAGATGGAAGTTGTGGAGATACATGGAGCCTCAGTGGCTCCTCTGCTGGTCCTGGGCTTTTTTGCTGCTACAGAAGACTGCAGCAAAGGACCTGGCCATGGCCCTGGTCACGGAGGACAGCATGTGTCGGATGTCATGGGGGGGCTTTCCCCACTCCTCACTGGCAGAGATCCCTACAAAACAATAACTAGTCATTAGGTATTGCTTGAATTTTCAATCATTGTAATGAGTACAATACATCACGTCTACATCACGCAAACATCAAAAGAGCCTTTGAAAGACAAATTTAAACCAATTTAAATCCATATTATCCTAAAGTGGTTATGTTTCAACAACTTACCTGGAGTGGATGCAGTGGAACCCCCAGGGATGACACCTTGGAGCACATCTTTCCAACAAGACACTTCCGTGAGGATTTCTTCTCTGTAGAGGCACCAGGAGCAGCAGTGGGAGTTGGCCCAGCAACATAAACTGGGGCAGGGAGAGGCTCAGCCAAAGACTGTTGAATCAGGGGCCTCAGTTTGTGTGATTACCCTGCCTGGCTCTGTCTGGCTCTGCCTGATCCTTCCCACCAGCCTCAGATCACGTGTCCTGGTGATGGCGCATGAGGGCCACCTGGGCATCCTCAAGGTAAAGCAGCGGTGCAGGGATTTGGTGTGGTGGCCGGGCATAGAGACGATGGTGAGGGATCGCACAGCCTGCCTGGTCAGTGGTAAGACAGGCTCACCACCGCCACCGCCTCTACAGCCTTTGCAGTGGCTGCCCACGCCATGGGAGCATGCTGCCGGGCGACCCTCCCTGCATGGGAGTGTGAAGACAGGTGAGTTGCTTTGTCCCGCTATGATGGGTTAACATCTCTGGGCGCCTGTCCCTTTAAGATGGGTCAACATCACTGGTACATAGCTGGCCGGATGTCCCTTCATGATGGGTCAACATCACTGGTACATAGCTGGCCGGATGTCCCTTCATCATGGGTCAACATCACTGGTACATTGCTGAATAAATGTACCTTCATGATGGGTCAACATCACTGGTACATTGCTGAATAAATGTACCTTCATGATGGGTCAACATCACTGGTACATTGCTGAATAAATGTACCTTCATGATGGGTCAACATCACTGGTACATTGCTGAATAAATGTACCTTCATGATGGGTCAACATCACTGGTACATTGCTGAATAAATGTACCTTCATGATGGGTCAACATGTCCGGGCGCCTGTACCAGAATGATGGGTCAACATCACTGGTGCGTTGATTTGCGTCTGTGATGAGTCAACATCACTGGGACATTGCTGGGCGGATGTCCCTTTCTGATGGGTCAACATCACTCTGGGAAGATGTCCATCTATGACATCGTCGCTGGGCAGCTGTCCCTTCTCTCACTGCCTTTCAGTGTCCATCCAGAGATGCTGTCTCGTCATGGATAGTTTACAACACAACACCTACTGCTGTTGTACTTCAAAATCTCCCATGTTGCTCAGGGACAGCTCCCCTGTGTCGATCCTCCCTTTGAGACTTGTAACTGTGTCTCCAGGGCTTGACATTTCTCTGGAAAATGAGTAGTGAATCATTAAAGGCGTACAGCTGTGCTTAGTTAAACAAAGGCCTTGCATGGATTAATAATCAATTCTGTCTTCGGTAGGAATTATCGCAACTCGTGGTAACTTGGTAAGCAGCAGCAGAAACACTAGTTGGTTAAATGCTGTTTATTTTGGTGGGAGGGCATTCAGCATACCTGTCAACCCTCCCTTTTTCCTGGGATTCTCTCTTATTTTAGATTGTTTCCCGCTGTCTTCCCGTATGTGTATTTTCCCGAAAATATCCCGTTTTTTTCATATTATCAAAAAAGAAAAAAAAGTCGGTCGGTGAATTGGCATCCCCTCCCTCCAGTCCAACAGGTGGCAGTATACTACACACTGGTTTGGACAGGAAGACGCAGACTGTAGAATTAGCTTGAGTTGTCGTGCACACTGAGAGATGGGTATCAACAGTAGCTGCTATCGAGACGAGACTGACAAAATAAACAGAATAATAGTATCCGAGTCGTTCACAAAATATAAAGTAGCCTAGAAACTATGAACATGAATGAGGACAGGACACCTGCTGGGGCCAGGGAGAAGACGAAAAAGGTTATGTGTAGATACCATCCGAAATGGGAGGACAACTTTGGTTTTGTGAAGAAAAGTCATATAGAAAATCATGCTTTTTTGTGTGTTGTGTCGCTGCGACTTCAGTGTTGGCCATGGGGGTAGGTACGATGTGTTACAACACGAGAAATCTTTAAAACACCAGCGAGCCAAACAAAGCATAAAGCATACATGAGGGATTACTAATTATATGGCCAGTGCGTCCGGCGGCGAGGCCGAACAAGTTATTCGATCTGAGGTGAAGATGGCGATGCTAATCGCGAAAAAGAACATCAGCCTCACCTTCTTCGACGACTTCAACAAGTGCGTGACTGGAGTTTTCCTGGACTCAGCCATAGCGATTAAGTTTTCCATGGGAAAGACTAAAGCTACCCAGATCATCAAAGGTAAGCATATTTTCATTGACCTGTTAGTTTGCGTATTACAAAGACACCACACTGAGCTGAGAATGAGATAGTGTCTAATGTTAACTGGTTATCTAATATTGTTGAACAGGTGCCATAGCTGTGGATTTAGATGACAGCATAAATCTGTTATGCAAATCCCAGCCGTTTGCACTTATGTGTGATGAATCCAACAATCGAAAGCATGACAAGCAGTTTGTGATGCTTGCCCGACTCTTTGATGAAGGAAGCCTACAGGTGGTCACCAGGTTCTTCGACATGCCCTCATGCAATGTTGGCAATGCAGAGAACCTATTTGAGAAATTGGCAACATCATTAGGGTGAGAGAAGAATAGGCTATTTGAGTAGACTTTTATTGACCAGTGGTAAAGGTATGTATAATGTAAATATAATGTATATTTTTCTATTTGCTGCTTTTACAGAAACCGTGGCATTCCCTGGGGCAACCTCGTTGCACTGAACTCTGATAGTGCCAGTGTAATGAAGGGCCGTCATAATTCTGTCATAAGTCGACTGCGGGCAAGCCAGCCACACACCCAGGACCTGGCCTGTATATGCCACCTTGTACAACTGGCCACCGGCGCTGGCATGAAGGCTAGCAAAGTCCCTGTCGAGGACATTTTAGTGGGGATCTACGGCCACTTTGATAAAAGGTATGAGACCTAGACTTAACCCTTCACACTCACCCTCATAATTGGTATGTTTTCATATATGTTTTGAGATATTTACACAACTTGCATGTATTTGTTTTCAGCGCAAAGAGATGTGAGCTGTACAAAGAGTTTGTCGAGTTCACCGACTCTGACAGCTTAAAGATTTTACGGTACTGCGGCACCAGGTGGCTCAGTCTGCTGTCATGTATAGAGAGGGTGCTTAATCAATGGGATGCACTCCAGGTATAGAGAGGGTGCTTAATCAATGGGATGCACTCCAGGTATAGAGAGGGTGCTTAATCAATGGGATGCACTCCAGGTATAGAGAGGGTGCTTAATCAATGGGATGCACTCCAGGTATAGAGAGGGTGCTTAATCAATGGGATGCACTCCAGGTATAGAGAGGGTGCTTAATCAATGGGATGCACTCCAGGTATAGAGAGGGTGCTTAATCAATGGGATGCACTCCAGGTATAGAGAGGGTGCTTAATCAATGGGATGCACTCCAGGTATAGAGAGGGTGCTTAATCAATGGGATGCACTCCAGGTATAGAGAGGGTGCTTAATCAATGGGATGCACTCCAGGTATAGAGAGGGTGCTTAATCAATGGGATGCACTCCAGGTATAGAGAGGGTGCTTAATCAATGGGATGCACTCCAGGTATAGAGAGGGTGCTTAATCAATGGGATGCACTCCAGGTATAGAGAGGGTGCTTAATCAATGGGATGCACTCCAGGTATAGAGAGGGTGCTTAATCAATGGGATGCACTCCAGGTATAGAGAGGGTGCTTAATCAATGGGATGCACTCCAGGTATAGAGAGGGTGCTTAATCAATGGGATGCACTCCAGGTATAGAGAGGGTGCTTAATCAATGGGATGCACTCCAGGTATAGAGAGGGTGCTTAATCAATGGGATGCACTCCAGGTATAGAGAGGGTGCTTAATCAATGGGATGCACTCCAGGTATAGAGAGGGTGCTTAATCAGTGGGATGCACTCCAGGTATAGAGAGGGTGCTTAATCAATGGGATGCACTCCAGGTATAGAGAGGGTGCTTAATCAATGGGATGCACTCCAGGTATAGAGAGGGTGCTAAATCAATGGGATGCACTCCAGGTATAGAGAGGGTGCTTAATCAATGGGATGCACTCCAGGTATAGAGGGTGCTTAATCAATGGGATGCACTCCAGGTATAGAGAGGGTGCTTAATCAATGGGATGCACTCCAGGTATAGAGAGGGTGCTTAATCAATGGGATGCACTCCAGGTATAGAGAGGGTGCTTAATCAATGGGATGCACTCCAGGTATAGAGAGGGTGCTTAATCAATGGGATGCACTCCAGGTATAGAGAGGGTGCTTAATCAATGGGATGCACTCCAGGTATAGAGAGGGTGCTTAATCAATGGGATGCACTCCAGGTATAGAGAGGGTGCTTAATCAATGGGATGCACTCCAGGTATAGAGAGGGTGCTTAATCAATGGGATGCACTCCAGGTATAGAGAGGGTGCTTAATCAATGGGATGCACTCCAGGTATAGAGAGGGTGCTTAATCAATGGGATGCACTCCAGGTATAGAGAGGGTGCTTAATCAATGGGATGCACTCCAGGTATAGAGAGGGTGCTTAATCAATGGGATGCACTCCAGGTATAGAGAGGGTGCTTAATCAATGGGATGCACTCCAGGTATAGAGAGGGTGCTTAATCAATGGGATGCACTCCAGGTATAGAGAGGGTGCTTAATCAATGGGATGCACTCCAGGTATAGAGAGGGTGCTTAATCAATGGGATGCACTCCAGGTATAGAGAGGGTGCTTAATCAATGGGATGCACTCCAGGTATAGAGAGGGTGCTTAATCAGTGGGATGCACTCCAGGTATAGAGAGGGTGCTTAATCAATGGGATGCACTCCAGGTATAGAGAGGGTGCTTAATCAATGGGATGCACTCCAGGTATAGAGAGGGTGCTTAATCAATGGGATGCACTCCAGGTATAGAGAGGGTGCTTAATCAATGGGATGCACTCCAGGTATAGAGAGGGTGCTTAATCAATGGGATGCACTCCAGGTATAGAGAGGGTGCTTAATCAGTGGGATGCACTCCAGGTATAGAGAGGGTGCTTAATCAATGGGATGCACTCCAGGTATAGAGAGGGTGCTTAATCAATGGGATGCACTCCAGGTATAGAGAGGGTGCTTAATCAATGGGATGCACTCCAGGTATAGAGAGGGTGCTTAATCAGTGGGATGCACTCCAGGTATAGAGAGGGTGCTTAATCAATGGGATGCACTCCAGGTATAGAGAGGGTGCTTAATCAGTGGGATGCACTCCAGGTATAGAGAGGGTGCTTAATCAATGGGATGCACTCCAGGTATAGAGAGGGTGCTTAATCAATGGGATGCACTCCAGGTATAGAGAGGGTGCTTAATCAATGGGATGCACTCCAGGTATAGAGAGGGTGCTTAATCAATGGGATGCACTCCAGGTATAGAGAGGGTGCTTAATCAATGGGATGCACTCCAGGTATAGAGAGGGTGCTTAATCAATGGGATGCACTCCAGGTATAGAGAGGGTGCTTAATCAATGGGATGCACTCCAGGTATAGAGAGGGTGCTTAATCAATGGGATGCACTCCAGGTATAGAGAGGGTGCTTAATCAATGGGATGCACTCCAGGTATAGAGAGGGTGCTTAATCAGTGGGATGCACTCCAGGTATAGAGAGGGTGCTTAATCAATGGGATGCACTCCAGGTATAGAGAGGGTGCTTAATCAATGGGATGCACTCCAGGTATAGAGAGGGTGCTTAATCAATGGGATGCACTCCAGGTATAGAGAGGGTGCTTAATCAATGGGATGCACTCCAGGTATAGAGAGGGTGCTTAATCAATGGGATGCACTCCAGGTATAGAGAGGGTGCTTAATCAATGGGATGCACTCCAGGTATAGAGAGGGTGCTTAATCAATGGGATGCACTCCAGGTATAGAGAGGGTGCTTAATCAATGGGATGCACTCCAGGTATAGAGAGGGTGCTTAATCAATGGGATGCACTCCAGGTATAGAGAGGGTGCTTAATCAATGGGATGCACTCCACGTAGGGTTACTGACATGGACACCTCTCACTGGTTAAATATTTTTTATAAAGAACAGTATTAGTTATGAGGGAAAGTTTGAAAACATGGGATTAATATGCAAATCTAAAGTAGTGTTAATGACCAGCAGAGTTTTATGTTACGTCTTATGTTCCATCTTTTTGTCATGTACTGTAGGCATATTTCTCCAGCCATGAAGAGGTGGAGAAGAGCACCAAGATCAGGGACCTTGCCCAACATTTAAGTGACCCACTCATGAGGGCATATTTCATGTTCTTTGCTACAGCCCTGAAACCATTGGCCGAATTCAATGTCACTTTTCAGGTTGGTAGAATTGTCATCAGTTCCTAGTCATAACACAAATATAAATGTATAACCATAAGTGGCAACTTTGTGACATGAGGTATGAATGTTACTGTACATCTGTTTGTAAGTTATGTTAAAAGTGTCAGTGTAGAACTGTAAATGGTTAAATATAATGTGATATCTTATTTCACTATAATTCCCTGTTAAACAGTCAGAGGAGGTACAAATTCACAAACTGGAGAGAGAGATGACCAGGCTGATGAAAAGATATTTAGGCTACCTGGTGCCAGCGAACCAAATAGTGGATGTGCCCATCACTGAGGTGAACTACAGTGAAGACCATCAGTTGGCAGATACCGACCTTTTCATTGGTGCTCAAACCAAACTCTTCATTCACAATGCAGAGTTCACCACGCATACAAAGCACAACATCTTTCAGTAAGTAATATACTTTTTTTTTATAATTGTATAATTATGATGCTCATCTTGTGGTGTACAGGGTTTGAAGTACTTAAGGGTGCCTACATTGTTTTTACTAATCTTTTTTCTGACTAAACCATCCCTTGTGTAGAACTGTTCGGGCCTTCTACGGAGCAGTCATAAGAAAGATGTTTTCCTGTTTTCCAGTACAGTCACAGCTCCTCAAGGACCTGCGGATACTTGACCCTGAGGTCCGACTACAGGTTACCCCAGACACCGGTAGGATTTACTTTTTATGTTAAGTGTGTAATTAAGTGTTGCTTTATAGGGTGATTATTACTTTCCAAAACATTGCTATGCATACCACACATCAATGCAAGTTCAGAGAGGGTGTTTAGCATGGTCACTAAAATCATGAGCGCTAATAGAATGGCACTGGAGCCAAGTACTGTATGTGCGTTATTATCCTGCAAGCTTAACCACTCTGCTGAGGCTCACCAGTACATGCCATCCCAGAAAGTGCTCAAATATGCAAAGTCAGCCACCTATGTGTACAATAGCGCTCATGCCACTGCTGCTCAAGAGTGAGGGAGGCAATGTGTCTGTCTGTCTGTCTGTCTGTCTCTATACACAAACACACACACACTGTGTGTGTTTGTAACATTTAACTTGTACCACTGGTATAGTAACATTGGTATGGTAACATTTAAGAAAATGTTATGGTTGAAAATGAGATCTGTTCTGTATTATTATTTGTAAGGTATTCATCTAAATAAATTAAATGATTTAACTCATCCCTTTGTCTGAACTTTCTTTATTTAATGTAACAAAGATATTTGGGTCCTTAATTTGAGAATAACTGGTGCTATTTAAAGAAAATCAATTCCCTCTGGTGATTGTAAAGGTTCTCTGTCGTGTAAGTGTAAAGGGTAAGGATGGATTACTTATCGGCTCCAGGTCAAGGGGTCAGGGGCCCTGAATCCTAAGCCTTTGCATGAAGTCACTGCCTCAATATCAGATTAACAACTATATCTTATTGTGTTTAGGTATTTGCCATCCCCAAAATGCATCAGAATACTGGAAATCACTTCTACCAAATAAAATGTTGCCCACCTTTTCAAATACACACCACATGGGTATATGGGACGACATTTCACAAATTTCCCTTATTTTGAGTTATCAATTATCAGTTATCAGCTATAAATCAGGGAAATTTCCCTTTTTCACAAAGCTCAAAGTCGACAGGTATGGCATTCAGTTAGTTGTAATCTGCTACCTCACTAGCTTGGACTATACGTTTTACCAACTAAGCCCCATAGAAAGTACAATTGAAATGTTGTATGGTTAAATGACTTACAGATGGAGGTTGTGGAGATACATGGAGCCTCAGTGGCTCCTCTGCTGGTCCTGAGCTTATCTGCTTCAACAGAAGACTGCAGCAAAGGACCTGGCCATGGCCCTGGTCACGGAGGACAGCATGTGTCGGTTGCCATGGGGGGGCTTTCCCCGCTCCTCACTGGCAGAGATCCCTACAAAACAATAACTAGTCATTAGGTACTACTTGCTTTTTCAATCATTGTAATGAATATATTACATCAAGGCTAGCTCACGCAAATGTCAAAAATGTCAAATAGCCATCGAAAGTCAAATTTAACCCAATTTGAATCCATAATATCCTACAGTGTTTATGTTTCAACAACTTACCTGGAGTGGATGCAGTGGGATGTGCAGTGCATCTCTTTCCAACCAGTCGCTTCCACAAGGATTTCTTCTTGGTGGAGGCACTGGGAGCAGCAGTGGGAGTTGGCCCAGCAACAGAAACTGGGGCAGGGAGAGGCTCAGCAAAAGACTTTTGAATGAAAAGCCTCAGTTTCTGTGATTTCTCTTCCTGGCTCCGCCTGATCCTTCCCACCAGCCTCAGATCACGTGTCCTGGTGATGGCGCATGAGGGAGACCTGGGCATCCTCAAGGTAAAGCAGCGGTGCAGGGATTTGGTGTGGTGGCCGGGCATAGAGACGATGGTGAGGGATCGCACAGCCTGCCTGGTCAGTGGTAAGACAGGCTCACCACCGCCACCGCCTCTACAGCCTTTGCAGTGGCTGCCCACGCCATGGGAGCATGCTGCCGGGCGACCCTCCCTGCATGGGAGTGTGAAGACAGGTGAGTTGCTTTGTCCCGCTATGATGGGTTAACATCTCTGGGCGCCTGTCCCTTTAAGATGGGTCAACATCACTGGTACATAGCTGGCCGGATGTCCCTTCATGATGGGTCAACATCACTGGTACATAGCTGGCCGGATGTCCCTTTAAGATGGGTCAACATCACTGGTACATTGCTGGCCAAATGTTGATGATGGGTCAACATTGCTGGGCACCTTTAATGTAATGATGGGGCAACATCACTACTGCCTCTCTTTTCGTCTGTCCCTTTATGATGGGTCAATATCACTGGTGCATGGCTGGCCGGATGTCCTTCATGATAGGTCAACATCACTGGTACATCGCTCAGCGATTGTCCTTTCATGATGGACATCACTGGTACATTGCTGACCAAATGTACCTTTATAATGGGTCAATATCTCTGGGCGCCTGTACCGTAATGACGGGTCAACATCAGCGGTGCGTCGCTTTGCGTCTGTCCCTTAAGATTGGTCAAAATCACTGGTACATCGCTGGACGGATGTCCCTTTATGATGGTCCACATCACTGGTACATTGCTGGCCGGATGTCCTTTATGATGGTCCACATCACTGGTACATTGCTGACCAAATGTACCTTTATGATGGGTCAACATCTCCGGGCGCCTATACCGTAATGACCGGTCAGCATCACTGGTACATCGCTGGGCATATATCCCTTCATGATGGGTCAACATCACTGGTACATCGCTGGCCGGATGTCCTTTATGATGGTCCACATCACTGGTACATTGCTGACCAAATGTACCTTTATGATGGGTCAACATCTCCGGGCGCCTATACCGTAATGACCGGTCAGCATCACTGGTACATCGCTCGGCGGATGTCCCTTTAAGATGGGTCAACATCACTGGTACATCGCTCGGCGGATGTCCCTTTAAGATGGGTCAACATCACTGGTACATAGCTCGGCGGATGTCCCTTTAAGATGGGTCAACATCACTGGTACATAGCTGGCCGGATGTCCTTTAAGATGGGTCAACATCACTGGTACATCGCTCGGCGGATGTCCCTTTATGATGGGTCAACATCACTGGTACATAGCTGACCAAATGTCCCTTTCTGATGGGTCAACATCTCCGGGAAGATGTTCATCTATGACGGGTCATTGTCGCTGGGCAGCTGTTTCTTCTCTCAGTGCAGTGCCACTCAGTGCCCATCCAGAGATGCTGTCTCGTCATGGATAGGTTACAGCACAACACCTACTGCTGTTATGCTTCAAAATCCCCCATGTTGCTCAGGGACAGCTTCCCTGTGTCGATCCTCCCTTTGAGACTTGCAACTTTGTCTCCGGAGCTTGACACGTCTCTGGAAGATAATCAGTGAATCAGTGATGGTGTTCAGCAGTGCTTAGTTAAACAAATGCCTTGCATGGATTGATCATCAAGTCTGTGACAAGTCGGAATGATCACAACTCGTTGTTGCTGCACTTGGTAAGCAACAGCAGAAATACTAAGCAGTTAAATGCTATTTTCTTCTCTGAGAATAACTATAAATACAACACGAAAGCACATTATGCGCTAGCATAGAGATATCATTCTCAATAACCAACGTTAAACAATGTGTTGTTCCCCAAAACATCAGTATCATTCATTTGATAACATTCATTTTATCTCCATAACATGTCTCAACAGTGGTCTGCCGTTGGTAATCAGGTCTCTTCATGACTTAACTCAAAAACCTGCAGGGTTTTTCCTGCATATAAAATCAGGCGGTGGCCGATCCCAAACTCAGACGCACACAGATGGGGACTTGAGATTACCCTGTTATCACACATACTAAGAATGTGTTGTGCTACTGTGGTGTAGTACTGCTGTGGCACTACAACAAACTATGGTGTAGTGCTACTAGGTATTTCCATTTTGCTAAAATTCATATTCATAGCGCATGCACACATTTTTGATCACTCCATCAGTTTGATCAATCAAAATAAGCTATCTGTCAGTCACCGCGGTTCCTGTTCGATGTAGGACATGGCCGAGGCAATGCCAATTTACATTTCACATGGCCTGGTGTTGCATTCAAAGTGGTAAACTATAGTCATACATCAATAAATGACACTATCCGCTATATGCATTGATCATTTATCTTGATAGCTGTTGGTGGTACAAGTTTTCTTGCACTGGGAATGTAAATACAGGTTGTCTTTGTGAGCATGACGGCTTGCAGTTAGTTGTAATCTTCAGCCTCACTAGCTTGGACTATCTGTTTACCAACTAAGCCCCATAGAAACCACAATTGAAATGTTGTATGGTTAAATGACTTACAGATGGAAGTTGTGGAGATACATGGAGCCTCAGTGGCTCCTCTGCTGGTCCTGGGCTTATTTTCTGCCACAGAAGACTGCAGCAAAGGACCTGGCCATGGCCCTGGTCACGGAGGAGAGCATGTGTCGGTTGTCATGGGGGGGCTTTCCCCACTCCTCACTGGCAGAGATCCCTACAAAACAATAACTAGTCATTAGGTATTGCTTGCATTTTCAATCATTGCAATGAATACATTACATCACGTCTACATCACACGAACGTCAAAAAAGCCTTTGATTTACACCAATTTGAATCCATATTATCCTAAAGTGTTTCAACAACTTACCTGGAGTGGATGCAGTGGGAACCCCCAGGGGTGAGACCTTGGAGCATCTCTTTCCAACCAGTCGCTTCCACAAGGATTTCTTCTTGGTGGAGGCACTGGGAGCAGCAGTGGGAGTTGGCCCAGCAACAGAAACTGGGGCAGGGACAGGCTCAGCCAAAGACTGTTGAATCAGCAGCCTCAGTTTGTGTGATTCCTCTGCCTGGCTCTCTCTCCGATTAATTTCAAAGAGGCCCCTGGTTCCACTCTCGTGGTCATGCTTCCAGCCGTCAGTATAAACATACAGGTAGGGCTCTACAGGGACATTGTCAAGAACGCCCCCTGAAATCATACGCCATAGGTTCCCAGTTGCACTACTAAAGTCCTTGGTCAGCTGTGTCTCACTGCTGCTTTGGCAGCAGGATTCAATAGTGTAGGCCAAGTAACCCTGTAAGACGCTGGCCAGGCAAAAGACCATTGGTTTCATGGTCTCTGGGTTCACGCTGAAGTCACTCTTAAATCCCCTGGGGATGCTGGACTGGGTGCTCATTATGTTGTATATGACAGAGCGTGCTCTCTCTGCCACCTCGTTCACCATATGTAGTGTCAGCTCCTTCAGCTCTTCCAACTTCCACCCTTCTAGACCAAAGATGCCAGTCAGCGCCCAGAGTAGAGCTCGCGCCAAGCTTTTCTGAATACTGTCTGGCGACACTACATAGTAGGCAACATCCTTGGAGCTAGAGTGGGATTTATAAGAGGCCCAATCCTTTGTGGTCTTCCACACGATGGGGTCCAGCACAGCCTTTGTAAAGAAACGGACCAGTGTGTTGCACAGTCGGGCCAGCTGGTCCCTCACTGCAGAGTCCACCAATCCCTCAGCCAGATTTCTCCATTGCCTGCAAGACAAATGTGAAAATATTACAATATTCCAACCATCAAATATCCCATGTGGTTCATGCTGATTGGCTTGGACTGTGCTATTTCTATGGGAATCCATTGATAAAAGACAAATACATGTCAAAAGACTAAATATTTAATTTAACAATCCAACTTACTGAGGGGTTAATTCCTTCAGGCATGTGGAGATCAAAGGTTTGATTGCCTCTGGGTTTACCTGCGGAATATAATGTAGACTCTAGAGAAAATACAAAAAACGTAAAAACTAAATACAATACATATTTGGAAACGTCATTTTTATAAGAACATAATGCATAAAATGGCGCACCACGTGCAAGTGTCTCCCGGTGTATTACTAAGCATAGGAATTTGTGTTAATGAATTTAAATAAATAGGAAGTCAGATACAGCCTTATAGACGCGCTTTTCGCTGTTCTAGACGCGCACATGAGCCACGGAGAACATGTGGTAGTCAAACATTGGTAGTCAGTCTCTTGTAACTACACAATTCATCACAACATCCAGCGCAGTCTTCACAGACACTGAAAACGGGCGCTGAAACGCTCGAATTTATAGCCCAAAGTTGTACCGTTATTGACAGAAACAGCCTCATAGACGCGCTATTCTGGTGGCTATAAACTAGATAACACGCGCATATGAGCGGCAACGGAGAAGATCGTGTGGTAGTCACCGAAGCTTACCTAAATTAGCTTCGATTTCTGAGGGAAATAAATAATGAGTCCCATTGGTTTACCGTAACACTACTGTATGTTCGCGTGTCGTTGCAACCGCTTGTAAACACACAAGAAGCTCCAGCCCAGTCTTCAGGGGCCGCCGATACGCTCCTAGCTAAAGACCACAGCCGTGACGTCATACACCGACTGTAGCGGCGCACGTGAGTAGTAATGTTGTGTGGTTGTCAAGGACGCTAAATTAAATAGGTTTCAATTTCTGATCATTTATTTCTTAAAATAATCACATGATCTGACTATTTATTTCTTAAATAAATAATAAGTCACATTGGCCTACCTCCAAAGCCATATTGTACGTTCACTTGTCGATTGTCGCTTGTAAATAGTCGTTTGTAAATAGTCGATGTAAATACACGTTTTCTAAGAACTTCCAGTCAAGTCTTCAGAAACACTAAAGATGGGCGCTGGGCCGCTCTTATTTATAGCCCACGGTTAGAACGTCATAGATGTATAGCCAATAGGAAGCGGAGTAACAGGTCACGTGCTAGGAGACGCGCCATTGACAATGCACTGTAGTCGTCATCGACGCAAAATGAAATACGTTTCGACTTTGGTCTGAATCCCCATTAAATGTTTCTGGCGGGGTTTGTTCAATTTAACCAAGAAATATCTTATATGTTTACATTTTTAGTTGAATTGATTTTCTTTAGAGTCCCGTACCCATGACGTTGTTTTTAAGACACTAGTGCAGTGCCCGTAGGCGTAGGAAGTATGTATTCTTATAGAAAAGTGGGAGCTGTAGATTTTTCATGTAGGCCTATCTGAAATGACACGTAGGCCTATGTGGCTTCAATGGCTTGCCATAGCCTGTGAAGAATAAAATGTTCAAAAGGCTTGCCGTAATGGAAGTCTGTGACTGTGTTTCATAGAGGAAACGTAGCTAAACACATGTTGAATCAGCAAAAAAGCTACGGCCGACGTCGGGTTGCTGTGTAGCCGCCTGTACCAAACAGATGCTTTGCTCATCTGCTTTCAAGTTCGCCAAAGCCTAACTAAACTGGATATAATATGTAGCCTACCCATTTTGAACGGAAGACTTTCTAAACCTTTGGTAGCCTACACCTGCTGCTATTGGAATAAGATGCTAAAGATTGTTTAGCTTTTTTTTTTTATTATTATTTAATTTTTTATTTTTTGCATTTTTTAACCATGTTAACGGCACTGGAGCGAGCCGTGATGCGGCCACTCAGCTCAAGAATACACAGTGAAGAGGTGAAGTCTGTCTCCTCTGATCAGATGAAAAAGAGTCCCACACTGACCTGGATACTCACTTTAATGGGATTACAACTAATGCCATGCTTTCTTCAATTCAAATGAAACACAATAGTAGACATGTCAGCAAACACGATGAGCAGAGGGGAACAGTGTGGTGAAAGTTAAAAAAAAATACTACACATGAGCTTACTGAGACATGGAGGACATCTACAAATAAAGATGGTGTTTTTACAACTCTGTGCTCTTCCTCGGCCGTCCGTAGCAAGTGTGCATGACCATAGTGTGAAATTTCAGCCAAAATGGAAATTACTCCAAAAAACTTCAAAATCAAGGATGCACACCATCGTGCTCAACCCATATCCAAAATCTTAGGTCGACGTTGGATGCAATAAATGCATCGGTGCATTTATTTTGTTTTCATTTTGGCGATTCATTTTTCATAGTGGCACGGGAGGTGGCGGATCCAATAAAAACGGTTCCGGACCTAAAGTCAGAGGTGTCGGAAAACGTTCCGGCGTGTTCCGGCTCAAATGAAGCCCTGGTTCTATCCATTACTGCCAGGAATACTTCATGGACTTCATTGACTCCCAAACAACTTTGTCAGCTTCTGAGGTCAGGGGCGCATGAGCTGAGCGTGACTTAGCCTCACAATGGAAACGAGGGAATGTTACTATATGAAGTACATCTTCTCAGCGGGGTAAAACAACACTTAAACAATAAAATAATATATTCCCTTATCAACGACTATGAACCAACGTGATATGGCGTGGCTGTAATAACTGACGAAATGATTTTCAGATGGGGTTAACATGGGTATTATAACCAAACTATCCCAAGTCAATAAGACGTACAGTGAAATGTACAGAAATACCACCAGGGGGAGTACTTCACAACTGGAACAAACCATTTTTATTAACCGTCATTTGAATCCGTCAATAATAATAATAATAATAATAATAATAATAATAACAATGATAATAATGACAATAATAATAATGATAATAATAATTCACATTATTTAAAGGTGCCTTTCAAAGCACTCAAGGACGCCTTACAAGACATTCATAAACAACAACAGGACATTGAAAAATAAAAGCCAAGTAACAGTTATTAACTAATGCATATATGCACATCTTACTAATATAGAATAGAATAGAATATCTTGTTCATACATTGGTTTGGTGTTTATTCCAAACATAGCAGGCATTTGTGTCCATCTTGTGTGTTTTCGTTGTGTCTTTCTATACATAATACCTGTAATTTGCAATTTGGTTTGTTATTATTGTTGCTTATTATTGTTGCTTTACAGTTATAAACAGGATGTCAGTGGCTATTTTTTGGGTTTCTATCATTTTATTTAAACATATCTGCACCCAATTTAGTGATGCCAATTGGTTATTATTACTGAATTATTATTGTTGCAGTGAAATACACGATGCAAAAAAGCACAATGCTTTCATGGATGTCTGGTTTGTCACGTGTGTGTTTGTTTTGCCAGTCCCCCAGGTACAACTCCACAAGTGAGGTGGAGTTTCTGCTGCCATGGAGGTGATGCCCCCCTCCCTGTGGAGCTATGGAGGGTTGTCTTGGCCTACCTCCCACTGCCATGGAGGTGGTGCCCCCCTCCCTGTGGAGCTATGGAGGGTTGTCTTGGCCTACCTCCCACTGCCATGGAGGTGGTGCCCCCCTCCCTGTGGAGCTATGGAGGGTTGTCTTGGCCTACCTCCCACTGCCATGGAGGTGGTGCCCCCCTCCCTGTGGAGCTATGGAGGGTTGTCTTGGCCTACCTCCCACTGCCATGGAGGTGGTGCCCCCCTCCCTGTGGAGCTATGGAGGGTTGTCTTGGCCTACCTCCCACTGCCATGGAGGTGGTGCCCCCCTCCCTGTGGAGCTATGGAGGGTTGTCTTGGCCTACCTCCCACTGCCATGGAGGTGGTGCCCCCCTCCCTGTGGAGCTATGGAGGGTTGTCTTGGCCTACCTCCCACTGCCATGGAGGTGGTGCCCCCCTCCCTGTGGAGCTATGGAGGGTTGTCTTGGCCTACCTCCCACTGCCCAACCCAGGTTGCTGTTGCTTGGTTTGCCATGCCTGGAGAGAAGTCGTCGTCTCCACTCTGCCTGGGCTGCCCAGAGTGCCGCCACCCCAACTGGTGGAGTCAACCACACCAGGAGCCCCCGTCCTGGAGGGAGGCCCTGAGGCACAACGCCCTGGCCAGCCGCACCTTGACCCAGCCCGGGCCGCCTCTAAATTTGATACCTTGCGTGGGGTCCTGGGGTCCTGGGGTGGCAGGGCCACACGGTTCTTCATCCTGGGGCTTACCAGGAGCAGACAGAATTGGCGCTGAAGGTGCCTGCGGAGCTAGTTGGGCTGGGCCAGCTGGGAGAAGTGTCCCTGGTGGCGTGTGTGGAGCAGCAGTCCCCTACAGCCAGGCTGTGCACTCTGGTGTTCATGCAGCGTGGTTCTCCACTGTGGTGTGCAAGGTGAGCAGAGCATGCGATTTGTCTTGGTTGTGTTTTTTTTGTTGGTGTTTGTTTATTCTGCAATTTCTTTCTTCTTTCCTTTCTTACGTTATGTCTTTTGCTTAAATGACGTCTAGTTGTTGGCCCGTAGGTGAAGACCAGTTGAATGTCATCGGAAACCTTTTAAGTAGCAACTGTGCAGCTGGCATTGCTGTCCTACAGAGTAGTCAGCTGACCCGGCTGGTTACACACTGTACACTTGACAACTGCCTGGCTGGCGTTACCGTGGAGAAGGACTTCCAGGTAAAGCTCCGTCACAACGGTATCTATGACAACAAAGGACGTGGTGTCAGTTTCTGCAGTGAGGGGCAGATCATGTGGTTAGTACCCATGGAAATGGGATTCAAGTATCCAGCAGTACAGATGTGATGGTATGATGGAGTACAACGCAAACATTTAGCATGAACAATTCTGATCTGATATTTTGTGCACAGTGTGACGGTCCCCTGTTAATAGACCATGTCCTGTGCTCTATTGTAGCAGGTACCTGGGAGGCGGAGGACCATTGATGATGGTTGTGAGCACCTGGGCCCGATGCTCTCCAACTATAAAACCCCACCTACCTGGAGCCTGCGCTCTCTTTCCTTGATGCCTTTGTTGTTTTGTTGGCAGACACACAACATCTTCTTTTCACAGTACGACTACACTCATGATGGAACTCTCCCGCACTACTGACTTTACTGATAACCTATGTTTTGATTGATTTATTAGCCTTTGTGAGAATCAATCTTTAGTTAAATTGCCATTTGTCTGTGTTTCCCAATCTTTTGTCATGGCTTTAGCACCAGGTCGTGACAATAGTCAGTCCAATGCCATTGTAAATGTGTTGTCTTTGGGCTGCAGGCTCTGTGTAACCGCGAGCAATGAGAGCTGTGTGTTGAATAACAACATAATTCTGCAGCATGGTAACAGGTAACCAGCACACTACAGGACTAGACTAGACCAGGTGTCTTCCAGGTGTCCTCCCTTATGCCATTTCAAATGGACCATGTTAATGATAGTGTGTAATGATTAACATATATGATTAGATTAGAATTCAGAATAGAGGTCTAAAAGTCATCTGACCTTAATAATCTAACGTTTCATTGACCCGTCAGCTGTCCCTGACAAGCTTTGTGGGCCTTGGAGAATCCCTCTGCCTGTCTGTGGCACAGCAGTCATCAGTGTTGATAGGCTATTACCTGTTATGTGTAACCAATGAGATGGTGCTATGGGCGGGACATTGCTTAAGTGGCGACTACAGACAGAGAAACGGCTGCATTTGAACCACCAACGTCATACACAATTTTGTAAGTCCCCCGTTCTTCTTCTCTTGCCTCCTCCTTCGGCGGATGCTGGCGCACCTTGGCTGCCGCTCCGTCTCTCCGCTCCGTCTCTGACAAGTTTCAGCAGTTTCTCGTCCTACGCCTAACCTCATCAGACTGTCTGGATCAACAGTCTTCTCGAGCAGACAGACCTGCAAAATCCCACCGCTCAAAACTCTCTGAGGAAATCAGTTCACTATGTCTCTTCCCGGCTTCTCACCTGTTGCGAAGACCCCCGTCCTGCTCTCGTCTCTTCTCGTCATTGGACCACTGTTTGCCTGCTGTGGTTGTGGATTATACCCTGGATACTCCTGGGGCACACGCTGTCTCCTCTCCCACAGACACCCGGCTCCCGGCCACAAGCTAGCACTAGCTCCGTGCTAGCGCTCCACACCTGGATCATGCCGCCGCTGTACTCCACCTCCGACCTCCACTCACTCAACAACCGCCTGCGCCCGGACTGCATCGACATCCTCCGTGAAGCTGATCTACTTCGCCGTCCTCCACACAGAGGCTCTGGTCGTATGTTCAACTATAACTTCTCAACTCCTGACTCCATCCCGTCCATCTGGTCGTGCACACGCACCGCTTCTTCCTCATTACGTCATCACAAAAAACGACACGTGCACCTTTCAAACCTCCGCCCCCTTCCTCAGTCCTCTCAACCTATCATGAAGCAGCGTCACCTGAAACTGGCTTTGCTTAACCCCCGCTCACTCAACAATAAAAGTCACATTCTGAATGAATTCATTACGGACAATAACCTGGATTTCCTCTGTATTACTGAAACCTGGCACAAACCTCTGGACTATTTTTCTCTCAACCAGACCACACCCACCGGATACACCTATATGGACAAACCCAGACCTGAGAGGCGGGGAGGTGGTGTTGCAGCATTTTACAGAAAGGACATAAAAACATCCACCATCTCCGTCCCTGCTGCTGACTCCTTCGAACATCTCACCTTCAAACTCTCTGGTCCCACTCCTCTGGTCACTGCCATCATTTACCGCCCTCCCAAACCAAACCCATCCTTTCTCTCTGACTTTTCCGACTTCCTCACCCAGTTATCTGCCATCTCACCTTCCATTCTACTTCTGGGGGATTTCAATATCCACATTGACACCGACTCCAAATCTGCCACCGAATTCCTGGAATTGCTACACCACTTCAACTTCATTCAACATGTCAACTTTCCCACCCACAGCCGTGGTCACACCCTGGACCTGGTCTGCTCCATTGGTCTCACCTTGCATCACCTCTCCAGCTTCAACCTCAACATCTCCGATCACCTGGCAATCATCATGGACATTGACATCCCCATTCCCACCGCTAAGGTTAAACGGACAATATCCTTCAGAAACCTCAAATCCATCTCCCCTTCAGTTCTTTCCGCCTCTCTTGCAAGTCAAATATCTGCTTCCTCCCTACCGTTAACTGACAACCCCTCTGACCTCACCAAATTCTACAACAAAACACTGTCCTCCTGTCTCAATCAGCTAGCCCCCATCAAAACTAAAACGGTCTCCTTCACCCACTCTGCCCCCTGGTACACTCCTGAACTACACAAAATGAAATCACATAAACTACAGCTGGAAAGACTTCACAGGAAAACCAGTTTAACTGTCCATCTGCAAGCCTATACAGATTACCTTCAGCAGTACAAGGATGCTCTCAGTACTGCCCGGTCCACCTACTACTCTCACCTCATACACTCCGGCTCCACCAACCCCAAGGCTCTCTTCTCAACAGTTAACAAACTCCTCAAGCCCATCGACAATACCTCCAACTCATTCACCACTGAAAAATGCAACTCCTTTCTTTCATTCTTCCAAACAAAAATCAACACCATTTACAACAGCTTGTCCTCCTCTTCTGTCGCCGTGGCCTGCACTCCTCCTCCCTCATCTGTTTCCCTCCTCCTCCCCTCTCAGCCCCTGTCTCACTTCTCCCCTGTATCAACAGGGGAGCTCCTCAAAACCATAACAGGCATGAGAACCCCTACATCTGTCCTAGATCCCATCCTGTCTCACCTCATCAAGGATTCTTTTCCAGCCATCTCCACACTCATCACAGAAATAATCAACTCCTCCCTCAGGTCTGGCTCAGTTCCCCGTTCACTCAAACTGGCTGCTGTCACTCCCATCCTCAAAAAACCCGGACTCAACCCTGACATCATGTCAAACTTCCGGCCCATCTCCAATCTCCCCTTTCTGTCTAAAATACTGGAACGTATTGTCGCCACTCAACTCAAAGCCCACTGCTTAAATGACCTGTTCGAACCATTTCAGTCCGGTTTCCGTTCCCAACACAGCACTGAAACAGCTCTCCTGAAAGTCACCAACGACATCCTCCTCTCTGCAGACTCCGGTCACCTCACCGTCCTCATCCTCCTTGACCTCACCGCAGCTTTCGACACCATTAACCACACCATTCTCCTCTCCCGCCTTGAGTCTTCTCTTCACATCACTGGCACTGCACTCTCCTGGCTCAAATCATACCTCACTGACCAACAACAATTCATCTACATCAACAACTGCTCCTCCTCCACTGCTCCTCTGTCCCAAGGCGTCCCCCAGGGTTCGGTGCTTGGTCCCCTCCTCTTCATACTCTACCTGCTCCCTCTTGGCAACATCATTCGCCACCATGGTCTCCACTTCCACTGTTATGCCGATGACGTCCAGCTTTACATCTCCACCAAGTCCATCACCCCCACCACTCACTCCACACTCTCAGACTGTCTTGCCGACATCAAATCCTGGATGCAGACCAACTTTCTCAAACTTAATTGCGACAAATCTGACCTGCTCATTATCGGCCCCAAATCCCTCAACAAAACCACAGAGAGTTTCCGCCTCACCATCGACAACTCCACCCTGTCTCCATCCCCTCACACCCGCAACCTCGGAGTCATCTTCGATAATTACCTCTCCTTTGAAGCTCACATAAACCAAATCACCAGAACTGCCTTCTTTCACCTCAGGAACATCGCCCGTCTCCGCCCATCACTCTCCTTCTCTGCTGCTGAAACCCTCATTCACGCCTTCATCACCTCAAGAATCGACTATTGCAACAGCATCCTCTACGGCACTCCATCCAAAACCTTAAATAAACTACAGTACATCCAAAACTCTGCTGCACGTCTGCTCACCCACACCCGCACCCGTGATCACATCACTCCTGTCCTCCAGAAACTCCACTGGCTCCCTGTTCCACAACGTATTCAGTTCAAAATCCTCCTCCTCACACACAAAGCCCTCCATAACCAGGCCCCTTCCTACCTCACGGATCTGCTCCATCGTCACAACCCATCCCGCAGCCTCCGTTCATCATCTGATGCTAACCTCCTTACTCCACCAGCCAGAACCAAGTACCGAACCTGGGGCGACAGAGCCTTCTCTGCAGCCGCCCCCTCCCTCTGGAACGCTCTCCCCAAACGCATCCGAGACTGCACTGATCTGCCCACCTTCAAATCTATGACCAAAACACACCTTTTTAAAATTGCTTTTAATGTTTAGCTCAGTGTAATGTGTCTTGTTTTTAGTCTGTTTAGGGTACTTGTACTATTTTATATTGTTCTGCTTTTAATGTAAAGTGTCTTTGAGTACCTAGAAAAGCACTCTTAAATAAAATGTATTATTATTATTATTATAACACGTTTTTAAATGATTTCATCTGCAATCGGGTAAATAAAAGAACTATACAGATGATCTGAAAAATGCTGAGTATCACATCAATTGGATGATGTAGGGTTAGGGCTATCGTTAACAGGCTGGTAAACAATGTAGCATGTGAATCACAGACTATTCCTATGGTTGAGGGTGTTACAATCAAATTCACATCACTTTAGCAGTTTGGATAATTGACTACTACATGGCAAACATTCTGACATGATTCAGTTAAATATCACACATTTTTCAAAGTTGCTTGGTTTCAAATCGTAGACCAAGCTAATTACATACAGTGATGATGACTGTTTGAATAGTTTACTTTAGCCTAGGCTTATACAAAACCCAACTAACCTGTTACCCAATTGTCCCATTATTGCAAACTCAAGATGTGTATTATACCAATGAAAACCTGGACTGACCAGATACCAGCCTAATTCTGCCCTACTTCAAATTCAACCACTGGCTTAAATGACCCACCTTTACAGAGGCATCAATGTAGGATAGACACAGGGTTCAATCATTAATATTTAAGAGTTTGCTCTTTTTATCTAGATTAAAACTAGTAAAGAAAAGTATTCTAACCCCTGTGAAGAATAGGAGTAAGTATTTTCTACACCCCTAAAATTGTGTGTCTGATAGATATTGACCAAAACCCATAAATATCCGGGTGTGCATTCAGCTAAGATGCATTAGTGACTGGTGTCACAAAGTTGCGGTGGGGTAGGACCCAAATGCAGAGAGGCGAGAGTACTTTTGACTATTTTAATTGTAAACTTAAGCACAGACACAAGAACAGACGGATGACAACTCACATGAACTGCGACAAACGACGACAAGACTCGGACAAAGACTGAACAGAAGACAGGACTTAAATACACAGACTAATTACAAACCCAAGACAGGTGAGGGAACAAGACACAGGTGAACACGATGGGGCAATCACCAAGGAGGGAAACAGGACACAGGGGAAACAGAGCAAACCAACGAAAAACCAGACAACACAGATACAGACCATGACAAGGGGAAACACAGAGCAAACCAATGAAAACAAGACAACACAGACACAGACCATGACAAGGGGAAACAGAGCAAACCAATGAAAACAAGACAACACAGACACAGACCATGACAAGGGGAAACAGAGCAAACCAATGAAAACAAGACAACACAAACACAGACCATGACAAGGGGAAACACAGAGCAAACCAATGAAAACAAGACAACACAAACACAGACCATGACAAGGGGAAACACAGAGCAAACCAATGAAAACCAGACAACACAGACACAGACCATGACAGTACCCCCCCCCCCCCCCCCCTCAAGGGACGGCTCCTGACGTCCCTAAACTCCAACACCAAGATGGGTGGGAGGAGGGGGCTTGGAGGAGGGCTACCAGGGGCGGAGCAGGGAACGTCAGGCGGAACCCTTCTGGAGGCCGGCGGCGGGGGCGCGGACCCTCCGGAGGCCGCCGGCGGCGGGGGCGTGGGCCCTCCGGAGGCTGGCGGCGGGGGCGCGGGCCCTCCGGAGGCCGGCGGTGAAGGCGGAACCCCTTGGACTCACGGAGACCAGGGCCTCAGGGGAGGCTGAGGCTGCAGAATCTGGGGGCGGAGTCTCTGGAGCGGCTGCAGACTCAGGGGGAGGAGTCTCTGGAGCGGCTGCAGTCTCTGGGGGCGGAGTCTCTGGAGCGGCTGCAGTCTCCGGGGGCGGAGTCTCTGGAGCGGCTGCAGTCTCCGGGAGCGGAGCCGGCCGGACCGCCTCCAGTGAACGAGGAGCGGGCGTGGGTCGGACAGCCACCAGCGTGCGAGGAGCGGGCGTCGGCCGGAATCCCACCTGCGTGCGTGGAGCGGGCGTCGGACGGACCTCCCCAACTGGGGACAGCTGCGGCCCAGCGGGGACAGGAGGGCACTGCGGCCCAGCGGGGGAGACAGGAGGCCGCTGCGGCCCAGCGGCGGAGACAGGAGGCCACTGCGGCCCAGCGGGGACAGGAGGGCGCTGCGGCCCAGCGGCGGAGACAGGAGGCCGCTGCGGCCCAGCGGCGGAGACAGGAGGCCGCTGTGGCTCTACCTGGTGGTGAGGGAAGACAACCCGCCGTCTGAACCACTCAAACAGCGTGATCATCTCCCCTCCAGTGTCAGTCGCAGGGGCCCGGCTGGACAGCGGAGCTGCGGGCTTGGTGGCCCGTCTCGCAGACCGCGGTCCTCCGAATGCCAGACGGGTTCCACAGAATGGGTTGGCCTCAGCTGGCCCGTTCTGAGGCTTGGTGGCCCGTCTGGCTGACCGAGGTCCCCCCAGTGCCAAACGGGTGCCCCAGTATGGGTTCCTCTCTGCTGGGTCCATTTGTGGTCCGAGTCTTCTGTCACGGAGTTGCGGTGGGGTAGGACCCAAATGCAGAGAGGCGAGGCAGGCGAGAGTACTTTTGACTATTTTAATTGTAAACTTAAGCACAGACACAAGAACAGGCGGCCGACAACTCACATGAACTGCAACAAACGACGACAAGACTCGGACAAAGACTGAACAGAAGACAGGACTTAAATACACAGACTAATTACAAACCCAAGACAGGTGAGGGAACAAGACACAGGTGAACACGATGGGGCAATCACCAAGGAGGGAAACAGGACACAGGGGAAACACAGAGCAAACCAATGAAAACAAGACAACACAGACACAGACCATGACAAGGGGAAACACAGAGCAAACCAATGAAAACAAGACAACACAGACACAGACCATGACAACTGGAGATGGAGTTGAAACCACATCAGTTGTTGTGGTCTGTGATGCATTCTGACCCCGTTGAATGCTTTAAACCACATGGGTAGCTGTGTCAACTGAGAAAGATGGCTTATCCCACGGTAGCCTATTTCATCATTAGGAACATTGAAAACAAACCCAATTTGCTAGGTCTTGCCCTCATCAGATTGTCAAGTCATGTTTGTAAGGGAATATTGTCCAATTGTATTGTTCCAAACAATGTCCAATAGTAATCTTGAGATGCAGTCTAATGCCATGTTAAATTGTCTTTTAACAATATCCGATTGTCCAAAATGCATGTTAATGCCTAATCTAAAGGGGGTCAGAGTCAATTTGTATAAAAAAAAAGCGCCTGCTTAATTGTATTAATTATTAATCATTTTGTACTTTTGTAAAACCCACAGGATATCTGCGTCCATACCAAGTGTTTGAAGAAATAGAGGGAAGTAACATTGGTAACATAATTTAGGTGAGCTTCCCTTTTCCCTCAGCGATCTAGGGTTCGTAACACAAACTAACATTAATCTTTTTGGAGTCAACTTACACTGTCTGATGAGGCTAAAGAAGCATCCTCCTTTGTTAGCCATGACCTTCTCGCCCAGGACCGCAAGGCCCTACAAAGGGTGGTGAAAACCACCCAGACCATCACAGGCAGGGTGCTGCCCAGCCTTGACAACATCTACCTCGCCTGATGCCTGAGGAACGCCCATAGGGACTAGGGACACTAGGGACCCCAGCCACCCAGCACACTCCCTGTTCACCCTGCTACTGTCTGGAAGACGGTACAGGATCGGTCAGTCACACACTTAACGACTGAAGGACAGTTTCTACTCACCATCAGGCTACTGAACCGCTGAACTATACCTCAAACCCATCCACACTGTTGGTATAATTCAACACTTTATGTATCATTCTTATATGCACAGGCACTTTATACCCGCACATCTGTATCTACAGTATATCTGTAGATAATTCTCCTTTGCTACTTTTATTTTATTTCATTAAATTTTTCTTTGTTTTTTTCCTGTCATGTTGGAACGGGCGTCATCCAAAACATTTCATTGTACAGGTATAGATTGATGATAAATGAGTTGAACTTGAAAATATCACTTGTTTTATAAGGAATAATCTTTAACTAAACAGAATAAACTCTAAACAAAGTAAGCTCAAACAAGAAGAGAATTCAGAGAAGTTAGGTTTACTGAAGTGTTGACAAATTACAATAACCCAAGATGGTCCATGGAACACCTAAAGCAGAGCAAGAAAACATAATATTTTATCCTAACTTTTATCCTTACTTTTCTCCGCGTTCTTCTGTTACTTTTTTTACTTTTCGTAACAGTGAACTGTGCCGGTAGTAGCGGGGGCATTGTTTACACGTGCGATCAGCTGGTTGCGCTGCGTGAGCATGTGCTGCTGCCCGGAGACAGACGGAGGAAACGCCGGGGCTGCAGGGCTGGAACCCAACGGAGGTAGAGAAGAAGACACAAACCAGCAGTCCCAGCGATTATTCAAGATTCAAGTATCTTTATTGTCAAATGTGCTACATGGCAGGCATATAGCACAGATGAAATTGCACAGAGAACAGGGAGGGAGTTGAGCCTCCGGACAGCCTGGTGAAAGAAGCTGTCCTTGAGCCTGCTGGTTCTGGCCCGCAGACTCCGCAGTCTCCTCCCCGATGGCAGAAAACTGAAGATGTAGCTCAGTGGGTAGAGCGGGTGGTTAGTGGTCGTCCACTAACCGTAGGGTTGGGGGTTCGATCCCTGTGATCCCCACTCCCAAAACTGTCTACATGTCGAAGTGTCCTTGAGCAAGACACTGAACCCCAACTTGCTCCCCGGGCGCTGATCATAGCAGCCCACTGCTCCTATGTACAATAGGATGGGTCAAATGCAGAGAACAAATTTCGTTCCCATGTCACATGGGAATGACAAATAAAGACCACAAGATACTGTGGGATGGGTCGGTGGGGTCACCAGCAATCCTGATGGCTTTGCCGGTGAGGCGCGTATTGTAAATGTCCAAAATGGGGGGGAGAGAGACACCGATGATCCTCTCAGCTGCTCTCACTATGCGCTGCAGTGTCTTGCGGCAGGACACGGTGCAGGCACCGTACCACACAGTGATGCAGCTGGTCAGGAGGCTCTCGATGGTGCCTCTGTAGAAGGTGTGCATAATGGTGGATGAGGCCCCAGCTCTTTTTAGTTTGCGGAGGAAGTACAGTTGGTTGGCTTTTTTGGCCAGTGATGCGGTGTTATGGTTCCATGACAGGTCTTCGGAGATGTGCACACCCAGGAACTTGGTGCTGCTCACCCTCTCCACTGTAGCATCATTGATGACCAGTGGAGCATGCTGTGTGTGCATTCTCCTGAAGTCCACAACAATCTCCTTCATCTTCTCCACATTCAGACGGAGATTGTTGTCCTTGCACCACGTAGCCAGCCTGTTCACCTCACTCCTGTAGATCGTCTCATCGCCGTTGTTGATGAGACCCACCACAGTCGTGTCATCCGCAAACTTGATGAAGATGTTGGAGCTGGATGTTGGTGTGCAGTTGTGGGTCAGCAGGGTGAATAGGAGGGGGCTCAGCACACATCCTTGGGGGGCCCCCGTGTTCAGTGTGATGGTGCTGGAGGTGCTGCTGCCGACCCGAACAGTCTGTGGTCTTCCCGTCAGGAAGTCCAACAGCCAGTTGCACAGGGAGGTGTTGAGTCCTAGCTGGTCCAGTTTGTGAATGAGCTGCTGGGGGATGATTGTGTTGAATGCTGAGCTGAAGTCGATGAACAGCATTCTGACATATGAGTCTTTTGAATCCAGGTGGGTGAGGGCAGAGTGGAGGGCAGAGGAGATGGCATCATCGGTCGAACGATTGGACCGATATGCGAACTGGAAAGGGTCCAGGGTGGGGGGGAGGGCAGACTTGATGTGTTGCATGACTAGCCGCTCGAAGCACTTCATGAGGATGGGAGTGAGTGCGACTGGGCGGTAGTCATTGTGGCAGGAGGGAGACGACTTTTTCGGCACCGGGATGATGGTGGTGGCTTTGAGGCATGTGGGGACAACAGCCTGGCTCAGCGAGGTGTTGAAGATGTCCGTGAAGACATCTGTGAGCTCCTCAGCACAGTCCCTCAGTACACGACCGGGAATGTTGTCGGGACCAGAGGCTTTCTGTGGGTGTGTCCTTTTGAGGGATCGCCTCATGCTATCTGGGGATAGCGTCAACACCTGGTCACCGGGAGAGGGTGGGGTCTTCTGTGCCAGGGTGCTGTTGTCTGCCTCAAAGCGGGCGAAGAAGTCGTTCAGCTCGTTCAGCAGAGGGGTGGAGCTGTCGCAGGTCTGCGGAGAGGGCTTGTAGTCCGTTAAGGATTGGATCCCTCGCCACAGGTTCCTGGAGTCTCTGCTGTTGCTGAAGCGGTCGGCGATCCTCCTGGAGTACCGTCTCTTGGCCTTCCTGATGCCGCGTGCCAGGTTGGCCCTGGCTGCCTTCAGGTCCACCTCGTCTCCAGCTCTGACGGCGGTGTTCCGAGCCCTCAGGAGTCTGTAGACTTCCCCTGTCAGCCATGGCTTCTGGTTGGCCCGAATGCGGATGCTCTTGGTGACCGTGACGTCATCAATGCATTTCCGCATGTAGGAAGTGACGGTGTCTGTGTATTCCTGGAGGTCTGTGGTGTTGTTGTAGGTGGCTGCCCGTCTGAACATGCTCCAGTCAGTGGTGAGGAAGCAGTCCTGGAGTGTCTCTGAAGACCCCTCAGGCCACACGCGTACCTGCTTTGTTGTTGGTCTGATGACTTTGACCAGGGGTCTGTAAGCAGGCATTAACATCGTGGTGGTGTGGTCTGAGGCGCCTAGGTGGGGCAGGGGGAGGGCTTTGTAGGCCCCCTTATGCGTGGTGTAAACATTGTCCAGGATATTATTGCCACGTGTGGGAAAGTGGATGTGTCCATGGAGTTGTGGAAACACGCTCTTGGGGTTTGCATGATTGAAATCCCCAGCCAGGATGAGGAAAGCATCAGGGTGGGCTGTCTGCTGCTCACTGATGTGCTGGTAGAGTTCATACAGTGCCTCGCTCCTGTTGTTGTTGGAGCCAGGGGGGATGTATATTGCTACCAGGAGTATGGCACTAAATTCCCTCGTCAGGTAGAATGGCCGGCATTTAATGACCAAAGACTCCACCAGTGTTGAGCAGTGTGTGCAAACCACAGCAGCGTCGCGGCACCAGGCATCACTGATGTAAACACAGAGTCCCCCGCCGCGAGTCTTCCCCCCCTCGACGAGCACTCTGTCCGCCCGGTAGCATGTTAGCCTGGCCAGTTGAATGGCACAGTCCGGGACGCTGTCAGTAAGCCATGTTTCCACAAAAGCAAAGGCACAACAGTCACTCACGGTTTTGGTGGATGTCCGGAGTAGACGGATATAATCCATTTATAAGAACGTGAGGTCTTTGGGGAATAAGATGGACGAACTTTCAGCGCTGGTGAAGACCCAAAGGGAATACCGCGAGTGTAGCTTATTCTGCTTCAGTGAAACCTGGCTGCACTCGCACATCCCGGACAGCAGCGTTGAGGTTCCCGGTTACAGTTTAGTACGGGGAGACAGAGACTGTTCCAAAAGTCGGAAGAAAAAGGGTGGCGGGCTTGCACTTTATGTGAGCGAGAGGTGGTGCAATCCCGGACATGTAAGCGTGAAGGAACGTCTCTGTACCCCGGACATTGAACTGCTGGCTGTGGGAATGCGTCCTTACTATTTGCCGAGGGAGTTTACGTCCGCCATTACTATCGCTGTTTACATCCCCCCGTCAGCTGATGCAGCGGTGGCTTGTGAAGTCATCAGCTCCGCCACCGCTAAACTACAGACTGAACACCCGGATGCGTTCATGGTCATTACAGGTGATTTTAATCATGCCTCACTGAACAATATTTTTAATAACTTCCATCAATATGTTGACTGCCCCACCAGAGACAATAAAACACTGGACTTACTGTATGCTAATGCCATGGACGCATATGACGCCACAGCCCTTCCCCCCCTTGGCAAGTCAGACCACAACATGGTCATGATGACTCCCAAGTATGTCCCACTTGTGAGAAGGCAACCTGTGCTCACCAGGACAGTGAGGAAGTGGACACAGGAGACTGCTGAGGCACTGTAGGACTGCTTCGAGTCAACAGACTGGGATGTTCTCTGTGAGCCACATGGGGAGGACATCAATAACATGACCGACTGTATATCAGACTATATAAGATTCTGCGAGGACACCACCATGCCAGCCCGGACCGTTCGCTGCTTCTCCAACAACAAGCCTTGGATTACCAGTGACCTGAAGGCACTCTTGAACAAGAAGAAGAGGGCTTTCAGCTCAGGAGACAGGGAGGAGCAGAGGAGAGTGCAGCACGAACTCCGTGAGATGCTGAGGACGTGCAAGGACAACTACAGGAGGAAGCTGGAGGCCAAGCTCCAACAGAACAGTGTGAGGGATGTGTGGGCGGGAATGAAGCACATCACAGGGATGAAGGGGAAAGACAGGCAGACATCTGGGAGCCTGGATAGAGCTAACCAGTATAACCAGTTTTTCAACAGGTTTAGCTCACCCCCTGATACCCCTCCAACACCCTCATCCCCCCACACACTCACACTGTCCCAAAGGGTTCGACCCTCCCCCCAGCATTCTCCTGTACAACACCTCTCCATCTGCCCCTCCTCCTTCCCCCCCACCCCCTCCTCCTCCTCCAATGATGACATCTGTACCAACCCCCGCCCAATAGTGACTACAGGCCAGGTAAAGAGGCAGTTGGAAAGGCTGCATCAGCGGAAGGCTGCAGGCCCTGATGGCATCTCACCCAGGATCCTGAAGGCCTGTGCAGGCCAGCTGTCTCCTGTACTGGGACATCTGTACAACCTGAGCCTGAGTCAGGAGAAAATCCCGTTGCTGTGGAAGACCTCCTGCTTGGTCCCAGTTCCCAAGAAGTCGAGGCCGTCCGATCCGGCTGACTACAGACCAGTCGCCCTTACATCGCATGTGATGAAGGTCCTGGAGAGACTGGTCTTAGCTCAGCTGAGGCCACAGGTGAGGATGTTTCTGGACCCCTTGCAATTTGCCTATCAGCCCCGTGTAGGAGTCGATGATGCTGTCATTTACCTGCTGCAACGTGCCCATATGCATCTGGATGGTGGGGGAGGCACTGTGAGGATCACATTCTTTGATTTCTCCAGTGCTTCAACACCATTCAGCCTCTGCTGATGGGTGAGAAGCTGCGGGGGATGGGTGTTGACGACACTATGATCTCCTGGATTACTGACTACTTGACAGGCAGACCACAGTTTGTCCGGCTGGGCAGTGTACTGTCTGATGTGGTGGTCAGTGATACAGGAGCTCCACAGGGAACTGTGCTCTCTCCCTTCCTCTTCACCTTGTACACCACTGACTTTCAGTACAACTCTGAGTCATGTCACTTGCAAAAGTTCTCTGATGACTCAGCTGTTGTCGGGTGTATAAGAGGTGGAGAGGAGGGTGAGTACAGGACACTGGTGGACAACTTTGTGGAGTGGTCCGAACATAATCACCTGAGGCTGAATGTCGACAAGACCAGAGAGATGGTGATTGACTTCGGGAGGACTAAGAGGTTGCCTCCACAGCCACTACGGATCAGGGGGGACGTGGTGGAGAAGGTGGAGGACTACAAATACTTGGGGGTGGTGATCGGCAACAGACTGGACTGGAAATCTAACACCGATGCTGTATACAAGAAGGGGATGAGCAGACTCTATTTCCTGAGGAAGCTGAGATCTTTCAATGTGTGCAGTAGGATGTTGGAGATCTTCTACCAGTCTGTTGTTGCTAGCACCATTTTCTTTGCTGCTGTGTGTTGGGGCAGCAGCACCAGAGCCAGTGACACCAAAAGACTTGATAAAATCATCAAGAAGGCTGGCTCTGTACTAGGTCTCGGGCTGGAATCTTTTGAGTCTGTGGTGGAGAGGAGAATGCTGAAAAAACTGTTATCTATCATTGACAATGATCAGCACCCTCTCCATCACACAGTGGTCAGACAGCGGAGCACCTTCTCTCACAGGCTGCTCCAGCTCCGCTGTCAAACGGACAGATATAGGAAATCATTCCTACCACATTCCATTACACTGTACAATAACAGCCAATAACTATTGCAACAGTCTCCTTGCACCTTATATTTCATTTCATTTCATTTCATTATATTCTGTACACTGTTCAAAAATACTTGCACTAAAATTAGTTTAGATTAGTTTAGATTATATTTATTCTACATTTTAGTTTATTTAGTTTTAGTTTATATTTATATCTTTAATGTATATATATTCTGTGTATTTTCAACGCTGCTGTTACATTGCAATTTCCCAGCTTGGGATTAATAAAGTATTTTTCTATTCTATTCTATTCTATTCTAATGCTAAACTCCTCCTACAGGATACATCATGGACTGTCAATGCATGGACTGTAGCCTATATATTTATGTCAATGTGTTTGTCCTGTAAGATGTGAGATGTGAGATTGGTTCCAGCGGGGTGTACCATGGGGGACACTAAAGAGGGGAAACAGAAGACAGAGACAGAAATATAGGCTACAGCAGCATCTGCACTTCATCAGAAGGTTATCTGTGTCAGAGTTGTTGATATTTGGTTTAACTAAATCCTCGTCATGCTGTGTGGATCTGTCATTCAGGGACCAACCTGGCTCCTGAGCATTGCTGCAGTGGTTTAGATGCTACCAAGCAGTCCTTCCTTTCACGTTCAAGGCAGTTGGGGTGATCACTGCCACTTAAGATTCTTCTCTCTTTGGCTCGTTCCACTTACGTTTGAATGCCAAATCTTGTAAACATTTCTCTGGAATTTTTCCATTGATTTTAGCTACTGTTTTAGCATCTGGTCTTGGTTGGTGTCACTTCAACCCACCTGCTAAATCGGTCTACCATTACTAGCATGTATCTTTTTCGTTGTACCCATTCTATCATGTCAACATAATCTATCAAAATGCGCCTGTAAATTCTAACCTGTCTTTGGTGCTTAAAATTCTTTTCAATTGTTGAGTATCACATGGTGCATTTGCTTCGATCTTGTTCTAATAATTAACCTAAATAATGAACATTTGGAATTTACTTTTTGGCAGAAGCAAAGCAAACATAAACTTCTGGGTTGCCCCAAAAAAACACCAGCCTAGTCCGCCCCAAAGATAATTAAATGTCACTGCTGGGTCACTTGAAAATCTAAGGTTTTTATTGAAAGAACTTCATCAGTTACATAAAATAACATCTCACGTCAACATAATATAATCACTGAACAAAGTTATGATAACGAAATACACATTTATCCCCAGAAATGTAATCAAAATGCATTTTAATGCCAAAACCAGGACCCCGTATTGCATTTTCCACTGACAAAAAACAAACGCTGTCTATTTTGTTTGGCTTCCAGAAACTTGACATACTTGAGGCATAGCTGGTTTCTTCCATTGGTCGAAAGGGCCACTGTACCAGTGAACGCTGTACCAGTGAAAGCTGTACCAGTGAACGCTCATATGGGTGGTTTTGGATCATACTGACAAACAATGTATGCTGTCGTTTAGGATTGAGATCACATTGGAATATGATGCTTTTACAGTGCATCTTTTTTTCACTAGGAGCTCAGAGATGCTTGAGATGAGCAAATTGAGAAGATATCAAGAGGATATTCAGATCCCTTTCATTGTTGATAGTTGATTCATTGTTGTTAACTTGAATCAATCAAATGTGTTTATGATTCATTAAAAATCATTGTCATAGATCAGAGGGATTCAGTTAAGGGCCCCCAACACACATTTTTCTGTTAAAATAATAGTCAAAATATAGTCAACTGCAAAATATGGAGTTGCTACAATAAGGGTTTGACTTTTTATTTTTATTTTTGCACTGCAGCACATATGTGCTTGAGTCCCCAAATGGTTTTTAACATTTTGACTACTTTAAAACCTCCTACTTGCAAATATCTCAGCAATTGCCAGCACCACTAGCAGAGTTCCAATAACTACAACCACAAAACATCCTTGTTTCAGTTTGATAAGGACTACTGACACTATTATTAACAGTCCCAGACTTGCTGACTCTGATGAGAGCAAGAAGTGTTGTCCCTGTTTCCTTGGTATGAGTTTACAATTTAAGTCACTTTTAGGTGTGTTAGTGCTCTGTAGCTTGTAAACTACTGCACACTTCTGTTTCTCTTTGGTCAAAATGTTGGTGACTTTGAAAACCTCATATGGCGGAATTAATACCTGTCCATTCTCATGAATGGCTGAGTAATACGAGATGTCGGCACCAAAACATGTGTATATTTCGAAGCAAGAAACTTTACCAGTGGAAACATACGATATTTTTGTGGAAGCAGCCAACGTGAAGGTGCCTAGTCTGATTTCTTCATTAATGACCCCCCGAGGGAAGTGTTTGTTTGTGTTGAGATAGGTGGTCCGGCACCTCGTTTTGTTTCCTCTCAGAATCTGAATTGCATCGGTCAGGTAGAAGTACAAGTAATGGAACCTGAATCCATATGTGCTGTATCCTTGCTTTAAAGCTTTCACCTTTCGGTCAAAGCTTTCTCGAAGACTTTTGAGATTCCTGAATGTGTACATATATAATACCTTAGTGTGGTCATCTGATAGATCCGTGTGGGCAGGTCTTTTTGCTTGCCTTTCGATGATTGCCCAGGATTTGCTAAATTGTTCATTTGCGTGCCACTCATACACACCAATCTTGTGAATAACAGCTGCCGTTTCTGATCTGCACCCAGCAAACATGTCATCAATGGACTCATTCTCCATGTCCAGAGGGATAATAACATCTGTCCTTGACTGGTTGCCAGATAAAAGAGCACATGGGTTGGGTTAATATATGTATACTTTTACCTAAAAATAATGTAAGTGTTGTGTGCAAGCAATGAGTGCTCACCTCAAGTGGTTTCTCGTGCCACCAGACAATCAGAAATGGGTCATAGAACAGCACTGCGGCCAGTAGCAGCAACGTCCAAAGTGCTGCACAGTTCAGCAGTGATGGCTTCCGACACAGTTGTCTCCATCGACACAGTTGTCTCCACCCACACAGTTGTCTCCACCCAAACGTCATATCTGACAAATATAACACATATTTTAACTTATTAGCCAAAATAAATTGTCCCAGGTGGTAAAAAACACATTCATCCATTTCTGACCAATAGAGGGCAAGGCATACACAGGAGCAAAGCTACTTCTTACTTCTCTGGGAACTCCCAAGATTAACCTTTTATAGTAATCAATCAAATGTACATAGAGACCCCCCCCCCCACCAGCACCACCTGGTACTGGGGGCAGCAGTAGCTCAGTGGGTAGAGGGGGTGGACAGAGCAGGTCGTCCACTAACTGTAGGGTTGGCAGTTCGATCCCCACTTCCAAACTGTCTGCATGTTGAAGTGTCCTTGAGCAAGACACTGAACCCTGAACCCCAACTTGCTCCCCGGGCACTGATCATAGCAGCCCACTGCTCCTATGTACAATAGGATGGGTCAAATGCAGAGAACAAATTTCGTTTCCATATCTAAAAAAAACATGGGAATGACAAATAAAGACCGAAAGGTCCCAATAAATAAATACTGCACATCTTACCAGTCATTCATTCATGTCAAGTAACTTGCAAGGGCATATTGTGTCAATAACATTCAGTGCTATTTTGTGCTATGCCCACTAACATTGGCATATCAGTATCAATTACCAACAGACAGTTGATGAGATTGTCAATATGATTCATGTTGACCTTTGGGATAGTAAAAAGGTTTGGAATCCATCCAGCCTACCAATAACATAATCACTGAAGCTGCACTGGATAGAATCTGTGTCTCATGTGCATATAAGCTGTCTGCTTATATGCATAGGTATAGGCTGCAGACCTCAACGTTCGTAATGCTTGATTATGGTGGAAATAGCTGTCAATTAAATTAAAATTCTCTCAACATCAAGAGTAGTGTAGTGTATTTAGTGTACACTACACTACGTGTAAGTGTAGTATTTAGCAGCAACTAGGGGTGAGATTGCAGATTGCAACACCCCCCCCCCCCCCCCATCCCCTCGACGTTACACTTGGATTAAAAAGTGAAACATCATTATGATTGAATCCTCGAAATATAAAGGATCTTTTGGTGAAAGGACAGAGTGTGCTCGTCTGCACATGAGGCACGTCCGTGAGACGGTTAAGGACTCTTGTAGTGTCATCCCACAGTGTGAAGCTCTGCGTTGAGCTCTGTCACATCGCTTCACCCAGGCGACTTGCCTGTCGGTTCAGATCTGTCATTTGTTTGGATCCTGAAAGGTTGATTCTGCAGCACAACTGTTCTGCAGCAGTTATAGCAGTATGCATGCTTAGTTTTTTTACACTCTCTACAGGGAGAAGGGTTTAGCTTTTTCTACTGTTAACGTCTAAGCAGTGTCGGTTGGCCACGTAGGTGTGGCCAGCACCTACCACCACCTGTGATGGTCAACCGTTTTTTTTTGTCATCTCCTGGTCAAGAGATTGTGGACCAGGGGATGACCTTCCAGCTATTTTGAGTGGGTTCTCCAGGGACCCTTTTGAGCCTCTGTCTCAAGCCGCTTTGCATGCTCTATCTTTAAGACAACACTTCTACTGGCCTTGGTTTCTGCCAAACTCAGTGAGTTGGTAGCTCTGTCTGTCAGCCCAAACTGCTTGTTACTCATCAAGGACGGCCGTTAGACCAAATCATGCATTCCTTGCTAAGAAATTATTTTCGGTCAAGGGATATTGTGGTCATGGGTCAGAGGCAGAGCTGCATCTTTTGTGCCCGGTGTGGGAATTGGCAATGTACGTGCAATGCTCGGTGGAGTTCAGGTTCACACAAATGCTGGGTGTTAGAGCGATGCTGCCAAGGACTGTGCACTCTCTGAGCAGTGTTTGTCTCGCAGGTTACGTGAGGGTGTTTGCTTAATCTACACTCGACAGGGCTTAGCTTTACTGCTGGGCGTTAGAGCTCTACAGGGGTGTAGCGTTAGCTCCCTGCCGTCACCGAGTGGTGTCCCAGCACTATGCTGGAATGAAGAGTGGCCGGCTGGTGAATATCTTGTCCTCTAGCCACAAGTGATGATGTGCTGTTTAGTATATCATATCGTCTCTCGCACCAGCGGCCTCTACCTTCCCACCTCTTGTTAACTGCGGACGTCAGAGGAGCCTTGCACCATTCAGCATTTCCTATTTCATGTATTCTTTGAAAATGCACCAGGACTTTGGTCCAGCGGGGGGACATTTATCAGGCTCACAGCTTCACCATTGCCCATAAGCCAAAGCCTATAAGGCATAGCCTATAACGACTAGTTCTATGATTGTAGGTGTAGCCGTAGAGTTTCCCACCTGCTGTATCCTGCATTGCTGAAAGAATAGTGTGGCAGAAGAGTGCTGCTGTACTCCACACTATACACTCAGTGCCATGGGAAGTGCCGGCATGGGACAATTCAATAAGGCGAAGCCTAGCCAGCTCCAACCGTAGAAGTAGAGTTATTAAAACATAACTATATCATCATAATTGTTTTTTTTTCACATATGAAAGGCAAAAGAAATTATTTGATTGTCCAGTTTTATCCATGAGCTATTGTGTGACCAGCAGCACTGACCTATAATGGCGACATTTTCCAGAATCACAACAGAAAATCAAACCACCTACTCAGGTCAGAACCAAAAGTTGGTGAATCATTGTCTCAACAACAGTGCATGGTAAAGGCTTTTGGCTATTTAATGATACAAACAGAGATGGAGCAAAAATACATTGAAATGTATGTGAATACAAAATATGCATATATCCTCACTCAATGTATCCAAATAAATGATACATTCCTTGTGTGAGCAAATACGCTTAATTTAGACACATATAATTATTTCAATTAAGTGTATTTAGACCAAGTTGTATTGGATTGTTATCTTGGAGGCCCCAGATTAACATCTGGCCCAAATGAAGCCCTGGATATATATATATATATATATATATATATATATATATATATATATATATCCTGCTCCAAAACTTTGCAACATAACAGTGGCGAGCGGTGACTTTTTGACACCAGGTATGTTGATGTGAAAACCTGCTGTGTCACATGTTTTAAATACCCCCCACCCAGCCCCCAGCCATCAATCGGCATCATTTCTGTAGTCATTGTCTTTAGAAAATTACATAATCGGAAGACATACAACAACTGTTGTAATGTTTTAAAACAAATAATCTTTGTTACAAAAATCAAAACTTTGAAAAGGAATGCTGCATGAGCCACCTGCACAGGTTATTTGACAGGTTATATATGTTGACAGGTTATTATGTTGACAGGTTATATGGGACGCTTTCCATGCTCTCCAACACAATAGTGTATCTGTAAAGTGTCCTACTAATCTGTAAAATTACTACTTAACAATTTTCAAATTTTCTTGACAAGTATTTGTTTACTGCTTATGTTTGCACCCCTACTGGTACATAAAAGTAGCAGATCCTTAAGTGTTATGAGCAATGTCCTGTGTCTGCCTTCTGTCTTGTACTGTCAGTACGTTTGTGCTTCCATCAGAGCGCTCTTAAAAAATGAGGTGCACAACCTAAGTGAGACTTAGAGAATAGAATAAACAAAGGCAAAACAGAGTGTGAAATTAGTGCTTAAAAAACAAACATGTTGTCTTACCTCTGCATTGCCGAGTGCATTCATCAGGAGGTCCAACAGGCATACTGGAGAGGACTGGGAGTGTGTCTCACATGAGGCTCAGTGGTTACAACACAATCACATATACACGAATTACTGGTACAACAGGCTGCATACCAAGAGCCCTTCCTTAGCTTCAGCATTTGTCTCTGGATGGTGAAGTAATCGGCTCATTTTGCTTGAATCATTTCCCTTTCCTTTCCTATTTCCCAGAGTTGGCTGTTTATATTGAATCTGCCAATACATTGAAATAATATGCATTTGACGTTATAACTTAGTCACTTCAATATGAAGAATGTAAAAATCTGCAGGTTTCAGATATAACTGGTTGGACATAACTGGTTTATCCAGTTAGGTCAAGGGAAGTGTTCCGTGATCAACAGCTTCTTAACCATGGGGAATAATCACTGACTTGTCTTTTCTTAACAGACCATAATCTCACAACAAACCTAAAACCTAAACTAAAACTAAAAAATGAATTGATTTGATTCATGTTGTAACACTGCACTGTGTTAAAGATGCCTCCATTCTTCCATTCCACACTACTGGCAACAGGTTCATGCCATCTGGTGACGGAGTCACAGGTCAGTTAAATCAGTTTTGACGGTTTAAACACACTCCATTGTTTCTTTCTTAAAATACTTTGTTTCATTGTTTCTTTCCTTCAAATACTTGACTGGCAGCCTTCCTTTGCATGTACTATGACTCGACAGTTGATTATTTTGTTAAGCACATTGGTCACACCCTCTTTATTATTCTCAGGATTCCCAGCTGGAGAGAATGGAAGAGTAGTAGTTAGAATAGAAGTTAAATATCATTGCATTGTAACTACTTGTGTTTGCTGTGTGGTTAGACTTCACTAACACTGTAAGTAATAACTGGCAATTGACAAATTTAAAGAAAAATACTTCCCACACAATGAAATGACAACTTCCTGTTTGCTACTGCTATCTTCTCATGTAAACCCTTCTCATGTAAACCCTTCTCTTCTAAACAGTGGCGGCTGGTGAAGAATATTCTAGGTGGGGCTGTTCCATATTCAGTCAATTTCAGTAACCATCCCAATACAGTGAACACAAACTACAGGAAATGAGTGCTCCGTGAAAAAGCCAATAATTATTTAATACCAATATTAAAAAGTTGAGGCATTCTAACAAAACATAAACAATATATTGCACAATCACAAGCTTTCCATTTTTTATTTGAAATTGAATTTGTAGTCACTTTGGGCTCTATGAAATTACAGTAAACATTTTATTGTCACGCCAACTCCTCACCCTCTACCTCGATCGGCGTCGCCTGTCTAGTGATCACCGGTCCTGGCACTACAACCCCCAGAATCCCCGGCGGCCATTAGCAGGCACCTGTGTCTAATTCCCAATGTGTCTCACCTGTGTCTTGTTTGTTTCCCTACTTAACCTTGTGTGTCCGTCTCCCCATTGTGAGTTGTTGTATTTGTGTTGTATTGTATATCGTATATGGACGTACTTTGTCTTTGTTATTTGTTAGACGCACACACCTCGCTGTGTGCGCCTGTGCCGGTTTCGTCCGGCACTTAAATAAACTCTGTTCCACCGTTTACGTTGCTTGGTCTCGCGCTTGTCTCCGCTCAACCCCGTAGTGTCACATTTATATACAAAACAATCAAGAAAATAATCAGCAGATTAATAGGTAGTGAAAACTAAGGACTAAAAAATACTAAGGTCAACTATATACAACTGTATACAACTATATACAGACTCGCCCCTGCATTCGCTCGCTTGGGGCGTGTGACGGAGTGCCGTCACAACAGTTGACCATGCGCTCTGACTGCCATACCAAAGAGCCTGGCTCTTTGGTATTTCGGTCAAGTTGCTGGTTTGGTGCCCTGGAGACCCGAGTTCGAGACCGGGTGGGGTGACTGCCTTGTCCCTTCGCTACAATTGGTGTCAGAAGTGGGATGGCTTGCCGTGAGGCCATCGGAGGCGCACCTGGTATGTGAGCTGTATGAGGGACCCCCAGGATAGGTGGACCCCTGTGCGAGGGACCCCATAGATGGGTGAAGCACTAGTGTGTGGGGCACCCTGGATGGGAGAAGTCGGCTGGATGATGCGTGAGTGACGCTTGTGTGCGTGAAGCGCATGGGTGCGCTTCCCGAAGGGGAAGGCAGTGAGACGGAGTGCCGTCACAACAGTTGACCATGCGCTCTGACTGCCATACCAAAGAGCCTGGCTCTTTGGTGTTTCGGTCAAGTTGCTGGTTTGGTGCCCTGGAGACCCGAGTTCGAGACCGGGTGGGGTGACTGCCTTGTCCCTTCGCTACAGGGCGATAAAGTAATCGGCCATATCGGCTTGGATTTGAGGACGCTGATTGGCCAAATTTTATGTCATGCTTTCACATCTTAAATTAGTAATTGGCTAAACAGTTACACAGACCCACCTCCTTGGGGCTGAACCCTTCTCTTTTAAAACCTACTCATCTAAACCCTACTCATCTGAACCCTTCTCATCTGAACCTACTCATCTGAACCCTTCTCATCTGAACCCTTCTCATCTGAACCCTTCTCATCTGAACCCTTCTCTTCTAAACCCTTCTCATATGAACCCTTCTCATCTGAACCCTTCTCATCTAAACCCTACTCATCTGAACCCTTCTCTTCTGAACCCTTCTCATCTGAACCCTTCTCATCTGAGCCATTCTCTTCTAAAACCTACTCATCTGAACCCCGCTCTGTGCGAGGTGGTTGACTGGCCACAGTGCCTGTGGCTGGGCTGTATTCTCTCTTCAAGAGGCAGGAGTCTAAAGTTGCCCTTTGCTAATGTAAGACCAGCGGGTTGCAGCCGAGGCTGGTTTCTGAGCGCATACTAAGGTTGTCACATCAATAGCACCATGTTGTGTTTCTACATGCACTGTCTTAAATCTGAATAAACCTGGTTTTGTTCAAAAATAAACCTATCTCTTATAGGATCTCTTATAGGGTTATCCTATCTCTCCTTCCAGAAAAAAACATAAAGTGGCAATTAACTTAACTACAGAACTTGTATTTCATGTTTCAGTGGGCAACAAAGCATTTGTGTCTGCTCAATCTCAGAAACCACATGCTATTCCACTGCAGAAAATGAATATCCAGGCCAAGACTTCCATTTCCCGTCCTTGTTTACAGAGACTTCTGACGCAAGATTGGAGTTGGAGACGATAGACAACGTCTACAACTTGATTGTTTCACGAGGAGCCAGCATACACTTTTTTCTATCCATCCATCCATCCATCCATCCATATCCTCCGCTTATCCGGGGTCGGGTCGCGGGGGCAGCAGCCTGAGGAGAGAAGCCCAAACTTCCCTCTCCCCAGCCACTTCGTCCAGCTCTTCCGGGGGGATCCCGAGGCGTTCCCAGGCCAGCCGAGAGACATAGTCCCTCCAGCGTGTCCTGGGTCTTCCCCGGGGCCTCCTCCCGGAGGGACGTGCCCGGAACACCTCCCCAGGGAGGCGTCCAGGAGGCATCCTCACTAGATGCTCGAGCCACCGCAACTGGCTCCTCTCGATGCGGAGGAGCAGCGGTTCTACTCTGAGCCCCTCCTGGATGACCGAGCTTCTCACCCTATCTCTAAGGGAGAGCCCGGACACCCTGCGGAGGAAACTCATTTTGGCCGCTTGTATTCGTGATCTCGTTCTTTCGGTCACTACCCACAGCTCGTGACCATAGGTGAGGGTAGGAACGTAGATTGATCGGTAAATCGAGAGCTTCGCCTTTAGGCTTAGCTCCTTCTTCACCATGACGGACCGGTGCAGAGCCCGCATCACTGCCGACGCCGCACCGATCCGTCGGTCAATCTCCCGCTCCATCCTCCCCTCACTCGTGAACAAGACCCCGAGATACTTGAACTCCTCCACTTGAGGCAGAATCTCCTCCCCGACCCGGAGAGTGCACTCCACCCTTTTCCGGCCGAGAACCATGGCCTCGGATTTGGAGGTGCTGATCCTCATCCCAGCCGCTTCACATTCGGCTGCGAACCGCTCCAGTGAGAGCTGCAGGTCACGGCCCGATGAAGCCATCAGGACAAGATCATCTGCGAAAAGCAGTGACGCAATCCTGAGGCCACCGAACCGTAACCCCTCAACGCCCTGGCTGCGCCTAGAAATTCTGTCCATAAAAGTTGTGAACAGAATCGGTGACAAAGGGCAGCCCTGGCGGAGGCCAACCCCCACCGGAAACAGGCTCGACTTACTGCCGGCAATGCGGACCAAGCTCTGGCACCGGGAGTACAGGGACCCGATGGCCCGTAACAGCGGGCCCGGTACCCCATACTCCCGGAGCACCCCCCACAGGGCTCCCCGAGGGACACGGTCGAACGCCTTCTCCAAGTCCACAAAGCACATGTAGACTGGTTGGGCGAACTCCCATGCACCCTCGAGCACCGCGCCAAGGGTATAGAGCTGGTCCACAGTTCCACGGCCGGGACGAAAACCACATTGCTCCTCCTGAATCCGAGGTTCGACTATCCTACTGACCCTCCTCTCCAGGACCCCCGAATAGACCTTACCGGGGAGGCTGAGGAGTGTGATCCCCCTGTAGTTGGAGCACACCTTCCGGTCCCCCTTTTTGAAGAGGGGAACCACCACCCCGGTCTGCCAATCCAGAGGCACTGCCCCCGATGTCCACGCGATGCTGCAGAGACGTGTCAACCAAGACAGCCCCACAGCATCCAGGGCCTTTAGGAACTCGGGGTGGATCTTGTCCACCCCCGGGGCCTTGCCACCGAGGAGCTTTTTAACCACCTCGGCGATCTCGGCCCCGGAGATAGGAGAGTCCCCCCCCGAGTCCCCAGACCCTGCTTCCTCAGTGGAAGGCGTGTTGGTGGGGTTGAGGAGGTCTTCGAAGTATTCCCCCCACCGATTCACAACGTCCCGAGTCGAGGTCAGCAGCGCCCCGTCTCTACCATACACGGTGTTGACAGAGCATTGCTTCCCCCTCCTGAGACGCCGGATGGTGGTCCAGAACCTCCTCGAAGCCGTTCGGAAGTCCTTCTCCATGGCCTCACCAAACTCCTCCCACACCCGAGTTTTTGCCTCCGCAACCGCCGAAGCCGCGCCCCGCTTGGCCCGCCGGTACCCATCAGCTGCCTCAGGAGTCCCACGGGCCAAAAAGGCCCGGTAGGACTTCTTCTTCAGCTTGACGGCATCCCTTACCGCTGGGGTCCACCAGCGGGTTCGGGGGTTGCCGCCGCGACAGGCACCGACGACCTTACGGCCACAGCTCCGGTCGGCCGCTTCAACAATGGAGGCACGGAACAAGGTCCACTCGGACTCTATGTCCCCCGCCTCCCCCGGGATATGGTTGAAGCTCTCCCGAAGGTGGGAGTTGAAGCTCGTTCTGACAGGAGATTCAGCCAGACGTTCCCAGAAGACCCTCACAGTACGTGGTAGTGGTAATAGATCGCGCTTAGTTCAATGCTAACATAATATGGAAAATCCCATTGACGGGCTAACGCATTAGCATTGAATACGATTTTCAATTTACACAAATGATAGTAAACCAAACAGGACACTATAACAGGTAAGTGTACTTACATATTTATGTCTCTTATAGGGTACAGCAGAAAGAAAAATGGAGTTTGAGTGGAGATAACATTGATGAAAGCTGGAATGAACTACTGTAAGCCTGCGGGAACAACAGTGCGGCAGTTAAACAATTCCCCAACACTCTTAAAGGGGCAGCACACTCCCCGCCTGGTATAATGCTATACCACTATGTACCTTTAAGTAGTAACACTATATCTGTAACGGGTCTCTAATACACCTTGGGGGAACAACCTTTAACAACTCTGACTTCCACTTTACGGACTCTGTTGTCCTGGCCAGGAAAGGTGTTAACTATGAGTCCCATAGGCCACTCATTTCGTTTGGCTTGGCCGTCTTTTAAGAGCACGATGTCTCCAACTTGTAGGTAAGGTTGGTCTCTTTGCCATGAAGTGCCGTGAAGTGTCGCCAGGTACTCTTGACGCCATCGCTTCCAGAATGAATCAGCGAGTCCCTGGACCTGCTTCCACTGACTCCGGTAGAGATCCTTCAGATCAAGGTCTCCTGATGGAGCAGACACCGAATCAACCTTCTGTGTTAAAAGCATAGCAGGGGTGAGCACGGTAGGCATGTCGGGATCTGACGACACAGGAACTATTGGCCGTGCATTCATTATTGCGACAACCTCTGCTATCAGCGTCACAAGGACTTTATGTGTCAGACTGGGGGAATGCCCCTTGAGCAACAAGCCATCTAAGATACGACGAGCAACTCCTATCATTCTTTCCCACACTCCCCCCATGTGGGACGAGTGTGGAAGATTGAAGTCCCAGGTACAGCTTTGGTCTTTGAGGTAGAACTTAAGCTCTGCATTTTCCGGTGTTATGCCAAGTTCTCTACATGCGCCGACAAAGTTCGTTCCTCGGTCCGAACGGAAGAGCTTTGCTGGACCCCTGATTGCAGTGAACCTCCTTAGTGCATTTATGAAGCTTGATGTTGACAGAGACTCCACTACCTCCATATGAACTGCTCTTGTGACTAAACAGGTAAACATGACGACCCAGCGTTTGCTTTCTGAGAGACCTCTCCTTGTACGGCGAGCACAGACGGACCATGGTCCGAACACATTTAATCCAACCTGTGTGAATGGAGGTGCTTCGGTGCTTCGGTGAGCCAATCAGCAGGTAAGTTGGACATCTTTTGTTTCTCCATACTTCCTCTCAACCTTCTGCAGGTGACACACTTGTGTATGATGCTCGATACTCGTCTCTTTCCTCCCAGAATCCACAGTCCAGCCGACCTGACGGCTCCTTCAGTGATGTGCCTGCCCTGATGTGCAACTTGCTCGTGGTAATACTGCACCAACAATGTAGCAATGAGGCTGTTTTTAGGGATGATTATGGGATGTTTCTCTTCCCAAGAGATTGCAGCTGATGTCATGCGGCCGCCAATCCTCAGCACACCATCTGTATCCGAGATAGGGTCGAGCTTCCGGAGAGGGCTACGTTTTGAGACAATTTCTCCTTTGGCCAGGCTCCTGAGATCCTCTTTAAAGGCCTCTTGCTGCACTGTTTTTACAACTACTATTCTTGCCTGCATAAGTTCATCCACCTTTTGAGTATCTCCATCCAGAGCTGTAGCATGTGATCTGACTTTCTGAATGAGCTTAGCTAGTCCATGTGTCAGCCCTTTCCAGCTAGAAAAGCGCGTGAACCTGTCTGAACCAAGTAGTGTTGCAGAAGTTCTCGTAGCGAAGGTTGCAACCAATGGACGCACGTCTGAGTCCGTGTCTGGTGTAACAAGCTCAAAGGGGTCTGACTGAGTGGAGGCAGCTCCGTCATTTTCCTTGAGAAAGGAAGGTCCCGAAAACCAATTTGTCTCTCCCAAGAGTGCAGCTTGTATTGGTCGTGTGCCATGGTCTGCAGGATTGTGTTTTGTGCTGACGAAGTGCCACTGTTCTGGGTGTGACGACTTCCGGATACGTGCAACTCTGTTAGCGGCGTACACATAGAATCTCCGGTTGGTGTAGTAGATATAGCCTAGCACTACTCGAGAGTCAGTGTAGAACTTCACTGTGTTAATCTTGATGTCTAGCTCGTCCAATAACGTGTCAGCCAGCTCGACTGCGAGCACAGCCGCACAAAGCTCCAGACGAGTCACGGTATGGGAATGACGTGGTGCTAACTTAGATTTTCCCATGCAGAAACCTACATGACTGTGTCCTTCGCCATCGACAGCTCTGAGATAGGCCACTGCAGAGATAGCTGTGGTTGAGGCGTCAGAGAAGACACATAGTTCACTGTGATGTGTGGATAGCAAGGAGACAGGTATGTATGGTCTTGATATGTGAAGTTGCTCAAGAGCTTTGAGTGAGTCTCTCCAAGACTTCCACTGAGTTTCTTTTTCTGCAGGTGTGGGGGTATCCCAGTCGTAATGTTCTGTGCACAGATCTCTGATGATTGCCTTGCCTTGTACTGTTATTGGAGCCACAAACCCCAGTGGATCGAATTCACTGTTGACTGTAGAAAGAATGCCCCTACGGGTGAATGGCTTCTCCTCTCTAGAGACAAGGAAGGTAAAGCTATCAGATTGGAGGTGCCAGCTAAGACCCAAACTTCTCTGCAGTGGTAGAGGATCCACACCTAGCTCTAAGTCTTTCAGGTCTTTAGCACGTTCTTCGGGCAGAAATGCTCCCATCACTGCATTATGATTGGATACTATTTTATGCAGCCATATGTTTGAGTCGGCTAACATTTCTTTGGTCTTTTCCAGGACTTGGATGGCGTTGTCGTCAGTGGAGAATGAGGTAAGTCCGTCGTCAACATAGAAGTTCCTGAGAACGAACTGTTTTGGCTCTGTGCCATATTCTTCCTGACCTTGTAGGGCCGCTCTCCTCAAACCATATATGGCAACAGCAGGAGAGGGGCTATTGCCGAAAACGTGTACAGTCATGCGGTACTCTGTGATCTTTTTCGTAGGGTCGTTGTCCTCAAACCAGAGGAAACGTAAGAAATCACGATGCTCCTGGCAGACCTTGAAGCAGTAGAACATTTGTTCTATATCCGCCGCCACCGCCACAGGTTCCTTGCGGAAGCGAGTGAGGACTCCCAAAAGCGTGTTATTCAGGTCAGGGCCACTTAACAGGACGTCGTTAAGGGAGACACTGTCATGCTTGGCGCTGAAGTCAAACACTGCTCGCACCTGGCCTGGTTTGCGTGGATGATAAACTCCAAAGATTGGTAAGTACAGTGCACTCTTGTTCCTTACTGAGTGGTGGGGCTGATACAGCATGACCTGCCTTGCAGATCTTCTGCATGAAGGTCACCATGTGTTCTCTCATGTCTGGCTTTTTCTCAAGCATGCGGCGTAACGTTGCGAGACGCTTGACTGCTTGCATCTTGTTGTTAGGGAGTCTACGCCTAGGTTCCCTGAAAGGTAGGGGCGCCACCCAACTGTTGGAGTCATCCATGAAGACCTCCCTGTCCATCATTTCCAAGAAGGCTTGGTCTTCCACAGACATGGCTGGCTTATCGTCGTCTGGTGTTTGCTGGAAAACTTATTTTCCAAGGTTATCGTCTTCCTCGAACAGGTCTTTTGGCTCATTAGCCTTTGGAAAGTGATGGCGATAAGCTGCAATATCCGGCCTCTCTTTGATGTGGATACTGTTGGTACAAGGGTCAAACAGAGACGTACGTCCATTACTCAGCACATTAGTCCGATAAACGTTGGCACAATCGGATTTGTGGGCTCTTCCAACACAGACCTCTCCTACGATCACCCATCCCAAGTCGAGACACTGGGCGTAAGGAGTATTGTGGGGCCCATTGCAATGTTCTCGAACCTTGTGAGCACGTGGCATGTCTCGGCCGAGCAAGATAAGGATGGATGCAGAGGGGTCGAGAGCTGGGATCTTGTCCACCACCCGCTTGAGATGTTTATAGTGTCTGGCGATCTCAGGCATGGGGATTTCGGACTTGTCATCTGGGAGCATGTCACATTCGATTAGAGGAAGGAGAGGAATGTACGTTTTACCATCTAGCGACTCCATGATGAAATTGTTGGCTCTCCGCCCTGCGGTTTCAATGACACCCGAGCAGGTCTTCAGGGTGTATGCTGCCACGCCCTCTGTAATACCAAATAGTTCAAAGAACTCTGATCTTGCCAGGGACTTGTTGCTCTGTTCATCAAGAACAACATAAGCTTTGACCACTCTCTCTCTCTGACGTGCTGGATACACGCTAACTAGACAGATTTTTGAGCATGATCTTGACTTAACTGTAGACCTGCAAATGTCAGTGCATTTCGATGTGACAGTTTGAAGGAGTCCCTCATCCTGCTCCCCGCCTTGCTCTCTCACGGTTACAGAGTCCCCTGTCATCCATGGAGCCGGCCCTGGGTGCAATGCTGTAGGGTGCCTGTCACTCCTGCATTCTCTGCACTGAATGTTTTTCTCACAGTCTTTAGCTAGGTGGCTGGTTGATGCACAACACCTATAGCTAATATTCTTGTCTTTAAGATAAGCTTTCCTCTCATACAGAGTTTTGCTCCTGAAACCACGACACTTTCGGAGGGGGTGTGGTTTGTAATGGAGTGGACATTGCTTATCTGGGTCAACCACGATTTTCTCTGCAGGACTGTTGTGGTTGGTATCAGAGTTCGCTGAGACCTCTGTCTTCCTGACAGAAACTGTTTTGTAACTTTTTGTGTTGTGTTTAAAGGACTGCTCCATCTTTCCCATGCTCGCACCGCTTGTGAGTAGGGCAAAGCTCGGATCGTTGAGGGTTTTGGCTTGATCACAAACAAACTTAGCAAAGAAGGAGAAAGGTGGGTATGAGGTGTGATGTCTTTCTTTGTAACGTGATGCTACAGAGACCCACGTGTCATGCAGGGAATATGGCAGCTTCTGGACGATTGGAGTAATGCCACGAGAAGTGTCCAAGTAATTGAGACCAGGCAGAAATCCATCCGCTCTGGCTGCTTCAAGCTCCAAGAGAAGATCTCCTAATTCTCTTAGTCTTTGATTTTCTCGATTTGAGATTCTTGGAAACTCGTCTACCTTCTTGAGGAGTGCATTTTCTATAGCTTCAGGTGATCCATAGCAGTCTTCCAACCTTTGCCATACCATATTCACACCTGCTGCTGCATCGTGGATGTGAACTGCCCGTATTCTCTTTGCATGTTCGGATGATTTTGGTCCAAGCGATTTACACAGCAGATCAAGCTCCTCCCTCGCTGTCAGGTTTAAGTCTACTGTACAACTGTGAAAGGATTCCTTCCAGGTCCAATAATTTTCAGGATGGTCATCGAACTTCAACAGACCAGAGCTTATCATCTCTCGACGAATTAAGTACTTGGCCAGATCAGTTGTGGATGATGAACTGGGTTCGTTGGTTCTGGGAGCGGCACCAGTAGTCAAGCGAGGAGGTTGGTAGCTACTGCTGGTTTGTCTTATGTTCTGTGATTGCATCCGATGGCTGTAACTGCGTGGATTTGAACTGTGGGGGCGTTCTTGTTTTAGGGAGTCAATTCTGGATGCGTTTTGAGTGTGAGCGCGAGGATGATATGGAGTGGAATTATACTCCTGTTTGAACGTTGGATGAGCAGGTAGGTCGTAGTAGCTGAGTTCATAGTTGCTGACCTCACTTGACTCGTCTTTACCTTCTTCCACGTTGTTTTCAGCTGTCTCACTGTTGTCCATTGCTAGCTGGCGCATTGGTGTTGCTGTGGGTTCCGGTAGCTTTGAGTCTTGGTGGAGTTCAGGTCTCAGATTCTCAATGTACCTACACTCGGCATATTTATCTTTTGGGCCTGCACTATCTAGCTCTCCAAGCTCAGTCTCAGCAGCTGCTTCCCAAACGTTAGCTTCAGCGATGGCAGCTGCAGCCTCACTCTCTAGTTTCAGTGTGTACTAGCTTCTAGATCTGCTTTCTTTCTTGCAGCCTCCGCTGCAGCCTTTTGTTGTTGCTCTTCAACATACGCTTGCGCTTTCATCACGTCTGCTTCTTTTTGTGCAAACGATGCCTTTGCACGCGCACCCTCCACTTTTGCCCGCGCCCTGGCTGCAATGGCGCTGGCTGAAGAACGCTGACTGCCATGTGAGGAGTTGGAACACACTGACCTTATCTCAAATGTGTCTCCATTAATGTCCATCTTGCAGCTTTAACATCTGATGGGGACTGTGTATTTCCACGAAGATTCACTTTTCTGTAGGTACTCCGTAAGGGATCAGTCTTTTCACTATTCTGCCCTTGCAAGAATAAGGCTGACTTCTAACTTGGCAGATAGTTAAACAGTTTCTCAATAAAACACCGCAGAGTCCTCAGGTACGTTTTTGATGTTTTACTTAAGAAGATTTTGTGAAACTGCAATACAAAAAATAGTCAAAAAGTCAGATTTCGTTTTGTTTCATATACATTCATAACGCAACACGCATAAACATACATCATAGTTATAATTTACACCCCACAACAGAAGTGGTAATAGATCGCGCTTAGCTCAATGCTAACACAATATGGAAAATCCCATTGACGGGCTAACGCATTAGCATTGAATACGATTTTCAATTTACACAAATGATAGTAAACCAAACGGGACACTATAACAGGTAAGTCACACATGTACTTACAGACTTATGTCTCTTATAGGGTACAGCAGAAAGAAAAATGGAGTTTGAGTGGAGATAGCATTGATGAAAGCTGGAATGAACTACTGTAAGCCTGCGGGAACAACAGTGCGGCAGCTAAACAATTCCCCAACACGCTTAAAGGGGCAGCACAGCCCATATCCTGTTGTGATTGGGGATGCTAAGGCACAATAAATTGCTTTTTTCGTGGTTTCCAGCTCAAAACACCAAAGGACAGCTTCAGCTACAGCCAGTGAACAGACTGTAACTTACTGGCGGAAGTGCCAGATACGTTTTGTATTTTTTTCAGAGTGTTTAAACATTTCTTATATCTATTGAATACACTCATTAAATGCATTCATCATTGAACCCAAAGACAACATAACCTAAACTAAAGGGTTTACAAAGATAATGGTTCTTCATCTCAAGGCATAAACACAATAAGCAATAAGGAGCTATGGCTTAACATTCACAAACAAGAATGAGTTCAGCATGCTCGTGCACACGTGTTTGTCAAAAAGAGTGTGTTAGCCATTAAGTATCTATGAGGGGCCGTTTAGGACTTAACTATTGAGACACTCTTACACTCACTACTGAGACACTCTCACACATACTAATGAAACACTCTTACATTCACTATTGAAACGCTCTCACACTCACTATTGAAACACTCACACATACATACATACTCTGTAAACCTATGCACGCTCATATATAAAACATTATACACACTCGTCTGAAACACTTACACATACATATGAGAAACACATACGCATACATATATACTTCCGTGTCATATACACATACATATGCAATGCTTGCATGCATACAAGTGAAACATTTATACATATCTATCTGAAACACTCATGCATTCACATATGAAAATGTTATACATACATATTGTTGAACACTTATACATTCATAACTGAATCTCGTGCATATGATTACAAAGATATTAAAAGTTTAGATGCATGTGCAAGTGTTTCATATATATTTGTATAAATGTTTCAAATGTGTATGTATACGTTTTTCAATTATAAGTGTGTATGCTCTCACATGAGGATGTGCAAGCGTTTCACATGAGGATGTGCAAGCGTTTCACATGTATTCATACAAGTAATTTCAGTAGTGACCGTGAGAGCGTTTCAATAGTGTATGTGAGAGCGTTTCAGTAGTATGTATGAATGAAATCTCACTAGCATACGGAAGGTATCTCACTTTCACCGGAAGGCGGAAGTAAAGAGTGCAGAATTTGAACAGCGAAAAATTTGACCGTTTGAAAAATGAGCCCGTGATACTTCTGCGGAGGGATTGCGTGGGGTTTACGTCTCGAAATGCAATTAATTGCCACACCGGTAGAGGGACCAGAATGACCATTCTGGTTATTACATACGGATGCAAAAGTTTTATGTATATATATGCTTCGACTGATTGGCGACAACATATATATATATATATACTGTCGCCAATCAGCCGAAGCATTTATCAAGGCTGTGTTTACACCGTGGCGGTGTTTACGAGTGGAAAACGGAAAAGCGATCTCCAGCCAATGTAGTTCGCGGACCAATCACAGCCAAAGCCAACGCGTTGGGACGGCGTAGAGACGGCGTCGCCTCGACGCGCGTCTAGGATTTGGGGAGGTGCACGTCGAGGACGTAAAGGGTCCGCAAAGGGTCCGCCGTGGGTCCGCGGAAGTATAAACGAAGCACCAGTTGAAGCTATCAGAAAAGTGTTCTTTTAAATAAACTCCTGGTGTACTTCCAAACTTTAAAATGCCTCGTTTTGTGAGTACAGACCATATATGTACTACTACAGAAGTTGGGTAACAATCTATGCATTATTAGTGGGGTAATTTACGAGATAAACACACAGTACCGGACACTCCAATACTAAGCCATTCGGCTGATACCCCTAAACTTGATAAATATTGACCGTCGCTAAAAATGCATCTGAGGGGGTATTTGGCTGGATTATTGGGTGAATTTTACTCCGAACCATCACTTTAAGATTAGCGCAAATTTTTTTCGCTGTTCAAATTCTGCACTCTTTACTTCCGCCTTCCGGTGAAAGTGAGATACCTTCCGTATGCTAGTGAGATTTCATTCATACATACTACTGAAACGCTCTTACATACACCATTGAAACGCTCTCACATACACTATTGAAACGCTCTCACGGTCACTACTGAAATTACTTGTATGAATACATGTGAAACGCTTGCACATCCTCATGTGAGAGCATACACACTTATAATTGAAAAACGTATACATACACATTTGAAACATTTATACAAATATATATGAAACACTTGCACATGCATCTAAACTTTTAATATCTTTGTAATCATATGCAAGAGATTCAGTTATTAATGTATAAGTGTTCAACAATATGTATGTATAAAATTTTCATATGTGAATGCATGAGTGTTTCAGATAGATACGTATAAATGTTTCACTTGTATGCATGCAAGCATTTCATATGTATGTGTATATGACACGGAAGTATATATGTATGCGTGTGTGTTTCTCATATGTATGTGTAAGTGTTTCAGACGAGTGTGTATAATGTTTTATATATGAGCGTGCATAGGTTTACAGAGTATGTATGTATGTGTGAGTGTTTCAATAGTGAGTGTGCGAGCGTTTCAATAGTGAATGTAAGAGTGTTTCATTAGTATGTGTGAGAGTGTCTCAGTAGTGAGTGTAAGAGTGTCTCAATAGTTAAGTCCTAAACGGCCCCTCATAAGTATCGGTAATATGTATACATTTCTAAACAAACACAAAGTGACAAGGTTAAAAATATAAAAACGTTTTTATTTCATTTTGATCCTTTGTACAGTTGAATACAACTTTACTATTTTTACAATTTTACAATTGTTTTGTTATTATGTTCTTTAATTATTATTATTATTATTTTTTAATTATTTTCAATTAAATTTGATTTTTTTTCTTACATTTCTTTGTTATATTAATAATGTATTTACATTTGTACATATGTACAACTACATTTGAGTCTGAATGTGGACCTCAGCCCATCTGTGGTCCCATTCAAGCCAGGTCAGGTCACGAGGTCAGCCCAGGGCTGAAGGTCCCTGGATGCCATGCAGACAGGGTGACTGTGGAAGCCACCCTGAGGTGGCCGGGAGACATTCCATGAGATGCTCCTCGTGACAATGGGGTCAGTCTCTGGGAACCCTCCAAAGGCCTCCCAACTGGACCCGGTCTGGCTTGTTCAGCCAGGCGGCTAATTTTTACTTCTTTTTTCTTACATTGGGGCGTTGGTTGGTGGGTTGGGGGTGAAGCAAGAGAAGGGGGGGGGGGGGGGGGGGAGTTGTTGTGTCCAATGAGGTCACAAAATGACCCCGGTGCAAAATGACTCAAACGCATCACATACACCGACCAAAGAAGAGGGAGCCCACTCTGGCGAAGAAGCTGAAATAAGGAGGAAAAGAGTCACTTGTTGGTTCACAGTGACGACTCCTATTCCTATTCCTGGTGAGAATGAAACGCTAACTCACCCCGAAGCGGCCTTCTCCAGCCTGCTCATCCTCTTCTTGGGTTGGTCAGCTGGCTCATGCTCTGAAGGGCTGAGGCCCACCTTCACAGCCCACTGTTCGTAGTGCCGCTCCTCCTTCAGCCTCAGAGCCTCCTTCTTCTCCCTCTGCTTCTCCAAGTAGCGGTCAATGGCATCCTCCCTCCTCTTTCTCTTTTTCTCCTCCCAGAGCAGACGGTTCCTCTTCATCCGTTCTCTGTCGCCTCTAGTGATTTTTGAGTTGGCCAAACTGCCTTCAGGTGGCTTGGTGTCTGCAGAACATAATGAGACGATCAGAAAAAAACGCAAGCCTGTGCCGCAAACCAGACCCCACCAGTGACTTGGTTGAACCGTGTTGGATTTAGCAAATAAGCCGTGGTTTTCCAAAGGGACTCACAGCTGTAGATCAGGTGGCCCTCCCTGTCCTCTCTCAGGTAGGTCCTGGCGATCTTCAGCTGGTTGCGCTCCTTTGCCTTGTCATTGAGCCAGTAGGCCAATCTCCACCGCAGGCTTTTGTCCTTGACCTTCCCGACCTCCTCCTTCATTTCCATCAGTCCACTGAAGTCTTTATCTTTGTGCTGCTGTTTTGATGGTTTCCATTGGTTCTGGCAGGTGGGCGGGACCCACTGTTCTGTGCTGCCCGTGTTGAGTTCAGAGGTGTGCTGTTTTTCTGACTCATCTGAGGATTTCTCCTCAATCTCTTCTATGTCTGTCAGGGAGGTGGCTGCCGGCCTGTCCTTCAGGATCTGGCCGCTGAAGTTTTGCATGTTGTTGTCATGGTGACGAACAACAGCACGGTGGTCGTTCTCCTCGGTGATATCGCCACCGTCTTGACAGCTTCTCTGTGTCTTCAGAGGCGCTGAGCAGGTGTCTGCTGATCAGAGGTCTGCTTAAATGAACTTTCTGTCCAGCGTAAATGTCTCTGGAGAAGATATCCTTGCTGGGGATGCCCTTGGTCTAGACCGTTCTGGTTGTCGTGATGACATGTGCCAGGCCCTTTTTGGACTGCCTGTCTGGTCTCGGTGGAAGCCTTGCCTTCAAGGTCGGTAAGGCCTTCTCCACAGGCTTGGTGTTGGTGTCCTGTCAGATTTGAATGACAGAATTGTACTCAGTGATGACCAGAGTGAGGGACCATAGTTGTCATGGGTCAGTTGCTTGCTGTGTTGCTGTTTGACGCTGTGATGTAGATCAGTGGCTGTTAATGTGAGTGTAGGTCGGATATGTTTTGTGATTAAGTTGGCATCTCAAAACCAAAACTACAATCCATGCACACACAAACACACACACACACACACACACACACACACACACACACACACACACAAGTGGGTAAATACAACATTGCAGGTTGCTCACCATGTGTGTAGTGGAGGTGTGTTCTGTGTTCAGGGCTGCCAGTCCGAACTCTGCTAACAGGTCTGCATCAGACTCCTCCTGAGTGGTCCAGACCTTTCTGGTTGTCGTGTTGACATGTGCCAGGCCCCTTTTGGACTTCTTGTCTGGTCTCAGAGGAAGCCTTGCCTTCAAGGTCAGTAAGGCCTTCTCTGCAGGCTTCGTGTTGGTGTCCTTTCAGATATGAACGACAGAACAGTATTCAGTGATGACCTCAAGAAAGAGATATTCCGCCATTTTTGGAAATAAGCTCATTTTCCACCTTCCCTCGAGCAAAACAATCGATCTTTACCCTTTTCCTGTTCATCCAGCCGTTCTGTGAGTCTGGCGGTACAACTTTTAGCTGTAGCTTAGCATAGATCATTGAATCGGATTAGACCATTCGCATCTTGCCCGCTTAGAAGTGACTACGATTTCCGGAATTTTTCCCATTTAAAACTTGTCTCTTCTCAAGTTTGAAAGTGCAATAAGACCGACGGAAAATGAAACGTGGCGATTTTCTAGGCTGATTTTACCCGGAACTATACTCTCATTCTGGCGTAATAATCAAGGAAAGTTGCAAAGGTACCATGGGCGCAGTGATATGACACAGCGCCTCAATAGTCCCTGTAGGCTTCTTCCGGCAATACAACCAACGTGATTACCTGCTATTACCGGTGGTATATCGGGACTATACTTTGAGGCGTGTCATATCACTTCTAAGCGGGCGAGATGCTAATGGTCTAATGCGATTCAATGATCTATGCTAAGCTACAGCTAAAAGTTGTACCGCCAGACTCACAGAACAGCTGGATGAAGGGGAAAAGGGTAAAGATCGATTGTTTTGCTCGAGGGAAGGTGGAAAATGAGCTTATTTCCAAAAATGGCGGAATATCCCTTTAATTAGTGACCATAGTTGTCATGGGTCAGTTGCTTGCTGTGTTGCTCTTAGACGCTGTATATTTATAGACATGCTTGAATGCAAATTGGTTGTCAGAAGTTATAGCATACTCTTGAAGCCTATTAAGCAAGATCCGCTCTAACACTTTGGATAGTATAACACAGGGGTCGGCAACCTTTTTGACATGATGTGCCAATTAGATATTTTCTTATTAGTTAGTGTGCCATTCAATTACTGCATGGTGTTGTTAACTAAGTGTAATTAAACACTACACATTTCGAACAGATGGATATTTATTGTAGTATTGGGCAAATGTAAAACTTTTCCACACCATTGCTCCTGAACTTAGCTACAGACAACAGGTCCTGCACCAGAGGAGGGAAGGGACAGACCACACACACACACGCACAAACACACACACACTGCAAGAATGGCCATTAACCTCACACAAGGTTGAAGAAATACCCCCTCCCAAACATCCCATTGGGTAACATTGCAAGCAACTTCTTCCAATTCAAAAATATCAAAACCACATGAGATTGACAATATAATAAAAATGTAGTAACAATAATAATACTTTTTTTATATATGAAAGTGCAATAGAACTGAATTCACGGATAGCCTGCATACATTGACTTAAATATAACCTGCAAACTTGTAGCTAGACCCGTCACAAAATAAATGTAGGCTATTGCCTTTCTTTGCCTACCAGTCAATGGGATCCCTGACCTTGCTTCCCCTTACATAGCTCATGGATGTGGGGCTTGTAACTGGTCACTTTGAATTGTACACATGCTTCGGAATGGCTATTTGTCAGACGACTTCGGGAGGGGCAAAGCACGTACTTCATGTGCGAAAATATCTGCTCACACAGATATGTAGACCCAAACACTGACAATAAAGCCAGTGCGATATTGCGGAGACAGCTGAACCTTGCAGGTAAAGATTCCCAGCAAGCGTGAATGATGGCTCCGTGATCCTGCGCTGTGTTGTTCTGGAGTTGTATCCGTAGCTCTGCAACCCTCGTCATCCACAACGTTGAACTCTTCAACTCAATCAGCTGCATTTCCACGTCCTGTGTGTCCAACCATTCTATCAGAGACAAGTCCAGTTCATGTCCGTCAAAGCAGTCGGGCTTGATTAAGAAAGAGAACATTGGGCCATACTTCTGAAAGTCCCCAAAACGCTCTGCGAACTCTGACTGGAGCTCACACATATACTTTGAGATTTCACCGGTGTCAATTGTGTGTTTGGAGGCAAACTCCCTTACGTGTCTGAAGTATTGAAAAGTTGTGGTTTCAACATCTCTTGCAAATATGGCCAGCTTGCTAACAAAGGCCACCCAGGCATCGTACATCTCCAACACAGTTTGCCCTGCACCTTGCAGTCGAAGATTTAGCCCGTTGAGATGTCCCGTAATATCAGTGAGAAACATTAGTTTCAAAATCCACTTTTCGTCTTCCAGTTCAGGGTAGTGTTCATCCCTCTCACATAGGAAGGCCTTGATTGCATCCAGGCAGCTGACGAATCTCTCCAAAACTTTTCCACCACTCAGCCACCTTACGGCAGAGTGGAGGAGGATATCTTTGTACATGCAGTTCATTTCGTCTAATAGAGCCTGGAACTGTCGGTGTGTCAGAGACGAACGTTTCATTATGAAGTTTATGATCTTCACCACTGTATCCATGACGGTGTTGAGCTCACATTTAGACATTTTGGCACACAGATTTTCCTGATGTATAATGCAGTGGAGTTTCATGATGGAGTGACCGACTTTATCTTCAATTAATCTGACTGCTCCCTTATGTTTCCCGACCATAGCAGGGGCACCATCGGTCGTCACTGCAAAAATCCTGCCCAAGTCAATCCCTCGCTTTTCAAAATGCTCCACCACCACCTTGGCTATGTCCTCGCCTTTAGTTGTGCCTGTCATTGGCTCTAAACAGCAGAGCTCCTCTCTCACAGTTGAATCACAATATCTTGCCAACACTGCCAAACGTGCCACATCATTCACATCTGTGCTTTCGTCAAGTGCAATGCTAAACACGACTGCATCTTTTATGCCAGTTGTTTGCTGCAACCTCACGTCGTCTGCCATTTCGTCGATTCGTCGCTCGACACTTCTGGCTGATATGGGGATGTCGTTTATTCTTGATTTAATTGTCTGTTTATTTGGTAGCCCCTCAAAAAGACTATCCGAGCAGGACAAAAAGGCCTCCTTTATGTATTCACCATCTGTGAATGGCTTTCCATGTTTAGCTATGCAGTGAGAAATGATAAAGCTAGCTTCACTGGCATTGTTTTTAGCAGATGCAAAGACTTTTAGAGTGTGGGCTTGCTTTCCATATCTGCACACTGCACGTTTGATTGATTTGTCCCTGTCTGCCTGATCCTTGAAAGCCTTTTCGTGCTTTGTCTCAAAATGACGTTTAACACTGGATGTTCGACACACAACACTTTCAAAACACAACGCGCACACAGCACGGTCCTTCTGAGAAACAAACCCAAATTCATCTGTCCACGAAGGCTGGAACGGCCGAATTGTCAGCTTCTTTGCCATAACGGAACTGCTGCATTAAGTAAGTGGGCTCGTCTCTCACGGGAAGATAGATAGGGTGACCTGAGTGTGAGTGTGTGGGTGTGTGTGCGTGGGGGCGTTACCGTAGTGTAGGACTAGGCGCGCGCCGTGCAACAGCCAATAGCGGTTCAAGAAGACGTCTGAAGATTCTCCGATAATCCACTGGATGCGGAACGGCTGCAGATCCGCTCCGCTACGGAACGGCTGCGTACTCCGTCAACACACACTGGTTCCGTCCGTGCTCCGCTCCATTGCGGGTCCGCCTGTTGTGACAGCTCTCCGAGGGCGCACGAGATCTCGCGAATTGACGCATAATCACGCGATATAACCGGTCTGCTCTGTGCTGAAGTGATGCGCCGTGCTCCGGCGTCCGTCAAAAATAGAAGCTCTGCTTATCGTTTGCGAGGGCTGCCGGATGCCGGAGCCGTTCCGGACCCACGACGCAGCGGACCCGGAGTCGGTGGACGCTCACACGTTGATTATAATTGATACGTATCGGCTCCGCCGCCGTAGCGGAGCGGATCTGCAGCCGTTCCGCATCCAGTGGAAATAATGTGTTTAAAAAGATGAGTTGTGCAACATCGTCAGCATGCCACTGAAAATTCCTCTACGTGCCAGCTGTGGCACGCGTGCCTTGGGTTGCTGACCCCTGGTATAACAGCTAAAGCAATTGGTCTGTAGTTATCTATGTTAGATGCTTTGCAGGTTTTGTCTGGCTGGTGCTAGCAGTACAGATAGCATGGAGTCAGGTAGTATGCCATGAAACAACAATCCAGTGAAACATATAGCGAGTAACACTGAGAGTCTGTGGCTTGCATATCTCAGGTGTTATTTTGCATATTTAAACTTGGCATTTGCCTTTTTCTTACGATCGAACTCTGGGCCATGCCTTATTTTTCCAGCTAATACCCAACTGTGCAAGGCTTCTTTAGCCTCTGTATGTAGCTCATACACATGTTCATTTCACCCTGGCCTAAAGTTTTGTTTCCTTTTTTCTTGTATAAAGTGCTTACTGTCATTATTTAAGCAGTTTACAATTTTGTCATACATTGTAAATATATCAGAATAGTGCTCATTGTTCTTACAATTAATGTTGTTACACAAGACAGCTTCAATTGGTACATCAATATTACTGAGACTATAATCAGTCAGGACGCTATACTTCAAGAGATCATAGTCTGTAAGCCTTGCCCAATCAACTTTCCTTTGCTCATGAGCCTCATAGCTGGACAGCTCAGGCAAACTATCAAGGACTAATGTCATGGAGGGAGGAATGTGATCTGTTGTGGCCAGGCTATACAGGATCTCAGTCTTGTTGCATAGAAAACCTACCGTCCAACCCTCCGGGGTGGACCCGATGGAAGTGGATCACCAAAAACCAGTCTGACCAAACGATGGAGGGTTCTTGTTGAGTTTATTGAAGGGTCATTGTCATTACAGGTATCTTACCGATCAGAGTTTTTAACGAGCTCGGGGTCGTCCTGCGCTTCATCTCTGTGAGAGTCTGCCTAGGAAGAGCCCCGTACATAGTTTGCCAGTCATATTTATAAAAAGTCCCTGCCTCAAGGGCGGGGGGCTCACACGTATTACTGATATTGCAACAAGGCTCCATTCATGGCGTGATATTGTGCCAGGCTACGTGCCTCGGTTTGTCTGGGTGCACCACCTGCTTGGCCTTGGTTCCTTTCAAGGCCGGGTTGGGTGTAATTTTGACGGTGGCTTCTTGTTTTTGTTATGCTACGGTTAATACTTACTGGCGGCATTCCTTCACAGGATCCGTGACTCTCTAATCTCTCGAGTCCGCAAGGCTGTATCGGTTCTGTATGGTATATAGGTGTGTTTCAAATCAACCGCCTGCTTTGCACGGGGCCTTATGGGCCTCTGACTAAGTGTCTGCAGGCTTGTTTGGCACAGAGTTTATTTTGTATACATCAACAATCCCCCTCAAGTTATCGACAGATAACTTCTCAGTAATACAAAATGCCTGGGGCCGCAGCCAGTGTGGAGGAAAACCCGTTTGGAGGCGAAACCTTCCACATGCCTTCTTCGAGGCAGCATTCACCTGGACTGTCGGCGCCCGAACAGGCTAAATATAAGCAGACAATATAAGCACAATGCATTCATGTTATAACTCAAACATTCCTTCAGTGTACGTTGCATGGGGTAAAAGCGAGATAGCTATTGGTTTAAACGCAGGTAACAGCAATAAAGCTCTTAACGGAGCTATTCTAACGGAGCTGGAAGTAGTTAATGCCCTGGTTACATAACCGGTGTCGTCTTGGGGAAGGCGGCGACCATGTCCGCCCCATTATGTCCCCTTTTTATTATCCCGACACTGGGTTCAATACATGCGTTGTTCAGACTATGCAGCGATACATTCAATTACACAGCGTCAATAGCTTCTTCTTCTTTGTTGCCGCTGTCAGGGTCTTCGTTGATTAGGGGCCCGAGGTCCGTTCGGAGGGACTGCCAGGCGAGGAGGAGGAGGAGTCCGAGGGCGAAGGTTCCGAGTCCCGACCTCCAGGTGGCCGTCCATTGCCGTCTACGCCGGGCCTCCCTCTGCTCCCCGGGATCCGCCATGCAGCTCTGGTCTGGTGCAGGCCGGCCCGTGGATGGAGTCGGTGTCACCGGCCCTCCGGCAGCTGGTCAGGTGGTGCCACTTGGCGCCGGCTTTTCCTTCTATAGAGACAGAGAAGGGGGTGCACATACTACCTTAAATGGACCCTCCCACCGAGGTTCAGGGAAGTGCCTCTTGTGTCGTCTGACCCACACCCACTCTCCCGGCAGCAGGGGTGGCGCCGGGGATGCTTCCGGGGTCGTACAGTTCTGTAAATACATAGCTCGGGAGGCCTCGGTTAGGTGCTGGCAATACGACAACAGAGTTTCGGGGAACCCATCCGGGATGGGCCCCACTGGCGGGTCATAAGGGCCAGGCATCGGCCTTCCCGTAACTAGTTTGTGCGGCGTGAGCCCTGATCGCGCGCTGGGGCTGTTTCGCATGGTCATTAACGCCATTGGCAATGCGGAGAGCCAAGTACACTTTTTGCTTTTAGCGGTGTCATTTACCACGCGGCACAACTCAGTACCGATTAGTTCTCGCGTGGTCACGCCTTCGACAATGGTTTTGGCCATAATGGCTTTTAGCGATTGATTGGCTCGTTCTACGATCCCCTGCGATCGGGGGTGGTAGACTGAGCCAAAGCGATGTTTGATTCCTAGCTGGCTCTCGACCTGCTGGAGTAACTTGTTGCTAAAGTGGGACCCATTGTCAGTGTGGAGCGATCGGGGGTAACCCCATCGCGGGATAAATTACTCAGTTAACCATTTCACCACGGTGGCTCCATCCTCCTTTCTAGTGGGGATGGCCTCGATCCACCGGGAAAACCTGTCTACACAGACCAGCAGATAGCGATAACCCTGGACCCGGTTTTCAGGGCCCAGGTCGGTGTAATCAAGGCAGATGTCGTGGAATGGTAGGGGTGGGACGGGGTAGCATCCGGGTCCCACTGGGAACCCTTGTCTGGGGTTTAGCTGCTGGCATGTGGTGCAGCGGTTGGTGTGTTCTTTTATGGTCTCCAGCATGTGGGGGAACCACCAGTCTCTTTGGATCCGTTGGTGTAGGATGTGGCTGGCTTGGTGGCCCACTTGGTGCATCGTCTGGATGAGTCCTGCCGCTTTGGCAGACAGGGCGGGTCTTTGGTTGGGGTGGACCCACAACCCCGCAGCATCCTTTCGGCAGCCTTGGAGGTACCAGTAGTTGACCTCCAGGGGGAATGCTTGTTCTTGCATCTCGGAGAGGCTGAGGTGGAGGTCACTCATGACCGCCAGTTGGGGTGCGGGGTCTGTGGTCAGGGGAAACATGGGAGCGTATCCCCCTCGGAGTTGGAGTCGGGGCCGGTGCCGTCTTCGGGTCTTTCTATGTCACTTCCTCTATCTGTTCGTGGGCCCCCCACTCGCGTCTTGCTGCGGGTGATGGGTGGGGCCCCTGTCATCGGGCCCCGGTGGTTCCCGCCGGAGGCCCCCGTCGGTCTTACACTTGTCTGTTCCTGTTCTTCTTGCGCCCGGCGGCGCCTTTCTTCCTCTACTATTGCGGTGTCCTGGTGACGGCGTTGGCTTTCTCTCTCTTGTTCCTCCTGTCAGCTGCTGAAGAGCTCGGCGTAGTTTTCATTCGGGCCCGGGCTTCCCATTCCCCATCCGCCGGTCGCGGCGGTAGGTGGTTGTGGCTCGGGGGCGTGGCTGGGTCCGTGGCGCAGCCTGCTGGGACTTTGGCGGGGCTGGGCGGGGCTGCGGTGGCGGACCCGGGATGGGGTGCGTGTTGGGGCAGGAGGGGGCGGTCTGGGGGGCGTCACGATGGCCCCCGGGCCCCTTCTCCCGGGTACCAGTGCATGGACGGTGGGGACTGGAGGGCGTGGCAGGTGTGGGCCCCTGAGGGTCGTTCGGCGTTGCCTATCGGCGCGGGGGTCATCCCAGGAGTCGTCTTCTTCGTCATCAGGTCCGTCGGAGTGGTCCTGGGGGTGGTTTGGTGGGGCCGGCTCGTTGGAGTAGGTGACTCGGACCGGGCTCTGTGCCGAGGCGTAGGTGATTTCCACCACGGGGAATTGTCCGTGGCCTCCGTCCGGGGTTCTTTCCCTCTGGCGGCGTGGGCGGGACCGGTGACCTCCCTCTCCCGCTCGGTGTCTGGTTCGGCCGGCTCGCTGGGCCTCGGCGGGGGTGGGGTCTTGCATCCCGCACGGGTAGACGTCGCAATATCCTGGTTCGGGGCCGTCCCCATAGGGTCCCTTTTTGGTGGCATCAGCGTAGGTTGGGTGCGCTGGGGGTGGCAGGTACGGGGGTGGTGGAGCTGTGGGGCTAGAGGGGTCAAGGGAGGGGTAGATGGAGGGACATGGCGGTACGGCGACCGGGGCAGGACACGGGGGCACGGCGGCCGGTATTGTACATGGCGGCACGGCGGCCGGGACAGGGCATGGCGGCACGGCGCGCGGTATGGGGGAAGGGTTCTCCGGGGCAACACAGGGGGGGCGCGGCGGCCCCCCCGCTTCCTGGTTTTTTGCTGGCGCCCGACCGCCGGGTGTCCTCGTCCTGGAGCGCCCTGAGGTCGGCCAGGCGCACTAGATGTTGGCCACCGCATCTGCGTTCGGCCTTGTCTGGTATGGTGCCATCTCGCTGTCTCTGGCCTTCCCGCTGTCGGTCAATTTCACCCTCCAAAACCATTAAGGAGGACCGAATTACCCAGCCCGAGTTTATCCAGCCAGCCTTTTCCCAGGCCTTGCGATATTTGTGGTGCCTCTTCTTCCATTTTTTCCCCCCTTTGGCTTGGCAGTGGGGATTACTGGCTAATATGCCATCGACACACTGCCTTTGGGCGAACCCAGAGTTACCACCGCCGCTGGCCATTTTACACTGTTACTCTAAGGGGCGGAGTCCAACTCCCCCGTTTACGTGCTGCGAGTCTAACTCTTAGACGGCTATAAATATGACTAACTATTACCGTATAACCTGGGCGAAGTCCAACTTCCCCTTTTATTTATTCCTGTTTTAATGTATCCGATACATTGACTACACCTTGTCAGTCCAACTGACTTCTTTTCCTAATATCCTGTCAATCCAACTGACTTTTTTTTTTTTTTAATGATATCCCGACAGTCCAACTGACTTTTTAATTATTTTTTTATTATTATCGCGCAATGGTGCCCTGTATACCCCTTTTGGTATATTTACGATCCGACCGTATTGTTATCGTGCATAGGCGCCTTTATTTATTGTTTTTTATCCGCACTATGGCGCCCTTTATTCGAAAATTAGGTCTCGGCGGACCCCTGTATTACCCTAGACGAGGACCCTTATCATACAGTTTTATACTGGTTATGACTCCATAGGCACGGCGGCCCCCAACATCACAATAATGAGGGACTATGTGTTCTGTGAGTTATACAGATTTGGACGTCTCCAGGTTCTGCTTACCTTATCAGTAGATCTAGGGTGATGCTGGACAGCGCCGGTCCACAGGAGTCGATCCGTTGTCCAATTAGGTGTTCTCCATGCAACTCGTTCAAATCACGTCGGGGTCACCAAAGCTGTTGCATAGAAAACCTACCGTCCAACCCTCCGGGGTGGACCCGATGGAAGTGGATCACCAAAAACCAGTCTGACCAAACGATGGAGGGTTCTTGTTGAGTTTATTGAAGGCTCATCGTCATTACAGGTATCTTACCGATCGGAGTTTTTAACGAGCTCGGGGTCGTCCTGCGCTTCATCTCTGTGAGAGTCTGCCTAGGAAGAGCCCCGTACATAGTTTGCCAGTCATATTTATAAAAAGTCCCTGCCTCAAGGGCGGGGGGCTCACACCAAGCGGCAACATTCCATGCTGAAAAATGAAGCCCATGCGGAAGTGCAAAAACTTGCAGTTCCTCGACTGGCCGCTTGAGGCTGGCTGCAGAAAGGAGTCAACTCCCATAGACACCCATGTTAAAATGTCCAACTTTACAGCCAAAATAAACATGTTTACAGCCTGGTTCAAAAAACGGTTTTAGTGTCTTTCAGTAGTGTTCGAGTCCATGACAACTGTGAGGGGGTAAAAAATTTTTTAGAATCCATTATTTTAATGCACAGAGAAGGATTTATTTTATGAATAATTAAGGGCGTGGTCTACTTGATTGGCAGCTGTCATCTGTCATCACGGCATGAACTTCACGGATTCGAGGCTTTGATTGGTCTGGCCGGAGGTAGGCGGGCTTAGAACACAGACTGAAATGTCCAAGATGGCGGCGCCCAGAAGCTCACTTTTAGGCTTCATCTCCGCTGTTAAGAATGTCTATGGGTGACGTCACGGAGGGTTTGTCCATATTTATATACAGTCTATGGCTCACACGTATTACTGATATCGCAACAAGGCTCCATTCATGGCGTGATATTGTGCCAGGCTATGTGCCTCGGTTTGTCTGGGTGCACCACCTGCTTGGCCTTGGTTTCTTTCAAGGCCGGGTTGGGTGTAATTTTGACGGTGGCGTCTTGTTTTTGTTATGCTACGGTTGATACTTACTGGCGGCATTCCTTCGCAGGATCCGTGACTCTCTAATCTCTCGAGTCCGCAAGGCTGTATCGGTTCTGTATGGTATATACAGGTGTTTTTCAAATCAACCGCCTGCTTTGCACGGGGCCTTATGGGCCTCTGACTAAGTGTCTGCAGGCTTGTTTGGCACAGAGTTTATTTTGTATACATCAACAGTCTCCATTAAGCACTCATGAGCATCAGCTGAACATATACAGTGAGCCAGCCAAGACGATGTATGCCATGCCTCACTAATATATGTAAAGCTATTAGCTGATAGCCTCACTTTGCTTGATAGGACTAACTTATTGTTAACACAGAATTGATTAAGGTGTCTCCCAAATAAGGACCCATCATCTGAGATATCAGCATTTAAGTCACCCAACACAAATATGCATGTACATTCACTTTCTTTAATAAAAGAGCTGATAAAGCCCAGCCTATGTACACATTTAAAATAATGAAGGTGCTCTTTTCGTGTGCAACCTTGATTGCTATGGCCCAGTCTACCTCTAGTCGGATCACACTAATCAGAGAGTCATACTTCTTCCGCCAGAATAAAGCCAACCCTCCGGGTATTCTACCACGTATTATTCCCATACTTAAATCTGTCGTGGACTCCCCTGCCCCATAGAAGTCATCATGCACAGCATTAAGTTTATCTAGATCTTGTTTGGGTAGCAGAGTCTCTTGTATACAAAGAATGTCAGTGTTCACAAACAGTTCATCAACAACAATGCGCCGCGCTTTGTCCCCGGCCCCCTGTCCAAGGCGTAAGCCACGTGTGTTATATGACACAACTTTCATGATGATGATAATCAAAGACACCCTCTGGCCAAAGTTGTGGCTCATACATTTCGCCCACATTATTGCATTCAGCAGTGATTTGAAAAGAGTTATATCGTCTCTGGGCACTGTCTATCTTTTGACAGACCACATCACGATGTAGTTTGTCTTTCAGGTAGCTGGCCAATGCTTCCGAGTTTACACCAGGCGAGAATTTTGTGGCGAAGACGCTCACCAGTTTAGTCTTTACAACTTGTATGGATCCGCCTGCGCTGGTTCCAACAATGCCAGTTTTCTTCTCCCTCCTGGGAGCATTCATACTTTGTTTGCGCTGGATAGCAGCATCCCCATGTAAACGTTGACGACGCCCTCTTGACTGCAAGGCTCCATTTCGGTGAAGCTGTTTCGGCGCCCCGGTCACTCGAGCCTTCCTCCTTCGATGGGTTGGTAGTCAGCACCGTGGAGGTACCAGGCACCTGCCCTGCGTTCTCCAAAACCTGGCTTGCGGTCTCCTCCTCAGTAAACGTAGGGCTGGGCAAACTCACAAATTTCTCACCTTTTTCTATTAGGCATAGTCGTTGATTTAATCCAGCAGTGACCGTACGCAAATCCTCACATACGTCTGTTTGCGCAGACATAGCCTGTTTCATGCTTGATAAATCCAAACCCAATCGGTCGATTTTCCCCAGTAGACAGGAGACATCAAGGCTATGAAAGCTCACAGGTGGAAGTTCATCCAAGTTATGAGATACAAATCGAGGAATGTCTTCGCCAAGTTTCAGACAACTTTTAACGTTGTTCACGTCTTTGTGCTGCCCTTTATGTGCAACAAAGTGTTGAGTGGTGTGTGGACAGAGTTCAAACAAAACTTTCCTTGAACTCTCTATCAATTCTGACCTGAAGTGATTCACCGTCAGCAAAACGACATCATCCTGACTTAGGGTTTTCATTTTAACCACGAGAAAGTTCAAGAATTCATCTCCCACCACAGTTTTTCCATCAGTTGTAGTGTAAATCTCCGGTTTTATTCTACTTTTTCTCGGAGGAGCACCATTACCTGCAGCCTCCGCCATGATACTCACAATCTATAGATTAAAAGATCATCCAAATAGGCCTCACAGTTAGGCACACCACTAAGGACACCGTTGATCAACCTTTGAAAAGTTGCTGGGTCATTCTGTAAGCCAAATGGCATTACTGTGTACTGCAAAAAGTGGTCTGGGGTCACAAACGCAGAAATTTCCTTAGCACGGGGTGACAATGGTATTTGCCAGTAACCTTTGAGTAAATCAATTTTACTGACACAGCCGAGCCAAGGCGATCCACACAATCGTCAATGCGTGGCAGCGGAAAGCTATCAGGCTTCGTAATAGCATTCACTTTGCGAAAATCCGGGCAAAAACGCATCGAACCATCATTCTTAGGTACAAGTAAACATGGCGAACTCCAGGGACTGCTACTGGCTTCTGCAATGCCATTTTGTTGCATACAATCCACCTCACTTTGAAGCAAAATCCTTTTTTGTGGATTAGTGCGGTAAGGATGTTGTTTAATTGGGTTTGATGAAACGACATCAATGTTGTGTACAATTGCATGTGTCTGACGTGGCACATCAGGAAACAAATCCTTAAACTGATTGAACAGGGAGATCAAGTCATCACGTTGTGATACCGACGAAATAGATAAGAATGAAGCAAGATCATTAAGAACTTGGGAATTTTCTCCCTTCAATTACATCGGCAGATGGAACGCGCCCCTCGTCTTCCGGCGGAGATGCGACCACAAGAGAAGCGGTAACTTCAGCACCAGGCAAAGTGGACAGCGACACCTTTTCGTTGCGATCGTCGCCACTAATCTCAGCGCAGCGCTGAGCTTTCATTTTATTGGTCGCTGGGCTTTTCGCACGATCACTGGACAATTTCAGACGATTTATGTGACATAATGTCGTCTTCCTCCTGCTATCAGGAGTGGAGATGACATAATTCAAATCATTAACCCGCAGTACAATGCGATAAGGTCCACTGTAACGGGCCTCCAAAGCAGAACCCATCACAGGAATTAGCACAAGCACTTGATCACCAGGTTGGAAAACACGAGACACAGACTTTTCATCATATCTCTTCTTCATTCTTTTCTGACCGATGCCAAGATTTTCTCGGGCTATCTGACATGCATGACTAAGCCGCGAGCGCATTTTTGAAGCGTAGTCATTGACATCCTCATACGTCTTAGTCTCCGATAGCCACGCCTCTTTCAATACCTTCAGCGGTCCACAAACAGTGTGGCCAAAAACCAGCTCTGATGGACTGAAACCCAAGCTTTCCTGCACTACTTCTCGCGCGGCGAAAAGAGCGAGCCGTACACCCTCGTCCCAATCGCGCTCAAACTCGAGGCAAAACGTCTTTAACATGTTTTTGAGTGTTGAATGGAATCTCTCTAGTGCGCCTTGACTTTTAGGATGATACGAGCTTGATTTCAGGTGTTGAATAGCAAGCTGTCTCATAGCCTCAGCAAACACACGGGACATGAAGTTTATTCCCCGATCTGTCTGGAATGTTTTCGGGAGACCGAAGAGGGAAAAGAACCGCAACAGGGCCTTAATGATGATAGGAGCCGTGATCCTACGGAGCGGAATTGCCTCTGGAAAACGTGTCAGGCGACACATAATTGTCAGTAGCCACTGATTTCCAGACTTTGTTCGAGGCGATTGACCGACGCAGTCTAAAATGACATGTTCGAAAGGCTCGGATGTAACCGGAATAAGTTGTAATGGAGCAGGTGGAATCACCTGGTTAGGTTTACCTGTGATCTGACAAGAATGGCATGTTTGAAAATAATGAACAACATCTCGTTTGATACCTGGCCAGAAGAAGTGGCAAAAAATTCTGTCAGTCGTTTTATTTACGCCGAGATGACCAGCAAAATGATGATCATGAGCTACACTCAAAATCTCATCACGGAAAGAGACTGGGATAACGATTTGAAAACGCACTCTCCACTCATCTTGCGCAGAGGCCGTAAGAGGCCTCCACTTGCGCATTAAGACACCATCTCTAACAAAATAGCCGTGAGGCGAACGCTCAATATCCTCATCGGACACAACTTCAGCAAAGAGCGAGGAAAGAGAAGGGTCATTTTTCTGTTCCTTACTAAGCAGTTCTCTACTCATAGACAGCTTAGGAACAGCGAAAGGGGACGACAGTGGATCAGTATCCGGATATACATCACTATCGTTAGAGAGTGAAGGACGAGCCATAAAAGTATCACTTAGATCAATTAAAGCATCTTGTTGATCCTCAATAGAAGTCTCTTTAGCGCTTCTCGCCATAGCACGAGTAACAACGCTAGAGGCAAAAACCTCAGGAACATTAACTGACAGGTCATCAGAGGTTAATGTTTTCGGGGAAACATGAGATACAATAGGGCCAGGCAAGACTTTGCCACCGCACAAATCATTACCAAGTAGCATGGCTACATTTGCAATCGGCAAAGAAGTATGAGGGGCCCTTTAGGACATTATTCAGAAATACTGTGCATACAGACATATGAACCCATTCACAAGTTATACTGAAAACCTCTCACTCACACTAGTGAAACGCTCTCACACAAACAACTGAAAACATATATGCTCACACACACATATGAAACCATTCACAAGTTATACTGAAAACCTCTCACACACACTGGTGAAACGCTCTCACGCAAACAACTGAAACGCTCTCACACAAACAACTGAAAACATGCTCACACACACATATGAAACCATTCACAAGTTATACTGAAAACCTCTCACACACACTGGTGAAACGCTCTCACGCAAACAACTGAAACGCTCTCACACAAACAACTGAAAACATGCTCACACACACATATGAAACCATTCACAAGTTATACTGAAAACCTCTCACACACACTGGTGAAACGCTCTCACGCAAACAACTGAAACGCTCTCATACAAACAACTGAAAAGATTTCATGTGTGTGTGAGAGCATTTCACTTGAACAGGAAGGTGTTTCAGTTGAACAGGAAGGTGTTTGCATTAAACAGGAAGAGTCGTCAGATGAAAGCCCTAACCGTTAAACTGGAAGCGTCACTCGGATGAAACCACCTCGCACCATTTTGTTCAACATGTCAAATCCAAGTCAGTCTTCAACTCCAGATAACAATAACCTGATCGAAGCAGCTGCCTTGTTGAACAGCTTATTGTCAGCGGACACACTCAGGAGTATTTCGTCCGCTATTTCATCTGAGACTGACTTGGATTTGACATGTTGAACATAATGGCGCGAGGTGGTTTCACCCGAGTGACGCTTCCAGTTTAACGGTTACCCTACGCTCACACTGGCGTTTTTTTGCAGAGGCTTGGCGACGTGTTTCCATTCATTTCCAATGGCAGTGAGCGACGGGCGACAAAGCAAGCGTGTGGGCTGCAAAACGCGAGGAGGGCGGGGCAAAAAATAGAAACTAATCCTATTCTATGCAAATGATAAGCGAAAAAACGCCGCGTTTTTTTGCGAAAGCCAATCCGAGCGAAGGAGGCATGGCGGCCGCGCAACTAGAACATAATCACCAACATGGTGGACCACGTCGGCGAGAGATAGGATTATGGATATATTTAACAAATGTGACTGTACCCTGGTATGTGCTTCGAAATCTATCTAAAAATAAATGTTGTTAAACCAGAAAATGTCATGGGTATGGCTGGATATTATCAATGGCTAAATATTATAAATTGTTTTCGATCTGACACAGGTTTCAATACTATCGCTACAGACACTCCCCCGGAACGCCCACCAGGCCAAAATCGCCGAGCACAAAAACGCTTGGTCGCTCGTCAGTGTGAGCGTAGGGTTAGGGCTTTCATCTGATGACTCTTCCTCTTTAATGCAAACACCTTCCTATTCAACTGAAACACCTTCCTGTTCAAGTGAAATGCTCTCACACACACATATGAAATCTTTTCAGTTGTTTGGATGAGAGCGTTTCAGTTGTTTGCGTGATAGCGTTTCACCAGTGTGTGTGAGAGGTTTTCAGTATAACTTGTAAATGGTTTCATATGTGTGTGTGAGCATATATGTTTTCAGTTGTTTGTGTGAGAGCGTTTCACTAGTGTGAGTGAGAGGTTTTCAGTGTAACTTGTGAATGGTTTCATATGTGTGTGTGAGCATGTTTTCAGTTGTTTGTGTGAGAGCGTTTCAGTTGTTTGCGTGAGAGCGTTTCACCAGTGTGTGTGAGAGGTTTTCAGTATAATGTGTGAATGGTTTCATATGTGTGTATGCACAGTATTTCTGAATAATGTCCTAAAGGGCCCCTCATAAAGAAGGGCGAATGCCCACGGTGATGTTGCCAGTGACCAAGTCAGAAGTAAGGGATATCTCATGCAAAGGGACATTAACGAAACCCATTTCAAACCCACGTACACTATCACCAGTTAACGTCTTGTCGCAGAAAGGCAACACATCTTGCTAAATGAAGCTCTGTGACCACCAGTATCGCGCAGGATTTTGATGGGAACACGCGCACTGGGCTCACCAGGCAGAGCAACGAGTCCATCCATTATGAATGGAGCAAAATTACTATTGCCATTATCGGATTATTTCTTAGACCGCACAATCCAACCTCTGTTCTATTCCAAGCTGCTCGGCAACAACATGGCCGCGTTTCTTACAGTAGCCACATGTAGAACTTGCATTTTTAGATACCGACACACGACTATCTGAAGAATGGGCAAAATCAGGCGCAACTTCTTTAGTAAACGTCTTGAAGACCTTTGGCTGACTGGAAACATTTTGTGGAAATGTGGAAACTGCGGGGATACGCTTGTGCGTGAGAACATAGTCATCAGCCAGCACGGCTGCACGAGCAGGTGTGAGATCTTTATGCTCACTAACATAGGTAGAAACCAATTGAGGCAGAGAGTTTTTGAAATCTTCCAGAATAATTAAATCACAAAGATTTTGAAAAGTGGTCACCTCTTGAGCATTAAGCCAACGATCGAAAAGCATTTCTTTTTCTCCGACAAACTCAACATACGTAAGAGCTTCAGGTTTCTGATAACTGCGAAACTTTTGTCAATAAGCTTCTGGTACCAGAGCATAGATGCGTAACACAGCCTGTTTGACTTTTTCATAATCAGCTGCATCTTCGAGGGACAGAGTGGAATACGCTTCTTGCGCCTTTCCCTTGAAAACTCATTGCAAAGTCATTGTCCAAATTTCTCTTGGCCATTTCAGTGTAGTGGCTACGCGCTCAAAGTGTGCAAAAAACTTATCGACTTCATCTTCGTGAAAAGGTGGGACAACCCGTATGTTTCGAATTACATCAAAGTGATCAGATCTAACTAGAGCACCAGACTCACTGGCTTTAAGTTCCAGTTCTTTAATGCGCGAGGCTTGTTGAAACTCAAGATCTTTCATTTGTAATTTGTGCGCTCTGTTCTCTCGCTCACGTAATATCTGTCTTTCGGTCTCCAAATGAAGTTTTTCTTTTTCCTACGCCATTTCCTTCTCTCTCACCTGTAAACATTTCAACTCCAAGTCAGCTTTACTAGGTGAAGGTAAAGGATCAGGTTTACCCCATTCAGGTGACGAAGGAAGAGGCACTCCCCCAAGCACTCCAAGACCTCGCAGGTGTGCAAGGAGCCTCTCTTGGATTTCCCTCTTGCTAGGGTTACCACGCACTTCCAGCTTGTAGTGCCCAGCAATCCTAAGGAGGTCATCACGAGTACCGGCTGTCAAAGCCTCCACACTCGCAGCTATCAAAAACGCGTCTAAATCAAACATGATAGCGAGAAATAGACTACAGAGAAATTATCACTGGGCAAAGGGAAAAAAAATGCAAATGCACAAAATGGAAAACACCTCAATTCTACAGCACATTTAGAACGAAGGGTGATCGTAGTAAATCGATGCTCACCAATGACGCGCAGTGCGACCACCACAGAAAAAAGATTTTCACAAAGGGAAAATCTGATTTTTTTTTTTTTATAAGTTCGAAAGACCAAAATATGGTTCAAAACCGGCTACGAGCCCCCATTATATGTTATGGCACCATCAAAGAGATAGAAATGGTACAACATAACATACGAGGTTGTAGACAAAGGTGAAGTGACAAAGTTATAATTTAATAAATTATTGTTTTCCAAACACAGCGCGGTGGCAAAACAAAGAAAGGAAAATACCAGAACATAAAGAAACCCTGACTACACATAACTCCTGCGAGAAAGCTGCCCCTCACTCGTGTCCAGAAACAAAAGACAGGGGGTTATGTGAGTCTTCCGAGTCAACTGCTACTCTGACTATCTATCCTAAAAACGTGAAAACCCATCACCAGCCACCTACGCTATACAAGTATAAACAGTGTTTCAAATAATGTCACTTTACATCAAAACGTGCTTTACAACCACTAAAGTAGTTACAAAACTATTAAACCAAAAAAATGCGAAGTGCCGCATGGCACAACGCATAGCGGTATGAAGACTGCCAGGCAGAATTTCGCCTGTATGGGAATAAAAAGGGAAACCAGCAGAGGCAGGAACACTGTGCAAGAGCACTAGATATGTGATGTTCCCCTACTAGCTTAACATGTTCTTAAATTCTTCTTATT
>JAXIVH010000001.1:3088596-3126096 GCA_036785325.1 Urophycis tenuis | reverse complement strand
CATAGTGAGTGACAATAGTTGTTATGGGTCAGTTGCATGCTGTGTTGCTGTTAGACGCTGTGAGGTAGATCAGTGGCTGTTAATGTGAGTGTAGGTCAGATACTGTTTTGTGATTATGGTGGCATCTCAAAACCAAAACTACAATCCATGCACACACAAACACACATACACACTCGCACACACACACACACAAACACACACACACACACACACACACACACACACACACACACACACACACACACAAGCAGGTAAACATAACATTGCAGGTTGCTCACCATGTGTGTAGAGGAGGTGTCTTCTGGGTTCAGGGCTGTCAGCCTGAACTCTGCTAACAGGTCTGCATCAGACCCCTCCTGAATGGTCCAGACCTTTCTGCTTGTCGTGTCGACATGTGCCAGGCCTTTTTTGGACTTCTTGTCTGGTCTTGGAGGAAGCCTTGCCTTCAAGGTCGGTAAGGCCTTCTCTGCAGGCTTGGTGTTGGTGTCCTGTCAGATATAGATGACAGAACTGTATTCAGTGATGACCATAGTGAGTGACAATAGTTGTTATGGGTCAGTTGCATGCTGTGTTGCTGTTAGACGCTGTGAGGTAGATCAGTGGCTGTTAATGTGAGTGTAGGTCAGATACTGTTTTGTGATTATGGTGGCATCTCAAAACCAAAACTACAATCCATGCACACACAAACACACACACATACACACTTGCACACACAAACACACACACACACACACACACACACACACACACACACACACACATACACACACACAAAAGCAGGTAAACATAACATTGCAGGTTGCTCACCATGTGTGTAGAGGAGGTGTCTTCTGCGTTCAGGGCTGTCAGCCTGAACTCTGCTAACAGGTCTGCATCAGACCCCTCCTGAGTGGTCCAGACCTTTCTGCTTGTCGTGTCGACATGTGCCAGGCCCCTTTTGGACTTCTTGTCTGGTCTTGGAGGAAGCCTTGCCTTCAAGGTCTGTAAGGCCTTCTCTGCAGGCTTGGTGTCCTGTCAGATATGAATGACAGAACTGTATTTGGCAATGACCGTAGTGAGGGACCATAGTTGTTGTGTGTCAGTTGCTTGCTTTGTTGCTGTTAGACGCTGTGTTGTAGATCAGTGGCTGTTAATGTGAGTGTAGGTCAGATACTGTTTTGTGATTAGGCTGACATATAAAAAACAAAACTACTATCCACGCACACACACACACACACACGCAAAAGCAGGTAAACATAACATTGCAGGTTGCTCACCATGTGTGTAGTGGAGGTGTGTTCTGGGTTCAGGGCTGCCAGCCCGAACTCTGCCAACAGGTCTGCATCAGACCCCTCCTGAGTGTCTGAGACCCCCTGGCTCCTCACCATCTAGGACACAACACACTGCGTTAGGACCTCAGCTAGTCAAGTTAAAGCATGAAACTACTCTGAAGACACCTGAGAGGAAACCCAAAGACATCTCAGTGGGTCTGCAGCAGCCCCCTCTCCCTCCTCACCCGTTCCAGGTGGTCTCCCACTCGCGCCGAGGAGGAGCCCTGGGAGGGGAGGGAACGGGGCGTGGCCCAGGCGTGACCCCGGCTCACGGCCGCGTGTTCGACCTCAACCCTACCCAGGGTCTCTTGTGCTCGTCGTGGTTTCGGGTTCTTTACCCGTCTTGTCTCCATATCTCTGTCTCTCTGTCTCTCTGTCTCTCTCTCTCTCTCTCTCTCTCTCTCTCTCTCTCTCTCTCTCTCTCTCTCTCTCTCTCTCTCTCTCTCTCTCTCTCTCTCTCTCTCTCTTGCTAACTCTCTATCACTTGCTAACTCGCTGACTCGCTGAAATGCTGTAATGCTCACTACTCGCCTGTCAAATCCCTACTGAGCTCGGAACTGACAAGTGGGGACTTATATAGGGAGCGGGGCCAGTAATGTCTCATTGGTCAGCCGTGTTCCGGTAACCAGGGACTCGCTTGGTCTGGCTGCGGCAACCGTCTTGGGAATGCATACGTTTGAATAATGCTAAGATGTATTGCTAGTGTTGCTAAGATGATTTTTTTTCTGACAAAACATGTAATCAAGTGTATGAACACTCACTTATATTTGCAAAGTCATGATTTGAAATTGGTTCACTCAAATGCACATACACACGTGGTGTTTGTATGTGTATTTTTGGAAGTTATACCGAATAAAGCATTTACTGTATGTGGCCAGAAAAGTTTATCTTGACAATCAGTCATATTAACTTAATAAGACTAATGTCTTATCAACTTTAATGATATTGGTATTCAAACACCTGTTTTAAGGTGTCATTCTTGTAGAGGTGACGCACAGACACACACACAAACACACAGCACCCTATTGAAAACCCTATTGTTTCACACAGTTTATATCCATCTATCTATCTGTCTGTCCGTCCTCCGTCTGTCCGTCTCTCTGTCTGTCTGTCCGTCCTCCGTCTGTCTGTCTGCCTTTCAGTTTGAAGTAACATCTCACTGTTCAGCGGTCAACAGTGTGTGATACAGTAGCTTCCCTGGTATCACAGCGTGGGTTCTGCCCAGGTTTGTCTCAGGGCCCGTTTTCATGTGATCACCGATGCATTTGTAATTCTTGTGGCTGACAGAACCCCAGCACTCCAGGATAAACCAGAAGCATTTTGAATTTGTGAAAAGAAGATGATGACAAACCTAAATCAATGCACACCAAAGACACAATAAACCTAAAAGCAATACCCGATCATTAAAATACATAAAAAGGTGCTAACTTACATCATAACTGAATTTTAAGGGCTTTCCTCGGCGCAGAGTTGTCAATTAAATCCTTAATGTCCAGGTGACGCACACAGGGGTTCTCAATCGACATTATGGCAAGTCCAGAGAGACGAGACTGTCCCATGGAGCTCCTCAGGTAGCTTTTTAGAAGTTCAACTTTGGAAAATGAGCCCTGTGCAGATACCAGTCACTGGTATTGTCAGGAACGATATGGATGGATATGCTTCCAGGGACACCATGGACTAGAAGTGTGTGAGATTCTGAGGAGTTCATATACGGCCCGATTGGCAGATCATTTAGAATCGTACCCCAAATGGATGCAAAGGAGCGGGTCGATTTTTGACCACGCCCTGGATGAAGGGTCCCGGTGGGAAGATGAAATCATTGTTGTGGGTGGAGCCCTTCAAAGATTGACAGCCCCCCTGATTGGCTGGGGCCCGTAAGCGACTGGAGTAGCTGCTTACCGATAGTTACGCCACTGTATATACTGTACACACATATATATCTCATGGGCAAGCTGTCATAATAAGCTATAAATGCAGTGCATGCCCAAGCCCTTCAATAAAAATAATTGAAAATATTAATCTGGCAGTGTGTTAAATTATACAATACCTTAGTTCTACTGTTTTGGTCTTAAATCTGTGCCTAATCTGTCCTGTTTTGCTTGCGAAAAGCTGGAAAGCTGACAGCTTGTTTCACGCATGCGCACTGTGACAACGTGTAGTACAGTTACTGCTAGAGGCTGTGTTTACCGTAGATGAGCATTTTGAAAGGCAACAAAGCTGTCAATGACGCAGCTTATCTGCTAACGCGTATGCGCAAAACTGACATGTTTGAACTTGTTTGAGATTTGTCATTTGATTGACCACACTGGTTACATTGTGTGGGCACATCAAGCGTCACATCAGTGCTGAATATTTCTGCTTTCATTTAGCCTACATACACTGTAAATTCCAACACATTGTTGTTGGTAACATGGGGCAAGTGTGAGTGTGAGAGTGTCAAATTGCGTTGATATATTTTAAAACCATATTATATTTATTATTAATAAATAAATACCCCGCTTACGGGTGCGCATGGTATTGACACTTCAGCATGACCACAGTAAAAGGACACCGCTCGCCACTGATATATACAGTATATATATACATATATGTATATATATATCTCAACGGCTCTCTGATGGCTGTCAGGGCAGCTTAGGACAGCTTTATATTGCTGAGATTGAAACATTTATCCAGTGTGACATGTTTAAACAGTGTTTAAACAGATTTTCAGAACAGAGAACTGCAACATTGTTGTATAAACGAATGCATTGTTCTGTGAGTAAAGTGTGAAGTCAAACTAAAACAATACTGATTCAGTGCAAAGTAAACCAAGTATTCTTATTTTGGCAGGATTTACAATCTGAAGATGAGTGGTTCTGTTTGTTGTCATGGGTCAGTTGCTTGCTGTGTTGCTGTTAGACGCTGTGAGGTAGATCAGTGGCTGTTAATGTGAGTGTAGGTCAGATACTGTTTTGTGATTATGCTGGCATCTCAAAACCAAAACTACTATCCACGCGCACACACACACGCAAAAGCAGGTGAACATAACATTGCAGGTTGCTCACCATGTGTGTAGTGGAGGTGTGTTCTGGGTTCAGGGCTGCCAGCCCGAACTCTGCCAACAGGTCTGCATCAGACCCCTCCTGAGTGTCTGAGACCCCCTGGCTCCTCACCATCTAGGACACAACACACTGCGTTAGGACCTCAGCTAGTCAAGTTAAAGCATGAAACTACTCTGAAGACACCTGAGAGGAAACCCAAAGACATCTCAGTGGGTCTGCAGCAGCCCCCTCTCCCTCCTCACCCGTTCCAGGTGGTCTCCCACTCGCGCCGAGGAGGAGCCCTGGGAGGGGAGGGAACGGGGCGTGGCCCAGGCGTGACCCCGGCTCACGGCCGCGTGTTCGACCTCAACCCTACCCAGGGTCTCTTGTGCTCGTCGTGGTTTCGGGTTCTTTACCCGTCTTGTCTCCATCTCTCTCTCTCTCTCTCTCTCTCTCTCTCTCTCTCTCTCTCTCCCTCTCTCTTGCTAACTCTCTATCACTTGCTAACTCGCTGACTCGCTGAAATGCTGTAATGCTCACTACTCGCCTGTCAAATCCCTACTGAGCTCGGAACTGACAAGTGGGGACTTATATAGGGAGCGGGGCCCAGTAATGTCTCATTGGTCAGCCGTGTTCCGGTAACCAGGGACTCGCTTGGTCTGGCCGCGGCAACCGTCTTGGGAATGCATACGTTTGAATAATGCTAAGATGTATTGCTAGTGTTGCTAAGATGATTTTTTTCTGACAAAACATGTAATCAAGTGTATGAACACTCACTTATATTTGCAAAGTCATGATTTGATTCAAATGCACATACACACGTGGTGTTTGTATGTGTATTTTTGGAAGTTATACCGAATAAAGCATTTACTGTATGTGACCAGAAAAGACTATCTTGACTATCAGTCATATTAACTTAATAATGTCTTATTAGAATAGAATAGAATGGAAAATACTTAATTAATCCCAAGCTGGGAAATTACAATGTGTCACACCAACTCCTCCCCCTCTACCTCGATCGGCGTCGCCTGGCTATGGATCACCGGTTCCGGCACTACAACCCCCAGAATCCCCGGTGGCCATTAACAGCCACCTGTGTCCAATTCCCAATGTGTCTCACCTGTGTCTTGTTTGTTTCCCTACTTAACCTCGTGTCTCCTGTCTCCCCTTTGTGAGTTGTACGTGTAATGTCAAGTCTTGAATGTAGTGCACCTTGTTCATGGACTTAGCCTCTATTACTATTGACGCACACATCTCACTGTGTGCGCCCGTGCCGGTCTCGTCCGACACCCAATAAACTCTGTTCCTTTTACGTTGCCTGGTCTCGCTCTTGTCTCCGCACAAACCCGCAACGTCACACAATGTAGCAGCAGCATTTGAATTTGAATACACAAAATGAATGCAAAAAGTGTATATAAAAAATAAAATATATATATTAAAAATATAAATATAAAATACAAACTAATATAAACTAAAAATGTAAACTAAATGTAATTTAACTAAATATTAGTGCAAGTTAAACAGACAGTGTACAGAATATAATGAAATGAAATATAAGGTGCCAGGAGACTGTTACAATAAGTTATTGACTGTTATTGTACAGTGTAATGGAATGTGGTAGGAATGATTTCCTATATCTGTCCCTTCGACAGCGGAGCTGGAGCAGCCTGTGAGAGAAGATGCTCCGCTTGATGGAGAGGGTGCTGATCTGTAGTCTTTTTTCCATCCAATTCTGAAGCGACTTATGCCCAATGTTGATTTAATTTAAAGCGACACTAGACGCACCAAAACCGTTTTCCATCAAAAGAGCACTTCTAGCGCATTGAAGTCACGTCACACTGCCCCTCGTTAATCCACATATTTCTAATGCGCTGTGTCGTTTTCCATCCACTGCGTCGCTCTTTTAGAATGTTTGTGTCAAAGGCAAAATAGACTTTATCGCGCGTGAGAATAGCCTTGGTTACCGGTTCAACTAAACAAAATGGAGAACATACGTGTCGTGTTTTTAATAATTAACATAATATCCGCTATAATTGTCATCAGACGAAGGATGGTGACCCGGAGAATGCGACTCGCGAAAGTAATGACTGTCCTGATGACTCGTCGCAGTCGCAGATCGCCTGTAATCTGGCAAAAAGGAGTAGTTTATGGTGGGAGGTGGACGTGTCATCCTTTGCTGACCGTCACTTTATGACTTATTTCCGTGTGAACAAAACTTTGTTTCAAGAGTTATGTGTTCTTGTAGAGCCACATATGAGGCCAGACCCAACAAGCAGGAGAACAGCTGTATCTACAGATAAACGGGTGGCCATAGCACTCACTGTACAAGTTAGGTAGCTGTAGCGAATACCGAGTCGTAGCCGGGAAGTTCGGTGTCAGCATCACTACTGTTCACAGATGTGTGTACAGCTTGTGCCGAGTGTTGTCTTCAGTGGTACACCGATTCATTAAATTGCCATCGGCAGAGGAGGCCCAACAAATAGCCTATAGGAATGATGTACGTCATCGCATTCCCCAGGTAGGCGTGATTTATTCATTATGCCATCCAATCCCTGTCCCTTTGCTTTACAAATACAATTATATTCACATCGTTATTATAACACTGAAATCAAGTGGGACCATACAGTATGTGCTCAGAATAGTGTTGAATTAACACTGCAACATTTACTATTACTACCTACACAGGTGTACGGCGCAATTGATGGGTCACATATCCCTGTCTCTGCACCACGGGAAGGCTATAGGGACTATGTCAACAGGAAGGGATTTACATCATTAGTGCTGCAGGCAGTGGTGGACGACAGGGGCCTATTTAGAAACACCCTCCTCTCCAACTCTTTCTTAACTCCCTTAAAAATGGTAGCATTACGCTGTCTCTTCCCAACGAGGGCTGACAGCGCATCCAAATCCCCCAAAACTCTTATAAAAGTCAGGGTTTCCGCTCTCGACCAGCTTTGTCTCTCCATTGTAGGCTACTAGTCTCTGCAAAACCGATGAGTGACACTCACTGAGGTAAATGATGTAATTGTGAGACACAAAATCGCAACATTCGAATTCTCGCGCATATAATAACACAGCACTGCGCATGTGCGAACTTCCTACGTCGCTTTAACCGTTTTCCATCTGATTTATGTCGAATGATCTCTCGCCAATCCACCTCTGAACAGCGACATAAATTAAGTCGACAAAGCTAGCGTTGAAGCGACTTAACCGCTTTTCCATCACGTGTCGCATCAACTTTGTAATGCGCATTATTTTAAAGCGACTTTATATTGGATGGAAAAAGGATTATTGTCAATGATGGATAACAGTTTTTTCAGCATTCTCCTCTCCACCACAGACTCAAAAGATTCTAGCCCGAGACCAAGTACAGAGCCAGCCTTCTTGATGATTTTATCAAGTCTGTTGGTGTCGCTGGCCCTGGTGCTACTGCCCCAACACACAGCAGCAAAGAAAATGGTGCTAGCAACAACAGACCGGTAGAAGATCTCCAACATCTTACTGCACACGTTGAAAGATCTCAGCTTCCTCAGGAAATAGAGTCTGCTCATCCCCTTCTTGTATACAGCCTCGGTGTTAGATTTCCAGTCCACGTCCCCCCTGATCTGAAGTGGCTGTGGAAGCAACCTCTTTGTCCTCCCGAAGTCGATCACCATCTCTCTGGTCTTGTTGACTGACATTCAGCCTCAGGTGATTCTGTTCGGACCACTCCACAAAGTTGTCCACCAGTGTCCTGTACTCACCCTCCTAACCCTAACCCTTCCGCTGATGCAGCCTTTCCATCTGCCTCTTTACCTGGCTTGTAGTCACCATTGGGCGGGGGTTGGTGCAGATGCCATCAGTGGAGGAGGAGGAGGGGGTGGGGGGGAAGGAGGAGGGGCAGATGGAGAGGTGTTGTACAGGAGAATGCTGGGGTGAGGGTCGAACCCTTTGGGACAGTGTGAGTGTGTGGGGGGATGAGGGTGTTGGAGGGGTATCAGGGGGTGAGCTAAACCTGTTGAAAAACTGGTTATACTGGTTAGCTCTGTCCAGGCTCCCAGATGTCTGCCTGTCCTTCCCCTTCATCCCTGTGATGTGCTTCATTCCCGCCCACACATCCCTCACACTGTTCTGTTGGAGCTTGGCCTCCAGCTTCCTCCTGTAGTTGTCTTTGCACGTCCTCAGCATCTCACAGAGTTCGTGCTGCACTCTCCTCTGCTCCTCCCTGTCTCCTGACCTGAAAGCCCTCTTCTTCTTGTTCAAGAGTGCCTTCAGGTCACTGGTAATCCAAGGCTCGTTGTTGGAGAAGCAGCGAATGGTCCGGGCTGGCATGGTGGTGTCCTCGCAGAATCTTATATAGTCTGTAATGCAGTCGGTCATGTTATTGATGTCCTCCCCATGTGGCTCACAGAGAACATCCCAGTCTGTAGACTCGAAGCAGTCCTGCAGTGCCTCAGCAGTCTCCTGTGTCCACTTCCTCACTGTCCTGGTGAGCATAGGTTGCCTTCTCACAAGTGGGACATACTGCACTTGGGAGTCATCATGACCAGGTTGTGGTCTGACTTGCCAAGGGGGGGAAGGGCTGTGGCGTCATATGCGTCCATGGCATTGGCATACAGTAAGTCCAGTGTTTTATTATCTCTGGTGGGGCAGTCAACATATTGATGGAAGTTATTTAAAATATTGTTCAGTGAGGCATGATTAAAATCACCTGTAATGACCATGAACGCATCCGGGTGTTCAGTCTGTAGTTTAGCGGTGGCGGAGCTGATGACTTCACAAGCCACCGCTGCGTCAGCTGACGGGGGGATGTAAACAGCGATAGTAATGGCGGACGTAAACTCCCTCGGAAAATAGTACGGACGCATTCCCACAGCAAGCAGTTCAATGTCCGGGGTACAGAGACGTTCCTTCACAGTTACATGTCCGGGATTGCACCACCTCTCACTCACATAAAGTGCAAGCCCGCCACCCTTCTTCTTCCGACTTTTGGAACAGTCTCTGTCTCCCCGTACTAAACTGTAACCGGGAACCTCAACGCTGCTGTCTGGGATGTGCGAGTGCAGCCAGGTTTCACTGAAGCAGAATAAGCTACACTGGCGGTATTCCCTTTGGGTCTTCACCAGCGCTGAAAGTTCGTCCATCTTATTCCCCAAAGACCTCATGTTCCCCATTATAATCGCGGGGACTGCTGGTTTGTGTCTTCTTCTTCTCTACCTCCGTTGGGTTCCAGCCCTGCAGCCCCGGCGTTTCCCCCGTAACTCCTGCGGGACCGCAGGTCTGTCTCCGGGCAGCAGCACATGCTTACGCAGCGCAACCAGCTGATCGCACGTGTAAACAATGCCCCCGCTACTACCGGCACAGTTCATGTTACGAAAAGTAAAAAAAGTAACAGAAGAACGCGGAGAAAAGTAACAAAGTAACAAGACTTAGTCCAACCATTGTCTCAGACATTTAGACGCGGATATTGAATACTTAACAACAAATGCAAAAACTGAATACAACAAATAAAGAAAAGAAAAGAAAACACGAGGGGAGCTGCAGCTACAGGCTGCAGCCTGAGGCAGCGCCAGTACAGGAAACTTTAATGATATTGGTATTCAAACACCTGTTTTAAGGTGTCATTCTTGTAGAGGTGACGCACAAACAGACAGCACCCTATTGAAAACAGTATTGTTTCACACAGTTGATATCCCTCTATCTATCTGTCTGTCCGTCCGTCCGTCCTCCGTCTGTCTGTCTGTCTGTCTGCCTTACAGTTTGAAGTAACATCTCACTGTTCAGCGGTCAACAGTGTGTGATACAGTAGCTTCCTGGTATCACAGCGTGGGTTCTGCCCAGGTTCGTCTCAGGGCCTGTTTTCATGTGATCACTGAGCCTAGGCTATGCTTGCTATTTAACTGGATTTTCACCCATTTGTTTTGTTTCACAGTCAATATGTAGACAGTGTGTGCACTATGCACATAGGCTAAAACACAGCACAAACAATTCATGACAATTCATTTATTGCTAACAGCAGAGATCAAATCTCCAGAGGGTAACTATTAAAAGTGAAAACAGAAGGTTGTAAGTAGGCTAAATGATTAACGTTAATGCATTTCTGTCAAATTAGGCTATGTAATTTGACAAAACTAAAGATACATTAAAAACATCAAAAACTTGAATAAGCAGAGATGATATGAAACTGTTATGTATTCCCAACTTTAAAAAATAGAATTGAAGTAAAAATAAATAAATAACAAAGATGCTCCCTATTGTGAAGTAAGCAGAGCAACATCTTCCACAATCCACACATTGAGCATTTTTGCAATACATTTAAGAGAGAAGAAGAACATCCTCATCGTCCAGCTTCATGTAAGTGAGAGTCAGTCATTGTGAGAGAGAAGAAGAACATCCTCATCATTCAGTGTATGTTCCTTTGAATGTAGAGAAAGGGGTACAGAGATCAGTGAACACACCTAACATGGCAAAACTAAAACAAAACAGAACATTCTAAATAGTATCCATCACATAGTGCATCTCAAACCATTAAACTCAAGAGTATGTCGGATTTAATCAATGCACAGAGACAGAAACTCACCTTGACTACAAAAATGATATTCTGAATTACCAAAATGCCAAATATGAATTATGCATGCAAGCACACACACACACAAACAGACAAAAACAGAGTCTACTCACCAAGTGTTGCAACCTTCAGAGAAGCACAATGCGTCTGTTGTTGTGATTTGTGGCAAAAGCATCAATGATTGCCTCAGTATCCAGGGATCTTGCCTGTCCAGCATCAATGGACAGCAATCCCAAACTGCTGTTTCTTGAGTCCCCTGATGTATTCCTCAGGTAGTTTTTCACTCGCCGTAAGCAAGAAAAACTGCGCTCACAGGTTGCAGACGACACTGGTAAGGTGATTGAGATGCACAGAAGTTTATGCAAATCAAAAAACGCATCCTTGTACGGATGGAGAAGGGAGAGTAATTCCTGTGTGGTGCCCTCTTGCTGGGCCTTTACCTCAAGGAGCCATCGCACTTGTAATTCCGTAGATAGGTTAGAAGATGTTAGTCCATAATGTTCGGCCATGGGTGACAGATGCTCCACTGTCAAAAATGACTTGTGTTTAGGGTTTAGGGCACAAGTGCCCTGAAGAACGCCACATGACTCTGGTGAAAACCGCCTTTTCATTTCATTGAGGAGCCTGTCAATAACGGGATAATAGCAATGCTTACGGATATCATCAGTAGAGGTGAGGGGTGGGCATTGTCCCGTGGGGGCATCGATAATGAATTCCTGTAGGCCTGCTGGTTGAACTTGACGTCGTCGCTCGACTCGGTCCTCTGAATGAACTGCAATGCCCGACTTCGTGCACAGGGCCTGAGCTTTCTCCCACATCTCACCCCACGAGTTTTCATTCCGCTTTTCTTCCAGGGCTGAGATAACTGACTGGATCAGACTCAATGCAGACGCTAGGTCCAAATCCGGGGCTTGCAAAAAGTCGGAAAGGAACTTTGTAGTACGGAACAAATCCTCAAATAGAACGAGCTGCAGAGCAAACTCCTCATCCAGCTGAGCCTTGATAGATTTTGCCTCTGTTCTTCTCTTAGCCCCTGGCAGCTTGATCACATCGATCACTGTACTTAGGATCGCGGGCAGTGTTTTTTTAATGGCCAACAGTGACATATATTGACAAGCCCACCGGGTGTCCGAGATTTTTTTCAATTCTACCGGTTTGTCAGTCGGTTCGAGTTCAGCTTGCTTTTTGCGAAAAATGCTGTGCACCGCAGAGCCAGAAAAAAAATTGTGGAGCATCTGCACAACAATGAAAAACTCTCCTGCTGGCTCTACATTGCTTACACAGTCCACTAAAACCAAGTTTAGGCGATGGTCATGGCAATGAACATATAAAGCCTGAGGCACCTCTCTCCGAAATCTCTCCTGAACGCCATTCTTTCCCCCCGACATAACGGCAGCACCATCATAACACTGGGCAATGCACTTGGAGTAGTCAATATTACACTTGCTCAGGGTTTCTTTAATCAGGTCGAACAGTGCTCCTGCGTCCAGGGCATCAGCAGGAGTAAAGTGCAGGAATGCCTCCTGGATTTCGTTATGAATCAAGTACCGCACCACTACAGAGACCTATTCCTTTTTGCTTACGTCCTTACTCTCGTCGACCATAAGTGCAAACATCCCCGCTTCCCGTACTTCGCTACTGATTTGATCTCTTATCATGCTGGCCATCAACTCAATGATCTCGTCCTGTATTTCATGGTGAGTATATTTTGCGTTCTGAGGATTATTCTCAATCTTTTCTTTCACTGTTTTGTCGAACTTTCCAATGACATTTAAGAACTCAATGAAGTTGCCTCTATTAGATGAGTCCACATTCTCCCGATGTCCCCTTTGGGCAATGCCCTGACAGGCAGTATATCTCAATGCCTCCACGACACCCCTTAAATATGCTCTATTTTGCAACTAGTTTGTTGTGCCCCACGCTCAGTGCATTACTGATCCTGGAACCTGTGCCGGTCTTTCTTAATAAATTCGGCCCATACGGCCATAGCATGCTTATGGCCTGCAGACGCATTGTGTGTGTGAAGTGACTGCATGGCTCTCACCCATGTATTAAATCCAGTAACGACATACGTTTTCTCCTGGTGGAATCCTCCCGGGTGGGCAAAGTGGCGGCAAGCGAAACAAAACGCTGCGTCCCTGCAGACGGAGTACTTCAGCCAGTTGTACTGCTCAAACCAGCGACGGCTGAAAGAGCGCATCTGCTGCCCATACCTCTTGGCAGGGTATTTCCCAAGCAGAGGGCGCCTTGGCTCTTCACTCGGTACCTGGCTGATGTCGATTATAGTGGTACTAGGCCCACCTGTGGACGGGGTGGGAGCAGGCTCACTGGGAGACGTGCTATGTTCGTCCTGCTGCTGACAGGACAGCACTCCTAGCTCCGGCTCGGCGGAATAATTTATCTCCTCACTGTTTTGGGGCCTCGGCGTCCCACTAGCTGTTGTCGTCGTCGGCACCCTGTATCTGACGAGAAACTTCTCCATGACTGTATTCTTTTTTTTCCCGGGATTGTTCTCTTTTTTTAATTTCTGTCCCGGAAAATTTATAATATTTCCCGGGACACTAAATGTCCCGGTTTTTGGTGAAAGGCAGTTCTGTTTTTTTTTAAGTAGCCTGTTGCCAGTAGTTGCACTTTCAATAAAACGTTCTGCTCCTGCAATCCCGCTATTTTCCTTACGTTACCTTGATACATTGTATCCAGCTGTCGGAGGCAGGCATGCGCTAAATTTGATTGGTTGTAATGCAGACCTGCGAAACTGAAGTTTACCATCACCTAGGATACAATGACGCGCGCGCCACAGTGTGTCACGTCACGTCAAAGAGTGAGTGAGTAAGTGCGGCCGGGTAGCTAAGTTAAAAAAAAGAAGACATTTTCGGTTTGATTTTGTTTGATAAAATGGGTGGAGAGACGGAGGAGGAGGATAAACCATTCAAGTCAGCGCCAGCGGCGAAGAAAAATAGATACACAGTATACAACGCAGACTGGGTAAAAATAGATAACTTTTCAGAGTGGGTAAGGCCTACCCAAGGTGATCCTGTGGTGATATCAGGAGCAGGGACTCCTTGATCACTGATGGGGTGCAGCTGTGCAGATGTGTGGGAATATAGGTACGGGAGACGTGGCTTGGAGGGAGAGGAGCGACAAGTTCGGCGGCACGGTACTCTGATAGCTGGGGAGGGTGTCGTTCGCAGCGATCTAGAGTTGCCGGCGACGTTTTTTTTATTTAAAAAAAATAAATAAATAAAAACCTCTGGCCAACTTGGTGTTGCTTTGGTGTTGCTTAGCCAAATCTTGGTGTTGCTTTAGCTACAGCAAGCAACACCCTGGCGCCGCCACTGTACAGCGGGTCCTGGATACTTCTATATCACTGGGAGCTTAATTTATGAAAGTATCTGAAGGCTACCACTATTATCTAAACTCTTTTACTTCGTGAGTGTGGCCTATGAGCAGCATAAGCCTGCACTATAGTGACTGGGAGTGAGGAGCTCAGCTAAGCTAAGCTAATTAGCAGCAAGATGCCTCCCTTTTCAACGGATGATTACTACAAACTTCTCCAGAAGATAGCATTGCTGGAAACGAAAATTCAGCGACTCGAAGTCAACATGGAGGTAAATGGTCACTATGGGAATGAAACCACTGTACTGATGACCCAAATCAGTGGACAGGAGCAGGCTAACAGACAGCTAATTAGCACCACCAAGAAGCAGGAGGCTGGTGGTTACGGCAGTAAATCAACCAGTAGTCCTCCCTGGAACTCTCTTGGTGCAAAGCCAAAGCATACATCCTGTACATAAAAATTGCTCCCCTCAGATATTGGAAGACGGTTAATAGACAGAACCCAGCACCCGGAGACTCGTGATGAAACTGGGTGGCCTGCACTGCCATCGCACAGAAGGGTCTCTTCAACCCCAGTACCAAGGAGAAAACAGCCATGGACTGTGGCAAAAACAAAAAGTAAGAGCAAATCGACCCAAGACACAGGGATTCTAGAGATACTAGAGAACAGATTTGCTCCGCTTTTACAAGACCCTGACTCCCCAAAAGAAAGGTCATCTTCCAGCACCAGAGAAAGGTATGAGGCTAAATCACATGCTAAAAGGCAGAATGAGCTAACCACTGGGCCTCAAACGCTGATAGTGGGTGACGGAGCTGTGAATAAGATCAAACACTATTTTAGCAAAAACACCAAAGTACTCTGTTTTACCAACGATATGGTGTCTGATATCTCAGAGAAAGTTCTGGAAATCACTGCTGAGCATCCGACAGTGAAATCTCTGGTCATACACACAGGAGCACTTGATGTCAAGCAACAATCAGAGGTACTGAAATGGGATTTTAATGATCTGCTGAACAAAGTTTGATGTCTGAATACTGAGGTGTTTATCAGTGGACCTCTACCGACAGTTTGTCGAGGAGACGAGAGATTCAGCAGACTGATGATGCTAAACAGATGGCTCAAAGATGCTTGTGCCGCTCAATCAGTGAATTTTATTGACAATTTTAACATTTTTTGGGAACACAGACACCTCTTTAAGGCAGATGGATTTTGCCTAAACAAGTCAGGAGTACAGCTGTTAAGCAGCAACATTTTTTATTTTGTGCATCAATCGCCAGCAGCCCCTGCCAAGGACAAGAGGCATGAAAATCCAAAACAACAGATAAGACAGCCTTCTGAGATAGGGACTGACCATGAGGGTCAGCACGCCCAGCACGGGGAGTGTCCCCCGGCAGCCCGGCGAGGGCAGTCTCCCCCAGCCCCGACAGCTCAACAACCTACCAGGACCCCATCCAGCCTTTCATCCTCTCCACTCCAGTCCGGACTGCCCACTTCTGGATTTCACCGACAAGATGAATGACCTTTTCAAAGTTGGAACCCAACTCACACCACGCCTAAATCCCCTAAACTTCCCTCGTCGTCCAGCCCCTCCCACTCCACCACGCTGGAAAACACCATCACCCAAAAAACACATAGCCCTACCATACCTCCTTTGACTTTGACTTTGACTCAAACCCCTGTCTGATATGTGCCGGGTCCAGGCTGTATGGGGCCCTATGGAGTTCAGATAGCCTTCTAAATCCCTGTGATGACAGGTAACAGAAGAATGGTTAAACTGGTGAGAAATAAAAAGGGTTCAATTAAATCTGCCATTCTATTAAGTATAGCATGTCAACCTCGAAATATACCAGTGTCTCCTACTATCTCCACAAGATTAGCTCTACTCAATATCAGATCATTAGTTAACAAATCACTGTTAGTTAATGACGTCATTATGACCTATGATCTAGATTTTTTACTTCTTAGTGAAACATGGCTGATTGAATGTAGCTGTTGTGCTATTCTCAATGAGGCAGCACCAACAAATTTTAGTTTTATGAACAAGTGTCAAACTGGTAAGTAAGGCGGGGGAGTTGCCGCCATCTTTAAATCTGTATTTCAGTGCAAGGAAATTACATTAGGCGATTTTAGCTCTTTTGAATATCTGTTTTTTATTACAAGGTGATCCAAAAGTTATTTTTTTAAATCATTTATAGACCTCCAAGATACTCAGGAAAATTCATTGATGAGTTTGCTGAAGTGCTGTCAGTTATCTGTACTGACTTCAATTTTTTTTTATCATAACAGGGGATTTTAACATTCACGTAGACAATAAGATGGACAGTAATGCAAAAGAACTTTCTGCTCTTCTTGACACTTTTGGCCTCTTGCAACATGTGAAAGGGCCCACACACACTCGAGGCCACACTCTGGATCTGGTTATCTCTAAAGGTGTTGATATTTCTTCTGTTGATGTTAAGGACTTGGCCCTTTCTGATCATTTATGTGTGTTCTTTGACTTACAGATCGTTCCAAATTTTCAGTTAACCTCTGTGTCTGTTAGGAGAAGGTACATAAATGAGAATACCAGTGCAAAGTTTATGGAGGCTATAGCTATGTCACCAACTGTGAGTGCAAAGTCAGTTGATGTACTCCTGGATAAATTTAACTGGAAAATCTCAAATGTCATGGATGCTGTTGCACCTATTAAAACTAAGACGACCTTGATCAGAAAGAAAACACCATGGAGGAACACTACAATGGTAAAGGCTCTAAAAACAGAATGCAGGAAAGCAGAGTGTAAGTGGAGAAAAACTAAACTTCAAATTCACCTTGACCTCTACAAACAAAGTCTTTGTAATTTTAACTATGAGTTACTCAAAGCTAGACAGCGACACTTTTCTGAAATTATTAACAAGAACATCAACAACACTCACACTCTGTTTGCTATGGTTGATAAGCTTACAAACCCCCCTAAACAGATAGCTCCAAAAAAATCCAGTCCATAAGGTTAAATATCAATACAAATAAACAAAACAATAAAATTAAGCAATCCCTAAGCCCTTCCAGGAATAACTCATCTGCGATGTCAGAATTTAAAACAGTTGACCAAAAAACCATTGAGGAGACAGTTCAGCATCTAAAATCATCAACATGCTGTCTTGACACAATACCATCAGACTTTTTTTTAATTATTGTGAACTCTGTGATTTGCGACAAGTAATAAATAGTTCACTTCAACCAGGCACGTTTCCTAAACCGCTAAAAGTATCTGCCATTAAGCCACTGCTAAAAAAGAGAACGCTGGATGCTTCCATGTTAACCAACTACAGACCGATCTCAAAACTTCCTTTTATAGCCAAGATCATCGAGAAAGTGGTTTTTAATCAACTCGGCAATTTCTTGAAATCCAGTGGACTTTTTGACAAATTTCAATCAGGCTTCCGACCACACCACAGTACAGAAACAGCTCTTATTAGAGTGTTAAATGACATAAGGTTAAACACTTACTCAGGCAAGGTGTCAGTTCTGGTCCTGTTGGATCTCAGTGCTGCCTTTGACACTGTGGATCACAGTATACTGTTGAACAGGTTGGAAACTTGGGCAGGACTCAGCGGAACAGTCTTAGACTGGTTCAGGTCCTACTTGGAAGAGCAGAGTTATTTTGTGACCATTGGAAGTTATGAATCCGATCGAGTGGCTATGACATGTGGAGTTCCTCAGGGGTCAGTTCTTGGACCCCTTCTGTTCAGTCTATATATGCTGCCTTTGGGTCAAATTCTGCAGAACTCTAATGTAGACTATCACAGTTATGCAGATGACACGCAGATATATCTAGCACTGTCCCCAGATGACTACAGTCCAATACAGTCATTGTGTCACTGCTTAGAGCAAGTAACAAACAGAATGAACCAAAATTTCCTTCAATTAAATCAGAACAAAACTGAGGTAATTGTTTTTGGCAATAAAGAGAAGAGGATTGCCCTCAGTAAACATCTCGAGTCACTCTCTAAAAACTCGGGACCAAGTCCGAAACCTTGGCGTGCTGATAGACTCAGATCTGACCTTCAGCAGTCATATCAAATCAATCACCAAAACAGCCTTTTATCAGCTTAAGAACATATCCAGAGTGAAGGGTTTTATGTCTCAAACAGACCAGGAGAAGTTGATTCATGCTTTCATCCCACAAAAAAGCGTTAAACAGCTTCAGCTCATTCAGAACGCTGCAGCAGAGTGTTGACCAAAACAAAGAGATCAGAGCACATTACTCCAGTTCTAAAGTCTTTACACTGGCTCCCAGTCAGCTATAGAATAGATTTTAAAGTTCTGCTACTGGTGTACACATCACTGAATGGTTTAGGTCCAGAATATATGAATGACATGTTAGTAGAATATAAACCCAGTAGGGCTCTGAGATCTACTGACTCAGGTCAGATAGTTGAACCCAGAGTTCAAATTAAACACGGTTAAGCAGCTTTTAGCTGTTATGCTGCACACAACTGGAACAAACTACCAGCAGAACTGAAATCAGCCCCAACTGTCAACATTTTTAAATCCAGGTTAAAAACACTTCTTTTCTCCTGTGCTTATGATTGAGCTCTTTTAAAGCACTTTACATTTTAATCCTTTATTTGCTCTCTGTCCTTTCAATGATTTTAAAGCAAATTATTATTTTATGCTGCAATCGTTTATCTAGTTTCTCTCTCTTTCTCTGTACTTTGTTTTTATTATTATTAGTGTGTGTGTGTGTGTGTGTGTGTGGGGGGGGTAATTGTATGTATTGGGTATGTTCCCAAATCTCACTGTTAACTGCTTGTTTTATGTAAAGCACATTGAGTTGCCATTGTGTATGAAATGCGCTATACACATAAAACTGCCTTGCCTTGCCTTACCATTCATGACAGACCATTAAAACTAGCACTACGAATGAGGCTTGTTAGATTGTTCTTCTGGGCTCCACAGAGCCCAATGCTTATGTTGTTCACGGCGCCTGTCAAAAGAGTGATTAAACTAAAACAAAATATGTCATATCAATGAGCACAAAGCTCACCTCGGCGATAGAAGAATTAACTGTTTTATGTACATGTTGATTGTGGCGATTTTCAAAATTCTTTATATACGGTCAGCTCGTCTTCTAGCTGTGTGCAGTTTTGGCAGGCGCAGCCAATGCTTCATGGAAACACGCCTGGCTGTAGCCAATGCTTCATGGAAACATGCATGGCTGCAGCCAATGCTTCATAGAAACACGCCTGGCTGCAGCCAATGCTTCATGGAAACATGCCGGGCTGCAGCCATGCAGCTGAATGGGGCCATGCACTTTGCAGGCGGTATGGCTGTAAGAACACTGAGATTGTTTGGACTTCAATGCATCAGTGGCAGCATCTATTTCCACCACCCCATCAGGACTCATCCTCTTTGGGGACTGCTGTTGAGACATAGCATTCTGATGGAAACAAATTAGATCCATGATCAGCCCTGATTTTACTGTAGTTCTGTACTTATTGTATTTCATTTGATTGAACTGTTTTCTTTGATTTTCCATCCATGTTGGAACGGGCTTCGTCCAATACATATCATTGTACAGTATGACTATAGTGATGCTCAGTGATGCTGCACATTTGACAATAAAGGACTTTACAGATTATATTTAATGCAATTCATACGTCTGCTTTCCCTGCCAATGACACCTTATTAAAACTGATACTTCTGACGTAGGTCAGACTCTCCTGGTCATTGTGCCAAATATGGCTCTAATATGGCCAAACATACTCTCTGAGTGTTTTGAGACAGGGTTTCAGACTTTCATCTTGTCCAGGTCAGCCCAGTATACATATTTCCAATATTCATAAGCAGTGCTTCTGTGCAATGCAAAGGCCAGTGAGGAGTAATTAAATGATGTTCTACAATTATGAGTTCAGAGGTGCCAAGCAGCACCTGGTATGAAATGGAGGATCTGTAGCCCTGCATCACATTTTTCACAGAGCGTCGGTCCACGTACACACCACCACCACCATCACCACCACCACCACCACCACGATCACCACCACCACCATCACCACCACCATCACCACCACCACCACCACCACCACCACCACCATCACCACCATTGCAACCACCATCACCACCACCATCACCACCACCACCATCATCACCACTACCACCACCACCACCACGATCACCACCACCACCACGATCACCACCACCACCATCACCACCACCACCACCACCACCACCACGATCACCACCACCACCATCACCACCACCATCACCACCACCACCACCACCACCACCATCACCACCATCACCACCACCATCACCACCACCACCACCATCACCACCACCACCACCACCACGATCACCACCACCACCATCACCACCACCACCACCACCACCACCACGATCACCACCACCACCATCACCACCACCACCACCACCACCACCATCACCACCATCACCACCACCACCACCACCACGATCACCACCACCACCATCACCACCACCACCACCACCACCACCACCATCACCACCATCACCATCACCATCACCACCATCACCACCATTGTTCAGGAGTCACATGGTGAGTTGGTAGTTCCGTCAGAAGACCAGCACATATGATTCTGTTTTTATAATGTTGTTTCTGTTCTCCCTGGAGGCATTTCACTCGCTTATCCTCCACACTGGGTTCTCTTATCACGACATGCACAGCAGCTTATGTCAGCCAAATCAAACTAATATTTGACCGAAAAGATATGAGAGTATAGATGTTGTTAATAATGACAATACAAAAAGCAAGGTCCATGGAGCATGGAGTCATAAGCATGGAGTCTCTGCTGGTGAGCTACTCCGGGTTACCCACAGCTCTGTGCGAAAACAGCGCTACCATGTGGTCCACTGCGGCCGGCTGTCCAGATCACCACGGCGGTGGCTGTCCACCAATATCTTGCAGTAACACTTTAATGCAGGGCATCGTGAGGCAGGCAACCGCAGCATGTGTGCTAAACATTTGGACAGGATTTAAAATGCATGACTGGTATATTAGCCTCTGCATCTCACTCTACTGGCTCTCTGTGGCTGCCTGCGTCAACTTAACCCTTGATGCTGCCATTCAAGGCAGCATGTAGCATGGTTTTTACTTTGCTTTTGTTCTACGTCTCCCACCTGTGAAGTGCCGTGGGTCCTGAACACACTGGTATGTTGTAATGCATGTGGTAAGTGTGCGTAACGTAAAGTGGCTGTGCACAAATGTGTCTGCTGAATGTACCAGATAGGAGGGTCCTCTTAAGGGTCAGTCCCCTCACAGACAGGTTATCTCAAATCCCTTGGTTAATCGCTACCATGGCAACTGCTTGGGCTTATTGTCCTGTTCAAATCTGTCTCTCCAGAAAATGATTACCACCACTAGAACGCTTCTGGCCTGGGATTGGCAGCACAAGCATCTGAGAACCAATTTACAATCTAGAACATCTTATCATGCACATCCATAACCAACTCAATTCCATTCCTTTCAATTCCTTATTCGGCTAGGAAACATATTGCTGAAGTACGTTGATTTACTTACTTTCCACCAGGGGGCAGCATCAACAAGGCTTGGAACACCAGTATATCACTTTGAGATAGCCAGGAACTTTATCATATAACCCCACGTTTGACCCATCATACCACATATTATTATGGTCATCCCATTTAAAGCATTTCTGTCAAAAGTAAATATGTTCATAACCTACTGTCAGAGGTTGCAATGGACATTTTGGGGATAATGTTTGGATTAAAAAGTTAGTTTCAACTCGTTGGGGATATTGTATGGATTAAAAAGTTAGTTTCAACTCGGACTACCCAAACTGTCTAACAAGGCAACAAAAGAACATACATGTAGATCCATTCAAATGCCTGTGTATTGTTGCATAATAGATATAACCTAATATAAATGTATAACTGTGAAACAGTACAATATTAACACCATCAGAAGACATTTTTCTTTTTTAAAGAGAGAAAATTATAATTTTTTACATTATCATTAGTCAAAGGCAGGAATAGGAATTGTTTGGCCAAACAATAGTTTGGGCTTTGGCCAAGCATAGTCTCAACCACTCATAGATTCTCTCTATACCAAAGACAAAATACATCTGAAATACGAGGATGTTGGGGAATGCGAGAAAGGTAGGGAATGCTCGTATGATTTGAGCACGAATGTGGGCGTACCGGTGGTTCTTGCGTGAGGCCAAATGAAGTGAAATGTGGAAAGCCGTGTGGCTTTCACACTATGGGGAGCCTAGCACTCCTTACTTAGCCATGGGCTAAGAAAGTGTTCACACTTTTTAACCGACTTTAGCCTTGGCCTTGCTGGCTCTGCACTAGAGCAGAGTTGGTAGTATCGGGGCTAGCTCCAGAAGACACTAAACACATGTACCAGTGTGAATCAGGACAAGGAGCCAGAAGGTTTGCAGCCCAGAGAACATCTGTGTGAACAGATGTTGGGGGCAGCCGCGGCCTACTGGTTAGGGCTTCGGACTTGTAACCGGAGGGTGGTTGGTTCGAACCCCAACCAGTGCGAACGGCTGAAGTGCCCTTGAGCAAGGCACCTAACCCCTCACTGCTCCCCGAGCGCCGCTGTTGCAGGCAGCTCACTGCATCGGGTTTAAGTGTGTGCTTCACCTCACTGTGTGATTTCCCTCACGGGATCAAATGAGTAATTCTTCTTCTTCTTAAACACTTAGCCCTGGGCTTGCACTTAGTCCTGGTCCAGCAGAAATGGGCGTGGTCATGAGTCAAGTAAACACTGGGCATCTTACCCTGCGGCCAAGTAGTGAACAGTGTGAAAGCCCCGAATGTGCACCACCAATAACTTACAACACTAACAACCTTATGCTCTTTTAAAGAGCACCTTGTTCCTTGACCAGCCCACTCGATCCGCCAAACATATCCCAACTTAATAAAGTCTGATTGACTCCTGAGTGAAGTCGCATGGCTTGTTAGAGCAGTGCAGCATCTCTGGCAGAGATTGTTGTAAAGGTCTCCCCTCCTGGACACCTCGTTATGACGCCTTCATCATGATGACATTTTAAGTGAGGAGTTGAGTGTGGTCCAGGAGCCCCTGGGGACCACCAGAGTGTGTGATAATGTGTCAGAATTGCGGGCATAAGATAATTAATCTCAATAAAAGCGCCTCTCCTGAGGACAGGGAAAAAATTGGGAGAGTGCATCATTCCTGTAATATTCTAGGCTGGCTGAGATCACAATCAATTATTGATTGAGGAGGTAATTAGCTTCTTTAATTAGCTGTGAGATTTTAAAGGTAGATGATCTTGCTTTAAGGAGGCCGTCCACTATACTGTGTGTGTGGATGTGTGTGTGTGTGTGTGTGTGTGTGTGTGTGTGTGTGTGTGTGTGTGTGTGTGGCTGCATGCACGTGTGTCCACTAAGTGCATACATCTTTTTCTTCTAGATGGCAGGTAAACCTTTCACTTTGGTTAAGGAGTAAATAATAAAAAAGAAAATAATAATCTGGCAATCACTTTTTGGGTTACTGCATTATATTCAGAGATTCATCGAAAGTGATGATTTAAAGAACGGAAGACTGGAGAAGTGGAAATCTTTTTTTTCTTTGAAAAATGACGTTATTTTGGCCAACCTCTCTGCCTCAACAGTTTTAAACTGATGACTTCCGTGTGTAGTTGTCTTTATGACCACAGGGTGGCAGTGTACGACCAGCAATCCACAGGCGTCTCTCGGTCTCCTTCCAGGCATCTATCTGCCCTCGAGTGCATGTATCCTCTTTATCTTTTAATTTGAACCAAACACACATTCATCAAGCATTCACAATACCAATCCTACTTTTCAATGACAAAAATAAGACCAAACTAATACCATTGCTTGGATAATAGTTAATCAAACTCAGAAGGCAGAACTATTGATCTACTGTACAAATGAAGCCATACATTTCATCCATATAGTGGATTTAGAAGATGAAAAGCAACCTTTTCCAAAACTGCAAGTAGCCAAAAAATAATTCACTGCTCGCCAAAAAGGCCTAGCAAGTATACCAGGACAAGCACCATCCATTTATTCTACTGAACAAGAACTACACAATGTCTGTATGGTAGCACAACTCAACCGGATAAATCCTCAGAAATGCATCCCAAGCAGCAGCATTCAGCGATCAAAAATAACTTTTTGTAGTCGCTGGGCCCGTTTAGAAGTTGCCCGTAGAAAAAAGACGAAGTCATGCAGTCCCTTTCAGAACACTGCACCGGAGCAATGAGCCCGGCTGTCAGGGAGCCCTGTATTTAACAGAGACCCCCCCACTACCTGCTGCTCACTGTCCTCAGAGGCTGCTCTCCCCTCCTCCCTGGAGCACTGTGTCAACATCACCCAGCCAAGTGCCGTCCTGTACGGCCCAACAACCACAGCAACACACACAGCACAGCACACCAACACATATAACACACCAACACACGCACACACACACACACACAGCACACCAACACACACACACACACACACACAGCACACCAACACACGCACACACACACACACACACACACACAGCACACGCACACACACACACACACACAGCACACCAACACACACAGCACACCAACACACACACACACAGCACACCAACACACGCACACACACACACACACAGCACACCAACACACGCACACACACACACAGCACACCAACACACACACACACACACACACAGCACACCAACACACGCACACACACACACAGCACACCAACACACACACACACACACACACACACACACACACACACACAGCACACCAACACAAACACACACAGCACACCAACACACACAGCACAGCACAACACACACACACACCAACACACACACACCAACACAGACAGCACACCAACACACACAGCACAGCAACACACACACACCAACACACACAGCACACCGACACACACACACCAACACAGACAGCACACCAACACACACATGACAACACACACAGCACACCAACACACACACACACAGCACACCAACACACACACACAGCACACCAACACACACACACAGCACACCAACACACACACAGCACACCAACACACACAGCACACCAACACACACACACACAGCACACCAACACACACAGCACACCAACACACACACAGCACACCAACACACACACACACAGCACAGCAACACACACAGCACACCAACACACAGCACACCAACACACACACACACACACACACACACACACACACACACACACAGCACACCAACACACACACACAGCACACCAACACACAGCACACCAACACACACACACACACACACACACACACACACACACACACACACACACACACACACACACAGCACACCAACACACACACACAGCACACCAACACACAGCACACCAACACACACACACAGCACACCAACACACACACACAGCACACCAACACACACAGCACACCAACACACACACACAGCACACCAACAAACACACACACCAACACACACACAGCACAGCAACACACACACAGCACAGCACACCAACACACACACACACACACAGCACACCAACACACACACACAGCACAGCAACACACACAGCAGCCGGCTGAGGGCTCCACTGATTGTCAAGGTTCCTTCCACGTTCCAGAGGTTTACTCTGGGCAGTTTGAGGGATGTCTTGTTAGGATGCGCTTACAATGAGTCCTTGTCACGCTCGGGTTGTTGACCACTATAGCCAGAGTGCTGAGGCTGAGTTTAATTGCATTTATCCAGTGTACCGAAAAAAACTAATTATGCTCTTATCACTATCTAGGAGCTGTGTACGTCAGGTACCAGTCCCTGTTCAAGATGACAACAATGACACTGACAAGAAGTTTGGAGTTTTTTGATCGTCTGACACACGGAACATCACTTCTACTTCTGAACTGAAGCTGCTGCAGCGGTTTTGCCCGAAGCGTCTGGGATGTTCTAGAAGCCATCATGAGTGCTGGAATCAGGACTGGGAGGCAACTGGCGTCTTGGTGACCCGTGTGCTTGCCAGCTCTATGTTGCTTGACACATGGGCACTGTGGACCCAAGAGATAGGACTACAGTTTCCCAAACGCTAACTGACCCTGAACCTTGCTACTCGTCATGTCATGAACACCATTGCATTGCCCTATTCTTTAATATTCAATTTATCGGAACTCATCATTTTTTGCAATCAATTGATTAGTTACCATTCATAATTTGTTTTGTGTTTTCATAATGGCACACGTTTTTTTTATTGTGTATAGAATTTAGCCAGGCTCTTTACTGCTCATCTATCCCCTGCACTTCTGGTCTCTGCGAATTTCTCCTACGGGGATTAATAAAGAAATATCTTATCTTATCGCATATTGACATGTAATTTGTTTTTTTAATTTCTACAAACACACAAACCACCAGATTAGGGTGGTTTGAACTAAGTTTTGATGAAGCTGGCAAATAAATAGATTTTCTTCCAAGTGTTGACATTTTTCAGGAAGAGACTAACTGGTTTTCAGTGCTGACAGGGCAAGTTTTAAAATGAGGTTTAAAACCTGTGTGCTCCCCACTCCCTGCTGTCTAGATCACTATCTCTCTTTCTTCTATCTCTTCCTTTTCAACGTCCACCTTATATCTTCTCTTCCACTCAACTAGGTCTTTTCCCCTCTCTCGTTCCCTCTAATGTCTCTAATGTATTCCCCCCTCACTCTCCCATGTGCTCCAAGTGTCTCTCTACCAGAAACATTTTGTCAAGTGCAGTATTTCATAGACACCACTATTGGAGCTGAACAGACTGGGACTGTGACGCGTGTGTCTGTGCTGACACTTCCAGGATGCAGCAGGGCCCTTATGCTCTGATTACCTGTGTGTGTGTGTGTGTGTGTGTGTGTGTGTGTGTGTGTCTGTGTAAAGGGGGCATTTAGCAGACGCTTTTGTCCAAAGCAACTTACAATCAGTACATTTGTGGGGTTCGACATGTGGACAGTTGGAGGAGGGGGATCAAGGGGATCGAACCGCCGACCCTATGGTCAGTGGACGACGCACTCTGTCCACCCACTTTATCCACTGAGCTACTGCCGCCCCAGTTGCTGCCGCTGTGTGTGTGTTGTGTGTGTGTGTGTGTGTGTGTGTGTGTGTGTGTGTGTGTGTGTGTGTGTGTGTGTAAAGGGGGCATTTAGCAGACGCTTTTGTCCAAAGCAACTTACAATCAGTACATTTGTGGGGTTCGACATGTGGACAGTTGGAGGAGGGGGATCAAGGGGATCGAACCGCCGACCCTATGGTCAGTGGACGACGCACTCTGTCCACCCACTTTATCCACTGAGCTACTGCCGCCCCAGTTGCTGCCGCTGTGTGTGTGTTGTGTGTGTGTGTGTGTGTGTGTGTGTGCGCGTGTGTGTGTGAGAGAAGGAGGACTGTTTAGTCTCATTAGCTCTTATTACAGTGCATATTGAAATATAAATAAAGTAGAAGTATAATTTATCTCAATGCTGATAAAAAAACTCCTCAAACAGATATTACCATGTCATTAAAACATTTTGTGTGTGTGTGTGTGATGGGATCATCATTTATCTCTGTATATGCATTAATATTCATGCGATTTTGCAAAATATGTGAGTATGTGTGTTTGGGTTCATCTCTGTGTGTGGATGTGTGCCTTCTGGTTTGCCTGTGTGTTCAGAGTGTGAGTGGGGGGGGGGGAGGGGGGGGGGGGAACAATGTGTGATGTGGTAGAAGTATAGAAGATGAGAATATTCAATGAAAAATGGCAAACGTCAAAGCCCCTTCATTAAAATCTCGTTTGTTCTAAACGGATGGAGTTTCTCTCCCTCCCCCTCTCCTTCCCCCTCTCCCTGCCTCTCTCTCTCCCTCCCTCTCCCCGCCTCTCTCTCTCCCTCCCTCTCCCTGCCTCTCTCTCCCCCTCTCTCTCTCTGCCTCTTTAAAGTTTCAGCAGCGGTTGGTTCATCGCTCTGCAAGTCTCCTCTCTCTCTCTTTCTGTATCATTGCAACGCATTTCACAACACACACACACTAAAACCATTTATTTTGAATTTGTCATTTGTCCCTAACTCATCGCATGGATTTGTCTTTTATACTCTTGCGGGAAAAAAATCTTCAGATGGGCCAGATGTCTTCAACACTCACTGTTCTTATGATAAAACATTACTTGTTTTACTATAAGTAATACATTCATAACTCAATATGCACAAACCAGAAGAGAATTCAATGGAGTTAGGTTTACTGAAGATTCAGCCAATTACAATAAACTGCGATGAGGCACCCGAAGTGCAACAAGAAAGAGTCCTCTTTTATCCTAACTGTGACTCCTCTCCTCCCCTACTTTAGGGGAACTCATGGGCACATTGCCGGTTCATTTCTCAGTCTGTGTTTTCATTGTTATAACTCAGGAGGTGACTCTCCAGGCCCTCTTGGCCACGTGATGGAGCTGGGAGACCCTAGCCGCAGGTGCAGCTACTAATGATCTCATTGGTGGCTAAAGCTTTGCACTAAATCCTACATTTGAACAGTATTAAGTACTATTAGGCTGAAACAAATAGCATTCCTTTTAAAAGAATAAGAAAAAAGAGAAATATTTTTGTTTGTACTCCTTTGTACTTTGTAGGCACATTGTTAAAAGAAGGCAGGCTTTCCCAGAGGAACTCTGGAACCAGCCCTTCCTCTTGGAGGTGGGGGTGACTGGTTCTAGTGGTTCTATTGGCTGGGGTTGGGGGTTCACTAGGGGTACACACGCTCCTCTGATTGTTGGAGCTTAAACTATTGCCTTCTATTCTGGGTTGCCATTGTTTTTATACAAAATGTGATAAACATAAATGGCTACATTTTTTAATACGTACTTACATTACCATTGAAACCTTGAAACATTGAAACTTGTATTAGGATGATTATACTGATTATACTCATAGGGAAATTATATCTCACACTCTTCCCCAAAAGCATTACAAATAAATAGCACTGGCAGTATTTCCATCTGTCTAGAGAGACCTGATGATAATGACTTAACCCTTCCGCATATCTTGATATGAAAAGACCTTTGTGACAGTTAATAACAACCTTAATACTGATGGAAGTCGAGGAAGGGGAGGGTTATTTTCTTGTGTTTGGCGGGCAGAATTGATTGTAGTAAGATGGACGCCTTGCCCAGGTTTCTATTTTTTACCCCAATCTTTTTCTGGTTTTTCTGCCCAGTCCTTCTTCAGGTCTGTAGATAAGATCATATCAGCCTTTTTATGGAGGGGCAAAAATCCCAGAATATGTAAAGAATTCCTCCAGGGAAGCAGGAATTAGGTTGGGCTGGAACTTCCTAATCTGATGTATTATTACTGGGCTGCAAACACACACAAAAGTGTGCACTCAATCTCCAGATATAAAGATTGTTGTCTTACAGGAGATAACGTTTTCCTCCCTGCTCTAGTTTCTGCTAAACTACATTTCTTCCCCTCGCGTTACACATCATATCCCATTGTTATCACCACTCTCAAAATCTGGGCCCAATTTCGGCAGCATTTTAATCTGAGTGGCTTCTCCTTCGAAGGCCCCATCTGTAAGAACCACCTCTTCCTCCCTGCTGAATTGGACTCTAGCTATGCACAGTGGCAGAAGGCCTGGCCAAAATGAGTGGCCTCTTCATTGAAGGAAAGTTTGCAGCATTTAAAGTGTGTGGAATGTTACTAGCACTGAGGTTGCAGACACATCCAACTGAGTCCCATTTACTTTTAAGGCATTTAGCAGACGCTTTGGTCCAAAGCGACTTACAATCAGTACATTTGTGGGGTTTGGCATGGGGACAGTTGGAGGTGGGAATCGAACCGCCAACCCTCCGGTTGGTGGCCCCTCCCTCCGTTCCAACGACTACAGTGGCCTTCACTGGCCTGTATTGTGTGAGGTGCCAGTATGTATTTGCTTTAAGCAAGGGGCAGCCGCGGCCTACTGGTTAGGGCTTCGGATTTGTAACCGGAGGGTGGCCGGTTCGACCAGTGGTACCCGACCAAGGCACCTAACCCCTCACTGCTCCCCAGCTCACTGCATCGGGTTTAAGTGTGTGCTTCACCATCACTGTGTTCTGAGTGTGTCACTAATTCACGATTGGGTTAAATGCAGAAGACCAAATCAAATGAGTAATTCTTGCAAAACAACTACTTACTGCAAGCAATCCGAATGAAGTATTTCAAAGTCATGAGCGGCAGCAGGGCGGCAGAGCGGGTCGTCCACCAATCCCCACCTCCAACTGTCCACATGCCAAAGTGTCCTTGAGGAAGACTGAACCCCACAGATGTATGACAAATGTACTGATTGCAAGTCGCTTTGGACAAAAGCATCTGCTAAATACCCTAAAATGTAAATGTCAAATGTCATGTCGGTTACTGGACATGCTGTAGGGCATGGCCAAGGCAGGTCTACTTAATAGCCTATGTTTGTCAACAGTCCTTTTATTGCACTGCTTTAAGCGCATCCATAGACCTATGATCTGTTATGTGTGTTGAACATTAATCTTGATGGCAGTCAGCACTACAAGTTCAGTTGCACTGCGGTATGGGAAAGCCTTTTGTAACATGACATGTACAGTTGAAACACAACAACTCTGTTTTGGATACCAACTTTCTCCAAAAGAGTGATAGTCTATAAGGTTATCAAACAGGGAAACAACCTAAAAAAACATGGATGGACTAAAGAGGAACCAACTTATCATAATCTTCCTCATCTGTGAACTGCCATTCACAATTTTTCATTTTCACTTTTGTTCAACTCCTTATATATATATTTATAATTGAAATTATTATTATATGATTACCGATTATTATAATCGGTAAAGCTTTTCGTAAACTTGTAGTTTTACGCCTCACTGTGTCTGTGTCACTATGTAGATATAAATTGCTCTTCTTAAAATTATGTAAACACAGCAATTGTTATTTTCATAGGATTATACATAAATTAAAACATATTTATGAATATTATATTTCATTTCAGCCAAGTCCGTTCCACTCAATGCCACTTAATTCTACACATTTAATGACATTTATTTAGCTATTTCCAGATAAGACACTTCTTCTGTACTCTAAGTACAAGTTTTCCAAGCTTGCCTCCTAAGTCAAGGTTATTATTTTATTACAGACCCCTTCTCACCTTAAGGGTCTCGTTTCTGACATTTTCTACTCCATCTCATACCTTATCAGTGTTGCTCAGCAGAATTAGGACAGCTATTCTAAGTACTATATATGTGTGTGTGTGTATACAGATGTTCAATATAATTTATATTTTTCCTTATCCTAATGTGTTTACAATAGGACTGTTTTGGGGGAAACATGACACAAATACTTTTCTTTATTATTTAAGTAAAAACTAAAATTGAACATTAAAATGTAATATTAACAAAAGTATATTAAAATGTAATATTAACAAAAGTAAAGTTTCTTCATACACCGTGTAAGACGTGTGTTTGACCACTACTAGTTTATTGTCAAGTTTATTGTCACCTACCAGATAACATTGTGCATCATTACATTTACATTCATTACCAGCAGTGACATTCTTGCAGCCCGGGTGAAGTCAAATTTGTGATAAAATTAAATAGAATTAAATTAGATAGAATACAATACAAATAAAAAGGAAGTATATGTGCAATATAAATAATAACAACAAATCGAATCAAATCAGATAAGTAGCACATAAAATCAGATCGTATAAGTAGCAGTCCCCTTGACCCTATCCCCTCCTCCCTTCTCCAGGCCATCTCTACCGACATCCTACCGTTCATCACCACCCTAATTAACTCTTCCCTCACCTCAGGCCTCATCCCAGCACCCTTGAAAACTGCCAGAGTCAAACCACTCCTCAAGAAACCTACCCTCGACACCGCTGACATCCTGAAATACAGACCCTATCTCTGCCATCATTCCTTTTTAAAACTCAACATGCAGTCTCTGACCAACTCTCCCCCTACCCCTCAGAGAATGACTTGCTTAATCCCCATTAGTCAGGCTTCAAGACTGCACACTCTACAGAGACGGCCCTCCTGGCGGTGACCAAGTCCCTTTGTGCCGCCAAGGCCTCTTCCCTCTCATTGGTGCTTGTGCTCCTCGACCTGTCTGTGATGTTTGACAAAATGAACCACCAGACCCTCCGCCCACTGTGTTAGCCTGGTTCACATCTTACCTTATGGATTGCAGTTATCAGGTCACATAGACTGGCTCCCTTTCCAAACCCCGCTCGCTAAAGACTGGTGTCCCTCAAGGCTCAGTACTAGGACTGCTTCTGTTCTCCCTGTATGCCAGATCTTCATGATCTCTGTAATCACATCACACAGGTTTTCCTATCACTGTTATGCGCACGACATGCAACTGTTCCTCTCCTTCCCCCCTCAGACTCAACAACACGCATCTCAGAATGTTTGACATAAGCACTTGGACAACTGCACATCACCTCAAGCTCAATCTCACAAAGAATGAGCTTCTCTTCGTACCAAGAATAGACTACCCTCACAGGGACCTACTGGTCTCGGACGAGGGCATTACAGTATGTGTCTCACCGACCGCAAGGAACCTGGCCGTAATACTCGACAACCAACTGTCCTGCACTGCAAACATCACTGCAGTGATGCGATCCTGTAGATTTGCTCTCTACAACATCCGCAGGATCTGGTCATTCCTCACAAGGGAAGCGACACAGCTCCTGACCCAAGCATCCCGCCTTGAGTACTGCAAATTAATTATTGGGACCTTGTGGTCTTTATTTGTCATTCCCATGTGACATGGGAACGAAATTCGTTCTCTGCATTTGACCCATCCTATTGTACATATTGTACGTAGGAGCAGTGGGCTGCTATGATCAGCGCCCAGGGAGCAAGTTGGGGTTCAGGGTTCAGTGTCTTGCTCAAGGACACTTCGACATGCAGACAGTTTTTGGAAGTGGGGATAACAGGGATCTAACCCCCAACCCTACGGTTAGTGGACGACCACTAACCACCCGCTCTACCCACTGAGCTACATGCCGCCCAAATTGCAGTAGCGATAACTCCCTGCAACCGCGAATGCAGGGAGCCGGTTGCAGGGAGTTATGGCTCAAATTCTCCCATGTGACCCCCCTCTTCCATGACCTCCACTGGCTCCCTGTAGTGGCTCACATCAAATTCAAGACGATGCTACTGGCCTACAAAGCTGTTAATGGGACTGCCCCTACCTACCTCTAAGCGTTAGTGAAACCCCACGCCCCTGATTGAGCAGTCCGCTCAACTACCTCAGCTGGTCGACTGGTACCTCCATCACTAATAGGAGGAAAAGGTTGGAAGATGAAATCACAACTCTTCTCTGTTTTGGCACCACAGTGGTAGAACGAGCTCCCTGCCAATGTCAGGACTGCAGTCACTCCCCATCTTCTAAAAGAGAATCAAGACTCACTTGTTCAGAGTTCACCTGAACCCCTGAACATACACCCCCCCCCCCCCCAAAAAAAAAAAAAGAAAAAAAAAAAGAAAAAGGAAAAAGACTCCTACCCTCATGTTCTTGTATGTTGTACGTCTTGGCACTTTATAATTGTTGTATACTAGCAATGGGTAACCTGGCAAATGGAATGCTTGAAACTTGTTCTTGTGACTTTCTTACTGTATTATCAGCAATGACATGTTTCACCTTCTTCTGATGTATGTACCTTCGGAACTGCTTTGGATAAAAGCATCTGCTAAATGCCCTAAATGTAAATGTAAATGTAAGATAAGTGGCAGAGTAAAATCGGTGAGGTAGATAAGTGAAATAGTGGATAAGGAATAATGGACAATGGTAGTACAAGAGCATACGAAGATGCTCACTAAGGTAAGACAAGGTTGCTCATGGAGGTACAAGTAGAGTGCAAAGACAGGTAGGTGCAAAGTAACATAAGGTGCAGAGACATAGCAGCTGTGTGACTGTAAAGTGGCCAGTGTGTCTGTGCGTGTGTGAGTGTTGGGGGGCGGGGTAGGCGGGGGTGAGAGTGGTGGGCGGGGGGTGAGGGTGAGGGTGGGGGTGGGGGTCCAATCATAATGTGTGTATGGCAGAGATGGGGGACTCGGGTCTAGTGACTTGACTCGAGTCAGACTTAAGTCGCCAGATTGAGGACTTGTGACTTGCTTGATCAACAGTGAGAAAAGACTTGACTTGACTTGGACTTGCTACTCATGACTTGAGACTTGACTTAGACTTGCATGAAATGACTCGACAAGTCATTGCTGTCTTGGTTAATTGGTGAATAATATTAATAAAAAATATTTTCGATTGGATGTTTCCTGTTGCATGTGGGCGAACCTGGCAACCAGTAATCGCTCTAATAGGTGATGCACCCGCCCCCGCCCATCTTACAGTAGAGCGGCTGGGGTTTGAAAGATGGAAGGTGATAATAGTTCTGCTGCTGACACAGCCAGTGTTCCCAAAATTATTAAATTCGGATTCTAAAACTGTTAGTCCCAATGCTTGATTCTGATTGGCAGATAGGTGTACCTTATGAGACGATAAGGTACACCTGTCCCCATCCAACGCTGCTGCTGACCGCTTCACATATCACTCCGTGCATAGCAACGACGCGCATAGCAGAGCAGTAGTCGTTCCTATTAATTCTGATCCTGCTGGTCCTAGTGAGTATTTATAATTATTCTTTAGCCTTATATCCCCTTCCTCTATTCAAGATTCAAGATTCAAGATTCAAGAGACTTTATTCATCCCGAGGGAAATTATTTTGCAACAGATCAAAAACAGAAGGAAAAGAAATATACACAAAATAAAATATACCTAAAATAAATAAAATAAAATAAAATATACCCTAATATAAAAATATACCTAAAACAATTAACAACAATATAACAATAAACTAGAGTAACTTATAAACCAACTAACTAACTACCAACTAACTAAATAAATAAATAAAAAAAACAACTAGCCTAACATTTTGTTATATTAGCATATACTTAACTTACTCAACTTAAGTGTAAGCTAATATACCCGTACAAACTATAATAGAAACTAATAAATATATCAATATATCTCAGTGAATGTGTAATGGAATAAGATGAGGTAGTGCGTCGTACCGCTACAGTAACTACGTAGGTATATATAATATACAGCAATACGTATAGTTCCCATGGCAGTACTAAATAAAGTGACTAAATGAATGAATAAAGTGAATACAGTGAATGCCGTGATTAAAGTGAATGAAGTGAATTCTGCAGTGATGGTGCATTTAGAAGATGTGAGGTCCTCTAACGACCTGAAGTAGATGAGTTATAGAGTCTGATGGCCACAGGAAGAAAGGACTTTCTGTGGCGTTCTGTGGTACACCGGAGTGGAATGAGTCTATTGCTGAAGGCACTGCGGTATGAGGTCAGCACCTGGTGGAGAGGGTGAGCGTTGTTGTCTAGGATACTACGCAACTTGCGCAGCATCCTCCTCTCAGACACCTCCAACAAAGAGTCCAGTTGGACCCCCAGGACGGAGCCAGCCTTCCTGACGATCCTGCTGATCTTGTTGGCATCTGCTGACCTCAACCTGCTTCCCCAGCACGCGACCCCGAAGAAGATGGTACTGGCTACCACCGACTGGTAGAACATCTTAAGCATAGTATTACAGACGTTGAAGGACCGAAGCCTCCTCAGGAAATAAAGTCGGCTCTGGCCTTTCTTATACACAGCCTCAGTGTTCTTGGCCCAGTCCAGTTTATTGTCCAGGTGAACGCCCAGGTATTTGTAATCCTGGACAACGTCGACAGTCACCCCCTTGATGGAGATGGGTGTGGGGGTAGATTTCAACCTCCGGAAATCCACCACCAACTCCTTCATCTTGTTGGTGTTGAGCTGCAGATGGTTTAGCTCACACCACTCAACGAAGGAATCCACGACGCTTCTGTACTCCACATCGTTACCGTCACTAACACATCCAACCACTGCAGAATCGTCTGAAAACTTCTGCAGATGGCAGGACTCCGAGTGGAACTGGAAGTCTGAGGTGTACAGGGTGAACAGGAACGGTGACAGAACGGTCCCCTGTGGAGCCCCTGTGCTGCTGACCACAGTGTCAGACACACAGTCCTGCAGTCTGACAAACTGTGGTCGACCCGTTAAGTAGTCCGTAATCCAGGAAACCAGGGAGGAGTCCACCAGCATCGCCGTCAGCTTACTCTCCAACAGGGCAGGCCTGATAGTGTTGAAAGCACTGGAGAAGTCGAAAAACATGATTCTCACAGTGCTTCCGGGCCTGTCCAAGTGGGCGTAGGCACGGTGAAGCAGGAAGATGATGGCATCCTCCACTCCCAGCCTCGGCTGGTAGGCAAACTGCAGAGGGTCCAGCGATGCACTGACCAGGGGCCGAAGAAGTGACAGGACCAGCCTCTCCAGGGACTTCATCAGGTGGGACGTCAGTGCCACCGGTCTGTAGTCATTAGAGGTGCTAGGACGCGCCCTCTTCGGTACTGGAACCAGGCACGATGTCTTCCACAGCACAGGGACCCTCTCCAGACTCAGGCTCAGGTTGAAAATGTGCTGCAGGACTCCACTCAGCTGGGTAGCACACGTTTTGAGTACCCTCGGGCTGACGCCATCGGGACCTGCAGCCTTGCCTGGACGGAGCCTGCACAGCACCTTCCTCACCTGCTCTGCTGTGAAGGTCTGTGTGCCGTGAGTGGGGGCAGAAGGAGTCTGGTGATCTGGGTGATCTGATGGTGGGGGAGAGAGAGAAGGAGAGAGAACAGAGAGAGAGGGAGAGAGAACAGGCACGGTGTAGCTGTGGGGGGACGGTGTGGGAGGGGGGGGGGGGAGGTTCGGCAGCAGGGGGGGCAGCAGGGCTGGAGGTTCGAGGGGGGATGGTTGCAGAGGAGCTGGGGGAGCTGAGGGAGCTGAGGGGGGGGAAGAAGATTTGTTAGCCCTTTTGTGCAAAGGAGGGCTACATAAAACTTAGGCTGCAGTCTCTTAAAATTTTAAATTTTACGGTTGTCTTCCAGCTTATTACATTTCTATGACTTGACTTGTGACTTGCTTGACCTAAGCTATGACTTGACTTGACTTGGGACTTGCTTGAGACTTGACGGTTAAGACTTGAGACTTGCTTGAGACTTGCATATGTGTGACTTACTCCCATCTCTGGTGTATGGTGTATGTGCAAGTGTTCAGTATCGCTTGTGGGAGGATACTGTCTCGGAATCTGCTGCTTCTGGTCTGGATGCTCCTGTACCGTCTGCCAGACGGCAGTAGTGTGACAAGTTTATGGCTGGGAAGGCAGGGGTCCAAGATGATCCATTGGGCATTCCTCCTGCAGTGTTGGCTGTAGAAGTCC
>JAXIVH010000001.1:3003596-3086096 GCA_036785325.1 Urophycis tenuis | reverse complement strand
CACATGTTTATCTGTTTCCTGTGGAAACATCAGCAGACAAGAGTGCACCACTGTCAGTTTCAAGACAAAAGCCTCATTTCAAAATAAAAGCCATCCTGGCACTTTGACTTTGATGGATCTTGAGTACATTTCATAGGTGTTACATAAGGCTCTCTGGTGTTCTGCATTTCAGCTGGTGCTGCTTCACTTTCACATTGTTAACAAATGTCGTGAGTTCCTTGTACTGTGTGAATAACAAAATATTTCAGAAGTAAAAACACACCAGAAGAGCAGAGAGAGGAAAGAAAACACAAGCCAAGAAAACAACAAACTACAAATACTGCCTGAGCAGGTTTGCTTGTCTGACTTGTGTCAGCCGTAGTAGGGCAACGAAACGACACTGAGGACTGGGGGAGAGGAATTAGACAACATTGTTGTTTGTTCATTTTGTTAATTAGTTTGGTCTCTCTCATCTCTCTGTTTGATTGAACCAACCCTGATAATGGAGAATGTTGGCTGGTGAAACAATGTCATTGTGAAACTTTCTTCTTTCTGAGCATCAATTTGAGAGGAAAACCTTTCTTGGAAATTTGTATCCAGCCATGGTTTCCACAATAGATGTTTTAGTAAAGGAATCTGTCTTGTTATTCATTCAGAAACACAAACCTCCACAGATCATGAGCAGGCCTCCTGCCCAGCAGGAACAAGAGTGCTGTGTTGTTGAAGATGTCAAACCACGGCAACACCTTCTGGTCACACAGAACGCAATATTCATGAGAAAGACCATTAAGTCAACAACATGCAGCAGACATTTTTTTTCCACTTTGGCAATGATTTAATGCCGAAGGGCAGGAGATAAAATAAAGTTGTTAGAATAGATTGTTGTGTCTGCAAAGCAACTGGCCCTCTCAATTACAACTGTAGCCAATGGACTCAGGGAGCGTTGGCAAACCTAAGGGCTTTCTGCCACGTGCAGTGAAGACCTTGTTCATGTTCAAGGCTTGTCGTTTATCCTGTGATCCAGGAGACAAGGGCCCCACGGGGACGCCTGTCTGCCTGTACACATGACACGTGTCTGGCAGGTGTGTGTGTGTGTGTGTGTGTGTGTGTGTGTGTGTGTGTGTGTTGGGCATGCGCGTGAACGCAGTAGGTCATGGTGTGTTTGTTCAAAGGACAACCCAACGTGATGCTTCAAGTGTCCCATGAGGTCAGCACCTCCTCATGAGGAGGTCTTCAGAAAGCACTTGGAAAAAGGAAAACAAAGACAATTAAAATAAGCATGGGTAGTAGTGGGTGGTAATAGTCTTTTAGTTATTCGGGTGTTTTGCTCCCTAACCCAATATCCACAATCCATCTGTAGGCCGCCTATGGGCAAGATGTTTAACCCTAATCCTAATCACAAATTGCCTCAGATGAAACCGACTCATTCAAATGTCTCACTGCATACATCACACACATTAAATCTCTCAAGTGATGGACTGCCACCAACACAGACACCATCATCACAAAAGACAAGCAGAGACTTCTCCCTGACAGCTCAAGAAACTGTAAATCAAACAGCATGGCTCGCACCGTTTCAGTAAAGGCATCGTCGAAAGCATTCTCACATCCTCCTAGAATGGCCAGTTCAGCCAGTCTCTTACACACACACACACACACACACACACACACACACACACACTCCAAAGCATCATCAACCGATCATCCCAAGGCCATTGTCCTCCTCCCATCAATAGAATCACCTCCTCTTCAAACTCACTGTTAACAGGGCGGAGAAATCCATCCGCCTGGCTCGGCACCACCTCTCCAAAACGGCTTCACTCCATAAGAAGTATGAGTCCACATCCACCCGGACGTCCTGCTAAAAAAGACAGACTCTTCGTCACTGCATTATGGAAATTACCATTCACAACACCTTCTTCCAACCGGATTCATCTCCAAACAATATACACTGCACCGTTTACAGTTACATATGTGGTGTCACGTCCATAGAGGTCCATGTTGTCTGCTACTGTTCTTGCTTGTTTTCAGCTGATTTACCGCAAACAAATGCCACCATTCATAACGGTGTCTTGAACTGAAATGATTTAAGATTATCAATGGATTACAAATGGATTCAAACAGAATGTGTACAGATGGGTGTACACCTTGAGCCAAGCTGCTCCTGTTTCCCACCTCAATGGTCCTCAAATTTTGGTATTTGTCAAAAAAGAAAAGAGGAAAAGAGGTTTCTTCAGGCCACCCTGAAATCTATTTTCAGGGAATGTACTTTCACTGGTGTTCTGACAGGTCAGGAATGTACATTCACAGGTCTGCTGACAGGTCTTTGTCTAGTTAACTGCCCCTTGAAGTGCATTTCCATCTCATAAATAAGAGCTCAAACCTTGATTGGTAATCACAGGGCATACCTTCTTCAGAGACTGTGTAAAAGCAGTGCAAAGACAGAAAATAACACACGCATCACCACTGAAGTATGAAGAAAACACTCATTCACAGTTGTCTCTATACATTGATAAATATGTATATTTGTAATCCTTCACAGACCAAAGTGTGTTTTGTTCACTTCACCAGAACGTTATGCATGCACAAATTGTGGATAACGGTAAATATTTGCACTACATTCACCCTGTACATACATACACCACCACATGGTCGCGTATGTATTTGTACTCGTACATTGTGTGCATTTCCACAGGAGTAAACATGGTTGTAATTAAGAGGAAATCCCTGACAGCAGGGAGACTTTCAGCAGATCTGGTTCAACGACGAGGCTGACGTCGCCTCCTCCTGCGCCTGCGTTTCATTTCAGGGGAGCGCTGATGCTTTTCTCTGATGCATTTCACGCGGCAGCTTCATCCCCGGCCGTCACTCATAAACGGACGGTAATTAGAACGTCGGCGGCCGCCGGACACGCGGACGGCGTCCAGAGCGGAGCCTCGCGGTCTGTGGGGCATGGAAGAGCTCAGACAATTAGATCACTAAACAAACAAAGCAGGGACCGATTTTCTCAATTCGCCAACATTAAAAACCAATACTACTAAATGCATTACGATGTACATTAGGCCTATACTATATGTATCTAGGGAAGCATATTGCATAATTTATCTGTCTATTGCCTGTATTGTGTCCATTTACCAGTTCAGTGTTGACAAGTGTCCTTGATAATTAGCTCATACACCTTAGATCAGAGCCACTCAGCATACATAGGCCTACATATATAACTATTTAGGCTTTACCAACAAAACTGGTCAACTCTTATTCAGCATGGCTATTGCAGGCACCCACAACACATTTTGTGGCCAAGATCATTTGGAATTAACACAGTCTCCCCTGTAAACGCCCCCATCAATTCAGTTTCAATAAGCAAAGGACAACTATCTCACAGCAACACTTCAGCTTCACATCAGCTGGTGACCGATAAGATGTGATGCATGCATCATTTATTATGAATTAACAAGGTCATTTATGTATGGTACATTGTAACAACACAATATACATTACATTTTATTTTAAAGTTAAAACTGCCTGCGTTCAGATTCTAATGTAGATATATTAACATGTGATTCAGTAGGCCCTTTTACCCAACAACTAATACAATTATGGGTGCGTACAAAACTAGTATATGTATTCCATGCAGGAAACAAAACAAAGGGTCAAACCATGTCATACATGCTAACCATATGTGTTTTACACCTTTGAAACAAAACACCTCTATAGCACGCTTAGAGTCATCTGTGTATGTAAACACTTTTTGTAAATAAATAAATAAATAAATAAATACTATTTGAACAAGCTAGGTCATTTGCTTTACTTTTTAAGTTCAAAGTTGTAGAAGTTTGTCTGGAGATAATTTGATAAGAAAAGCTACAGCGAAGGTCCAGACAGGACCCTCTCAGTCTACTTGCCCTTTAAGAGATTCTCCATGTTTTAAGGTGGTAAGACACAGCAACACATCACAACACCCTCAAGAGATTCTTCCTGCACCCCAAGACATAACAAACCTTTCCAGGAGATCATTCACGTTCAAGAGATTCAAATCTCCCACACTATCCAAAAGCATTCAGGAAGAAGTCATTCTAACCAATCCCAATGGTACATGTCAGTGGAAGTATGGTTGCACTGTGCATTTCAGATGCTATGGACATCCACCTCTAACCAATCTCCACCATACAAGAAGTTAATTATCCAGACTAGACCAGAGCATCAGCAGCTTCAGTCCAACCACCACCAGCCTCAGGCCTTGTGGAGGGATGATCTATCTTCAAATATAGGATAGCAATCATGAAGTCCTATTGCCAAATGGATATTGAATTACACTATATAAATATATGGATGGATGGATGGATGGATAGCAAGGTGAAACCTAGTATAGTATTTTGTTTTGATTCCTGCTGGGGACACACATACCCCATTTGTAAGCACCCATAATTGTATTAGTTGCAGTGGGTTAAAGGGTGTATTGTCACATATGAATATAGCTACATAGTGGGTAATACAAGTAAAACCTACAATTTTCGCATTGAGTTACATTCTTCTAATATACCTTGAATCGATACCTTGTTAATTCAGAATAAATTGACTTGTTTTATAATGTTAAACAATTATCTTATTAATGCAAAAATTGTTTACTTGCTTGAAAACATAACTAATATAATAACTAATGTAGATAATAACTAATGTAAGTAACTTTTGTCGCATAATGTAATAGATATCACAATATGCATTACATTATGTGACAAATCAGTACGTTAGCCATTCAGCAATTTTATTATCGACCAGTAATTATGTTATCGGCTTAAATGAATGTAATTGTTTCTATTACACTATGGGCAGTTTTGACATTCTGTGTTCATGTTTGCTGGTTCTGTCCCTTAGGTTTGGTGTCCTCTAAACATGTGGTAAAGTGGTAAAGCAAATGCACTTGGAGATTATTGGTTCCAATTGTTTTCACATACAATTACCCTAATAAAGTGACATTTGTTGAATACATAACTTCTGAACAGTTTGGAATGACATTAAGTTTAGCTATGAATTAACAAAGGTGTAAAAGGTACACATGAATAGGAAGGTTAGTGGTAACACCAAGTACACTAGAATGCTTTCTGGCAGAACAGCTCAATAAACGACAAGCCAAGTACCAGTAAACAGTTAACCTTGATACCGCTGTCTGCCAAATTCCCTTCACTTTTCATTGCACCTTCATTCCAGTTCACCAAAAATATTCTCCAAACCATTTAGCAGACAATGAACCTTACACTAGATATTCAGGACTCGATTAACTAGGGAATAAGGCGAACAGCATCCCTGACGAACAGCATCCCTGACGAACAGCATCCCGTGTGAACAGCATCTCTGGCGAATGCCCCATTCATGAAAAACAAAGCACTCAAAGCCACCATTGACCTTCAGTACACTTCCATCACAAATGACCTTGAGCCAGGAAGCAGAAGAGAAAGAGAAACCAATATACTTCAATATACTTCCCTTGAGTGAACATGAGGTTCCAAATGAGTACCATCCTCATCATCAACATTGCAATTAAAATGCCTCCTGTTTCTAGAAGAAAAGTGACACAATATCTCTTTAATGTCCTGCTTTCATCACAACACAAGTTTTTTTTTTTCCCAGAGATCTAAGAGCGCCTGAACAAACAGCCCAAGATGAGGAGTAGTCGGTGGTTCCCAAAATGCTTTACCTGTAAAGTAGTTTTTAAGTCTTCCATCTCCTCCACCATCTGTGTAATACCATCATTTACACCGGGAACCACTCTAACTTGTTAGTTCACTTGTGGCTGCCAATCATTGGCCAGTCTGTTCGTATATGCAGCACCTTTGAGAACCTTCAAGTAAATTAATTATTTTTTTTATATGAAAATCCAATTTGTTGCTTATAAGTCTCTCCAGTGAGTCCATATCAGGGGACCCCAAGTAAGGCCCTGATGCAAACGTTGGGGAACACTCAGGACTGTTCAGGAATACCAAATCCATCCTGAATATGAAGGAGATCTCTGTCCTGGGCCTGCATTTATCAACAGTGCGTTCAAGGGCATCTTTTTAATTAATAAAATGTATTAATTGGTTCTTGGCTTTAACATGTGTATAAATCGGGTGTAAATTTGCACACATAATCTGAACAAGCGTACACACAGCAAGCTATGTGTATGATGTGACTATAAAAATGACCAGAGAGAAATGGAAATTATGATCAATATATTTTTTTATTGATTGCCAATATACTGTATGTGATCAAATTTGACTATTCTACGAAGCCACAAAACATCAACATGTCAACCACCTGGCATTGTTATGTCAGAAGCCATAACATCCAGAAGCCATGTCCATCTTAAGCAATATGCAATGTGTGTAAAATGTTTAAAAAATAAATAAATAAATAAAAGCAAGCGGGCTCATGATATAGCCCTAACGGCTGACGTTATGTGACCCATAGCCTCGGACGGTCAGCCGTTCTCTGTCCCCGAGGAGGATGCAGGTTTCTCCATCCTTGTGTGCACACTTGAGCAGCGGTACACATTGGCCAGTAGGAAATCTTTTCTTTCTGAAAAAGCCCTACCCACGCTGTAGACAAACGTCAGTGATCATGTTCGTTCCGTCCTGTGTGACAACGAAGCGTCGATCAGCTTCACCACCCGGAGACCCAGCTGCGCCGCATCACCACGCTGAGCTGCACGTCAGTCTGAGAGGGAACCTCACGGGCCGTGAGACACGCACTGCGGGGCTCAGGCTCGCGTTCGGCAGCAGCTCTACCAACGGTGCTTGGTGAACATGTTCCAGACAGGGGGTATTCCCAAAGAGAGGGTTCATGTTATGCTACAAGATAACACCAGAAATATCACAAAAGCCATGCAATATGCTTATTTGCCAAGGCACATGGTCCAATTAGTAGCGAATGGGGGGTGGTTGGCCCAGCGCACCGTAGGGGACATCGCGGCCACCTGGGAGAAGGATCGTCGGCCTCTATAAGCATTCACATCTGGCATATTTGAACAGGATATACAAATCCAACTGAGGCAGCCCGTTCTAAGATATGCAACAAGACTTGCCAAGAAGGTGGAATAGCACCTTCCATATGCTAAAGATTCTGTCCAAGCAGAAACGTGTGTTGGGTGCATTTGCAACTGATTTTTAAACTGCCTGCCACATTCACTGCCTACCAGTGGACTCTCCTGAAGGCGAGGGTACACCTGCTCAGTCCATTTGAAGAACTCATTCAGTAGGTTATTTTTTTAATCATACTTTTTATTGTTGCATTGCTGCGGCCTACATTGTCAGTTTTACACTGTTTTATTATTTCATGATTTTAGTTTATCGGTATGAAATGCACAGTTTATTTGTTGCATGCTTTTAGTTTGTTGGTATGGATTGCTGTCACAGTTCGGGGTTGTCTGGTCACTGGGGGGGGGAACTGTTCAGTAGTTTGTAGTAAATCCACCTGTCTGCTGACCCGATTGTTGCAGCCGTGTCTTTGTATTCAAGTTTTCAGTTCTGCTTAGGATGCCAATGTCTTCATTGTGTATACGCTACAGGTTTGCTGAAGTTTGCTGTGTGTCCTCTTGTTGAAGTTTATTTTGACTGAAATCCAAGTCATGTGTTTGAGCATCTTTGCGCCCGAGTTCAGCTCTCTCTCCCTGCTCTATCCTGCATTGTACTGTAACAGGATTTTAGTTCATCGGTATGAATGCACTGTTTAATGGTTGCATGATTTCAAATTGTCGATATGAAAATCAGTTTGTTTCATGATTTTAGATTACTGATATGAAATGCACAATTTTTGCATGATTGTGTCATTCATAGGCATTAAAGGGGAGGCATTAAAGGGGAGTTTTGTGACCTTATTTGTGGATGTCAATGTCTGGTCATGACCGGACATTGCGCAACACACACAGTTGTGCAATTTATCAAGGGAAATTGCGCAACTGTGTGTGTATGACATGAATTAGAGCACAAATGTACAATGCATGCGGTAGGATATAGCTTTTTCCTCGAACCGATGATGACTCAAGCAGTGTGCGTGTTTGTTTAAAGACACTGATCATCTGTGTTGTGAATCACCCATATCAAAGGCATAACCATGTTTGTAGTTTTATTGAGACTAATCATGAAAGGATGATACGGTTGACTTAGAGTCAGGTTGTAAGGTGACTCAATACGCTGTGTTATTTAGTTGTTTTGTCTTGCTGTGTGGTTGTGATGGTGAAATGAGCTTTTTGCCTGCTGCCAGGAGAACATATCACTGTCCAAAAACTATGGAGTGAAAATTGGATCATGAAAAGATGCATTAACCTAAGCCAGCTTCACCAATACCACGTCAGTGTGTCTCATTTGCAGCTAAGCTGTCAACGTGTGGCAAGAAAGCAATATCAGACGGCATTATGAGTCAAAGCGCAGGGCGCTCAAAGTGGTATCTGCACCCCAAAGGCCTGAAGCCACCAATATGATAAGGGCCCCGCATGCCTTCCTGTCACTCTCCATATGAAGAACAATATAATGCAAGCTTGGTGGGTGGACTACTTCTTACCTGTAGTGATAAGTAAAAATAAAGCTACAACAGAAAGTTAGAATCAGTCAAATAATATAAAGAAAGGTGTGCCAAATAAAATTGCCAATGGCAACTGTCCTCCTGTGGGGCCCTGTGACCTGACCCCTGATGACCCCAGTCACCCCGGGGTCAGGCATACTGGGCCCACTCAAGTTTGACTCGGGAGGGTTTTCATCAGCTTCTTTGTGGAAGACAGGCAGGTGTTGAGGAGCTTCTCCGGGGCCATTCATCTGTACACACAAGAACACATGGGCCCAGACCGTCGGCAAATTAAGTACATACACTAAAAAGAAACAGCAGTAATCCTCTGCTTGGTGAAAGAAAAGGAAGATCACCCAGTGTTCAACTGAGCAAACATGACCATGGCAGCGTCAGATCCTTCACCAAAGATGAAACGATCGGGGAACAGAAACCAAGACCAAACAGTCTTATCAGACCACGTGACCATTATTGAGTGGCAGTCGGCAAGGAAACTCACTAAACAACAACTGAGCAGCCCCCCCCCCCCCCCCCCCCCCCACCCACCCACCCCAGGGTGGAGGAATAGAAAAGAGCGGGTGACAGATATTGAATGATAGGAAGAAGTGGAAGAAGTGCAAACACACACACACAAATCATGCCGAGGCTGTCAATAAGGCAGACAACGTTGAAGGCTAATAAACACAATGGTCTTCAGCAGCGCTGCAGCATGGCTCTCTGACGCCCTTATCTCCTCTCCGTCTCTCACCTCATACTAATGTCCTCCTCCTCCTCCTGCTCCTCCTCCTCCTGCTCCTCCTCCTGCTCCTCCTCCTCCTCCTGCTCCTCCTGCTCCTCCTCCTGCTCCTCCTGCTCCTCCTGCTCCTCCTCCTCCTGCTCCTCCTCCTGCTCCTCCTCCTCCTCCTGCTCCTCCTGCTCCTCCTGCTCCTCCTCCTGCTCCTCCTGCTCCTCCTCCTGCTCCTCCTCCTCCTCCTCCTCCTCCTGCTCCATCCCTTCTACTCCTTCCCTCCACTCCTCTAACACAATTTTTCCTCTCTAACATTTATCGCTCTCATCCAGTTTTCCTTTCCTCCATTATCCTTGGCCGTCTCTCCTCTATGCACCTTGAAAAGTGGAGGTGTAGAGAGAGAGAGAGAGAGAGAGAGAGAGAGAGAGAGATCCAATAGACATTGATATCTTGTAATTGCTCTACTTTTGGAAAGTTTTACACAACAATAAACAAAATCCTAGGTCACTACTAGGCCTTAGACGGATTGAGTACTTTTTGCAACCATGTTGCGTTGGTTGGGCTTTTCATCTTCCACATGAGGTGGACAGAGGCAAAGATGACAAGACATTCTGCACAACTCATGACTCATCAAGTATTCCGCATTTGTGGGCTTCACTGGTCTCTCGTTATGGTCCACAGTTATTGAAGGCTTTTTGTGCTGCTTGGCCGCCAACGTCCATGTGGTCTGGGGTCAGCCACTGGTCTGGTTGGGAGTTACCCACCCCAGAGCCAACCTTGTTCCCAGGCACTCACCTCACAAAGGACGTCTGGAGGCAGACCCCTCAAATATGCAAATAGTGGCAAACGAAAGGGAGGGATTTGAAAGGAAGCGATATCCTCAGTGCTATTGTTCTTACGTGTACTTGTTACTGTAGCCAATATTGTTCTTCTCTTCTAGTGTTTAATGTATTACTTTTTCATTTTCAGCTCACAGGAAGTAAGAGCTCAGCTGAACAGTTGACATCTGATCCTCAGCTCAGTCATTGTTATAGCTTACTTCAGCTTACTTTACTTTTTGATTAACGTTTAACGTTTGAGTAACATTTCCAAAAATGTCAAAAGTTTGGAAATGACTCTTTGCATGAATGGGGGTCCAAGCACTATCTATCTATCTATCTATCTATATATATATATATATATATATATATATATATATATATATATATATATATATATATATATATATTGCAAGCTTCAAACAGATTTGGGCATCATTCGATGAGCAGAGTGAGCAAAGTATTCATGTTTGCATAAAGTTAAACGAGAGCACAGCTTCCACCCAAAGCGTTGAACAAATACCATAGTTGCCCGCGTAAAACACCCTGCATCCAAGGATTCTCGTTTCCATGGGAACATAGTGAGATCATCTCCAGGAGTTATTTTACACACATCGGCCGAGTTTACAAGGGGAACAGAGATGCTATCCACCCGCTGTGAGGACGATGAATATAAACAGAGGAATATTTAAGAAGTCTCACGAGAGGATCAAACATGCAGACGTGATGCCTGGCTAACGTGTACTACTAGTCAACACACGTACCCAGACACAATGAAAACATGCACAACAGTTTGCCAGTTTCCCCGACCGCACACCACCAAGTGGCTGCCACACCCCACCAGGGTGGCTTTGTTGGGTTCCTCTGATGACCAGGACACATGTGGATGGTGTACAAACGGCAGGTCATTGGAGTTGGCAAGATGTTAGCATGCGGAGCAGCTGTGACCCGCCGACATGTCAGAGCTCCCCAGAGTCTGTGTGCTGACGGCGGCTTTAACCTGGGTGCCCTGATTAGCTCATGCTCCACAGGTGTGCGGCCTCACCGAACCCGAGTCCCACCCGTCAGACTAGGGGCCAGGTGAGGCTGTTTGAGTCAGCCATTAAGCACACACACACACACACACACACACACACACACACACACACACACACACACACACACACACACACACACACACTCCACACAGAGTGTTATGCATTCACCCAAGCACAAAACCACTTCAATCACTACCCAAGTGTAATCATCGACACACGCAAGTACAGTGAGAAACGTTTCCGCATTGTCTTTGATATATTTTGTGTATTTTGAGTTGTGAACTACATCCAAATTATTTCCACAATGTTCAAACCCAGAGAAATCTGTAGATGTTATGATTTATACATGTATTATTATATGCCCTTTACCCTCCAAGGATGACTCCATCCATGATCAATAGCGTCCCATACGTTGAGCTTCACCCCTGTCTTTAAAGGGGGCAACTCTTGTTTCGCTGTAGAGCTGCAAGCAGCACGTTGATTTGGTCTCGCTCCCTCTCTCACCAACCACTAACAGGACTGTCTGTGAACAGCCCCTCCTCTGTGAGCTCACTCTGAATCAAACATGATCACACACAGGAGGAAGGATTGTTGTTCACAAATCAGCATGAGGGATACCAGAAATACCAAAAAAACTCTCATTACGCAGTCTAAATGTCAACGAGTTATATTGTACTTCCACCAATGTCCCCATATTGAAAGGCTTGCGGTCTATGGTAAGAGCTAAAATAACAGAAAAGAACAGGTGACAGATTGAATGAAGACGTGCAAACACAACCAGGCACAAACACACAAACACACACTCAAATCATGCAGAGGCTGCCGATACGGCTGACAGCGTTGAACATAAGACACAATGGGCCAGGCTTCTGTTAGGTTACCAGGTTACTATGGAGGTTAGTGTTAGGTTACTAGGTTACCATGGAGGTTAGTGTTAGGTTACCATGGAGGTTAGTGTTAGGTTACTAGGTTACCATTGAAGTTAGTGTTAGTTTACCATGGAGGTTAGTGTGAGGTTAGTGTTAGGTTACTATGGAGGTTAGTGTTAGGTTACTAGGTTACCATGGAGGTTAGTGTTAGGTTAGTGTTAGGTTACTATGGAGGTTAGTGTTAGGTTACTAGGTTACCATGGAGGTTAGTGTTAGGTTACCATGGAGGTTAGTGTTAGGTTACTAGGTTACCATGGAGGTTAGTGTTATGTTAGTGTTAGGTTACTATGGAGGTTAGTGTTAGGTTACTAGGTTACCATGGAGGTTAGTGTTAGGTTACTATGGAGGTTAGTGTTAGGTTACTAGGTTACCATGGAGGTTAGTGTTAGGTTACCAGGTTACCTTAGAGGTTAACATTCAGGTGTTCAGGGCTAAAGCCTAAAGGAATAATACGGGCTAAAACACTTTGACATTGTTGTAAAACGTCTAATACCGATTTACTATTAATTCCAGGGTTTAACTTTTTGATATGTACTTCATTATTATTTGCAATTTGTCACTGGCTTTTGTGTCTTACATTGCTTCATTGCAAGGTTGGAATTTAACAAAGGAATAAAGGCGACCAACCACAAATGTGAAATAAAATGGTTGTCACGTGAGTAGGGTTGCTCACACTGCTGTCCACCATATAGCCACATGAAAAGTATGAATGTACAAAACCATTTTCAGTCTTGTTGATCGTTTGTGAACAGCAGGTGCGCTGCCCGGTGCTGTATATTCAACCGGTGACAACCCAGTGGAAAATACCTCTTCATTACCAAGGTTGGACAATTTTATAAAGGCTCCCAGTGACAAAAGGGAAGGAACATACTGTAGCTGCCACGTTGAGAATGGTTGCTTGAATTGAGAATTGCTGCTCATGCTCTCCCATCCACTCACTCCCTCTCACTGTGATTGTATGACATCATGTTTGGTTGTTTCCCTGAATGGCCCAACGTTGCGTCGCTCTGTATTGTTCCTGCCACAAGGAACTGTCGGACAGCAATTTTTCCTTCCCCTTCATAAGGATGGTACAATGTACCCTATGCTGAAGGAGACAAGAAAGGAAGCCTTGAAGCATCTTTCCCCACTCAGACCCATTGTGAGCAGCATCAATTCAGTGACCTACAACATCGCTAAGTATGTAGCCAACATCTTAGCTCCTCTGGTTGGTAACACACCACATCACATCCAAAACTCGCAGGAGTTTGTGGACAAAATCCGGGGTCTAAGACTAGATCCAAATGAAACCATGGTGTCATACGATGTAACATCTTTATTCACCTGCATTCCAACCATGGAGGCAGTGGAAACTGTGAGGCATCGGTTAAAACAGGATCCAACCTTACAGGTTAGAACAAACCTCAACCCAGACCAGATCTGTCAGTTACTGGAGCTGTGCCTGAACACCACATACTTCCAGTTCAACAATACTTTCTACAGACAGAAGCATGGTTGTGCCATGGGCTCTCCAGTATCCCCCATTGTGGCGAACTTATACATGGAAATGTTCGAACAAAAGGCTTTAAAATCCTACAAAGGAACATCACCTAGCCATTGGTTCCGGTATGTGGATGACACATGGGTTAAAATCAGAACCCAAGAACTTCAGGCATTTACTGAACACATTAATTCAGTGGACGTAAACATCAAGTTCACCAGAGAAGATGCCAAAGATAACCACTTACCTTTTTTGGACTGTGATGTACACTTTGGTGATGACAGGAGCCTCCACATTGGGGTATACAGGAAACCCACTCACACAGATCAGTACCTTCTCTTTGACTCCCATCACCCTCTGGAGCACAAATTGGGGGTTATCAGAACCTTGCAACACAGGGCGGATAATATACCAACCACCACTCAAGCCCAAGTAAAAGAACACAAACATCTAAAGGGTGCTTTGAGAACTTGTGGCTATCCGGGTTGGACCCTCAACAAGACAACATGCAGAAAGAATAAAAACTTGGAGGGCGAAGAGAAAAAGAACCAACGCAGAAACATAGTGATACCCTATGTGTCCGGAGTATCTGAAAAACTCCGGAGGATTTTCAACAAACACGAAATCCCTGTCCATTTCAAACCCAGCAATACTCTCAGGCAGAAACTGGTACACCCCAAAGACAGACTACCACACTCACAAAAGAGCAACTTGGTTTATGCAGTCCAGTGCAGTGAGGAATGTAAGGACTCTTACATTGGTGAAACTAAACAACCTCTAAACAAGCGCATGGCCCAACACAGAAGGGAAAACTCCTCAGGTCCAGTATCAGCTGTCTATTTACACCTAAAGGAAAAGGCTCACTCCTTTGAGGACAGCAATGTCAAATTACTGGACAGAGAGGACAGATGGTTTGAAAGAGGGGTAAAAGAAGCCATCTATGTCAAAGTGGAAAAGCCATCTCTCAACAGGGGAGGGGGTCTGAGACATCAGTTATCCCCCATCTACAATGCTGCACTTTCAGCCATTCCCAGGAGGGTGAATAACAAAGGCTGCCCAAAACAAACCTCAAGTGGCTCTATGGAACAGAACGACTGTCGTTCACTGGTAACTGCACATCATACCTAACGACTGTCGTTCTCCAGTGGCCCCACCCACCCCTAATGATCATCTTCCACCAAGATGACTCACAGGCCCCAAACAATGGTCAGGTGAAGCTACACTAATGATCTATTGTTTTAGGAGTTTGGTGGGTGGACACCTCCACTGAGGTTAAATACCTGGGTCTAACTCCACTGTCTGTCAGACTAGTGCGGACTAGTCAGACTGATGCGTTACGAACTGATGAAGCCGCTTGGATAAGAGGCGAAACGTCTTCACAGACAAATCTAAGTCCAATTGCGTTCGATTTAACTGTTGGCCGGATTAAACATGACCTGCATGAATGAGAACATTCATAGACTCATCTTTCCTTAGACAACTCAAACAGCTGTTATCATGGCTGCCACTTAGAGACGTATTTCATCATCGTTCTGAACGATCCAACAGCAGCCTGGGTCTCTCTAATCCAAACAATGATGGTATACTCGCCCTTTTAAGTCAATGGTGGTGGATGCTGGTATCTTACTTTTTAATTAATCTATATTTAATTTTATATTGGTTTATTTCCATGTGTGCTTATTACTTGGTGACAAAAGTAAAATGTTCATCAATTAGTCAACACAGAGTCGTAAAAGTGTACTTTTCTGTCCCTGTGAAAACTGAAAACAACTTTTTTTATATTCATAAGCAACTATAATGTTGGTTATTCCGGTGGCCCCAAAAATAATCCATATTTGCTTGAACAAAACATGCATTATCATAGTCTGTTATGTTTGTGAATATGTTGTACATCTTTACATAATATGTGTGTTCCAATTCCAAGCATGTGCACTCTAGGCTCTTACAAATAGCCACAGTGGGGAAAACGATCCTCTATGTTCAGGCCACAGTGGGCAGCATGTGACAGGGCGTCACACATCCTGTCACACCAGTCAGTGAGTCATCAACAGAGGGCGTGTTCAGGAGAAGTGTGCCTTTGGGGCTTTCTGCCAGAAAGCCTTTAGGGAGCCAGGTGATGCAGTATAAAGAGCGACAGAGTACCTGTAGGGAGGAGTTTGTGGTGGATGAATGGGTCACAGAGTTTGTGTGTCAAACACTGGAGTTTGTGTCCTGTGATATCTTTAGTTGACTATCAAGCATCAGAAATACTTGGTTAGCGTTAGTTAGACAACACAACAAATTTGGAAGATTTAGGCAACACCAACTACTTGGTTGTAGCCTGGGAAGTAGATGAATCTGCAAGGTCAGTTTCCTTTGCTCTGGCATGTGTGTCTGACCTCCCGGCATACAACTGTTAAACAGTGCTGATTGTGATTAGCAAAATAAAATAATTAATAATAATTAAAATAATTAAATAATTAAAATAAAGTAATTTCCTCTTTTTTAATCTTTTTGTTAATGATAGGCTTTTGCAACATGATGAATACGCAAAATGGCCAAATAGTTTGACTCCCAGGTCCCTCTAAGACAACACATTATGTTTCAGTTAAAACATTTAACATTTTAAGTTTCCAGTTTGTGTACTGTTAAGAAGTTATGCACCTAGTTACGCAGGATTGTTTGAGCTGTGTATTTCTGTACAAAAAAAAAACATGCTTACAATGTGGCACAGAGGTGAATTTATCATTACATGTAAGTAAGATAGAACTGTCTGTAATAGATTCAGAACAGTGAGGATTCATTAAACCACAGGACCCAAGTAATCAGTGAATGAATTACATTTTCTGTGGGAAAGAGTGACTCCCTTTTGCGTGGAATTTGAGCTTTATATCTTAGCAGAGCGTGTACATGGATAAAAAAGCTATATAAAGGGGAAATTTGAATATGCATAATGCGACCCCTGGTTTGATCTTAGGGAAAATATACCTTCCAGCCTTGTCAGGTCATCCACATAATCTGTAAAATATTGCATTCAAATAGACACTTCTAGATACAGCTCCGGCTGTGTCACATGCTAATAACTACGCTGTTGGGTATATGGAGAATGTCACATAGAGCTAAGTGAAAGGCACAAAATGAAAGGAGAACAGTGACTCAGAGCATGTTATATGATAGTAAATTACAGTGTATTCCCGCTGTAACATTACGGCTGGTCTAATCACAAATCCAACTCCATTGGATCATCATCACGCTGCTGAAATGTACTTAGCATGCTAGTCAAAACATTTCAACACAAAACCATGAGATGGCCATTTTGCCGAATACTACGGCTGTTCAACCAAAACATGTGAACACTATAATGTGAGGCAGCCTTTACGTGGGTGTGCAGCTCAACCAACCGGGACTTCTGCTTTTCCCTTCCTTGAGTTGACTTGGTGGTGTCACTAAGTCACGTAAGTAAAGGCTGATTGCAAACAAGCTGTTCCAGGCAGTGCAGGAAAGGTGTGTTCGGTGGGAGAAAGTGACCCCCTTTGAAGTGAAATTTGAGCTCTGTAGCGTCGCAAACCGTATACATGGATAAAAAAGTTATATAACACGCCAAAGGAAAGGAAAAACATGAAAATGCATAATGTGACCCCTTTATGGAATATGGTGTCTGGATTTTTCTGTCAAGTACCACAGCCCCATGCTTTGGGAATGTTTATACGTGTGTTCACTGTCACAATATATCATGTTTACTGATATATACACTCATAAAAATATATACACTTATATACTTTGGCACAAAACATAAACCACACACACACACACACACACGCGCATGGGCTGACACACACACAACACACAGTAAGGGACGGTACGCTGCGATGGATGGCCATGAAGGCAACAGCTGCAGCAGCCTCAGTGCCCATCAGGAGGCCCCATGGAGGGAAGGTGTTTGCATCCAATCTGACTGTCACTCATGGCTTTGTTTGCTGGCCTGGCGGCACAGCCAGAGAGGTGTCAGCAGACCGTCTCTCCAGCAGCAGGCAGCCGGGGGGGGAGGCACCCCCCCCCCCCCCCCCCCCTGGGAGGTGCGGGGGGATGATTAAAAGGAGGTGAGCATCCATCACCCGGCGTAGCTGCAGGAGGAGAAGGAGGAGGAGGAGGAGGAGCACCCATGATGAGCCCATTAAGGCTTTTGTGCTCTGACGAGAAATGAAAAAAACATGTTTCATGGTAAACTTTATGGAACTTCAGGATTCAAACTTTCCTCTGCAGGCAGGTGGTGCCCAGCGAGGACTGGGCCTTTTTGCTGGTTCAAACTGTCAAGCATTTGGTCATTAGCATTCGGTAGTGGTGTATGTTGTTTTAAATACGTGCCCATGAGGGGAGATTTAACGATGGTTGATTGGGACAGAACACAATGGATCCACAAGTTCCCTTTGGAAAGTAAAACAACAGTTCTTCACCTCGCTAGCTTTGAGTTGAGGCCCAAGGTGAGGAGGAGAGAGGAGCAGTAGTTTACTATTCATTTGAATTGAAGGAAATGCAATTCACACACATACACACAAACACACACACACATACACACAGACAGACAGACACACACACACACACACACACAGACACACACACACACACACATACACACAAACACACACACACATACACACAGACAGACAGACACACACACACACACACAGACACACACACACACACACACACACACACACACACACACGCCCAGCACAAACACACCTGCCCTTTGTGGATGATCGCCCCCAAAGTGTCCACTAATAATGAGCGCAAGAGAGACTGCAAGCTACTTTTAGAAAGAGGAACACAGAGGAAGAGACGCGTGTGAGTGATAACTGGTCTGTGTGTCTGCGGGTTACAATCTGCAACAGTTAGTGTGCACCAAACTTTGCAAGTATACATTTCAACATTCACGTGTGTGTGTGTGTGTGTGTGTGCGCACACACGTGCATGAGCGCTCCACATGTGGTTTCAAAATTCATTGCATACGCGTGCGGCTATATAATTGGATAATAGTCTGCTGAATCCAAGATGGAGAAGAGGAGGTAATTTGCCGATTTGAGTATGATGTCAGCTGTAATTGGCGACCCTCAAGGCAGAATATGGGCAGCTCCATTCTAATTGTAAGCTTTGAGGTTGGGGCTGGGGAACGGTTTGCCGAAGGCCATTCATCCCGGCAGGTGTGCGCGCCGCACGCACCCTCTGCTACGGGAGCAGGTTGGAGTGGTGTATGACCTGCTGGGGTCTGCAGGACTTTCTGCTTTGGTCCTTTCTTGTGTGTGTTTCTACTATAAATAGTCTAGCAGGCTCTGTTGGGCTGGTAACGACGCCTCGCTGTTAGTTTCACAGCAGATTTCTCTCACATGATGCCGATAAGAGTATTGGAGCTATAGGATGTAGTACTTGTCACACCCGTCTTCATCACCACTCAGTCACACACTGGAGCCCATTGACCACCACTGGGGAGTCCTCCTTGACTCCAGAGGGTGTTGGGGAGTGGATGATCAGGTTACACCCAGGGAACTTCCAGTCAGCCTAAACAGGGGAAGAGAAGAGGAAGAGAGGAGGACATTGAAGAAAAACAACAAGAAACTGCGTGCTTCTAGATTTGTTTAAGGAGTATGTAGTAGAATTGTTTTTATTAACAAGGAAACCCTGTGTTTTGGAGCCCTAGTTCATACAGGAATAATTGGCTATTCGGAATTAAAAGGCATTACTGTACTAATTTGATTTGGATTTGGATTGAAATGAGGCCTTCCCCTTGAGTTTGTTCACTTTCTTTGTTTGCTTATTTTTATTTGGACTCCCGGACTCCCGGACTGAGGCGAGTTAGAGAGAAACCTCCATCATGGAGGTAGAGGAGGAGCACAGAGAGAGTGAGGAAGAGAGAATCAAGCAGAGACAACATGTGAGCATGAAGGTGTGCTTGTTTTCATTTGGACGACTGGACTGAGGCCTTCTCTGTGGGGTTCTGAACTTTTGAAAACCTTTATTTGCATTTGTATGGATTATTTTTGTTTTTCTAGACTCATGAAAAGACTGAGCAAGAACTGGGGTAGCACACGGTTATGCAGATGAGTATGATTAGCTTTTCAGTGATGCATTGTGAAGTAAAATTAAATGAAGTTTTCAACATTAACATTAACACTGACCCTTTCATCATTTGCTTTCTGTTGCAGGAATGTTATCTTTAGCATGCATGTTATAAATAACACACACACACACACACACACACACACACACACACACACTCCTGCACATGTATATATATATATACATACACATATAATAACACCTATTCCCTCCAGAGATCCACTGAGGGTAACTTGTCTCTTTCTGGGCCTAGGGGCACACTTAAGCTCCTTTCACGTACGCAATATTGGGCTGCAGTATTCAAGAACATTTCCTGCATGGGGGTCATACTAGTACAGTGGATGAGCGCTCATATTATAACAATTGTGTATTTTATGAGAAAAGCGATTTCTAGCGTAGATAGTATATTTTCAGATGTGGAGGGAAGTCAGATTTGACCTCTGAGGACCGTGAGAGGTCAAATCCAAGATGGCCACCAGTCCCCCTAATGTTCAAACGCGCTAAATTTTGGAATCAAACAGTGTAGAAAAACACTTAACGTGTCATTTACAACTAACTTGGGGATGCCCATTCAATTGGTAATACTTTTGAGATCACCAGAACCAGAATTTGAACATTAGACCCGGAGGACTGGTGGCCATCTTGGATTTGACCTCTAATGGTCAACAGAGATCAAATCTGACTTCCCTCCACATCTGAAAATAAACCTTACGGTATGCACTTACTATGAAATCTCACGCTTTTCTCCTAAAGTGCACAATTGGTATGGTAATCCGCTGCATTATGTGATTGAGAGCTGGAGTCAATATTCCAGGAAATCTGCACCACCAATTTCCCTGCTCAAGATCTAGTGACATTTCCAGATTACTGCCAGTACGGCTGTACCGTGAAAGAAAGCAGTAACAAGGCCAGTAGAGACACGTAAAGGGTTAAGTTTGTCTGACAAAATGTGAACAAAGCTTCTTTGGTTTGCAATTCCTTTTTTCAAGAATGTCTGGAACCTGGACAGGTTCCGTTATAAGTGTGCTCCTCTCAGTCTCCTCTCAGTCTGCTGCCGGCCTCCATAAGTGCTGCATTACCACCATCGGATGATTTGTCCGTTGGCCCGTCATTCCCCCCATTGCTGTGCCATGTGTGAAAAGGTGCACGATGGAAATGTCCCAGAATGTAGCTGCATGTGTGACTAGTGAAAATCCCTAGCAGTGCCTGAAAGGTTTTCCCATTCATTTACCGGGACTTATGTGAAAGAGGCTTTTGAATCAGAAAAGATGCGCACTGTGAATCATTTATTTTTCCCTCAAACGTTTGAATGTTTGTTACAAAACCATAAAGTTTGTGTGGGTAGGTTGTGGGGCCCAGCCCTAGTAGGTCATCAACAAGCCAAATTAAGTGCAGAAACTCCTCTTCCCTCCTGCTTTGGAGTGCAAATTGTGAACACAGAGCGCTTATTTGTGTGAGTGGGACACAGAAATCATTGGACAACTGGAATAATCGAATACTTGAAATTAGATGGAGTGTTGAATTCACTAACTTTTTCCTTACACTTGTGAGTTTTGAAGAGGACTTTTACGAACTTATCCGGAAAGACGGAAGAGACGTCGACGCAGCTGTAGCCTTAGCAACAGCTAGTTGAAACTATCAGAAAAGTGCTCTTTTAAATAAACTCCTGGTGTATTTACAAACTTTAAAATGCCTCGTTTTGTGAGTACAGACCATATATGGACTACTACAGAAGTTGGGTAACAATCCATGCATTATAAGTAGAGTCATTGACGACATGTACTAACTGTACCATCACTCCAGTACGAAGTCTTTCGGCTGATAACCCTAAACTTGATAAATATTGAGCGTCGCTAAAAATGCATCCGAGGGGGTATTTAGCATGACTATTGGTGTAAATTACCTCAGGGTGAATTTCACTCTGAACCATCACTTTAAAAGATGTAAAGTGAAAAAACACAAATGAGTGGTCACGCAGCGTGTGCTTGTGTGCCTGTGAGCGGGGGCGTGTCTGTCAGCCACTCGGCAGGCTGCCAGCGTGCCGCTGCGTTGTCATTGAGTGTCATTGATGGCAGGAGGAGTGCTGGGGCCTTCAGTCGTTAATGTCCCCAACATCAACAACAATAAAAAGGACATGCTGGCCCTATCTCTGCCCTGCCTGTCTGCACCACAAGGACTGGACTGGGGAATAGGGGGGGCATGGATCCCTGACAAGGTGACCGGCGCACCGTGTGTGTGTGTGTGTGTGTGCGCGCGCACACACACACACACACACACACATATGCTGTTTTATAACAACATAACCCAGACGTGCAGGACCATGAACCATGTTGCCATATACAGTAAAGATAATAGCATATATATATATATATATATATATATATATATATATATATATATATATATATATATATATATATATATATATATATGTATAAAGCATAAACATGCTTTTGAATTTGCTATTATACATACAGGCATGGACACACACAAGCACATGCATATAGCAATGCCATAGTGACACAAACAAGGCTGCCAGCTGTGTGTGTGTGTGTGTGTGTGTGTGTGTGTGTGTGTGTGTGTGTGTGTGTGTGTGTGTGTGTATGTGTGTGTGTGTGTGTGTGTGTGTGTGTGTATGTGTGTGTGTGTGTGTGTGTGTGTGTGTGTGTGTGTGTGTGTGTGTGTGTATGTGTGTGTGTGTGTGTGTGTGTGTGTGTGTGTGTGTGTGTGTGTGTGTGTGTGTGTGTGTGTGTGTGTGTGTGTGTGTGTGTGTGTGTGTGCTGGAACAGAAACAGCAGCAGGGGCTACCAGCCTTCTACAAAACTAAAACAACACAAAAGGTGAATAATGAAATGACATAACGGCTACAGACAGAAAGCAGAGGGGTCACCTGAGAGACACCAACAATGTCTCCATTGTCCTGAAAATAGACGCATCCGGCAACACGTGCAGTGGTAGGGATGGAAAGGCATCAAAACTCAGGTACCAGCAAGTAGTGAAAAAGCATCAGCTGTGGGCCAACACATACTCTGCCAATACCTTGTGTCTTTACCGAGGTTCTGCCCAACAGAACCAATCCCATCCCAAATGTCCTGACAGTTGTGTGTTGTTGGTGGTGGGAGGTCTCCGTTGTGCTGTCAACTGCTGATATGCACCAATTAAATATTGGCTCCAATAAAACCACACAGTAACCTGTTTCAACTGTTTTATTGGCAATTAAATGACCTTGACCTTAGCTTTCTTAATGGTGGACGGCTAACACAAGCACACACAATATACAAAAGAACAGTAAAAATATAATTAGGGATTATTTTTTCAACCAATGTAATAATTGATAATCACCTGCTTCTGATAGGTAATAAGATGATCGTTAAGTTAATAACCTGTAGTTTGTGACCAATTGACATCACTAATAATTGTAAAGACAAGTCCCAGTTTATACATACAACAAACCTCTGCGGGGAAAAGTCAACAACAATCCTTCCTTCATGTTTGCTTCAGAGTGAGTAAGTAGAGGAGGGAGCTCCACAGACCACGGTCTGGTTCTTAGAGAGAGCAAGAGCAAAGCAATGTGTTGCACGCAGCTAGCCATTTTAAGAAATGATCCCCCCAGGAAAAACCTGCATTAGCTTGGTGGCTAGCTTGAGCCAATTGTTAAAGTAGTACAGTAGATCAATATTAAAATGTGGTATTAATAAATTAGGGACTGGATCACTGTATTTGCGTGTTTCCCTGGAAGGTAAGAACTATAGAGCCTATGACCCCATTGACATGCAGCCAAATCTGGCACATTGGATCATGTAGGCCTAAGTACACAACTCAAAATATATAACATAGGTCTAGTCCTTTTTAGTAGTTTAATGCAAAAATGATATATAATATAGATTTAAGCCCTATGGTTAAGCAAATTGAAACAATTTTGGCTTCAAATTATTGGCAATAACTTCATTATCGAATAATACAGAATAATGAAAATATATTATACTCCCCTTCCCTAAATATAATGGGTGCATGTTTCTATAAATTTGTATTTTTTAGGTATTGTTTATTCATGAATTATTTATTAATACAGAAAACCTATGACACCTATGTGCTACATGTGGGGTTGTAGCCAAGGATAATTTGCGACCCCTATTGCAGGTTAAGCTTTTCTATATAGAGAGTAAAAAATGGTCAACAAAAATTATAATTCCAATTTAAAAAGAAACTATAAAACTATATAAACAATAAAATGACATGGTTGAAGTTATTATCGATTCATATCATACAAATCCAGTTTGTGCTGTGTGTGCTGCCCAGCTACACTGTGACGGCAGCTATGCTGTAAACACTTTCATCAAACTGGACACAGGCGCCTTGGTCTTGACCTTCACTGCTCTGGTGTTCTGCTGCTGAGACTTGTGTGATCGCATGGCCAGTGAAGTTGCTGTTAACATACAGTTCCTCTGTGACTTCCTCAGAGCTGATTAGGTGGTTCACCGTGGTTGGAGGCTCACTTCCTCCCCGCCGGAGCTGCTCACTGACGTTCATGTCCTGAAGCTGAAACGGAGGGGACAGAGGAGAGTGCTGGTGGATACACAACAGTGTTATCTGCAGTGTTAGTGTGTCTGTTGATGTATCTCTGTCCAATGCTTCAAATTCAACCACTACTAATACTGCTACTAACTCTACTATGAATAATAACACTACTGTTTCTACTTTGTATCATACTACTAGTACTACTTCAAATACGACTACTACAATGAAACCTACTAGTAGTACTCCTACTACTACTGCTACTAGCACTACTATGAATAATAATACTACTGCTGCTTCTACTCCTACTTTTAAGTATAATATAACAACCTCTTGACTGTCTTCATCCATAGGTTTGCTCTTAATTATTCCTGTTGAAAAAGTTGTAAAACAATCAGTAATGCAGTGTGTGCAGGAATACAGCTGAGCTGTACGTTGTATGGATGAGCTTGAATGTGAGTGTGTGTGTGTGTGTGTGTGTGTGTGTGCGTAGACAATGGCCACTCCCCTTAATTGCCCAATACACAACTGTATTTTCCCTCAATCCATCACTGATCATTGACTTTGGTAACCTTTCAATGTATGCCAATACCATGACTTACAATGTTTGCTGCCATGTAAGTGTTAGGAAAAATATTATTTAGCAAGGTTAGGTTGATCTGACATTCTGAAGAAGGACATAGTGAAGATTGTATTCCTCTTGGCGACTTTAAGTCTGACTCTCTGGAACTTGGAGACATAACATAAAGTGATTGAATAATACACCTACGTCATGTCAAATCTGCTTAATAACACATAATGTTTATACATTATAAGCCAATCAGAATGGGACACTCCTGTCATGCTGTTCCGGTTTGAGACTTGTATATGATATATACTGTGTTTCCGGGAGCAGGCAGAAGGAACTGAGAAAGATTCACGCACAAATCTCTTGCTTGATGAAATCCTCTGCTTCTCCTCGTACAAGACCAATAAACAACTTCAGCTTAAACTATATAGTTAGTATAGTTAGTATATAGATAGTATAGTTCCTGGCACTTCTTGTTCTTCGGCATCAACAACAATCTCCTCACTATCAGTAAGGAGGTTACTGAAGTGTTCTTGATGTCAGCGGCAGAAAGAAGAGTGTGTGTGTGTGTGTGTGTGTGTGTGTGTGTGTGTGTGTCTTACTTGATGCCGTCCTTTTTTTACACTTGATGATACTCAGCAGAAATAGGCTTACCACGACAACGATTCCAAAAACTAAAAGAACCCAAAAATCTGAACCACAAAAAGAAAAATTAAAAACACGATTGTGACATATTTAATGTGATATGGTGTGGTTTATTTCAAGATTAATTAGACTCCATACCAGTGGATATGGACCCTCCATGGATCAGCGTTGTCAGTGTTGTTGTAACATCAGAGAGGTTGGTAGATGGATTCTGGTATGTTATACAGTAGTCCGGACTCTGAGGATCGGTACCCACTAGAAACATGCAGGAGAACAACCTGTTGTCACACATTTATTCTGGATCTGGAAGGTATCTGGACATTTTGGTTATCTGGCAGATAAAAGATGGCCAACTGTTCAACTCACAATCTCCAACTTCAAGAGTGAATTCTGTTAGTGGATCAAATAATGGAAACCTTTCCACTCCACAAATGTATGTTCCACTGTCCTCCTTTTGGAGATCAGTGATGGTCACCGTCAAATTAGGTCCTGTGTTGCTCACGAGTATTCTGTCCCTTTTGGCCGTTTTGTGAGACTCTGCCCGAATTAAGAAGTCTTTACATGTTTCACGACACAGGTACTTCGCATTAGTTTTTATTCCAGTCCAAATATTCCACTTTGGGCATTGGATTGTCAAGTTGTTTCCAACTTGACATCGATAAGTCATTTCAGGCCACCAAACAGAAGCTAAGCATGGAAATCAACACAGAAAGGAAAGGCACACTTTAGTGAATTTAAAATGAACATTAATGAAATTGAACAAATACTCAACAACAGTACGATACAATGCTGTACTATGGATAGCATATAGCAGGCTATGTTATGCCATACAATGTACCATACCATACTATATTTTAAACTGTATGACAGTATACTATGATCTATATTTGTCGACAAATATAGATAGACAGCCGATAGAATAACACAAATACATGATGCTTACTCACCCAAGACAGTATATAAATGGAAGATTATTAGTAGACAAAATTCGTTCTACGATTGTGACCAGCTGTGGCAAAAACATTTCCTTTTCCTGTATTGGAACCTTGCTCAGGCATACACACTGCACACACACACCATACACACTGCACACACACACACACACACACACACACACACGCACACACACACACACACACACACACACACACACACACACACACACACACACACACACACACACACACACATGCACACACACATATGAGCTCAATGTTCACCTACATCAGTGGGGAACTTTCAGGGCCCCTTCTACGCCTTCAGAGAAGGCCTAAAAAAATTCAGGACACAAAAATATTAAAATATTAAATAAAAAATAATAATTATTATTATTTTTAATTTCTATCTTTAATTTAATACAACACATTCTTGTGTCTCACATACATTTTCTCTCATCTATGTTCTAAAACTAAGTTTACTGTCAAGTTCACATCAGCAATGAAATGGTTACTGTCCTGAAAACATGTTATCCAATCAGAAGTGGCGTCAACGGAAGTTCAAAAAGCTGGCCGATCACGTGGTTCACGTAGCCCTCCAATAGTTCCTGGAAGTGCTTGGTGGGCAATTGAAAAATACTAGGAAAACCACGACAATCGCTAAAGAATGTCAATAAATGCTTTGCTTTTGAATATTTGCATGCTTATGTTGATTTATTTGAACTCAGCTAAGTTTACTAAACACTAAACTCTACACACTCCTTTACTTATCTGCACCGGTCCGTCATGGTGAAGAAGGAGCTGAGCCTAAAGGCGAAGCTCTCGATTTACCGGTCAATCTACGTTCCTACCCTCACCTATGGTCACGAGCTGTGGGTAGTGACCGAAAGAACGAGATCGCGAATACAAGCGGCCGAAATGAGTTTCCTCCGCAGGGTGTCCGGGCTCTCCCTTAGAGATAGGGTGAGAAGCTCGGTCATCCGGGAGGGGCTCAGAGTAGAACCGCTGCTCCTCCGCATCGAGAGGAGCCAGTTGCGGTGGCTCGGGCATCTAGTGAGGATGCCTCCTGGACGCCTCCCTGGGGAGGTGTTCCGGGCACGTCCCTCCGGGAGGAGGCCCCGGGGAAGACCCAGGACACGCTGGAGGGACTATGTCTCTCGGCTGGCCTGGGAACGCCTCGGGATCCCCCCGGAAGAGCTGGACGAAGTGGCTGGGGAGAGGGAAGTCTGGGCTTCTCTCCTCAGGCTGCTGCCCCCGCGACCCGACCCCGGATAAGCGGAGGATATGGATGGGATGGATGGATGGAAGTTTACTAAACCTCTACATTCGTTGATAGCATTAAAATCGTAATATTTCTGTTGATTTTTTACTTAAAGACATGAGTGAGGCAGACTGACAGATGACAGTAATTTTTCAATTGACTACAACGTAATAGGTCTGACTCACAGCAACGTATGTGTGTTCTAATAAGAAATCCGTAGCAAATGACTTAAATTTTCAGTTGAATTTATTGAAAATACAGTTCTATCACTGTTTGTTAACTGTTACATATTCTCTTCCTTATAAATATAGGCTATAAGCTTCTGTTAATTGCTTTGACCTGCTGTCTCTAATAAACCATGTACATTCTGTACATTTCTACCTGTGATACTTTATTTCTTTTAACTTTCAGACTTGAGTTAGGCAGAATAACAGGTGATTAACAATAATTCTGGACTCCCATCAGCATAATGAAAATTGTGTTCTAATATTTGATTTCAAAGAAATAAATGTAATTATATCAGTTTGTTACCTCCTCTTCCTTATAAATATATGTTATTTCTTTACTAAACCTGTACATTCCTTGGTAGCAATAAACTGATATTTCCTCCCCCCCCCCCCCTAAACTCTTCATTGAGGCAGAGCAACAGGTGACTGACAATGATTTGTCAATTGACTACACACAATAAGTTTGGACTTGCAACAGCATAATAACTGTGTTCTAACATTTGAATTAATTGCAAATAAATTGAGTTCTATCACTATTTAACTGTTCTTGCTTATCCCAAACTTACTCTACTGATGGATGCATAGTAAATCAGTCCTTTTTCTAAACGCACTGACGACCACAATGAATTCCTTAAAAACTTTATCTGCAGAAATCAAACAGATCAGCAGCACGGGAAGCTATTTGTTTAATTTCCGCTATGTTGTCCTTGATACAGTCTTCACCATGGTATACTGTGCTGCATGGGGATGCTCCAATTGCTCGGAGAAAGGTGTCCACATGTATGGCTTCCCCAAAGACAGGGACAGACGAAGAGCATGGGTGGCTAAAGTCGGAAGGAGCAATTTAGCCATGACAGACAAAGACTTTAACAACAAACAAATATGTGAGGTAGTCACATTCATTAGATTAGATTAGATTCAACTTTATTGTCATTGTGCAGAGTACAAGTACAGGGACAACGAAATGCATTCAAACAATGCATTTGCACTTTTGCACACTTTCAAATACCAGACCATTCGGAAATTTGAGCTTTTTTTTAATTAAAAACATAGAACAGGAAAACAGAAAAAAGATATATACTAGACTAGAATACGTACTCCTCGATAAAAATGAGTTGAGTGTGAAAATTGAGTTGAAGTCATCCTGCAGGCACATTTTGAGGCTGACCAGTTTGTCAAGACCAGCAAGGGCAAGACTAGGCTGAGAGAAGATGCGATACCCACCATCTTTGTGCATCGGCCAGTAGTCAGAAAGAGGAGGGCCCCTACTTCACGATGCCCCCTTCCACCTGCAAAGACAGGGTCCATATCTGCTGATGACAGCTACTGTATTAAAGATGACACAGGTATAATGTATATGAAATCATGATAACTATACCATATTTCTTGTTTAAGTGACAATATTATTTTAGTATTTAAAAATGAGCAGTGTCATGTCTTACTTGCACCAGTTTCTCAGATTGAGGAAAGAAAAGATGAGGAGAATGAGAGAAGGGAAAGTGACACAGAAGGAAGAGAGGACATGGCAGATGAGGAGAGACAGGGAGAGCTTACATCAGCCATTCAGCAGAGCAGGGAGCCACCAACCAGGGAATCCTTAGATTCTGCTCTCTTCCACTCCACAAAAGCAGCTGATATGCAACATCACATAGACAGGTAATGGTCATCAGAATTACAACAGTACACAGTAGACACACCTAGTAACTATTTACGTGATTTGGTTGTTTGCCCTGTTATAATTGTATAATGATCTTTTGGAGGGAAAAAACAAGTTGCCCAATACACACCACAGTAATTACAGCAACATGAATTACATTAAAAAGAACCACTGTCAAGTCAGTGCAATGCGGTGGTGAGAGACATTACAGACCGTCATTCTGCAGCCTCAATGATATTAAATTGATGTATAACTGCAATCACACTCCCTACACATTAACCTTGCTATTAGTATAAATCGGCAGGGTTGGATTAAGTTACAGCGTATTTAGAGAGCTGAATGTACAGTTATCAGCCTGTTGCACGGGTTGTTATGGTTATCTAGTGTGCTAGCCTACATTTTTACCTGTTAATATTCTCTAAATCCTCTAATCTAGACAGAGAAAATACGCCAACATAATTAATTACTCGTGTCAATTTAATTCCGATGCCCTACTGATATGAAAATGTCATTCTTTAAACGTTTTACCTCGGACAAGTGTTGCTCCTACCATCTCCTCCGTTGAAATACATTGAGTGACAGATGGCTTGCGCTAACTTCCGGGAACTTTTGAGGGCCCCCATGCGCCGCCATTGCTGAGAAAAAAACGAACCATTGCAGTAAACGGAGTTGACGCCACTCTCTCTAGTTAGGACTTCACGAATCCCACAGAAGGCCAAGCTGTGTTTTGGTTTTGGGAGTGAGGGGCAAATTGACCAATCACGGTTTGATTTCAAGTGGGTAGGACGAATTGTTGCGAAGTCCTAACAGAGTGGTTGAGTCTCTACCGCTCTCACCACTTGCGCCATGCGTAATTGCGCATGAAGAGTTCCACATTGCAACTTTTAAAAATAGTCTTTGTATTACCAGCTTTGTGTAACTTTTGTCGTATTGTGCATTGGAAAATGTATTGTAGTTTGATGATGCTCATTAATTTATTTGTCAATGTGTGAATGATTTGTAATGCGCCGTGATTTCATGCTGTCCACGGTGATAGTGTCCGTATCAGCAGCGTCACGGGGCGACATTGTGGGTGTCATTTTATATTTCCAGATTTTGGCTTTAGAGTTTTTATTTAATTTCCACTATGTAGCCTAAATGATCTCGTTTTCTGCAGTTAATGTTGAGATGTTTCCTGATTAAAGCCGGATTGCATTTGTTCAACCCTTTCAAATCATACTGTTGTTTATTTCCGTGATCTATTTTCTCAGCGGTGATGGCTGAGGTGAAGGCCCAGCTGTAGTGCTCACGGTTCGCCACTGATTTGAGATGTAGTGTAAGAATTGTACGTATCTCAATCTGTGTGTGAGATTGGTTCTGAAAAACCATGAAAAACATTAGGCTATTTATAGCAGTTTGATAACCAACATGATGTTAATAGAAGTGACTCTATTTAAAAAAATATATTTTAATCAATATATAATAGATATACTATTTTTATTATATCTATGAATATAATAAAAATATATACTGTATGTATTGAAATATATTGCATTCAGGTTACCAGCGCTCCTTGCACATTTCCACACTCAACACAATGGCTGACACATTTGGAGAGTAAAAAATCATATTTTCGGCGACATCACAACATCATCAAGTTCCACATGTAGCCTGCATGCATGTATGTGACGACTGCCTGGTATGCCTGGCAAAGCAGTGTGTCTGTATCCCCTCACACCAGGAGTCCAATTATGAGCTACGCGTGTTTTTTGATTGAGATGCGGGAGGGGGGCCAGTTGGTGAAGGGGTAAAACATGACCAATGCTGTCACACATAGAGTCAATAGGCGAGTTTCAGATGAGACATGCGGCTTCGTTTGACATGCTTCAGAATGCATTCTGGGATGAAAACGTCAGAAATACCTGTGATACACTTCCGATGCGACGAGTCACCTGGCTTTCAAAACTCGCGTGGTTTCAGGAAAACAACTTCCGCCTGCTTTTTTGGGCATGTTCTCTCGAGCAAGTGCGGACATAAGACACTCCCCTCAACATCCCCTAAACTTTGCCCTGGTTGGTTGGAATACCGACATTAAAGTCCCCATGTCAGAAGTGACATAACTCCTTTCAGAGAGGCGTGCCTGGTGCCCTCTCCCAAACTATGCATATTAAAAAGAGACGATTTTGTGAACTTTCACTTCATCACTCATCATGCATTTTTTATTTAATTTATTTTATTTACACATTTCTCCACATAGCCAAGCCATTGTGCATGCAGAAAATTCATCACATTTGCGCCTCAGCCTGCATCAATAAGGGGAGATCCAATGCCTCGAAGTCGTCTGCTACGAAGAACGCAAGTTGTTGACGAGAAGTTCACCTGTGTCCGCCTTGACCAGACGGGAACTTGACGTGATTATGACGAGTTCCGCCGGATCTTCTCAAGTCTCGTTGCAACAAATGCGCAAATGCAAACGATCTGAAACTCGCCTTATGATTGCTTCATTGTTCTGAGCCCTGGCACTGTGGTGACCTGTCCAATCAGCATGCCTGTGGGCGGGAGCCAGGCCTGGAGATAGATCGTTTTAGGGGCAAGGCCACTTGGCCTTTGGTGTCACCACTTTTTGATAGGGCTTCAAGGGGCTTCAAGGTCTTCAAGTAAAACACATGTTGAGTACACAGACATAGCTGGAGAATATCTTGTTGTTGTCTATAATTGCTAGAACTTTTTTGTCAATCAAACCAAATCCATGTATGATTTGTTCTGTTCATATTCAATTAAGAATCTAAAAGTGGAAAATTAACTATTTGCTTGAGAATTTGAAACCAAAAAACAAATAAGAAATTGTTTTTCGCACTTTCAATATTATACTTGGGTAAAATATTGTAAATGTAAAATTGGTCCATGAAACAAACTTAATATTGATATTTTCATTTGTTGGATTATTGTCACCATATTGACTCCATAGCTTGCCTCAGGTTTACTTGACTTGAGGAACCATGGAGAGTTACACTTTATTCAGAGCTACAAAGCGTGCCACTCTTAAAGCAGACCATATGAGAACAGAAACAATCATCAACATCTTCCAGGTAATCTTCCAGGTATTGTGGTTCCAGGTATTGAAAGACGGTGACGATTCAAGGCAACCAATCCCACGTATGATTGGGAGGGAACATTACCCATGTAAACAAGAAGATGGAAATACATCAACATCTGGGCTTTTCTAGACCTACATATTCAAGAGAGGAAAACCACCTTGAGTTTCAGAGAAAATGTAAACTCCTTGCTTTGCTCCCTTATCCAAGATGACAGAGGTCATGATTTAGTTTAGGCTATGATCACTTCAGTGCAAGCGGGGAGTGTAGGAGATGAAGGCCGCATTATAATTATTATTAGCATGCTATATCACATGCTAAGCTGTGATACCATGGTGGCGTGGTGAGGTTTGTTTACATGGTAACAAACTGTCAGAACTGAACTGTTTGAGTCTTGTATCTCCAAACCCAAAGATTCTGTCAGACAGATGCGCCGAGGCTGGAGCGGTGAGGAGGGAACGCAGCCAAGGTCAGAGGTCAGCCGTGGTGCCCTCCGTCCTGCCACAACCCCACCGTGCTCTGTCTCTGCACCACTGCCACATGCTCCACTGGCTGCAACACAGAGGGGGGTGAGTGGCCGGCCTGGCCCCTCCAGGGAGGTCATAAGGGGAGCAGAACAGCCAGCAGCCCTCCCTGTGCTCCAGCCGCGGTTGCTGGACGCCCTAAACAAAGAGGTTGCAGAGCCCTGGTTCATGATCACGCTGCAGCAGTTTGTATGTGATTTAGAGTGTTCACATTGTTCTTTTTGTGTTTATTCGTTTATCAACCCCACACATGCCTGGGCCTACCTAGACACACATGCAAGGCTCAGTTCAATTGCTTGTACCTTGCATAGATATTGCAATCTGTCAATATGCAATGCGAATTAATTGAATATCAGTTCGATTGCCGATACCTATTCTTTTTCATTAAAGAAATGACTGCACTGTGCGCCCGGGGAAGTCATTTGTTTTACACACACATTGCGCACATTGAGAATGTTGCCAGACTACTGGTTACATCACAGTAGTCTGGCAGGTATACACCTCAAAACACACATACTGTTGATCTCATCTTTAGTTACCCACATAACATTGCTAATTCAGATCATAAATATCTGTTCAATATCTAATATCTTTCTTATTAAAATAACAATACTCAAACTGCATGCTGTTTGCGAGACCAGCTGCTAAGCATTGGCGAGCTATTTAATGTAGAATGTCAACAACAATGGATGACTGCACAAAAGACTTTTGACTATTTGATACATTTATAAATTCTACCGCTCCTAGCCTGTCAGGTCGGCATCATGTTAAAATAATGCAATACGATTAGTAAAACTGAATCAGAATGGTTCTCAATGTTTGCTTTAAGTCTGAGGGACAACAGGAGGGGGTGATAAACTGAGAGCTGAGAAAGGGTTGAGAAATCAAAGGAGAAGAGGGAGAGTGAAAACTTGCCTGTACATATTTCATGTACATGAGGTGAGGATAAACTTTACTTTAAACTTGAACTTGAATGCCCTGTCCACTCCAGCTGACATGGTGAGTGTGCTCATTTTTCAAGGTCATGGTGCAAGTTGGTAATGAGGTGTTGAGAAACGTCACGCCAGCACATTGGATCACTGCTGGGATGTTCTTTGAAGTTTGGGTCCCGGGACGCCAAATGTGTCTCTCTGTATATAAATACAGAGAGACACATTTGTACCTCCTTTGATGCAGAAGTCATCACTCCCATCTTTCTTTCTGCACGCTGAAATAATAAGTACCCAGTAGGTAAATATTGCCCACATTGAAAATGATCTCTAAATTCCTCCCAAACATCCAGATTATTTATTCAGAAGGTTATATGGAGAACAATGGTTTTGATGTCATTACTGAAAAAACCTCTATTTGGATACAGAATTGTATGTAGACAATGGCCCCTCCCACACAGTACTCTTATTAGTTATTTCAATTCAAAAGACAAAAGGATTGTGGCAGATGAGTAAGGCATTGAATACACTCATAGAATATGCTGAACCTTTTCTTATCACTATTGTGACCTGTGGTCTAATTTAGCCTTTTCAATGATTCCCTATTCCGCAGCTGTAGTTAATTAGTTAGACTTGTTAGTATCTATCCAATGAGGAGCTATACATATTAAGTGGTAGCCGTAGCAATAGTTATGGTCATTAATACCTTGACCTTCCAAATATCTGATGATAGTAAGCAAGTGGACTCCTGGATCTGCCACCAAGCAACCTGGTGAAAATGAAATGCACGTTCCCCATGTTATTACAGCATGTGCAGTCACACCATCCACGATGCATCTTGATCCTGTGCCTGGTTCTGAAACCGTGTGATGCGTCAGAGCTGGGCGTGTTCCCTCGCAGTTTCACAGGAGGGTTCATCAGCAAGCCGATCCTTCTTTGGGGGGTTTGTTTGAGCAGGTGCTTCCCCACAAAGGAGGTACAAGATTGCTCGTGGGGTTATTTTATGCACAATGCTCGGCTGATAAGAAAATGGGTTCCTCGTGTTACCAGTTTCATCTAAGACCCCATTATCCAAATTGAGCTGCCACCTAAATCCTGGATGGCTCTGTTAAAATTAGCTCCTGATAAATCTGGACAACCAGGGGTTAAAAAAAAGCCTATGCAGCATTTCTTTCAGCCAGGTTTGAAAAAACCTGTTACTGCATATAATAAAACACATGTTAACACAGTGCAAAACCTAACCAGAGGGTACCACCTGCTCCCTTGTTCCCTATTCCAGCGGAGGGCCAGTCTGTCAAGCATGTGATCACTGAGGTTGGGTTTGAACCTTGTTCTAGGTAGGATGCAGTTTATCTTCTTAAGGTGGCGTGTCAGAGTGCCTGTTCTGGCAGCTTACCCACTGCGCATGGACCACCAGGTCTGTGGTGTGTGCTTACCCAGTTCATGTCGATTTTGGGGATTCCAAAAATGATTCAGACTGACCAGGGTTTGAACTTCCCCCATCTGTTCTCTCAAGTGTTGAAGCTACTTCATGCCAAGCACAACTGAGCATCTACCTATCATTCTCAAAGTCAAGGGGGCACTTGAACATTTCCATCCGACACTGATGTCACATTTGCATTCTGATTAAACTCAAATGGAGGGAGATTGGGAGACAGGTTTCCTGTGGTTGATGCTACAGCTAGAAAAGTGATGTAGGAGAGCACTGGGTTCAGTTTAAATGACGTTGTGTTTGGGCATACAGTTGATTATGTTATATGATCAGTGGAAAGACGCAGAACCTCCTCAAAACCTCATCATGTACGTTTTTCGGCATAGGCTGTATGCAGCCGGAGAGCATCAGAAGCAGCAACAGAATCGGTCATCTGTACAAGGTCACAATTAAAAATTGGGATTGCCGTGTTGAGAGTCATGTCTACTGGCCCGCTCAAGGTTCTGAAACACATCTGAGCACAGAAGGGCAACTCCATTCTGCTGTGAATAAGTATAAACCATATTACTATCGTGTGTCCAGTGACTGGTATTGAAGCCCAGTCTCCTCCAGAGCACACATACCCAGCATGTTCAGAGGCCAGGGTGTCTGTGTCTATTTGTGTCTGTCTTTTTCTGTCTGTGTGTGTCTGTGTCTGTCCGTCTGTGTCTGTCTGTCTGTGTCTCTCTGTGTCTGTCTGTCTGTATCTGTCCGTCTGTTTCTGTCTGTCTGTGTCTCTCTGTGTCTGTCTGTCTGTGTTTGTCTGTGTCTGTCCATTTCTGTCCGTGTCTGTCTGGTTCTGACTGTTTCTGTCTGCGTCCGTCTGTGTCTGTCTGTGTCTATCTGTCTGTGTCTGTCTGTCTGTCTGTGTCTCTCTGTGTCTGTCTGTGTCTCTCTGTGTCTGTCTGTCTGTGTTTGTCTGTGTCTGTCTGTTTTTGTCTGTGTCTGTCTGTCTGTGTCTGTCCGTCTATGTCTGTCTGTCTGTGTCTGTCAGTCTGTGTCAGTCTGGGTCTGTTTGTCTGTCTCTGTCTTTTTCTGCCCCTCAGGCCGTGGCAGCTGGGAGAGGCGATGGGTTGCCTTGGCTTGTTCCTGCTGTGTTCCAAGGCTGTTTAAAGAACTGTAGTCCCTGTGCAGGTTGCAGGTTTTGCTGTTTGCTTTTTTATGAGAGTCAGGGTACAATATAGATATTGGAGATGCTCAACCAGTTAGGCAGAGATTCTATCATGTAAATACTGAAAAGTGCATATACTTGGATGATGAAATAAGATATATGTTGGATCATGGAATTCCTGAGCCCATGTCATCAGGGATAACCTTGCCTCATGATTCAGACATTGGACAACATGCCCAGGTTTTGTACAGATTTTCACAAGGTGAATGCGGTGACTAAGCTAAATTCCTTTCCGCTTCCACGTATGGAACATTGTATTGTACAGATAGGCCATGCCAAGTATGTTAGTGAGTCTGACTTACTGAAGGGTATTGGCAGGTCCCATTGTTCAAGCAGGCGTGAGAAATCTCTTGTAACGCCAAATGGGTTGTACTGTATTGTAGAACGTTGTCTGAAGTAGTAGTGCCCCTTACTGACTTGTTGAAAGGAAAGACACATTTTGGTGTTGGTCAACAGCCTTTTGAAAGCACATGTAGCCTAACAGTATGTTGATATCTGCTTGTCTGCATCCTTGTCGTTCTCCTGCCCTCTTAACTTGCTGGTACCCCAGCAACCTGGGGTACCAGGTTGCTGGGGGGGAGCAGCAGGTAAGAAGTTTACTTTGTAAATAGATTAACTGCTGGTCTGCCAATGGAGGGCGGTGTGATGGCCCTCCTAATGTAGCAGGCCCTGCCTATGTGTATGTGGTTCCCCCTGATCTGTTGTCTGTTTTCTTACAGGTCTGTAGGTCTGTCTGTCTGTCTGTCTGTCAGGTCCCTGGTAGGTCTGTCTGTCTGTCTGTCTGTCTGTCTGTCTGTCAGGTCCCTGGTAGGTCTGTCTGTCTGTCTGTCTGTCTGTCAGGTCCCTGGTAGGTGAAGTCCATCAGTGCAACTGGGAGCACCTGGCCAGTCCCCCAGGAGTACTCAAGACCCGGCTGCTGCAGTCTGAGCTCTCTCTCTCTTTCTCTCTCTCTCTCTCTCTCTCTCTCTCTCTCTCTCTCTCTCTCTCTCTCTCTCTCTCTCCACTCCACTGGCACGTGTGTTTCTGCTCTGTTGGCTTCATCTGTTAGTTTAGTTTTTAATTTATACAACACTTTCCGCAAATCTGCTAAAACACTCATCCCTCTGCTGACACATTGAGTACACACCTCATGACTTTAAGTATGTTCTGGGGTATGTTGTCAGGGTCATGACAACACATGATTAGTGTTTGGGTGCAGTAAATAAAACAGTTGTAATAGTATTATTTGCAGAATGTGTGTAGAGCCAGAGATGTTTTGGAAACCTCTGTCAAGAATGGCAACCACAAACTGTAAATGTTTCCCAATGTTCCCCTGCTATAACCAATGGCTGTTTGAAGAAAAACTCACTGTTCCATTTAAGCTTTTGTAAAACTGTACATGGAGCTGTATGCAGAAGAGCCTCATCCACCAGAGCCTGGACAACTGACCAAGGCAGTATATGAGGATATGAAACATTAAAGAACATTATTTGTTAACTTGCCTCAACATTTTTGCACTCCTGCAACTCTGAGTTTTCACACCCAGTTAGCTTAGAAAGGTTCCTCAAATATTAGTATTATATATTTGAGGATAAGACTTCAAATACTCATTACCACACATGGTAATGACTTAATGACTTTGCAGTGGGAAGAGATTAAGTGTTTAGGCTTAGACATGTTTCTGGTGATTTTTAACAGTATTGCCCCTTGGCTCCAAATGTGTTTTAAGGGAGACCTGGTCTATAACCCTGGATGAATGGTTTTGTAATATGTATGAAATGAAAATGAAATGCAACTTCAAATGTGTTTTCTAGAAATAAATTAGGTATAACAATAGAATAAATCATTTCTCAACATAATATAATGGTATTTGTGTAGTTTGGGGTAAAGGAAAGAGTTATTTTTTTACACATTTATCACACATATCTTAATTTATCTGATGCAATCACTGGGTTTACATAATTAATGGGTAAGCATGAATCCTTTCTAAGACTGTACTAGACCCACTATACTGATGCTGAGTCACACAAGACAATGGATTTTCCCCAAACTGTTGAATAGGTAACTCTGATAGGTATTTGAAGATACTTTTTTCAGAAAAAAGGTTAGTTTATTATTAACAATTCAATATTACACATTATGTTATGACGCTTAAGTAAAAAATATTGCATTTGAGTTATTGGTGCTCCTTGCTCCTTCCTCACACATAACACATGCTACAGTAAAAGTTAAACATTGATATTTAGATTACTTCTTAAGGTACTAGATGAACACTCCATTGTCCATGTCTGCACTGAGCTCTCGGTGTCTGGTATGCCTAGCATCTTGGGGCTTTATTTAGATTTGTGAAGGGGCAAAAGCTTCAATTTAAGATTATTGAACAGGCAATTTTCCATTGCTTCCCACGTGTCTATGTATTTTTACACATTATTGTAAATGTTGTGGGAAGGGGGCATTATGTTTTTTTGTGCATTATGTTTTTTTTTGTGCACATGTGGCTTGCTTGTATCCTGAGGGGTGATGTACAGGGGGGCGTGGGGAGGGGTGTGTTTGTGTTTATCTTTATTTTGCCTCTGATTGGAGGCGCTATTAGCATACAGATGTTCTGAGAGTTGCACAGTAGGAGAAAACTTCCTATTCACTGCCAGAGGATCTCTCTGTCTCCATTTAATGTCCTCGTTGAGGTTCACATACACAGCAGAAACCTGGAGTGGAAGAGCAGGAAAAGTATATCAATTTAGAGCATTTCTTTCTCAAAAACAGAGCAACATTAAACTAGAAATGTCTGTCACAAGATGAAACATATTCCAAACTTAATTTTGTTTCATTTTGACTCTTTCCTCCAAAAATGGGGGTGTAGGATAGGCTTTTAAGTGAATTCATTTATACAGCATTATATTTCAATGATGAACTTATTTCTAATGGTCATTAACGTTCCTCCGGTATGCATGATTTATAAACAACAGGGATTCTCTGCATATAAATAGTTTCAAATCAATGCACTATCCCACATGAACTGTCATTGACAACTATTGACCAGATGTATCCGTGAAATGACAAAAAAATATATGCTCTAAGCACCACAATATATCCAAATTCATAAACTCTCACGATCAAACCTGGCATGAGGGTGAACCGTGGATGTAAACAAACATGGCAGACGACATTCGGTGGTTATAATCACATCAAAATTTAAAATCGATACATCAATTGGTTAGTGTTTTCCAAAGAGAGCGATTGATCTCAGTTAAACAACCTGATGCTCATGTCTTATTGCTGAACTGAACAATAAAGCACAATACTTGGCTTCACTTAATGTGCTCTAGATGTATCATGTTGCACACAATGTAAACCCATGCACAAAATCAGGACAAACACCATTAACCAGAACCAATTTAAAGGAAACTTTAGGTTTTTTTTCAGCCGGACCCTATTTTCTGATCATTTGAGACTTGCTCTAGGAGATGTCTCGCTTTGAAATCCCGTTGCAATTTCTTTAATGTCAATATAATCTCAACTTCTCTTCACCCATATCTTTAAGATAAATTTTTTATACTTTCTGTCGTCCAACACAACAAACTCTCCTTTTTAAACCCTTGTGCGTCCCGAGCACTTGAGTCCAAGGCCCGGGTCAAGTGCAAATGTTCCTGTAGCTTTTGGACCTGCTCCACTGTTACACATAACATATACTGTACTGTTACTGTAGCATGTCCTGTACTGTTACTGTACTGTAGCATGTCCTGTACTGTTACTGTACTGTAGCATGTGCTGTACTGTTACTGTAGCATGTACTTTACTGTTACCGTACTGTAGCATGTACTGTACTGTTACTGTAGCATGCACTGTACTGTTACTGTACCGTAGCATGTGCTGTACTGTTACTGTAGCATGTACTTTACTGTTACCGTACTGTAGCATGTACTGTACTGTTACTGTAGCATGTACTGTACTGTACTCTAGCATGTACTGTACTGTACTCTAGCATGTACTGTACTGTACTGTAGCATGTCGGTAGCAAAAGACCTCGTCTGTTGACCACGACTATTATACATTTTTGCAATCATAAATGTTTTTGTGATCATGCTTATGTTATAACACAGGTCATTGATTAATGGACCATTTCAGTGATATTTCCATAACACATTTGACAAGAGGGCAGCTCTCAGCTCTCGCTGTTTGGAGAGACAATGTGGGCCCATGCCTGCGTCTCCTTCCCTGAGTCAGAGCTGGCCGACACCACTGCTGCAAAATCCTTTTCTTGATCAACTCATAATTTTCCTTTTAATTTCTAACGTGATTGTAATCATGTAAAGAGGAAACCTTTAATAGCATGTGGGATTGACGTGTGGATGCCAGAGGTTTTTGGTTTTTGGCTGAACTCATCGGCTTGGAGTCTGGCAGGGCAGGCCTTCCATTGTCTGAAGACACACCATCCATGGCATGGGAGTACCCTTTCAAATACCACAGATCAAAGGCTGTGTAAACATTGTGCTAAGTTTCGATTGCACAACATAAACTAGCGCTATTCACCCGAAGATAAGTCCCAAAAGAGCATTGTGGGTGATGAAAGGAAAAAAAAAGTAACTTTTTCTTTTTATGTTTATTAAATTACCAACCAGTTATAATTAGCAGGTAGAGCTTTTCGGTCTCTTTTTGCTTTGGTTAAACTTTGAAATAGCTGCTAAATGCGTTCATAAAAACCTGAATGAGCCCGACTCAGCAGACGGTTATCCCCAATGAATGTGTATGTGAACTTCAAAAACACAAACAAAGCATGTTTCTGGATTGATTCTGTGGTATAGGGGGGAGGCGTTCTGATTCACTGCTGTTGTGACCGCTGTTTCATTGTGTTTGCGGTTGCCGTTGGTCACCGTTGGTCAGACCATTATATCAAATCAGGCACAGCCCTGATAGTCGCATATTGTAGATGGAAAGAAGATGATGACAAGAACAATAATAAGTGTAAAAAAGCGTACAACAATTGCACAGTACAGACAGTGGTGCCGCTGAAGCATCACTGACATGGCCGGTCAAAACGCTGGCCTTTATTATGCTAATACTTTCATGCTCAGTGTAGCTCATTTGCTTCTGGAATACATTGTTGCAGATGACAGTGGACAGAGGTCTGTCACGCTGTGTTGGACTAGGTTTTTTTTAATATCTATTTTTGAGCACATTTCATGCTTTTTTTGATTGGACAGGAAAGGATGGCAGAGCGAGAGAGAAGACGTGCAGCCAATGACAGCAGATTGGTATTGAGCGCTGGCTGCTGTCGAAGGCTGAGCCTTAATGGCACCCGCTCTACCTGGTGAGCAACCAGGGTGCCGCCGGGATCAACAACTCTGATGTCAACTCTGGTGTCAGCAGTTTGGTCCCCTGTCTTCAGCCACTGTTTCACAGCATAAGCATGTCCTGTGTCCTCTATAAGAAATATCTACAGACAAATGACCGGCTAGTAATTAGGTGATGTACTTCAGTTAAGATTGATCCTTTATGGTAATCTTTCAACCAGAATAGTGCATGAGTGTTTTTGTTTGCGTTCTCTTACATTGCATAGCTTTAGTGCTGCTGGGCAACTTCACTGAAATGTATAGAAACCATCTTTTAAGCCATTTGTCTTGACTAGAACGTAGGTGGGACATGTTGTCAGTTCTCGTTGTTGTTTTAGTGTTATTGCAAAGCGTTTCAAAACAATGGGAAAAAACGGCAAAAATGTTCTGCAATGTTATAAAGGAGCATGGCGCAGCTCCAATGTGACATTGTTTGGGTACAATTATGATTATAAACTGTGTGTGTATATTTTTTGTTGGCACCGATGCAACCTGGGAAAAAATTACATGCATCCACATGATAAATTATTGCAAATGCACCCATAAGGACTGAACCATTGTCATGTAAGGTGAGTAACTACATGTTTATAACAGAATGTTCTCCTGGCATGTTGGCCTTTTATTACCTGTTCATTTGGAACATTCTTTCCTGAAGCTTCTACATCTCCGCACAGTACCTACTAACCACTGTGTTTGTCAATCCATCCCCCTAACTACATGGTTGGGGCATCATGCCATAGTAAAGAGTGAACACACATACCTACATTGATCTTCACTACCTATTTAGCTACAGTTCCACTTCAAAGTAATAGTACTACCACCAATAAGGATGATAATAATAATAATAATAATAATAATAATAATAATAATAATAATAATAATAATAATAACAACCTCCTGAGTATCTTCATCAGCAGATTTTTTGCCTTCAATGGTTCCTGTTGAAAATGTTGAACAGTGTTATGTAATGTATCTGTTGCATTACTGGGGGTGCTGGAGTTCGCGGCTGTATGATTGAGAGTGTATACTTTGAGTATCTGTATTTGAGCTACTAATTCCTGACTCTGGTGGCAGAGCCCTTGTGTATGTGTCTTACTTGAACGTTTCCTTTTTCTACCCTTGATGACAATCAGCAGACAGAGGGCAACCAGGACAATGATTCCCACGACTAAATATGGCACAAAAACTGAAAAGAAAGTTACATACATAAACATTTTACATTTTTGTTATTGTGATGTCGTATGTTTTAATTTGAAGACAAAAATCAACTTTACCATTGGAACTTATGACCTTAGCATCAATGGTGGTAGATGGATTCTGGTTTGTGGTAAAAATGTCTTGAATCATGGTGGTAGTAGTAGTAGTAGTAGTAGTTGGTTTTGTGGAGGAAGGCCTACTTGGAGTGGTACTCACTAGAAACATGCAAGCAAACAATGGATTGTCATTCATCAATTCCAACATGTATGCAGTCTGGAAACTTCAGTTATGAACTAACTAAACACAATACTTTAGTTTCTTCTGAAAGACCAATTGTTAACTCACCATCATCAACATTGAGACTGAATTCTTTTAAGGAATCATAGCCAGCCTCGTCCACTCCACAAACATATGTTCCACTGTCCTCCTTTCGGAGATCGGTAAACGTCACAGTCAACTGAAGTCCTGTGTTGTTCAAGTGTATTCTGTCCTCTTTGGCGGCTTGTTGAGCTCTTGCCGTAATGATTTTTTTTTCACATGGATAACGACACAGGTACTTATCATTTGCCTCCACATTAGTCCATCTCCAAACGTTCCAATCGGAGCACTGGATTGTAACACTGTTTCCAACTTGGCCACGGTGAGTCTCCATCACCAAACAAAAGCTACACATGGGAATCAAAACAGAAAGACAAGGCACAATTTAATGATGTAATGTGGGCTGCATTATGTAATATCAGGTTTTTGTTCATGTTAATTTTGTTCAGTAAAATATGCTGAAATCACGCCAGAGCTAGTAGAGAGAGCTAAGCCACTCCTGTTGACCATAATATGGAATCAAAAAGACTGCAGTACCATGCTCGGTCGATCAGACAGAAGGCACAAAGAAGCAGCTTGCTGCATTCTCATTTTGACATGAATGGGCAACCATCGAATCACTGTTCTTTGCCTCAATGAAAGGTATTCACAGCCCAGCACCGCTGCCCCAACCACAGCACTTTTCACATGGTCACAGGGGCACGCCATTTCTTATTCCCCGAAACACATACACACACACACACACAGACACACACACCCACAGAAACACACACACACACACTCACACACACACACACACACACACACACACACACACACACACACACACACACACACACACACACACAGAAACACACACACACACACATCCATGCAAACACACCCACAGAAACACACACACAAGTACACACATTCACCCACAGAGACAATGGTTTAATTGCTGCTGCCGTTTATGTGTGATATTGCACCCTCTATAGGCAAAAAGATGCATTACGCAAACATTAAATTCTTCAATTGACACTGTGATGACATAGCCTGGCTAACGCGTCCACATCTCGATGAGATGGTGGTCTGGGAACTAGGTGTGCATTTTCTCGTATTTGAGGCGTGGTTTACGAATGCCTAGAGCCGTTTATTGGGCGCTACGAATGTCTATCAAATGGCGTCTGGTTCTTCACATGCTGCTTTGCGCGCGATTCATAGCCAATTGCTACTAAAAATTAGCTACTAAAATTACATTAATTGCTACAAAAGCTACTTAATACACTTTCTAAGGCTGCATCGAACGGTAACGTTGTGTCCGCTGCCATGTTGGATTAACACGCTACAAGCTTCGGTGTCGTGCATAGACGTCGTCATCGTATTGCTGCCCCCCCCCCCCGTTCTGTGATTGGTTCCCTAACTCAGGGGAAAATAAGGGCGGTGGTTTCCAGGCTGTCTTTGCAGTGAGAATGAAATCGCGCGCAAAGCAGCATGGGAATTCCCAGGCTAGTGACGACATGGAACGAGATATCAACACCAAATTTGGCAGACAACCTATCTGACATTATATTTCACAATGTTCAGTGTCTTTAAATAATTCCACAGTAAGTATTCATTTTCTAAATTCTTTAGGGTGCAAAAGTGTCTGAAGCAGCATTTCACATGAAGTAGGCTTACACGCTCTTTCATTTGCTCCTGAAACTTCTTTTACATCTTTTAGCCTTCACAAGTGCATTAATATCAGGTCTAAAATCTTGAGTAGCAAGTGATTTAAGTGCTCGTGTGTGAGCCTTGAGCGTGGCTTTGTTTTATTGACGCTCATTACAGACAACAGTTGTTCACAAAAGTAGGGAGTCACAAACATGCACAAAACCTTTGTAGCAAGGGCAGTCAATTTGAGGTACCCTGGCAATAGATACTGATAAAATGTGTCCAAGCCCACTGATGCAAATTCGTCCTTCAAATCTGAATCACACTGCAAGTCAATTATGTCGACGGGGCAGATCAGAAGCTGTGACTGTGAATGGTGAGCAAAAAACTCTGAATTATTTTCACTAAAGACCTGAAACCCCTTTTTAACCTCCCGCAGCAATCCTGTAATCTTGTCTTTGTACCGAGTCATGTCAGCATTAACTCCGATAAACGCACAGAAAATGAGCAGGGTCACCACAAAGTCAGCTCCAACTTGAATGCGTGTGTGCCGTCATGACACTGTGTGACAACTTTCTTGTCGCCTTGCAGTATTTTGTTCAGACTATTCAAGTGCTCTGTAATATCCACCATAATAGGTCCTGTAGCCATTCTAGGGATTCTAATTCCAACACTGGTGTGCCCTTTTTCTCCATGGACGGTCCATTTCCTCTCGTAGATCACAGAAACGCTTCAGCACGGCACCTCGGCTTCACCACCTTACTTCAGTGTGGTGTGGCAGGCCATGGGTAACGTCTTTATCGCTGAGTAAGCTGTCAAACCGACGGTGATTCAGACCTCTGGCTGGGATTAAATGAACAGTTTGGACGACCACTTTCGTGACGTGATCCATTTTGAACGACTTGCAACATGACGCCTGCTGGTGTGACATACACCGAAATGTCCGAAAACCATGTCCTCCATCTGCAGCCGGTACTTTCTCTCTGAATTTTGTCACAACACCTACTTTTTCATGATCAATGATGGCATACCATCTCTAGCCAAGCGGACAGCACGGGCCCAGTCTACTTCAACCCTGTCCACCGCTTCAACCAGAGAGTTGAAGCTGTGATTTGCTGTTGTGGTGTCTGTCAGAGACACCAACTCAACAAAATCCTCGGTGATGGTCCAAGTCTCATCAACACCACCGATGAATACAGTCAGTTGAGCAACAGCCATCCAATATCTGTGCTCTGATCAATGGCAACCGGACACAAAACAAACAACATGGCTTCATTTGGCTGTCCAAATCTGCAGAAAGTTCTGCTATGCTATTGGCCAAAGTGTTTCTCGTCAGGCTAATGTTAGCAAAACCCTGTTGCTGGCACAGGATTTTCACTGCTGCATCACAGTGTCATAGTGGCACAGACTATCATATTCTATGAGGGGCCGTTTAGGACTTAACTATTGAGACACTCTTACACTCACTACTGAGACACTCTCACACATACTAATGAAACACTCTTACATTCACTATTGAAACGCTCTCACACTCACTATTGAAACACTCACACATACATACATACTCTGTAAACCTATGCACGCTCATATATAAAACATTATACACACTCGTCTGAAACACTTACACATACATATGAGAAACACACACGCATACATATATACTTCCGTGTCATATACACATACATATGAAATGCTTGCATGCATACAAGTGAAACATTTATACTTATCTATCTGAAACACTCATGCATTCACATATGAAAATGTTATACATACATATTGCTGAACACTTATACATTCATAACTGAATCTCTTGCATATGATTACAAAGATATAAAAAGTTTAGATGCATGTACAAGTGTTTCATATATATTTGTATAAATGTTTCAAATATGTATGTATACGTTTTTCAATTATAAGTGTGTATGCTCTCACATGAGGATGTGCAAGCGTTTCACATGTATTCATACAAGTAATTTCAGTAGTGACCGTGAGAACGTTTCAATAGTGTATATGAGAGCGTTTCAATAGTGTATGTAAGAGCGTTTCAGTAGTATGTATGAATGAAATCTCACTAGCATACGGAAGGTATCTCACTTTCACCGGAAGGCGGAAGTAAAGAGTGCAGAATTTGAACAGCGAAAAATTTTGCGCTAATCTTAAAGTGATGGTTCGGAGTAAAATTCACCCAATAATCCAGCCAAATACCCCCTCAGATGCATTTTTAGCGACGGTCAATATTTATCAAGTTTAGGGGTATCAGCCAAATGGCTTAGTATTGGAGTGTCCGGTACTGTGTGTATATCTCGTAAATTACCCCACTAATAATGCATGGATTGTTACCCAACTTCTGTAGTAGTACATATATGGTCTGTACTCACAAAACGAGGCATTTTAAAGTTTGTAAGTACACCAGGAGTTTATTTAAAAGAGCACTTTTCTGATAGCTTCAACTAGCTGTTGCTAAAGGCTGGTTTATGCTTCTGCGTAGGGATCGTGTGGTGATCACGCAATGGCCACGCCGTTGCTCGGACGCCGTCATGAAGACTGGTTGATCACGCAATGGGCACGCCATTGCTCGGACGCCGTCATGAGCCCGTGATACTTCTGCGGAGGGATTGCGTGGGGTTTACGTCTCGAAATGCAATTAATTGCCACACCGGTAGAGGGACCAGAATGGCCATTCTGGTCATTACATACGGATTACTAGCGAGTTAAAAAAAGTTTACAGAAATGAAGGCAAATGTTTTATATATATATATAAACACAGCCTTGATAAATGCTTCGACTGATTGGGACAATATATATTTATATATATATACATATATATCGCAACGGCGTGGCCATTGCGTGATCACCACGCGATCCCTACGCAGAAGCATAAACCAGCCTTTAGCAACAGCTAGTTGAAGCTATCAGAAAAGTGCTCTTTTAAATAAACTCCTGGTGTACTTACAAACTTTAAAATGCCTCGTTTTGTGAGTACAGACCATATATGTACTACTACAGAAGTTGGGTAACAATCTATGCATTATTAGTGGGGTAATTTACGAGATATACACACAGTACCGGACACTCCAATACTAAGCCATTCGGCTGATACCCCTAAACTTGATAAATATTGACCGTCGCTAAAAATGAATCTGAGGGGGTATTTTGGCTGGATTATTGGGTGAATTTTACTCCAAACCATCACTTTAAGATTAGCGCAACATTTTTCGCTGTTCAAATTCTGCACTCTTTACTTCCGCCTTCCCTTGAAAGTGAGATACCTTCCGTATGCTAGTGAGATTTCATTCATACATACTACTGAAACGCTCTTACATACACTATTGAAACGCTCTCACATACACTATTGAAACGCTCTCACATACACTATTGAAACGCTCTCACGGTCACTACTGAAATTACTTGTATGAATACATGTGAAACGCTTGCACATCCTCATGTGAGAGCATACACACTTATAATTGAAAAACGTATACATACATATTTGAAACATTTATACAAATATATATGAAACACTTGTACATGCATCTAAACTTTTTATATCTTTGTAATCATATGCAAGAGATTCAGTTATGAATGTATAAGTGTTCAACAATATGTATGTATAACATTTTCATATGTGAATGCATGAGTGTTTCAGATAGATACGTATAAATGTTTCACTTGTATGCATGCAAGCATTTCATATGTATGTGTATATGACACGGAAGTATATATGTATGCGTATGTGTTTCTCATATGTATGTGTAAGTGTTTCAGACGAGTGTGTATAATGTTTTATATATGAGCGTGCATAGGTTTATAGAGTATGTATGTATGTGTGAGTGTTTCAATAGTGAGTGTGAGAGCGTTTCAATAGTGAATGTAAGAGTGTTTCATTAGTATGTGTGAGAGTGTCTCAGTAGTGAGTGTAAGAGTGTCTCAATAGTTAAGTCCTAAACGGCCCCTCATAATATTCTTTGAGCGCTGAAACCTGCTGCGAACACACTAAGCACACAGGCTTCCCATTGACTTCTGGAAATACTGACTACTCTCTGGGTCCACTCTATGGCACCCTCATTACCAAAGATGGATTGATCAAAAAGGAAAAACCATCTTGATGAATCAATTTTTGGTAATGAAGGTGCCACAGTGTTATTTTGACAGCAAAATAACATGTAGAATAGATTCAAAACACAGTTTATTTAATGGCAGCTCCAGCATAATTAGTTTGCTTGCTTGACAGTGTTGTGTGCGACCCCCAGTGAACGTGAACCCCTGTTTCAGCCGGAGTTCATAAACTGTGATGTTTTATAAAAGGTGATTTGGGCTGAGAGGTCTAGGAAGGAGCGGTATGTTAACCCATGGTTACGACCCAGGGCAACTTTGTGAATCTTTCTGGGTTTTGACTTTAGGGGGGGCTCGAGGGGGGGGGGGGGGGGTATTGGGGAGTGAATATCGTAGATGTGATTTAAGGCATTTAATGGTGACCTGTGATCCTAAATTTATTCTGGTGGGGGGTAAATCTATCTGTTAACTATCAATCCAACGCATTGTATATTTTTAACAGTCTAGATGGTAGAATTTTAGATTTTCTATTAGTGATTTTCATCATTATTATCTTTTTTATTTTTGGTTTGACGCCAGAGAGGTGTATAGCCTCGATGCACCTGCTGTCTATTAGCATCATAGCATTTTCATGAGCTGTGATGTTGTACATGAAATACACACAGTGGTGTTGTACTGTTATTCAAGTGTCTGACCGTCCCTCAGACAAACAGCCAAACAGAAAAAACAACCACTGCCCAGACAGAGCTCCACAAATCCACACATCCGCACACACCTCTTTGCCAGTGTCCCTTCGTCGTGACGTCAAACAGCATGTTGAAATGCATTTTGAGGTTACAAAGATGAACCTGTGCGTTCAGACAGAGTGGAACATTCACAAAGTGGTTGGCAGAGATTGGCAAAAACATAGGATTTTACTCCAGTTTTATCTAAATTATTTTTTTCGTGACAAAATGCCACACATTGTATATAATATCAGACATATTACCAAGTTTAAATTAAAAATAAATAAGGCAATCCACAGTACAAGTCTAGCGGTGTTAACTGAAAACAAAAAGTAAACACTAGGTGTCAAGGTGGGGCTAAAGTAGAGCAGTTTCTAGCAGTGAACACCTCTGTCTACCTGGAGGGACTTGGAACACTGAGTCAGTCTTTTGCTCTCCGCCATAGATGGCTTTATTTCAGAGCTTACAGCAGGCTTTGTGTGCTTTAAGACTACACACAAAAAGCCAAATTACAACATGCAGGGATTGCGTGGACATACTGGAGGACTGATTCTCTCCCTCTGTACTCGGTTCACATTTTTGCTTTTTTGCCAAATTTACAGGGGGTGAATGTATACACTGAAACGCATCATTCACATGTAGACTTTGTAATCAGTTACAGTTCTATGGTAGGTAATTTACTGTCAACATACTAGGAGTAGTGCTACTGTAGTTATATTTTGTCAATGTGCTGCCCATATAAGGACTGGATCAAACTCAACTGTTGTTACATGTAAGCAGTGTTCACGTGTACACCATGCTCTTGCAAATCAAAAGTTAAACCAAGAACTGACACATGCAACCATGTACAGGTGTGCATTTTGTGGTGTTAGTACTTGAGAATTTAGTCAAATGTTTTGTCACACATGGCTAATGATCAGTTTGTATGTGTAATAGAGCAATATGCTACTTCCCTAAGAACATGTTCTGCATTCAGGTTCCACATGCATGGCAAGGGTTCAGGTTTAAGCAACCTCCTCAACATTATGCACTCACTTGATATTTCAAATTAAAGAGAGAGAGAAAGAAAGAAAACTGTTTGTCCCTGTGATGACTGCCACCGATGAGTCAAACCAGAGTCAGACCACCACACACACACACACACACACACACACACACACACACACACACACACACACACACACACACAGCCAGGAAACACAAGCAGGCAGCATTTGCTCAGGTGTCAATTTTGCCGGAACATGCAGTGAGAGTTATTATTGTTTTTATAGCTCCAGTATGTTGGACTTTTTTGAAAAGTTGAAAGTCAAGCTTTCTGAGCTAAACAAACCACAAAGTGAGATAATGTGTCATTCACAATCTCCCTAAAAAGGATCACCTCACTATAGGCTATAGCAAAATAATATTGAGATCTGACAAAACAGGGAAAATATTTGACAAGTAGTATTGTGACTACATTGAGCACACCCTAAGCAGGGGTGGACTGGCCATCTGGCCCACCGGGCATCGTCCCGGTGGGCCGTTGACCCAATGTGGGCCGGTCTGGTCCGCTGTTTTTTTTTTTCTTCTCTAAATTCCCTCCAATTGGGACTTGAGATAACTTGTTCTCTTGGAGGACTTTAAGAACTGTATCCCTGAGTCTGTCACGCTGTATTTGAATGAAAAGGAGGTGCAAACATTGAATTAAGGTGCTATTCTTGCAGATAAATTTGTCCTTACACACAATTGTTTATTATAGATTGCATGCAAAATCAGAACAAACGCATCATGCGTTGGAGCTTGATTTTGCAACAATATCCTCTAAATACCAAGCATATTAGAGGAAAGGACAACATTGTAGCCGATGCTTTGTCCAGGGTTTAACTTTGTTTTGTTTGACTGTTTAGTAGTCAAGAGATGTGGTTAACGTCATTCCTAGTCCTAGGCTTGAGGATCTGGGAGAGGATGTTTGGTTGGTGGTCGTTTGTGTTGATTTAATTGTTTTTGAGTTTTTAGAAAACCTCATTTAGTGGGGGAGGTGTGACGACCCCCTGCACCCCATTGGCTTCACTAGGCGAGTTTCAGATGAGGCATGCGGCTTCGTTTGCCATGCTTCAGAATGCATTCTGGGATGAAAACGTCAGAAATACCTCTGATGAACTTCCGATGCGACGATTCAGCTGGCTTTCAAAACTCGCGTGCTTTCAGGAAAACAACTTCCGCCTGCTTTTCTGGGCATGTTCTCTCGAGCACGTGCAGACATAAGACACTCCCCTCAACATCCTCTCAACTTTGCCCTGGTAGGTTCGGAATACCGACATTAAATTATCCACGTCAGAAGTGACGTTACACCTTTCAGAGAGGCGTGTCTGGTGCCCTCTCCCAAACTATGCATATTAAAAAGAGACGATTTTGTGAACTTTCACTTCATCACTCATCATGCATTTTTTATTTTATTTACACATTTCTCCACATAGCCAAGCCATTGTGCATGCAGAAAATTCATCGCATTTGCTCCTCAGCCTGAATCAATAAGGGGAGATCCAATGCCTCGAACTCGTCTGCTACGAAGAACGGAAGTTGTTGACGAGAAGTTCACCTGTGTCCGCCTTGACCAGACGGGAACTTGACGTGATTATGACGAGTTCCGCCGGATCTTCTCAAGTCTCGTTGCAACAAATGCGCAAATGCGCAAATGCAAACGATCTGAAACTCGCCTAATGTCAGTGCACGGGCAATGGAGAAAATTACCCCAATTGATTACACCTGAGTTGGGGGTGGGTGTAGGTTATTTAAGCAGGTCTTTCTCACACACTCTCTCTTGCAGCTTTTACACTCGTTTCTATACACTTAGTTTTCGATAGCCTTTCCCCTCATCCACACTTGATACATTGTATGTCTTAAACATACACTACATCCACACACACACATCTTACCTTTAAAACCCCCTAGACATGTGATTGGGTATATTGTTTTGACCTTAAATAAAATTTCATTTGTTTCAAACCTTAAATTGTTGTCTGACTCCCAGTATGTAAGGGTGTGGAATGAGTCCACCGTTACAGGAAGCAAAGAGGTTAGATGGAGAAGGCAGTCCGGAAGAGGTGGGTTTGAGGCGTGATTTGAAGAGGGGGGGAGAGTCACAGTTCCGGAGGTCAGGTGGCAAGGTGTTCCAGAGTTGTGGAGCAGAGCAACTGAAGGCTCTGCCCCCCATAGTGCTGAGGCCGGCAGGGGGCACAGAGAGGTGGATGGAGGAGGAGGATCTAAGGGAACGAGTGGGGATGGTGATGTGCAGGAGGTCGGACAGGTAGGGAGGGGCGAGGTTGTGGATGGCCTTGAATGTGAACAGGAGGAGTTTGTAGGTGATGCGGTGAGTTACAGGAAGCCAGTGGAGGTCCTGGAGGACAGGGGTGATGTGGTGGTGTGAGGGGGTCTTAGTGATGATGCAGGCGGCAGAGTTTTGGACCAGTTGGAGTTTACGGAGGGACTTGAGAGGGAGGCCGAAGAGGAGAGAGTTGCAATAGTCCAGACGGGAGGTGACGAGGCTGTGGACAAGGATGGCGGCGGTGTGGGGGGTGAGGGAGGGGCGGAGTCTGTTTATGTTGCGTACATGGAAATATGCGGTGCGGGTAATGGAGTTGATGTGAGAGTGGAAGGAAAGTGTGCTGTCGAGGATGACACCCAAGCTCTTTACCTGAGGGGAGGGGGAAACTGAGGAGCCGTCGATGGTGAGAGAGAAGGTGTTGACTTTAGCTAGGGTGGATTTAGTGCCGAGGAGGAGGATTTCGGTTTTATTGCAGTTAAGTTGGAGGAAGTTTGAGGTGAACCAGGTTTTTAATTCAGAAAGACAAGAGGTAAGGGAGGGGGGTGGGAATGAGGAATTAGGTTTGCAGGAAAGGTAGAGCTGGGTGTCATCCGCGAAGCAATGAAACTGAATGTTGAATTTGCAGAGGATTTGACCGAGGGGGAGGAGATAGATAATGAATAGGAGAGGCCCCAGGACAGATCCCTGGGGCACACCTGCAGTGACTGGGGAGGGATTCGAGGTGAAATATTTAAGCTGTACAAGCTGGGTGCGGCCTGTGAGGTAGGAGTTGAACCAACTGAGGGGAGTGTGGGATGGATGGTGATGGGTAAACAACCTAGACCTTCCAGGATTTCGCAATGTTGCGATTTGCAACTTCAATGCAACATCAACCAAATCTCTATGAATTCAGGGCGGTGTTGCAATTTTAACCAACCACCGCAACTTTCCCATGAATTTGACCGAGTTTGGCGTCGTCTTGAACTGGCCTCGACGAACTACCTTCTGCCTTACTTCTGTTTTTACTACGTTCAAGAGATTCAAGAGGTGCAGCATGTGTGCGTCCAAAGTTTCACAATTGCCGACCAAAATAACTGCAAAAAGCATATTAATATATATGATCATATTATTAGTTTAGAATTATTTAATTTAGTATTCAGGAGAGACTGCCTATACACAGTACTAGTACTAATGTTGTTATTTCTGATATGAATTTTGAGCCATTTATATTATAACATTTTGTAGGCAACTTCATGTAGTGCTGTGAGGTCCTGTGCACTTTAACTTTTGAACCGACATGTCTTTGTATAAGTAAAGTCTATTTTGCTGCATTTTTGTTGTCCTGGTAATTTTTTATTTGCCATGTTGATGAGATTATTCATATGACAATTTCTCAGTGTTTTTGTTCTTTTAATTAATGTTCAGTAATAACTTCATATTTACATATTACTTGGGAAAATCGCAGTACTAACTTAACATTTAACATCTGGAAAATTGCAACTTTCGCAACTTTCACTTCCTCTTTCACTGTAAACGCAATAAAAACCTAAAAAAGAACACAGCAACTTTCATCACAATGTTTTGGAAAAGTGCACCATCAGGCATTTTAGGCCGCAACAATTAAAAAAAAAAGGTCCACAAAATCCTGGAGGGACTGCTCATAGATAGACAGTTGTAGCAACTGTGTCTACAGCTCAAGGAGATGGCTGAGCTCAGTAGGGCTCCCAGGATCCATTCTGATTAGATTGCATACCTTAAGATAATCACTAGGGAATTATGTGCATTTGAGACACACCATTTTCTCTCTCAACCTCTCACTTAGGCCAAAGCAACACTGTTCACCACTATAGTGACCTCATTTTGCACTTTGGGCCGTTCATTCATTTGCTGACTCTCAGGTTGGAAAGTAAGTGTTCACATTTTAAGGAATACGCCCGGAGGCACCAGTTGATTCAGGCGTACCTGCCAAGCAGAGGTCCGTTGTGCCCCCTTGCAGGTCAAGCAGTTAGTGAAGCAAGTGACTGCGATGAGCAGTCATACGTCTTATTCAGCAGTCTGTCATGTCAGCTGGCCTGATCAAAGAAACACTGTCAGAGATATCACCAACAAAATTAAAAAAATATAGCAGAGGGCTTGTTGTCATGGGCCATGAGTCAAGACTTATTCAAGAATTTGGAAAAGGTGGGAACATATCTGTTTCATGAATGGTGCACATGTCCTCAGAGAACAGTTAGACATTAGTCATTTTTAGTTAATGTGGGAAATAATTTCCCTTTGAGTATAAACAGTGTAATCATAGTACAATGTTAATGTAATAACTTCACATTCAAAGGTATTTAGCCATTCATGTTTATCATATGTTGTATAATACAATAAAGACATAATGGTAACACATTAAGTAATGTTTCAGCCCCACCAGCAGGAGGAGTGTGTGTACCTGCTGTGTCCATTAAGAACACCCTGCCCTCATAGCACCACACTGAGAAAAGGAAGGGACAGCTGGAGAAGTCCTGATTTAAAACAATCCCCCACAAATGTTGTGTTGAAACAGACTTACAAAGGAGGGGGTCTAGATTTGAGGGATAACTTACAACATACAAATGATTTGTAAAAATATGTAATATTGTTCACTCGTATGCACTGGGTATTGAGCTGTAACAAACGATGGGGAGGCTTCCCCGCATGGAGCAACAGTGGCCAGTGGGGCCCAACAAGGCAGCAACTTTCTGATGAAGCGCAGACGTAGCCGTTGACAATACACCTTGTTGAGCCCTTCCTAACTGGTCCGGTATAGGGGCCCGGGGCGAGGGAAGTGTTCCCCTCCCCCGGGCCGGGGGAGTACCGCCCTCCCAGCCCCCCGTAAGCTCCGCCCCTGGTTATTTACTGCACATTTAAACACAGCTGTGTTTAAATGTTGCAGTAATAGGCCTACTCGACGTGTTATGCTGTAAAACACAATTGCAGTAGCCTATCATACTCCAAAACACAGTTACAGTTACCAGATGTACTGTAAAACACGATTGTGGTATCATACTATATACCATATTTACAGCAGAGCAGTTATACGGTGTAGCATGTTGCATACAAGGCAAGGGATGTGACTTGAACTCATATGTTCATTGTTCAGAATGACCCCGTGTTTGCGCGTTATAACGAAACACTTTCACTCTGACACGACAGTATCCTGCTGCGGTGCGTTGATCGTGTACTGCACCGAGATCATCTGCATGCAATACAACTTGCGGCGTGCGGCAGAGAAGCCAGGTTTCGAAAAGGTCCGCCGTGGGTCTTAATAAAGCATGGTGAGTGCGCGCGGCCGCACTACACCACCAAGCCACGATGCGTTCAAAACTATCAATTTGAGCGCTAACTTCACCACCGTTAATCCGAGCATAGGGGAAAAAGAGCAAAACTAAGAACTAGGATGGGGGGCAAAAAAAGAATCCAAGAGAGCTAAAAAACAAAAAAAATGCGGTCACCCTCACAGCAATAGCCCCAACATGCGTGATTAAAACATAAAAAAGCGTTCCCCCCCACATATGGGCTCCCACAAAGATGGAATCATAACCAATTACACTGTTTATCTCAATGACTACCATGTATAGACTAGAATAGAAATACTTTATTGATCCCAAGCTGGGAAATTGCAAAATGTATGTATGTATATGTATATAGGTTTTCATTTTTCATCTGACCTGATTCTAAGAGCTCGCATATAATCTTATTTTATCTTAATTTAGGTAAATCTATTTATTGTTTAGTGAATATTGTCTATATTCAGGTCTTCTATTGCACTCCTCTATCCCCTCGTACTGCTGCTGGTCACTGTGAATTTCTCCTAAGGGGGATTAATAAAGGAATATCGTATCTTATCTTATCTTATCTTAACTCGAACCCGGAGAGAAGCCGTTTATGCGCAGCGCCGCTTGATGACCAGGTGTTGTCTGAACGGACGCGCGTCGCGGCTGAAGTTGGCCGTCGGAAACCTTGAGTATTTAGAAAAACAAATGACAGGGAAAATAACTCACCTCAGACGATGATTGAAGCTTAACGCCACACAGCAAGTGCACTCACATCTAGCAGCTTCTGTTGTGTGCAGGCAACTTCCCTCATGAGTCACCCACAGACACGCACACACGTGCCCACGCACACACACGCGCGCGCGCACACACACACACACGCCCACGCACACACACACACACACACACACACACACACACACACACACACACACACACTCTCTCTCTCTCTCTCTCTCTCTCTCTCTCTCTCTCTCTCTCTCTCACGCGACCCCTCTGCTTTCTGTTTAGCCGTTATGTCATTTCATTGTTCACCTTGTGTGTTGTTTTAGTTTAGTAGAAGCAGTAGGCCTAGCCCCTGCTGCTGTTTCTGTTCCAGCACACACACACACACACACACACACACACACACACACACACACTTCTTGAATGGTAATTGTTGCTATTATATATGTATGATTATACATTGGCCTTTCCTTGTGTAACCCCTCACACGAACACCACTACTACCGCTGTCTGGGGCATATTAACTACTAAAGTTAATATAAAGTTAATAAAAGGGCTACATCGTCTGAATAAACATTTCTGATCTTAACTCATATGTGACTTCATAAATAAATACAAACATCTTCCAAATGCAAGACGCAGTTTAAGAATAAACTAATATGTCAGTCTGATGTCAAAGTTAGCTATGTACTCTCGAAACTAAAATAATAAGCTGGCAATCTGATTGTTATTTCAGCACACTTGCAAGTAAAATAAAATGAAATAAATACAATAATGTATGCATAGGTTGGTGTCATGGTGAGATGCGGAAATAGGCGGAGCTGTGATGGCCGCAAGGCACTGGGTGCACGGGTGCACTAGAGTAGGGTGCACCATATCTATGGGGTGCACAGTAGGCTGTTTGTACTGATGGGCGGAGCGGCTATTTTCAGTCTGTTCCTTCGAGTTGATAAATGCAAATGTATCAAACCTTTCGAGTTTAGATTTCGCAGAACGGCGTTTCTCTCTGAGACCATGACACTCCGTAATACCTGCACTCAGGTAGTTGCCTGCCTCACACGATTTCTCTTCAGTGCATTACCAGTCATCATGCTCAAGTTTACATTAATAATGATCAAATGTAAGTAGGATGCTGAGTCAATGCGTTGACATTTATAAAGGCGGTGTTATATATGAAATACACACAGCAGTGATGGCAGTGACATCGTGCAGAGGAAACCTCTGGATATAGGCCAGTCAATCTAGCCCCAAAAGACAAAAAAATTGCAACAGAAACGGTTCATAGTTTTTATTGGTCCTAACACCCCCCTGAATCATATACTAAAAGTCTTAAGCTGAAGATGGAGTGGAACATACATATTTTCAAGGTTAAAGGGCAAAGTTGTGTCCAACACTCTAAGTCAATTGAGTAGAATAGGGGAAAAATTAAATTAATAGCTAGCACTATGAAACTTCTCAAGTTGATTAGTGACATCATAACAAAGAAAAAATGTATTACAAGTTTTTGAGATTTTATGTTAATATATGCAAATTAAGTGTTTATTCATAAGATTGACTATAATCTGCATAACAAAATACACAATCTGAAAATTGGATGAAACCAGATTAAAAATGTTTTGTTTCATTCTGGACACATAAGACAACATCAGAGAAGGGACTGTGGCTATGTATAAGTGGATATTTCACCTCCACGGTGTAAGGAAACTTATTTTGAGAAAACACCCTTTAAAGACTATAGTGAAAACGAATGCATTTTTCAGTGGAAACCAATATTAACAGACAAGTCATTGATATTGCAATCTGTAAATAGACAATTATGTACCCAAAAACAGAACAGAACACAGATGTAGAAGAAAAAGCCCAGTAGGCACTTTAATGAACAAAATAGGTATTTTAACAATAAAAAAGAGGTATTTTAACAATAAAAAAAAGTTCAATCAAAAATAGAAGGTATTTGATAGAATAAAAGGTGCTAACATATTTGCACATATGCCTCTGCACTCTGTGCAAGCCAGGGAGCAGTTGAGGCCTTGGCGACGGCAATTGCAGCGCATTGTGCCGCAACCAGACTTGCACTTGCAGCGTACAAGCTCAAACAGAGATTGAGGTGCAGAGTCCTGGTCAGTAGTGATAGGAATGAGGCAGGAGTCTTGTATCCTCCAACCCCAATCCTCTGGTGACAGCAAGTTGCCCACCCATTCCTGAACTTGGTAGTACACCCTGAAGCTATGAAACTTAGCGGATGCAGATGTTGTTGGCAAGTTGCAAGGGTGGATGGCCATTTTACTGTCAGTCACCTTAGTATAAAACCCTGTCACTCTGAGCTCATTGAGAGAGGTGGCTTCTTTGCCTTTGTAGATCTGTAACATTGCCTTTTCCCCTGCAGCAGCAATTTCCTCTTTAGTAGCAGATTGTTTCAGAAAAATGCTAGCCTGTACTCTGAATGTGTCACTTTCTTTCCAACACTGGACCATCTAAAACATTGTTGTCCACATTAGTCCCTCGTGCCCCTAATCATTGGAAAAAAATATGTTCCAGGTTGAAAAACCACTGCAGCTGCACTGCAGCCAAAAGGTACACCATATTTAAAGAGGCTATGAAATCCCTTCCCTGGTCGGACCACAGACCGGGATGGCCCTGGTTCTCTGTTAGCTGGTCGCCAAGCTCAGAGCAAGCAGAGACGGAACCAACAACCTGGTGACTGCTGCAATGCCAAGGGAGATGTTGTAATGACATTGAATAATGAAGTGATGAACAAATAAAAATATATGCATGTATCTCCGTTGCATATCTCCTGAAACATTCATCTGAACTATTCACACTTGTTGTGTGTACAGCTGGGGACCCGAGGAAGTGCAGTGTTGTCTTGTTTATGCACATGACATATTGATTGTATTGATTGAAGATTAACACCACACAGCAGGTGCACTCACATCTATCAGCTTCTGTAATCTCAAATGTGCCAGCAACTTCCCTCATGAGTCACCCACAGACACACACACACGTGCACACATGCTCACGCACACAAGGGCACACACACCACGCACACACACGCTCACACATGCGCGCGCGCACACACACACACACACACACACACACACACACACACACACACACTCACACACACACATCTTCATCTTACACTGCAGTGTCATCTTATTTATGCACATGACATATACATATATTTGTTAATTTAGTAGTGTTAAAATGGCATATATATATATATATAATAATGCCATATTGTATTTATTTCCTGTGGTGAAAGGAGGCAGTGCACAGAGCTTAGAATAGGGAAGCTTGCATCTTGTGGAGCTGTAAGGCGTGTCAAACAGAATGGCCAAACATTTTAATGACCTCAAACTCACCATGTGGTTACACTGAAACACAAGGGATTCAGGGCATCTGGAGCCACAGGGCCATACCGTTGGCCAGGAATGAAAGGGAAATGTAGAGACATTTGTACAGTGGTGATCGCCTCACTATGTGATTTTAATTTTATTTATCTTTTTCTGTCTGTACAGTGTCCTTGAGTGACATGAAAGGCGCTTTTTTAAATAAAATGCATTATTATTATTATTATTATTATGTTCCAAAGAAAACACTCAAATGTACCAAAAAGGTCTGGTAAGTTCCCCAACATTATAAAAGAACAACGTGCTGTGTTTGTTGGTAATAAGGTCAGGAATTAAAATCTCATGAATCTCATCAGAAGTCATCAGTCCACTCCATCCCTGAAACTTTTGATCCTGGTATTCTCCTCAATGTTATGGTCGTAGGCTTGCAGGGGCATCACACAGGGCGTCACGCCGGTTGTAACTGTAACTGTATATACATTTAACTACTCCTTAACATATTGTTAAGTAACTGTCTCTGCATTTGATTATTATTTATTCAAGTGTACAAATATTGTACATGCATTTATATCAATGTAAAAACATAGAAGCACTGGAGCTATTGCAATCTAGTGGCAGGATTTTGCGGATCACACTATTGAAATGCATTGTGGGAGATGTAGTTCATGGTGGCTGTATGGTAAGCAGTAGCTTACTAAGCTCTCGCGGGCCACATAAATTGACGTGGCCCGCAAGAGCTTGAGTTTGACACATGTGGCCTACTGTATGCTGAATTAATAGGCACTCTGTACTTAAATAGTAACTAAACTATAAATGATGACTAAATTCCACCCACACGTCCAGATAATTGCTCGGTAGGCCACTGTAGGCCATGGAAGACCAGGGGCACTACTTGCATGCTTATAGGTATAAATTTCGGCCGGCAGAATAAGTATTAGTTCCTCCCAGAGAAAACCTCCAGATTAAAGGGTAGAAATTGGTTTCATGGAGTTTGGCAGAACCTGGACCGGCAGTCGGGCCTACTGGGCATGAAGGGCCTCCGGCTGGCAGGACGCACCTTTGGGGCCGATGGACAAAGAGAATGAAAAAGGCACCTGGCCAGTGACCCATGACCCGGCCCGTAAGCTACGGACCGCCGAGGGGAGGCCCCATCCCTCCCTCTCTGTTCTCTATCTCCCGTGTCAGACGCTGTGACTCAGAGGCAATAATCCATGGATGGATGAGGGCAAAACGAAGCATCACAAGGGGAAGGGGGGGGGGGGCAGAGACTTTTTGGGCCAAAAGAATTGAAGGCAGATGCTGCCAAATGCATCACAATATCAGATGTGTTTAATTCAACACCAATGGTGTCAGTGTCAGGGCCAATATGGTGCAGCAGCACACACAACAGGTGGAGGTTCAAGTGGAACTTGAAGGAGAGGAGCGGTGGCTCGGAGCAGTGGCCACTTCCAGGGAGAGGAGCAGACGTGTGAGGAGGAGGGAGCGAGGGAGCACCAGCCGGAGGAGACTCAGGAGAGTTTAGTTGAAGCAGTAAGCGTGGAGTAGCTTCATGATTAGCAGGGATGGCAAGCAGGGAGCAGGCCAGCCTAACGGTCACTCTGGCTGTGAGTTATGTGACCAGAGTTGGCTAACGTTAACACAGTTGTTGGCTAATGCTAACACAGTTGGTTAACGCTAACGCAGTAGACTTACTGAAGGACAGACCAAGCAAACAAGCACACTATTGATTTAATTGCCATATCATAAGACAATAAAACTATTATTCAGTTATTATCAACCACATTGCCCATCTATAAGTCTGCAATTAAAAATGGCAGTAGCTTTTCAGACTCATTCAAGTTCAAGTATCTTTAAGTATCTTTATTGTCAAATGTGCTACATGGCAGGCATATAGCACAGATGAAATTGCAGTCCTCTCAGACCTGGTGCAAAATAAACAATGGACAGACAAACGGACACCGTACAGACAAAAACACAGAAACACAGAAAAGTATGAAAAAAAGTGAGTGAGGTAGTGCATTGATAAATGGAAAATGGAATAGTGCAAAAAAATAGTGCAAAATATATTTGAAACAGTCAAAGGACAATTTTAAAGTGTCATTCAGGATGAGAGTTTGTGAGTGGTGGCGGGAGGGCAATGGTCCGAGGTGGGTGCAGGTTTAAGAGTCTGTGGCAGGGGGGCAGAGGAGGGGAGGGGGGGGGGGGGGGGGGGCAGGGGCAGAACAGGGAGGGAGTTGAACCTCCGGACAGCCTGGTGAAAGAAGCTGTCCTTGAGCCTGCTGGTTCTGGCCCGCAGACTCCGCAGTCTCCTCCCCGACGGCAGAAAACTGAAGATACTGTGGGATGGGTGGGTGGGGTCACCAGCAATCCTGATGGCTTTGCCGGTGAGGCGGGTGTTGTAAATGTCCAATATGGGGGGGAGAGAGACACCGATGATCCTCTCAGCTGCTCTCACTATGCGCTGCAGTGTCTTGCGGCAGGACACAGTGCAGGCACCGTACCACACAGTGATGCAGCTGGTCAGGAGGCTCTCGATGGTGCCTCTGTAGAAGGTTTGCATAATGGTGAATGAGGCCCCAGCTCTTTTTAGTTTGCGGAGGAAGTACAGGCGTTGGTTGGCTTTTTTGGCCAGTGATGCGGTGTTATGGTTCCATGACAGGTCTTTGGAGATGTGCACACCCAGGAACTTGGTGCTGCTCACCCTCTCCACTGTAGCATCATTGATGATCAGTGGAGCATGCTGTGTGTGCATTCTCCTGAAGTCCACAACAATCTCCTTCGTCTTCTCCACATTCAGACGGAGATTGTTGTCCTTGCACCACGTAGCCAGCCTGTTCACCTCACTCCTGTAGATCGTCTCATCGCCGTTGTTGATGAGACCCACCACAGTCGTGTCATCCGCAAACTTGATGAAGATGTTGGAGCTGGATGTTGGTGTGCAGTCGTGGGTCAGCAGGGTGAATAGGAGGGGGCTCAGCACACATCCTTGGGGGGCCCCCGTGTTCAGTGTGATGGTGCTGGAGGTGCTGCTGCCGACCCGAACAGTCTGTGGTCTTCCCATCAGGAAGTCCAACAGCCAGTTGCACAGGGAGGTGTTGAGTCCTAGCTGGTCCAGTTTGTGAATTAGCTGCTGGGGGATGATTGTGTTGAATGCTGAGCTGAAGTCGATGAACAGCATTCTGACATATGAGTCTTTTGAGTCCAGGTGGGTGAGGGCAGAGTGGAGGGCAGAGGAGATGGCATCATCGGTCGAACGATTGGACCGATATGCGAACTGGAAAGGGTCCAGGGTGGGGGGGAGGGCAGACTTGATGTGTTGCATGACTAGCCGCTCGAAGCACTTCATGAGGATGGGAGTGAGTGCGACTGGGCGGTAGTCATTGTGGCAGGAGGGAGACGACTTTTTCGGCACTGGGATGATGGTGGTGGCTTTGAGGCATGTGGGGACAACAGCCTGGCTCAGCGAGGTGTTGAAGATGTCCGTGAAGACATCTGTGAGCTCCTCAGCACAGTCCCTCAGTACACGACCGGGAATGTTGTCGGGACCAGAGGCTTTCCGTGGGTGTGTCCCTTTGAGGGATCGCCTCACGCTATCTGGGGATAGCGTCAACACCTGGTCGCCGGGAGAGGGTGGGGTCTTCTGTGCCGGGGTGCTGTTGTCTGCCTCAAAGCGGGCGAAGAAGTCGTTCAGCTCGTTCAGCAGAGGGGTGGAGCTGTCGCAGGTCTGCGGAGAGGGCTTGTAGTCCGTTAAGGATTGGATCCCTCGCCACAGGTTCCTGGAGTCTCTGCTGTTGCTGAAGCGGTCGGCGATCCTCCTGGAGTACCGTCTCTTGGCCTTCCTGATGCCGCGTGCCAGGTTGGCCCTGGCTGCCTTCAGGCCCACCTCGTCTCCAGCTCTGAAGGCGGTGTTCCGAGCCCTCAGGAGTCTGTAGACTTCCCCTGTCAGCCATGGCTTCTGGTTGGCCCGAATGTGGATGCTCTTGGTGACTGTGACGTCATCAATGCATTTCCGCATGTAGGAAGTGACGGTGTCCGTGTACTCCTGGAGGTCTGTAGTGTTGTTGTAGGTGGCTGCCCGTCTGAACATGCTCCAGTCGGTGATGAGGAAGCAGTCCTGGAGTGTCTCTGAAGACCCCTCAGGCCACACGCGTACCTGCTTTGTTGTTGGTCTGATGACTTTGACCAGGGGTCTGTAAGCAGGCATTAATATAGTGGTGATGTGGTCTGAGGCTCCTAGGTGGGGCAGGGGGAGGGCTTTGTAGGCCCCTCTATGCGTGGTGTAAACATTGTCCAGGATATTATTGCCACGTGTGGGAAAGTTGATGTGTCCATGGAGTTGTGGAAACACGCTCTTGGGGTTTGCATGATTGAAGTCCCCAGCCAGGATGAGGAAAGCATCAGGGTGGGCTGTCTGCTGCTCACTGATGTGCTGGTAGAGTTCATACAATGCCTCGCTCCTGTTGTTGTTGGAGCCAGGGGGGATGTATATTGCTACCAGGAGTATGGCACTAAATTCCCTCGGCAGGTAGAATGGCCGGCATTTAATTACCATAAACTCCACCAGTGTTGAGCAGTGTGTGCAAACCACAGCAGCGTCACGGCACCAGGCATCACTGATGTATACACAGAGTCCCCCGCCGCGAGTCTTCCCCCCCTCGACGAGCACTCTGTCCGCCCGGTAGCATGTTAGCCCGGAGAGTTGAATGGCACAGTCCGGGACGCTGTCAGTGAGCCATGTTTCCGCAAAAACAAAGGCACAACAGTTACTCACGGTTTTGGTGGATGTCCGGAGTAGACGGATGTAATCCAGTTTATTATCCAGCGATCGTACGTTGGCCAGTACGATCGTAGGGATAGCCGGCCGATGAGGGCTAGCCGCTAGCCTAGCTCGGATACCTCCGCGCTTGCCCCTCTTCTGCTTCCGCATATTCCGCTTGTGGCGCCTCCACTGGTGGCTGGTTGCAGGAGTGGGGGTCGGTGATTGAGCAGGCCGCTGGAGCAGATCGCAGTCGCGTAGTATTTCCGCGACTGCTGGATTTATGTCCAAATTTGTAGTTCTGCCGATGGCGAGCAGAAACTCACGGGAGTAAGTGTGTTTCGGGACATAAAGACACGACGATGACGGACATGTGCACGTATGTACACCACACAAAAAACATAAAAACACCGATTCGACGGGAGAGAGAGGAGCCGCTGCGTGTGTACGCGCCTCCATTACAAAGGCGTCACCCAATCATCATCATCATCATCGGCGATCACTCGAAGTCGATTATGATGGTCCTCCTGGGGGGTCCTTATTATGGGTCCTCAGATGACTGAAAAGTCCAATTCTAGAACCGCATAAGAACTTCCTTACAGGCGGACGCCTGTGCGTGACTTCTTTTAACGTGGAGAGGCTGGTGCACAGTCAGCCACCACACGATCCTTGACAGAGAGAGACCAGCACCCGACGGCATGGACTCCATGACAGTTGGAGGTCCCCCTCTGCTGCAGCCTTCCTCCACCTTCACAGCCGTTGTGGACATCCACTTGTCTGTTGGGCGCCATCCTCCGCCTGCTCCGCTGTTGAGGTCTTCTTTGGATCGCACTTGGTCTGGAACCTCACCCTCGACCTTACCGCCTTGGGTGACCCTACCAGGAGCTTACGCCCCCGACGGCATCGCTCTTAGGTTCATCGGAACACACAAGGTCCTCCACCACGACAAGGTAGCGATCCATGGAGGACAAAAGCTTTTCAGACTAAAGATAATATGATAATGTGACTCATATTAGCTCTCTCTCAGGATGCCCTCACTTGTGTGGTTGGTTGTTTGTCCATTGCTGCTGAGGGAGTTCAGAGGACAATGCAGTCCACTTAATTAAGTATACAATACATACAACTCTCTCTTTACATTTTTCTAGATGAAACATACATGATCGTGTAATTACCGGTACAATCAATCATGATGTCTCAGTCTCACCTTACTTCCCTTCTCGCTCTCTTAAAGGTTCCCCTCATTTGTTTGAAGAGATTAGAGTAACTGGAGTCGCGTTCACAGTTATCCTTTTCCTTATCAATAGTGACTTTATGATCTATGTAACTCTGTTTACATTTTCAAGATGATGCTGTTCTCTTGAATTTCTGATCATCTCTCTCTCTCTCTCTCTCTCTCTCTCTCTCTCTCTCTCTCTCTCTCTCTCTCTCTCTCTCTCTCTCTCTCTCTCTATCTCTCTCTCTCTCTCTCTCCCCATCTCTCTGTCTCTCCATCTCTCCCTCACTCAAGATGCCATTGTTGTTAAGGGTGTTCAAAGGACCACGCAGCAGGAGCGTTCGTTATCCCAGTTGCTATCCCAAGTATTTTCTGTGCCAGTTCTTTAAAATGTTGATTTATTGAGTTATTTGAACAGCAATTTTGAGTTTTTACTAATAAATCCTTTTTGTTCCATTCCCTTGAGTTCTCGTCTGCATCTGGGTCCTCTCCATGCTCCTGTTCCTCCTGCCCTGCTGGCATTGATTGTGACAGAACAAACCGACCACAACCATTGACCCAGCAGACAGATCAATGGATGATGAACTGTATGCCTTAACGTACTCTAATGTGCATCAATGGTTGTTGGAAGAGGGCCCCTAGTCAGGAGTGCAAAGAGGCAGCTCTGAGAATGGCACACAAGGAAGTGTCTGCTTAGCGTTGACAGCATGCTAGTCTGATTCTACTGATCCTGCGTAGAGCAATCACCCTAACATTCAGCATCCTTGCCTGGCCATCTTCAGGGGGAAACATGGAGTCTCCAGAAGAAGGCATGGTCATGGCTCCAGAGAAGAAGATTTCAGAATTATTCTAGACATTTTCACTGTACAGAAAAATCTATCCAGACGAACATTATGGGTACAAAATATGTTCAGTATGTAAAATAAGGCTGGTACGGCAACTTTCTGATTATGGGAAGTATGGGCAAATTGACACCAAATATGAATTGATATTTGAAAACTTTGGGCATTACCAATCCAATATAATAATAATACTGACAACCTATAATAACAATAGGTATCCACAGGTAGTGTGAATGTCTAATTGAATTAAATCAGAATCAAAATCAGAATCTAGAAATCTGACACACAATAGGTGTCTAGTACCTAAAGCCGATTCTACTGGAGGTGGTACCTTGAATACCAAGATGGTGGGGGACCCAGTGAGCAAACAGCCTGCAGAATAAACACATACACAAGTTCAATAACTAGAAAACAGTGGCTGGCCTGGTCCATTTTTAGATAGCAAACAAAGTAGAATAGTTGCCAGCACTAATGTTGGAAGCTATTTATGACATTAGTCAAATAAAATCATGAAATATATGCCTTCTTTGCAAATGTACAAAACATTTCTGCTCGACTGCTAAAAGGAGATAAAGCATTGATAAGCATCAGATAATATCAAAGCTAAACATGTGTTGGAATACACAGAGAAGCACATGTATGTTGTTTATCTGCATAAACTGAATCATACTGAAGAACAACATATTTCTTATTGGACACTTGGACAGCAAAGTATTTAATTTAATTGATGATCATGATACTTGATGAGCATGATCATGGGATACAGATACAGGCAGCGATGTACCGACCTATGGAGGAGGTTGACAATGGGGATACTCTATAAGGGAGGTTGACAAGTCTGGAAGGATACAAGACAGTTAAAGGAATCTACACATCAAAGAAGTCAGCAGATTGGCATGACCTCTGTATCAGACTTTGTGATTGCAGTGGCAATGCTCTCTACGGAAACCTACGGTACACTTTTGACTTTGGCTACCTGATTGGTGATGACCTGCTGGTCATGTGCCCATGTCATGTGGCTGTGTGTGTGCACCAGACAGCTAGATCCCCACATGTCTCAGACACATTTAAAAGGAGTTGTAGTAATGCATTAATGAATGAGATTCATTCATGGTATTGTTGATACATGCATCCTCTGTAGGGTTTGACTGGTGACTAGACTGTACGCAGCTCAACTAAATAAACTACAATGCTTTGCTATTATAGCACAAAGTTTTTTACTCTCTCCAGTACATTTCCACAATAACATACCCCACTGCATATTTTCCATTTCCTCCAAGGAAAACTACTGGAAATGAGCTGACAGAAAGCCGTCGTGAAAGAATAAAAAAGTTTGGCCTCAGGAGACCAGAAATGACCACAAAATAATGCTCTTCTGACCACTGCCTTCTGCGTACGGTTGGTGCATAGATAGCCTGTGTGTGTGTGTGTGTTTGTGTGTGTGTGTGTGTGTGTTTGTGTGTGTGTGTTTGAGAGAGTCCATGCAGTGTGTGTGTGTGTGTGTGTGTGTGTGTGTGTGTGTGTGTGTGTGTGTGTGTTTGTGTGTGTGTGTTTGAGAGAGTCCATGCAGTGTGTGTGTGTGTGTGTCTGCGTGTGTGTGTGTGTGTATGTGTGTGTGTGTATGTGTGTGTGTGTGTGTGTGTATGTGTGTGTGTGTGTGTGTGTGTGTGTGTGTGTGTGTGTGTGTGTGTGTGTGTGTGTGTGTGTGTGTGTTATGAAGATGTACAATTTCATGCCAAATTTGATCCCCCATGTTTAGCAGCCCTTGTCGCGCCCCCGCTCTCCTTGTCAGAGGTGCTGGTGAAGGCCCGGCGGCCCAGCGAGGAGACGGAGGGATTGAGGACATCATTGAGATGGCTGCTAGATAGTTACACCAACATACCCATCTGAACAAGTGCTGGGGGGGGGGAGATGAATGAGAGCGAAAAGTAAAACAAGAGAAACAGAAGGAGAGACTGTTTGACAGTAACGTAGAGTAAAGGTGACAGAGGAGGAAGCAGAGGAAGAGTGAGGGAATGATGAGATGTGTTCATTGTGAAAGCCGGCGCCAGTGAGATGAATTGCAGGAGTGTGTTTACATGTTGAGCAGGGAAGTGAAATCTAATCACAAGAGGTGAGGCCGCAATCACTTTTACACCCTATAGGGAGATATTCCACGTCAACAAGCCAGGTGTGGGGAAAGGGCCGTAATTCATTTTTTGTTCTGCGTTAACAAACTCAGTAATAACACGTAGCACTTCACCACTGTTGCCGTGACAGCACATTCAGTTTGAGTTTTAAGAGCGAAGGTGCATATCTCACCAGCCACATTTATACATAGCTGCTGAGGACATGGCGAAAAATCATCATTAGACCTTATCTCCGAAACAGCGAAAGAGGGCATTAACAATACCAGGCAACAGCAGACTAACCTGTCCTATTCATGCATATGCAGTGCTACACGCACACTTGTCAAACAGGATCATAAACTGCCGCTACGTATAAATGAGCTGAGATGGGAGTGAGTGTGTTGTGCCCTCTGCGTATGGCTTTTTTTTTTTTTTAAATCTAAATACAATCTAGATTCAAAAACAGTTGCAGAATCCAGGCATTTCTCTCAGGTCAAAAGGTCAAAGCCTTCCAACAGCCTCAGTGTCTTCTGTATGACAAATACTGACATAAAGAGAGCAGTTGTTTTACATATGCAAATAATACATCAACTTTGGTGAATAATCTGAACTTTGAAAGTCTTAATACATTATTTGATTTTGTTCCCGTCAGCATTTCTGAGTTTCCAGTCAGAAATGTCGACTGGAAGGCACCCTTAAGATGGAGTTTTAAGGTTCATCCATGCATTAATAGTAGTAAAAGCTGTAGAAAAACACTGTTTATTAGCACTTCTGTCTTATTTGTGTTTTTGTATATTTTTATTTGTATCAGTCATACACAGTACTTTCCAACTTTTATTTTGTGTACATATAGCTATGGTGTTTGTATGCACAAAATACTGTTTAATGCATTGATACCAACTGGTATTGCAGTGTAAGTTGTTGTACTGGAATACAGTCAACTCGTGATGTCACTCCAAGCTCCAACTTCAAAGCTTAATGGAACACAGCATCACTTACCATGGCAGCAACAACTCTGCGACCCAGGAAAGCTGTGGGAAAACTTAAAAAAGCCAAACAAATGTGGACACCAAAGGTGGTCACAGTTTTGGCACAAAACGATAAAACTCAATCGACTATCTAACTCAGTCAACTATCACTGGAAACCACTAGACTCGGCCGTTTAAAGTGACTATGGCTTATTGCTGCATTCAAGATAACTTGGAAAAATGAACTCCAACTTGTTGAAAATGAACGGTTGTCCAACTCCAACAGTTTTCGTCCAGGTCAGAAATGTGTGTATGCTTTCAGAGCTACGACTTGATGTCTGTAACAATATCAAATATGGAATGAAATTAAATGATTAATTTGTTACTTGACATTTTACACGGAGTTTGCATGTCCTCCCCGTGCTTGCGTGGGTTCTCTCCGGGTACTCCGGCTTCCTCCCACAGACCAAAAACATGCAGGTTGGGGATTAGGTTAATTGGTGTCTCTAAATTGACCATAGGTGTGTATGTGAGTGTGAATGGTTGTTTGTCTATGTATGTTAGCCCTGTGATAGGCTGGCGACCTGTCCAGGGTGTACCCCGCCTCTCGCCCGTTGCAGCTGGGATTGGCTCCAGCCCCCCCGCGACCCTCGTAGAGGATAAGCGGTCACGATAATGGATGGATGGATGGATGGACATTTTACACATAATTTGACTGGTAAATTCTAACTGTAGCAATATGGACATACCGATTAGCAATACACCCATTAGCTAGACTTTGGCCGTGTCTGTCTCTTTCTTCATATGTTTCCAAAAGAAGCATACATTCCTGCTGCATATTTTGTTTGTATTCAGCAATGAGCCACTCAAGGTACGGGTAAGGGGTGAGGTACACAATCTTATACTCATTAACTTTCACTCCTGCTATTTCCTACTTTTCAAAATTAAAATCTAATCTAATTATTCAAATACAAATACAAATTCATCCAGGGTAAGGTGGCAGCAATGTACATACAACTCATTGCTGGAGCAAGGTAATGACACTTTCAATCAATACTCAATACTACAATACTGTCAATAATGCCAAAAATATTGACTACAAACAAGTACAAAAACATATTCTTTCATATTTTGTCATATTTTTTCTCTATTGTCATATAGTAAAACTTGTATAGCTCAATATATGAGTCTGCAGGTATTTCTGATGATCTGATGATTTGAAAAGCAGCATCATGCTCAGCCTACATCTGGCTCTTGAGCCATGGTGTGGCTGTAAGTGGACCAGGGCAGGTCCCCTGCCCACTTTCCCTCTGCCCTCCAAGTGGTCTCTCCCTGGTAATGCTGTTGCATTATACCAAGGGCTGAGAGGAGTTAATGAGGGGTGTGGAACTGCTAATGAAACACTGCCCAGGTCTATAGGCAGTATAATGTATTCCAAACTAAAAGTCTTTAGTCTTTCCTTACATTTATTTTTTCAACAAATGTGAATGTCGAAAAAATAGGTCATTTATTATCATTCATTTAATATCAATATGAAATAAATGTCATTAGAAACATACAATTTATTTAAAATACAACCCTTCTGTCTTCACGTCATGTTCTCATGATCAGTAATTCATTTTGATATTGACATCAACACTCCAGAGATAATGCTTTTAAGAACAATATTATTTTATTTTGTATTGTATTGATATTGATATATACATGTCATCATAATTTGTGCTTTTTTTATTACAGTATCAAGAATAAAACCATAAGGGCACGTCAGAAATGTACATTTTTAAAACCAGGATTGATTCAGATTTCAGGTGGATATTCTGAAAAGTTCTACAAAATCAGAAAACAAAGGAAGGAGAGAGAGAAGACAGAGAGCAGGAGGCAGAGCGGGCGAGTGAGAGCGTTCATCCAGAGGGATGCAGATGAGGCTTCTGTAGGGGCGGTTCATGGTGCAGACCCTACAGAGCGTGAGAGCGTTCATCCAGAGGGATGCAGATGAGTCTTCTGTAGGGGCGGTTCATGGTGCAGACCCTACAGAGCGTGAGAGCGTTCATCCAGAGGGATGCAGATGAGTCTTCTGTAGGGGCGGTTCATGGTGCAGACCGGGATGTGCTTTTTCAAACTGCAGCCGAGGCACCAGGGGATGGCCGACTTGAGAACGGGAGCCTCAACTAGGGACTCCAGCCTCCTCCGTGTGTACTAGAAGCTTTTCTCCTTTTTACTACCGACATATCCTCCCTTATTCGGTGATTTGGCGTGTGTGTGTGCGTGCGTGTGTGTGTGTGTGTGTGTGTGTGTGTGTGTCTGTGTGTGTGTGTATATATGTGTGTGTGTGTGTGTGTGTGATGGTCTTGAGGTCATTGAAAGAACCTTCCCTCCACCCATCTGAGGCGTACAGGAAGTATTTTGACCCACCCACCACCTCGTCCCGTATTTGACCTCACTGCCGCCATGGGTTCTTGCGGGCACGCAAGGGTCTACGTTTTCTTTGTGTTTGTTGTGAATTCAGAAAGAAAAACGATCCTGTGTTTACCGGCTTGTCACTGCTCAGGAGTTTCTGGCACATCGCTCCCTGTTGTTTCCCTCGTTTCATATCTCAGCTCATGAGGGACAGAGAGAGATAGGAAGAGGAAGAGCGAGAGGCCGAGTCCATATGTTTGTGTGTGTGTGTGTGTGTGTGTGTGAGTGTGTGTGTGTCTATGAGTGCGGGGGACGAAAAGGTCAGAGGTGAGTGAAAAGAGTGTGCAGAGAAGATAAGAGGATAGCAAGGGGAGCAGGGGTTAAGAGGAGAGGAGGTAATTACTGCAGAGAGAGCGACACAGTAGGAGAGAGAAAGCGGGATAGAGAGACAGCAGCAGAAAAGGGAAAGAATATATAAAAGCAGAGCGCAACAAAGAGAGAAGGAGCAACCAGCCAAACTGAAGGAGTCACTCATGTCAGGAGAGCTGATGATGAAGGGAGAAGGAGAGCAAGGGTGAGAGAGGGAGGGAGCAGAGGCCAGAGTGAGAGGGAGCTGCGGGTGAGGAGGAGGGAGAGGGAGAGAGAAGAAGGGTTCACATGATGTAACAGAGGGAGCCAGAGATGAAAGACAGAGATGATGAGACAGAGATGATGAGACAGAGATTATGAGACAGAGATGGAGAGACAGAGATGATGAGACAGAGATGAGGAGACAGAGATGATGAGACAGAAATGAAGAGACAGAGATGAAGAGACAGAGATGATGAGACAGAGATGAAGAGAAAGAGATGGAGAGACAGAGATGGAGAGACAGAGATGAAAGACAGAGATGGAGAGACAGAGATGATGAGACAGAAATGGAGAGCAAAACATGCCACCAAAGCAGCAGAAAGACAGTCCTGAGAGGGGAAACCAAAATAATTATGTGCAGGAAGTGGTACCATGAAGGGTGAGAAAATGGCAGTTTTGTATATTTTTTTTGTTCATTAATGTCCTATTTTTTCTTTTTTTTTCTTTTTTTACTAATGGTTTGGCAGGAGGAGGATTGAGAAGATGTGACAGAGCCTGCTGACAGGGGGTGGAGGGGAGAGGCAGAGGGAGGCAGAGGGAAGACAAAGCCTCACCCTGAAACATAAAGGAACGAAACCAGACGGAGAGACAAGATTGATGATATCAAAATATTAGAAATTTGAGGAAAGCGGAAATGAAAGTTAGATGACGAGGGGCAGTGGGGAGGAGGTGCCCAGAGAATAACACACAGCACAATAATGGGTCCAGGGAAGAGAAGAGAAAAGGCATGCAGTGCTCAAATAAACCCCAAGATGGCAGATAATCGCAATCTAATTTGTGTAACAAAAACAAGACATTCTTTTCTTTGCGAGACAAAAGAACGTGCCCTATTTGCGTGTGATACAACTGTTGTTGTGTACAGTCAGGATCAGGTGAGAGCAGACATAAGGCTGGGTCCGACCAAAAAGACAAGCGGGACACGACTCAAAACTGACTTGAGAACCCTTTGTGTGAATGTGAACCGTCTATTTGTCGAACTTCTCCAGTAGTCTGAGGTCCTCAAGATTCAACATTCAAAGTCAAATGTTAACACAACACTTCAAACGACACTGGCACTCTCAGCCAATCAGTGTCCAGTGCTGATTGGCAGCTGTCAAACTTGGTAAACGCACACACTACTGAATCTCAAAAAGGGATCCCGATGTGTTATGTTGCTATAGAAACGGGTTGATGAGGTTTTGGCGTGATCATTCCATGAACAAAGAGAAATATAGAATGGGGTGGTCTTGTCTTTTTGGTCTGAACCGGCCCTAAGAGAGCAGTGGACTAAGTGGAAGTCTGGGGGCTGAAGGGGGAGAGGGGAAGGGGTAAAGGCCTTTCTGGTATAAATCTGGTCTGTTAGGTAGCCGTAGCTTATTGCTGGGCAAACCCCACAGTCAGTCATTGTCTGTGTGTGTCTTCTTCACTGTCAGGCAAACCCGTTCCTACTGTCCGTGGGTGTTTGGCGAGCTTCTTGTTAGCTGGAACCAGGCGGCGCACGCGCTTCAGTGGGAGAACACCACACAACGCGTCTCCCCGTCCAGGGTGTGCAGTCACTGTCAAGGCTTTCCTACATCAGATCGAGAGGACTTTTTCGCTAACTCGTCAAGGGTAAAAAAAAATCAGTCAGCGTGGAACCCGAGCGGCGCCGTTGGCTCTGCTCGCCGGCCGCGTGGTCCGAGCCCGTCCAGACACACCGCTCCTGTCCGTCCCCATCGCTGCTCGCTCGTCTCAGTGTCGTCGCAGGAAAACGAGCCTGCTGGTCCAGTCTGTTAGCATATTTAGCTTCCCACAACACTGTAATCCGTGTTGATGCTTCCCCCCCCCCTCTTTATTGGCGTTCTCTACCCACAGAGCGATAATCCATGTTGATTTGGCCTGGTGGCCGGCGTGGTCTCCCTGCCAAGCCGTTAGTCCGTGTTGATCCCGAGGCGTCGCCCTCCCGCCGTGGTTCTCCTCGCGTGGCCGTGGCCGTGGCTCCGCCGCCTCCTGCCCCCCGCCGCCTCCGTTCTCAGCTCCACAGACAGAAGTTACTGGTGGTCTGACAGGTGGAGCCCTTCTCCGCCGGGGACAGGTACAGCTTGCCGTTAGCACAGGCGCACAACTCGTACACAGTCTGTTTGGTGTAGGTGGTGCCCGCCGGCGCGCCCTCCAGGGGGTCCACAGCGCTGCCGTGAGGAATGCTGCCCAGTCTGATGGTGTTGGCGTCCAGGAAGATCTGCAGGGCGACAAGGACAACCAGACAGGGTCAAGGTCAGCGGAGGGGTTTGACTGTTTGACAGCTTTTATCTCAGTTGGTGTGTTATGAAGACGTTGAGGGGTCTGTGTCCGTACACTGTAAGACAGGTGTCCTCCACTGATTGGCTAATCATGTGTATCAAATGGAAAGCGTAGAGAGGGCATGTGTTGTACAGGCTAATATTGAACCCAATTGAAAGTCTATTACAATTAAACAACAATTAAATTGAACGCAACTGGACTTAGATTTGTCTGTGAAGATGTTTCACCTCTTATCCCAATTGAAAGCAGTTCTGTGGCTCTGTGGGGGGGGGGGGGGGGGGGGGGACAGAACAATCTCCTCTGCTCTGGTATGCCCTCTAACGGTAGTTATGAGTGAATTAAAGACAATTCACTCATATAAAAACATGAACAGGATTGAGCGAAGAAAATGCCCTAATGGAGGTATTTTTCAGTGTAGTAACTACCCTGTCCGTACCCCGTAGGCAATAAAAATCAATAAGCCTTTGGCTTTGGGCTTTGAATGAGATGTTTCTGCAGTGTTCTGGATTCTGGGATCCCGGCTGGTATGTGTAATAGCAGAATAAGGAGGTGAAAAGGCTGTGACAAGAGTGCTTGTCACAAGAGATCTGCCCACCAAGAGGCGCTCACTCTGCGGCTATCAGGATACATGAGGACAAGAAGACAATCATTTATTTCTCTTACTTTTGTCCATCGAGCCACAAAGACTTTAGTGAACGGAGGAGGAAGAGGAGAACCAAGATTGAGAGCAGTGTGAGAGAGAGAGAGAGAGAGAGAGAGAGAGAGAGAGAGAGAGAGAGAGAGAGAGAGAGAGAGAGAGAGAGAGAGAGAGAGAGAGAGAGAGAGAGAGAGAGATGGAGTGGCTTTTTAGAGGGGTGATCTGACAAAGACACAAAATTGATGGGACTAAACACCCAAAGAAACAACCACAACAGGCATTGGCAGACTATTATATTACACAGCGGTTTTCCCTGAACTGTTGTCAGAGTAATGTCAGAGGAGACTTCCAAGGACTCTAAATGATTTCTAATGCTCTGAGACCCTGAGGGGAGCGGCTGGCAGTATTGAGTGATGCCGCCGGGTGGTTTGGACAGCCTCACTGTGCCTTCTGACAGGCCGGGCAAACAACAGGTCCCGTCGTCGATGCCCTGACTGACAGAGTGCATAACTAATCAAGGTATTTGTCATGTTATGGGGCTCGGACAGAAAGCACCAGGCCAGGTGATGCACGCTCTCGGGCATTCTGGCATACACACACACACACACACGCACGCACACACACACACACACACACACACACACACACACACACACACACACACACACACACACACACACACACACACACACACACACACACAAACAATGTTTGTTTGTGTGTGTGTACTCTGTATGTCAAGAAGAGCCATATATATATACAACCATTTAGCTTATTGACAATCCAAACAACAATCCAAATTGACAATATTTTTCTCCTGCTCACAAGAAACCTATTACAAGTTAATTATGCTAACTATATGGATCATGGTTGTTAAAAAGGACAAATCTGTACATTTGCAGTATGATGGTTGTGCATGTTGAATTTTGATGATAGCAGAAGTATCTGAAGTAGCCGACAGACACGCAGACAAAATATATGTATGAGCTGGAAAAAAGCTTATCAGCAGGATAAAATACATAAACCAAAGAAAGGGCAAAGCTAAACAGACAAACAGACAATAGTAAAATATCGACAGAAAACATGAGTCCAAAGCGCCACCTCAAGACGTTTCCATGGGTTGTCGTGCTCGCCTGGCGCCGCAGAGCCTGCAGAACAGAGCCTGTTGAACAGAGCCTGCTGAACAGAGCCTGCAGAACAGAGCCTGCAGAACAGAGCCTGTTGAACAGAGCCTGCAGAACAGAGCCTGCTGAACAGAGCCTGCTGAACAGAGCCTGCAGAACAGAGCCTGCAGAACAGAGCCTGCTGAAAAGAGCCTGCAGAACAGAGCCTGCTGAACGCACAGCAGACCTGCTGAACAGAGCCTGATGAACAGAGCCTGCTGAACAGAGCCTGCTGAATAGAGCCTGCAGAACAGAGCCTGCAGAACAGAGCCTGCTGAATAGAGCCTGCAGAACAGAGCCTGCTGAACACGGAGCAGAGCCTGCAGAACAGAGCCTGCAGAACAGAGCCTGCTGAATAGAGCCTGCAGAACAGAGCCTGCAGAACAGAGCCTGCTGAATAGAGCCTGCAGAACAGAGCCTGCAGAACAGAGCCTGCAGAACAGAGCCTGGTGAATAGAGCCTGCAGAATGCACAGCAGCCTGCTGAACAGAGCCTGGTGAACAGAGCCTGCTGACCATCGCTGAGCGCAGCGTGGGCCACAGCCAGCGGCCCCACGTGGCGCCGGCTCTGCGCTTCAGACGTGTGCGTTGGACGTGTGAAGGGCTGCTGTGGAGAAAAGAGTCCATTGAGGGCGTTTTAACCCCAGGGGCTCAGCGGCGTGGGGAACACGCAGCGTAACCACTGAGAAATCACCTCACCTTGTTGTTGTTTCTCACACAAGGGCTGAAGTCAGTCGGATAACAACAGGCGTGAGAGAACGGAGCAGGTGAGACACGAGGAGGAGTCAGGGGAGGGGAGGAAGAGAGGAGGAAGAGAGGACAGGAAGAACGCACCGCGATGAGATGATGGATAGACGGAAGGAGAGATGGCTTGAAAGGGAAAGATGAAAGAAAGAGCGAGCGAGGGAGGGAGGGGGGGGGGGGGTCTGGCAGAGGGATGAAATAATGAGGAAGACGAGGGAGCGACGAAGGCTAGTCTGATAAAAGCCAGAATTCAGACAGATATGCCACAGCGGGAATCCAATTAGTGTAACTAATGGTTCCACGTTGGCTGACAGTGCATACTTCCAAATACCGAGAAACACACACACACACCTACGCACGCACACGTGTCCGGACACGCGCACACACACACACACACACTTACTTTCATGATGTCTTTATAGTAACAGTGATCACTACTAGTATTAGTATTATAGTTTTACAAGGCACAGACACAGAAACAGGAACAGATCAATACATCATTTAATTACAGTTAAATGAAGCCCCCCCACCCCAATAATTACATATTAAAGGTATACATTTTTATACATTCCAAGTGTACTATACTAAACTACTATAAGTAGTGTGTATCTCTGCTTCTCACCCTATCACGTTGCAGTTGATCCATTAACTATATTAATACAAGCTCCATTTTTTTCAAGGATTGCTGGAAACCAGACAGGTTCAGAAATAGGGGAGCTGCTCACAGCTGTTGTATTGTGGCTGGCATCCACGTTAAAATGGCTGCATTACCCTGGTCTGCTGGACTGTCCCACGGCCCATCTAGTCCAGCACTGCTGCGTGTGAAAGGACGCAAGATGGAAAACACAGCTGATGATTACGATAGTGTTTGAGACAAGTTTCATAGTGTGTGAGACAGAGTATGGTAGTTGGAAGCAGTTGATCAAACCATTTTGATGCAAAGGGGAAGGTCACAGTTTTTTTCAACTTAAAAACACACTATTCACAGTAGGGTAGGCCATTTATTTTGTCTTAGTTCTACGTTCTTTCTATCATCTCCACACTCCCCCACCTCCCGACCACCGAGTGATGTGGTGAAGTACGTTGTAAAGATAGATGTCATACGCTCCTCATTTCCCAGCCACCTGCTGTCACCACCTGTCCCATCGCTCTGTCTCCTACTCATCCTTTTAACTACTCTCTACCAATGGTCCCTTCCCACCGCCCAACCACCTGCCCTCTCCACGATATCCCCTCTCACCTTCCTCAGTCCATCGCTTCCCACCTCCACCTCCTCCCTCTCCTCACCCATCTCATTAACAACCATGTGGACCTTCACCAGTCTGGATTCAAGGTAGGTCGCTTCACTGAGACTGCCTTCCATCACAGAGAAACTTCACGCTGCTAGAACAGCCTGCCTCTCCTCCCCTGTCCTTTCAGCAGTGAACCACCAGACCCTCCGTCTTTTTCATGGTCTGAAACCCAGGAAGAGGCACAAATCTGGGCATGTCTGGCAGACATCTCTCACTGGATGTTGACGTACCACCTGAAGCTCAATCTGAACCTCTCCATCAGTATGGACAACTCTGCGGTGCAGACGACTATTTGGATGGCAGGGAGCCTGTGTGTGACACTAGATGACCAGCTGTCTTCTGCTGCCAACATGGCTGCGACCATCCACTCAGGTTCTGCTCCAGGCTCTTGTCATCTTGTGTCCAGATTACTGCCACACCCTTTTTGGTTGATCTGCCTGCATGTGCCAATCGCCCTCTTCAGCTTTGCCAGGATCTGGCAGCCCGGCTGGTCTTCAAAGTCTCCCACGCTAACATACACCACTACTCCACCGCACGCTGCACCCGCTACCGATGGCTGTGTCACTGGTGTCGGCCTACCAGGCTGCAGGTCCATCCTCTATCATGCACATGGTCAAACCATAGACCCCCAGCCTGCGCAAAACTCATCCGTTTAAACAGCATCTTTGTGAATTCAATTGAATTTATCTTCTTAAAAATCTTCATTATCTTCATTATATTTATTTGATAAAATATTTATGAAAAATGTCTTAAAAACACTACACACGAGTTGGTATTGGAGTAGAAGCGCTGAAGAAGTGATTTATTGGAAAGATTGACCCCAAAACCTGACACCAGATATGGTGGATAGTTATAGATAAAGCCTCCTTTATCATTTCACCCTGACTGCGTCTCTCTAAAATGTTCATACTCTTCTCTAAAATGTTAAAAACTTTTCTCAGCTTGAGAAAAGTATGTTCCACTGAATCCACAAAGGTATACTTGTACTATGTGATGCCGGAGAGCTATTCAAGGTACCTATTCAAACGATGAAACAATAGTAATGCAATAGACCAAGGCTTTAGTCAGATTGACATTTTGGAAAGAAGACCTACTTGAGGGTCTCACCACTTGATCAAAAGTATTCATGTTATTCTGATTTATCGTTCCTTATTTGCTCAGAATACTCTCAGCGTTTGCGTTGAATAAAAAGTGCAAAGCGCATTCCTCCACTCAGGTCTCAGGTCATTCCTCCACTAAAGGCCCCAGACGGCCCAGGGAGGCGTGACGCGGCAGAGGACATACTTTTCTCAAGCTGAGAAAAGTTTTTTTTTAACATTTTAGAGAAGACTATGAACATTTAGAGAGACGCAGTCAGGGTGAAATGATAAAAGAGCACCAGATATCCAACAAATCTGGTGTCAGGTTTTGGGGTCAATCTTTCCAATAAATCACTTCTTCAGCGCTTCTACTCCAACACCAACTCGTGTGTGTGTGTTTTTAAGACATTTTTCATACAAATTTTATCAAATAAACATTTTGAATGAAGATAATGAAGATTTATAAGAAGATCAATTCAATTGAATTCACAAAGATGCTGTTTAAACAGAGACCTGGGAGGCCAGGAGGTCAGGGACCAGGAGGAGCAGCAGGCGTGACAGGGACGCGGTGCGGTGGATGGCCAACCCAGCGGGCGTGACAGGGACGCGGTGCGGTGGTTGGCCAACCCAGCGGGCGTGACAGTGGACGCGGTGCGCTGGATGGCCAACCCAGCGGGCGCCCTGCGGGCGGGGGGCTCCAGCACCACGGGGACCCCCCTGGTAATGTCAACCAGAGTGGCGCTAGGCGGCCCCCAGGTGGACTCATGGCTGCGTCTCTGAGCCCGCACTCAGAACTCTACCGGCTCCCAGTCGGAGAGGACACATTACAGTATATACTGTATTATATCAATGGTCCAGGACGACTGAATTCTTGACTCAGTTAAATGACGCATTTCCAAGATGCTACTATTCACACACCACAAGCCTCTCCAAAGTGGTGACAGTCACGACTACTCCGTAATTAAACATCACAATATTACATTTTAGTTATTTTTATACTGAATACTATAAGCGGTTTGGCTGAAGGATGCGTTCTCAATGCACAACTCGAGAAAATCCAATACACACACTTGAAAAGCGACATTGAAGAGAACACAGATCACTAGAGAGCTACATTCATGATGTCCTTGTTGTCGGGGCTACTGATGTAGGGACATTGTAAACGGAGATCCCACTGGCTGTTGTCAATACAAGGGGAACGCTACAAGGCAGAAAGTCCACTCTCAGAAAATCACAAACAAATCAATTCTTGGTTGTTTTTGTAAAAAGTTTTGTAAAACTTCAGTCATGCACATAAATTGTCTGCATGTGTCGGGAAGTGTGTGCAGTGGCCTGGCCCACATCATTACCCTGCAGTCAGGACCTGCATCAGATACACAGCCGCACATGGCCCAAACACTTACCATGGATCGCTTTCACTGACAGCCAGCAAGGACCAGACACAGAGAGAGACACAGAGACAGTGATAGAGAGAGACAGACCGGACAGACAGAATGAGAGACAGACAGAGAACAATAGACATATGGACAAATAGACAACGACAGATGGACAGAGACAATCAGAGAGAGAGACAGACTGAGACAGCCAGATGGACAGATAGACAGAGATAGATAGACAGATAGAGTGGGATAGACAGAGATAGAGACAGGGAGACAAAGTCCGACAATAGAGAGAAACAGCGAGTTGAAGAATGGAAGATTGAAGAGAGGACACTAGCCGAAGAGGAGGAGGGCGAGGTAGAGAGGAGTGGAGGAGAGATGCAGAATGCTGCTCTCCTCAAGTATTAGATGGGAAGAAAACAGCAGGGAGTAAGATAGGCACATAGAGAGAGAGAGAGAGAGGGAAGAGAGAGAGAGGAGAAGAAGAGAGAGAGAGAGAGAGGAGAGAGAGAGAGAGAGAGGAGAGAGAGAGGAGAGAGAGAGAGAGAGAGAGAGAGAGAGAGA
>JAXIVH010000001.1:2990786-3000896 GCA_036785325.1 Urophycis tenuis | reverse complement strand
TGTCTGTGTGTGTGTGTGTGTTTTGTGTGTGTGTGTGTGTGTGTGTGTGTGTGTGTGTGTGTGTGTGTGTGTTCATGGTAGAACACACCAGACAGTAGATATGGGAGCGTCTGAGGGGAGAATACCCAGAGACCCAGAGCATGCAATCATCACTTCAGAGGACACACGTGTCCTCAGATACCAGGTCTCATGGACAACAGGCACCTAGCATTGTACCCTCCAGCGTAGCCCTCCTGTCCCTCTAAACAGGGCTTGTGGTATTTGTCATGCAGAACAAGTGCACAACAATCTTTAATCTTCATCTATGCGCTGCTCGTTATGTGATGTATGAGAAAGTGTGAAGTACTTTTTTTTTTTTTTTACTTTGAACGATTGCCTAAAGTTTGTGATAACATCTGTTTAGTGCTCTCTACTTTGACTGTGGCTGGACTCTCTCAGCCTGCCGCCAGTGTTTCTGGAATCAGCATTACGAGTTTGGCACGCCGTCAAGACATCGAAGGTGTGCCACAATAAAAGTGTGATTGAAGTGTGTTTGTGAGGCGACGTGTGTGATCCTGATCTCGCAAGTTCACATACAATAAAAATAGAAGTACCCAATCAGCACTGGGAGGAGGGAGTTTACGGTGGGGCGGTTTTGGCCTGCTACATTTGGTCACATATCTATGCATCATGTGCCCCCCCCCCCCCCCCCCCCCTGGGGAAAACACACTAAAACTGTTCTCCAGTGGAAACCTAATCTATTGAGATGGCAATTCAATATCAACCTAGCTTACTGTGATGTGCTATTTCAACAAGTGGCTCACGCTAGCCACAATAAGGGATACACAGTGATACAGTGAGGGATACAGAGTGATACAGTGAGGGATACACAGTGATACAGTGAGGGATACACAGTAATACAGTGAGAGATACACAGTAATACAGTGAGGGATACACAGTGATACAGTGAGAGATACACAGAGATACAGTGAGGGGATACACAGTGATGCAGTGAGAGATACACAGTGAATCAGTGAGATATACACAGTGATACAGTGAGATACACAGTGATACAGTGAGGGGATACACAGTGATGCAGTGAGAGATACACAGTGATACAGTGAGAAGATACACAGTGATGCAGTGAGAGATACACAGTGATACAGTGAGAGATACACAGTAACTGTGAACCACCCCTTCTCTCCGTGCACACTCTTAACCAACACATTTGCCAGAGGATTGTTGTTGGAGTTTCCCCGCAGAGAAGACGGCTATTAGTAGAATTATGAAAAGAATCAATCTAGAGTTCACAAATCAGTGTCGGCGATGCAAACAATACCTCAAAACTCTACTGGAATACATGGTTACATACTGTATGCATCACAGCCTGACTACAACTCCACTAGTCACAGCTGTACACCTGGTTGTTACTGTTTCAGAGCAAGTGGGATACATTTCTATATATCTGTTCAATAGCCAGTATCCTTCTAACTTAACTTTTCAGTGCAGCACAGTGGACTGGAATGCTGTCACCCAGACACAGGTGAGAACACACTGTAGGAGGAGGACATGCTGAGGCTGTTTGTACTGGTGGTGTTTCGTGGTCTCTCTGTGCCAGTGAGGTCCAGGTCATGTTTGCGGTGGAGTGTGCGATCGACTGATCGAGTGTCTGTAATCTTTTTGTGTATTTGCATTTGACAAGGCATTGTTGCCAGATACCCAGTCCGGCATAAAAGACACTCAGTACGTTTACATGCAGCAAGAAATTCGAATTTCTGATCGGATCAGATAATGACATGCGTAAGACCGGATCACTTGTCCGAGTATACATGCCGTTCAGAGAATCGGATTAACAGCCGGAGCATTGGCTGACTCTGGGCGCTATGTGGCGCTGCGCATGTGCAGAATGGCACTGCGCGTGCGCAGAATGCAAAATCCGATTCAGATCCGATTGCTGAGTATACATGCCGTTAAAAGTCCGACTATGATCGAATTATCCAGATGTTGTTATCCGATTTTAGATGTCCGAAATAGGTCCGAAGTAGGTCCGAAGTAGGTCGGATTAAGGTGTTTACATGCACTTAAATAGTCAGAACGATGTCTTATACGATTAGAAATTCGAATTTCTTGCTGCATGTAAACGTACTGACTATTACATCAAGCCTGTTTCATTCCTTGAATCTGGTGTTACAGCGTTACAATATACATTAACAACTACAACAAAATAACATAATTTACTGTTGTGAAAGTAAGCAACACAACACGTGCCATGATTTATGAACAGCTCAACATGTTTAGAGAATATTTCAAGTGGCACTTTGAAATGGACCGGATCTGCAACAAGGTCTTGAGATTTAAATGGTAGATTCACAGTGTTTACTGTTGCACAGAGTTCAGAGGAGATAGAGGAGAGAACATTTAGAAAAATCAACATTTGCCAATCTGTTGGCCATGAACGAACAGATTCTATCCCCTCTTTTTTATTTCATGGGCTAAAATTAAAATAATCTCAGCATAAGATTTTCTGTCTCTACCCTGGACACTTTGTATCTCAGAAGTCTATGGCAAAATATATTTTTTTATGGAGAACACTTACTAAACGCTCTGTGCTGGCTCAGTCTTTGTATAGTGGCTTTTGGTCTTAGTTCAGCAAAATGTCACATTTTAAACTTGAGGTACCCATTGCTGCACTTCAAAGTTTCAAGAGTGAGCCAGACTTTTACAGACTTGCGATAGGCTTATAGGATTTCTGGACGATGATTGAGGAGGAATTGCTGTCTGTTCTCACAGACAGCCTGCCATTAGGCTGCCAGCGTAAGCTGTGTGTTCCCTTTCAAATAAGAAAGGAGACTTTGTACAACACAAAACCAGTATCATGTCCCGTCAATGATCACATCATGTTTTTCCCCCAAAGCATTGGAACAATAGACCCATACCCAAACCCCGTTGCCCAGAACTACTGTGTGCCAGCAGGTATAGTATAGTATGAGCATATCAGTTTGATTCATCTACATACCACACACTACTACACAAGAGGGTGTGCTTTGTGAATCAGTGCAAACCCCTAGTTACTAACCGCTTCATGGTTGTGACAATAATAAGTTGAGTATAATGATGGAAAAGGACATCCTCACATTTAATTATGTGATTAAATCACAGTTACCAAAATCAATACAGAATTAAAATGTAGTCACATCAAAATAATATCTATATTATCAGCCAATACAACTCACGTTGGACCCTCATAATACCCAACACGTTGGTAGACAACAACAAACACAAACAGTAGTTTGCTACTCCAGAAGCCAACGCTACCGGGAGTCTTCTTGTAAAGCAGTAGTGCCGTGTCACAGGTCAACGGTGAATTCATGTCCATAGTGATGCTGCTCTTTTCATTTGAGCACCGCTACGTGTGCTTTCTCTGTTGGAACTACCTGTGGTATAATTTAGGATGTCTGAAAATCTGGATTTTAGTAGGCACTGGAGGTGTCATACTTTTTTAGACAAGGTAACATTTTGAGTTCTCCTTTTACAGTCCTAAAGGAAATTATTTAAAGTGTTCCTGTTAGCAGATGTCATGTTAAAACATCCTGTCTTGAATCAGAACCAAACATGGACGAGCTACTAACTACTTTTAGTTTTGTCAAGGACTACTTGGGCTTAACCGATATCACTTATTGGTTAAAGGTAAAATGCTACGTTATAATAGCCATTATCACAAAAAGGGACACGTACATCACCGCATTGAAAGTAGAAATGGTGGTAGAGCAAAATGCTACCACAGACACTGCAAACACACTTAGTGCAGAGTTGTAGTTCCCTAATGTACCTCGACACTCTTGTCCTGCCTGACCAACCAGTGATGGACTTTAGGACCATTCTCTCTTTCTTTTCTGTCACACTCTCTCCCTTTCTCACTCAATCGCTCTCTATCTTTCTGTTAGGTTTTTTTTATACCAACGAGATTGACTCATGGGAGACGGCGGGTCCACCGATAGCCTCTGCTGGCCTTAAAAATGTCACGTCTGAGCATTCGGCGCCATTGGAGTCCTCTAAAAGTGAACCGCTGCCCATTCTCTGTTGCCTGTGGTCTGTCTCAGTGCATAACTCAACTTTTAACATAAACAAAAACATCGTTTTAAAGTGCCTTTCAGTGGGGGTATCAGAGAGTGTGTGTGGGTTGTCTTTTGTGTGTTTGAGTGTGTGTGTGTGTGTGTGTGTGTGTGTGTGTGTGTGTGTGTGTGTGTGTGTGTGTGTGTGTGTGGGTGAGAGGTGAGGGTGCTATGAAAAGGGTGGTGGTGGGGGGCAGGTAGTTGTGGGAGATGACAGAGCAGTTAGCGTGAAAAGGTTATGGGTTCTCGACCCAAATGGCAAGGAAGCGATAAGGTGGCTTGGCATTCAGTGGCTCTAAAGACCTAAAGGGCAGGAGGAATGTCAGGTGTTCCTCTCTCTCCAGAGAGACATAAATCACTCCCGGGGAGGCCTGGAACCCTGGCTGCTCCACTCGGGTTCAACTGTAGATTTCTGGGCATGTTTTGAATGATGAATGGAAGCGGTTTAAGTCTAGCCGAGTCCCCCATTGTCAATATGACGATAAATATCAGGTCGGGCAAGATAAAATATGTATCAATAGATATTTCCCTCCCTGGTTCCTATCACTATTATATGTTAGGGCATACCTGGGGACCTGTGCACAAGCTGGGCTACGCTGAGTTCTCGTCTGGTTTACTGGCTGCAGTACTGGAGATTTCTGAGTTTACTTTTACTTTTTATATGTTGCATTCATATACTTAGTCTGTTTAATGGCTGCACTATTGGATGTCTCAGAAACTTTCATGTTGTTTACTTCAATATTTATGAAAAATGTTTTGACATTTGTTTAGAACGTCATTTCTCATTTGTGACACTTTTAAATAAAAGGAGATAAGAGAACTGAATTTAGTTGACAGGAATTTCAAAAAGTAGTCACAAGGTATGTGGTAACTTTGGGTAGATATATTATATATTAGATTATATAACCTGTAAATCACCCATATTGTGATACAATATATTGTCCATATTGCACAGCCCTGTTGGAAGAGAAGGCTGCTGAATGAGTCCTGAATAGCCTGGACAGCATGGAGTCCCAAATGAAATGGAGGGACAATGTTTCCATTACCACTCACTGGACTTACGTTGTTACCCCAAAGATGAGCATGTTTTTGGGAAGTGGAAGAGCAAGGAGAGCAGACATGAGGCATGACGTTGAGAGGTGTGAGGGGAGGGGAACAAAGAGGTATGGTGTCTTCATTATGCAACACCCGTTTAAATCAGTGTAGCTGCTAATCCTGTCCCTGAATTCTTCAGACTTTCATGAAATGTGTGTTTGTGTGAAGTTTAATCCGGGGCGAGATGCTATTTCAAAGTTTCACCCACACTGTGGTGTTTGGTACAATTAATTTTCTGCATGCCTTGTGATCCTCCAGAATCCTGTTGTCAGTCTCTCTGATCGAGATAGGGATCGGGAAATCAAAGACATAGCACGTCAAAGGCGGCAAGCGCTAATCCGTGTTAAATATTAGCGGTGATGTGTTAACATGACAGGCCCGACCTTTTATCCCCAATGGAGATTACATCGCAGCAGGGTGGGATTAGGTGAAGTTTGGCGGGAGAACAAAATGACAGCAAGTTGCCTTTAAGTTGCTGTGGTATTGTTACATCTGGAGTCCTCTTTGGTAGCCAACACAATGTTTCTTTTACTGTTAGAGACCAAATCATATGGCATTCAAAGACATATATCTAAGTGAAGCTTGACTGCTGTACAGAAAATGTAATGATGACATTGATTGTGAACATGCTAGCAAACTGCTTGTTGCGAGCTGCGAGAGTTGATAAGGGGGTTGATAAGCACACCATTTAATAAAAACATACGTGTCGACCACATTTTGTATTTGTTAGGATCACTTAAAGGATATCTATTCTGGTTGCTTGGCTTATCTGGCATGCTGCCCGTGCGGCCTGCCTCAGTACCCTCCACAGTGCTAGTGAAGCAGGAGGGTCAGTGGGGCAGCACCAGCTCAGGAGGTTACAGCAGGGTTGCGGGTTCGATTCCCTATCCATGCCATCTTAAGGTTCCTTGACCAACACTGTTGGGAGATGTTTGGCAATTTATTCTACTGACTGAATCTTGAAACAAAAGTAAAACATTGCCCCAAAAAGACGAAAACATGGCCCTTGCTAATGCAGGATTCACCACTGCACCGCTGCAGATGTGTTAATGGGGTCTGTACAATCCTCTTCACGTCACATTACCCCTCAGACTCTCCAGGGCATGTCAACCCTGTGTTACTGTTGCATTTTATTTCTATACTCATCATTTACATCAAAATACCCTTTAATTCAGCAAAAGGCATCTGAACTGCATTCTTAATTTCTACAGAAAATGTCTACTGCTGTTTCTCAGTTTAGAAATGCTTTGTACTTTATAATGTTAGCAGGTTAAAACAGTTGTTATATTAGACAAAAATGTCCTTTTAGCAGAAAAGAAATGTTTTTAAAAGAGGCATACTGTTTTGAACATACTACACATTAATGTCAAGAACATATAACGTAAGTTAATGTACCAGCAGCACAGTTATTTCCGTAATGGTTGACTATGCTGATCATGTTGAAGTGGCAGACCTCCACATTGGCTTAGCAGTTGGAGCACCTCTCCACCTCAACAGGTCTGCAGGCGGAGCAGCTGACCTTGGAGTCAGTGCTGAAGTCAACCAGTCGCCCTTCCAAAGCATCCATGTCATTGTCTTTTATATCCATGTTTCTGCATTTAGTTTTTCTTTGCATGAAATCCAAAAGTGCATACACAACACAATTCAAATTTTAGGTTTGTGTTTCTTTGTATGTTTTTCTAGTCATGGATTATTATCAGTAATGTGTTGTTTGCAGACGGTTTTATTACTGTTGGGACTCTTTGAGTATGAGTTCCTATTTACAGATTCTGATAGAGATCAGAAGGAATAGAGAACATCATTCAGTGAGTAAAAGTCCTTTCAGTTCACTCTGGTAACCACTGGATGCGCAACGTAACAAAGGTCCTATTTTTTTCCACGGCAGACTAATTCCCCTGGAAACATCACTGAGTCGCAGGGAAGCCGGCCGGTGTCGGCTTGCTCATGTCCTCCCCCCTCTGTGACACATCCAAGCAAACCGCTAATAGCTAACCTCATGGGGGGGGGGGGGGGGGGGGGACCAAAATGTCAAGCAATTTCATGCTTTTGTGGCTCCGATGATAATTTCATCAGCAGTGAAAGACTGACTTAACTCCATCTTCCCTCCCTCATCCACAACTTTCTTGGCAGTTTTTTTTTTCTATTTTCACAATGAGAGAGAGATAGAGAGAGAGAGAGAGAGAGAGAGAGAGAGAGAGAGAGAGAGAGAGAGAGAGAGAGAGAGAGAGCGAGAGAGAGAGAGAGAGAGAGAGAGAGAGAGAGAGAGAGAGAGAGAGAGATAATTAGTTTATTAATATGAGGGGTGGTGGTTGAGGAGGTGAGAATTGAGTATTGGTGGTGAGTATGAGGGCACTGGGGTGAGGGGTGAGTATGAGAGCACTGGGGTGAGGGGTGAGTACTCAGGGGGGTGAGTATGTTTGAGACTGGACTTCCCTACACAGCATGTATTCAAAATGATGAAGGCAAAGCAAGAGATATAGAAAAGTCCATTAAACCCAGGTCAGTAGACTCCTGCCACCAGCACCTAGGGGGCTTCACTGGGACTCCTCTGACACGGGGTCTCAGATATATGTTGTATTAAAGCCCTTTATTGAGTTAGCAAGAAGTTCCAAGCCAGAGCAGGTGGTGCATACAGACGTGTCTGGGCTGTCCTGAGGGTGTGTGGCGATGGCTGGTTTAACCTGCGGTGCATTGTGATTGCTCAATGCACCCCAGGTACGCAGCCTCACCAGCCCCAGAGCTCAATCAGCCTGACCAGGGCCAGGTGAGGCTGCTTGAACCAGCCGTCAGCCACACACACTCCACAAACCCATTGCTAAATCCATTCATCCTTTCATTATCATGATAGCAAACATATTAGGCACCATGTCCAAGATAGAGATGGATAGATGAGAGCTCAGCATCAATGCCTCCATTCATTCCCTATGAGATGAGCACCTGAGCTCAAGGCCTTGCTGCGAGGCCTAGCAGCCTCGGGCAATGGCTAGGCCATGGGCCTTCGTCAGAGGCTGCTAATGGGAAAATGTACATAGTTTAATACTTTGTGTGTAATGTTAGCTTGACCTGGTAATAATGATCAGTTCAGCCCAGCCCAGTACCTAGACAGGCCATCCTCATACCCAACGAAGCCCTGGAGTCAACACCAACAACTTATGGAAATGGGGCTTTGGAGATCAGAGAATCTGGCAGTCTTCGGTGAACACTAAACAACAACTGAGGTAAGCCATGATCTAAGAATTGATTCATGTAAAATGTGTTTATGTTAATTGTGCGTTTTCTTTTAATGTTTTCTTGGCTAAGGAATTGGGCTTCTGCCGCACACACACACACACACACACACACACACACACACACACACACACACACACACACACACACACACACACACACACACACACACACACACACGCACACACACAGTGCAAATGTGTGCAGATGTATGCCTTATTATGGAACCTCAAAAGTACATTCTTCTGCAGAGTACCTTTCAGGAAGACTAATAGGCCAGTGTTTATGTGTGGATCCAATTAGATGTTTCTTCTTTTACTTTGCATGGTGGCAAGAGCTATCAAACATTAATCAGCTGTGAAAGATTGCACTTCAAACAGTGGCACTGAACCACATTACCTGCCAAGACAGCATTGTTTTGATCTCAGCCAGCTGCATGCTGGGAATTATGTGACCTTAACTAGGTGAGCTCTACACATGAATGGGGATTCCTTTATGTGCTGGCATCCGGTTTCTTTGGAGTGCATGTCGAACAGCACTGTGTCCCACCCATGGAAGCCTGTGATTAGCATTAGCTCAGAAAGCATACTGACGCTCCCACAACTGACAATCTCCTCAAAAGGAAAATTCCTTGTTGTCGGGATAGAGGATGAAGCTAGCAAGGCTAAACATTCCCAGATGATCAGCCGGCCACTTTGTGAGGCTCTCAGGGCGTATGGCACAGAGGTGGCTGTATGGCTCAGCACTAAAGGATTTCAATCAGGATTGGAATCTGAAACAGATAGAGGAAGAAATGTGTGCAAGTCATGTAGGCTTATGTTAATCAAAAAAGGAACCCTGCACTCTGATGGTGACTGCATGTGGGGATTCAAGGAGACCGCACACCTGGCTGCCAGTAACCTTCGGGTCACTGCTCTCACTGGGCCAAAGAGGACGGCTCGAGAATAAACAGGGCTATATGGCTCTATCTTCTATTTGTTATTGTTATGATGTATGAGCTTGTATGGAACTGACTTTACTTTGAATGAGTGAATGTGTGTCTGGGTGGGTGAGCCTCTCCTGTGGCCTTTATAACAAAGCATGGCAGGCCTTCAGGCCAGAGCCTCACACTCACACACATTCATTATGAAGAAGACGCATGGATTCAGCATCTTCACTTCTCTTTACCCATTTCATTCACTCATTTTAATGAAATCATTCTCCCATTTTGCTGTTCTTACATTTATTTCTGTGTGTGTTTAAATGTGTCTCCTGTCTCCTGTGTCGTCTAACCCCTGACCCTCCTGTATTGTTTAGGGTGTGTATACGTTGGTGTGTGGTTGTGTGCACGTGTGCAGACTTGAAACTAGCACAGCCAGTGACTCAGCATGATACATAGTCTATGAGATTGTCTCTCAGGCGTACTTCATAAAGCCAACCCTGAAAACACACACACACACACACACACACACACACACACACACACACACACACACGCACACACACACACACACACACACCTTGACCCCTCCATCTATTTATACTGCTACCTCAAGTAGCAGCCTCATTACAACAGGAAGCAGCTCTGTGACAAGAGGAAGACGCCCCATTAGGGTAGTATGATGCACAGCCGTCACATTCATTCAACACCACGGCAGTCGTGCAGCAGAGGACAGCGCAGAGATGCATATTCCAATACTTATGGGGACGTTCTGGG
>JAXIVH010000001.1:2973286-2983286 GCA_036785325.1 Urophycis tenuis | reverse complement strand
GAGAGGAGGGATGGGAGGAGGAAGGGAATACTGAGCAGATACCCTTCCTCTGCTGCTCTGCTGCTCTTTCTCCTCAGTAGGACCCCAAGCCCCCCCACAGTGTCCTCAGATGACCTGGGTCCCTGCAGGCGGAGGGGAGGAGTGAGAGGCCAGATGAAAGCTGAGCAGAGAGGAGGGGGGGGGGGGGGCAGTGCATCAGCTATTTTTCACTCTTTGTCATCACTGGTTTGCTGTCGAGCAACTCATGCAGACGCCAAGTAATAGCATATCAGCAGACTGGCATCTCTGTCTGACTACCTTGAGGACTGGCTTCCTCTCCCTCTGCTCACAAACAGTGTTTTCCACTGATCAGGTCCATTGATTGATTGATTGGAACATTTACATTTAGGGCATTTAGCAGATGCTTTTATCCAAAGCGACTTACCAAGAGTGCATTTGTCGTAATAAGGTAAAATATGTAATTTTTGCTAATACAGTAAGAAAGTCACCAGAACAAGTTTCAAGCATTTCAATTGCTAGGTTAACCATTGCTAGGATACAACATCTCTGACTAAGTGCCAAGTTACAAAGAGCGATTAAAGTGCTAAGACGTACAACAAATAAGAGTATGAGGGTAGGGTTATGCAGGGTTCAGGTGAACTCTGAACAAGTGGGTCTTGAGTCTCTTCCGGAACACAGGGAGGGACTCTGCAGTCCTGACATTGGCAGTGAGCTTGTTCCACCACTGCGGTGCCAGAACGGAGAAGAGTTGAGATTTCGCCATCCAACCATTTCCTCCTTTTAGTGATGGCGGTACCAGTCGACCAGCTGAGGTAGTTGAGCGGAGTGTTCGAGCAGGGGCGTGGGGTTTCACTAACGCTTTGAGGTAGGTAGGGGCAGTTCCATTAACGGCTTTGTAGGCCAGTAGCATTGTCTTGAATTTGATGCAAGCCACTAAAGGGAGCCAGTGGATGTCTTGGAAGAGGGGGGTCACGTGGGAAAATTTGTGTCGGTTGAACATGAGGCATGCTGCAGCGTTCTGGATCCGCTGCAAAAGTTTGATTGCGGTTGCAGTAGTTGCAAAATGTAGCTCAGTGGGTAGAGCGGGTGGTTAGTGGTCGTCCACTAACCGTAGGGTTGGGGGTTCGATCCCTGTGATCCCCACTCCCAAAACTGTCTACATGTCGAAGTGTCCTTGAGCAAGACACTGAACCCTGAACCTCAACTTGCTCCCCGGGCGCTGATCATAGCAGCCCACTGCTCCTATGTACAATAGGATGGGTCAAATGCAGAGAACAAATTTCATTCCCATGTCACATGGGAATGACAAATAAAGACCACAAGGTCCCAATAGTCGAGGTGAAAGATGACAAGTGCTTGGGTCAGAAGCTGTGTCGCTTCTCTCATGAGGAAAGGCCGGATCCTGCGGGATCTGTTTTCATGTCTCTGTAAAAGGCGTCATGCGGTCGCCCCTTGCACCACTATTACCTCATACAATCTCCAGCTAACAGTGAAGCCTTCTATTTTCGTCCGTTTCATACTCCGTCTGATTGTCTGTCTGCCGGCTGACTGACTAAATAAATAACTGGCTGGCTTTTTTTTGCGCTGCATCTCTCTCAAAACTTTTTGGTTTCTATTGTCAGTTAGCTATTGATTGATTGGCTGTCTTCGTTTGTTCTGCATTTCCCTTTGTTTCAGACTCTTCTCTACGCCAGCCATCAGCTGAGTGGTGGTGTTCATCATACCAACCCCTCCTCCCTCCCTCCCCCTCCGTTTCATATGTCATCATCTCCCAGCCTCCCTTCCTTGCCCACTCCCCTCTCTCCCCTTCTTCCTTGCCCTCTCTTCACCTCCATGCTGTTCTCTGTGTCTGCTCTTTCGTTTGTCGTATTTTCTATTGTTGTTGTTCTGTATTACCCTCACAGTAGGACGTGCAGCGCCTCAGAAGGTCAGAGAGGGTTGCACAGCTCAGAATGTCAGCTATGGAGCCACTCAGACCACCAGTGACCACCATCAACCATCTCCGAGGCGTAAAGGCATCCCACTTCCCTCAGGAGCCGCCCGGCGCCCCAGGAGCAGCAGGCCGTCCGTCTCCGTGGGCTTCCCCCGCCAGGGGCACGGCCACACAACCGTGTGGTTAGAATAACTGTTTTACCTTACATGTTCAAACCCTTAAAACTGCCAGATGTAGTTTGGGTGGCACCTGGGATCACCTTTCTTGGTGGGTGCATTTGCCGCCACCCCAGGCCCCTTCTTAGACACGCCCCTGTCTGGCCACGCCCCCTCATGGGCACGCCCCCTTCTTGGACACGCCCCTGTCTGACCACGCCCCCTCATGGACACGGCCCCTTCTTAGACACGCCCCTGTCTGGCCACACCCCCTCATGGGCACGGCCCCTCTTGGACATGCCCCTGTCTGGCCACACCCCCTCATTGGCACGGCCCCTCTTAGACACGCCACAGTCTGGCCACGCCCCCTCATGGGCACGGCCCCTTCTTAGACACGCCGCTGTCTGGCCACGCCCCCTCATGGGCACAGCCCCTCTTGGACACGCCCCTGTCTGGCCACGCCCCATCATGGGCACGGCCCCTCTTAGACACGCCCCTGTCTGGCCACGCCCCCTCATGGGCACAGCCCCTCTTGGACATGCCCCTGTCTGGCCACACCCCCAGCTGGACATGCCCCTGTCACTTACACTACAGCATGGCAGTATGAAGTTGTTATGATTTTGAATTGGCGAGTGACATCTGTCTAAAAAAAAGAACAACATGACAAAACAAGGACTCCATTATCTTCTCACCAATGTTGTTAATGGACAACATTGTGTGGACGCTCGGAGGGAGGCAGGGCTTCATCTTTTGATTATTCAAAGGGGGAGGGAGCAGCATCAGAGAGACAGAAAACAGAGCAGACATGGTCCACCCTTTACTGCTGTTGAATCACAGTTTGCGTACAAGACTCGGGAGGTCAAAGTTAGTGTGATTCAAGAACGCAGCACTCAAGAGTGACTTCTGGTGTCTGGCAAATTATCTAAACGCTTCTTTACTTTATTTTTCATTTCTGCCCTTTAGTCCTGATCATGCTGCGTCTTTAAAAGTGTCAAGTGGTGTTGGAAACAATAAATGCCAAGGAACACACAATTCTCCTTCAAGGTCTACTCGGAGGCAGGCATCATTAGTTTTGTAGCCGTTATTAGCAAACCTCCAAATGAATCACTCATTTCTATCTTAGACGCTACAAGGGCAGATAAGAATAAAAAAATAAAAAAATATTATGAACATCTTTGCTGCCCTATTCAAAATTGGCACTGTGGACTTTTATGAAAGACCCTAAATGTAATGTGTGTGGTGTGTGTGTGTGTGTGTGTGTGTGTGTGTGTGTGTGTGTGTGTGTGTGTGTGTGTGTGTGTGTGTGTGTGTGTGTGTATGTGTGTGTGTGTGTGTATGTGTGTGTGTGAGGGGCGTGGCACGGCTGTAAAATGTAAAACTATATACTTCAGCTTATGCCATGAACTACCCACTTATATGCAGCATGTACATTTACAGGATTTTTATGTGTCTTATATGGGGCATTGAATTCTGCAGTATAGACACTACCAGTCCAATCTGTCTCTGCATTCCTTCCATGTGAGATATCTCCTCTCTCCCTTCATGAAACCATGGGATATGGTGGCTTTCAACTATCTTGACCACTCATAGGGGTCATTGACCATGCAGTGCACAATCACGCGTCTGTGTGCGTGTATATGTGTGTGTGTGTGGAGGGTGTGTTTGTGTGTGTATCTTTGTGTGGAGAGTGTGTGTGTGTATCTGTGTGTGGAGAGTGTGTGTGTGTATACAGTATGTATGTGTGGAGAGTGTGTGTGTGGAGGGTGTGTGTGCGCATGAGCATAGGATGGTATGGTAACCAATATCATGATGATAATACATATTTTTGAAAAAGTCACTATATCATAGGTCAATGGCTAAATCTTCACAATGTAGTGCTGTTCAACAACACAGAGTTGTGATCAACTGAGCTGATGATTCACTCTATTCTAATGCTATTCAGCCAGTCGGAAAATGTTACACACACAAGCCAAAAAGCTAGAGAGGACCCCAACATGTGGGCTGAGTGTGATACAATGTGATACCGCACCTGTCTCCTGAGAAAGGCACATAATAGCACCAGGGACCCCAGCCACCCAGCACACTCACTTCTCACCCTGCTACCATCTGGCAGACAGTACAGGAGCGGTCAGTCACACACTTAACCACTGAAGGACAGCTTTTACCTGCAGGCCATCAGGCTTCTGAACTGCTGAACTATACCTCTACCTCAAAGCCGTTGTCACTAGCCACTGGTGTAAACACGTATATGCCATCATCACATAATGGGAACATTCAGACTGCATAACTCGACACTTGTTTGTATGTAAAATACTGGATAACACTGTATAATATTTATATGCACTTTACGCCTGCACATCCGTATCATATTGTGTGATCATCATTGTTACCATTGCTTCCATCAAAGCTCATGAACAATTCTCCAACCTATGTATGATGTAAATACTTACATGCCTGCCACGCACTATATATGCTCTGCAATGCTGATTCATATCATTCTCCATTGCTGCTCTTACAAAATCTGTGATGCCCTGATTTTGCTGTACTTGTATTTCATTTTATTTTATTTTATATTTAACTTTTTTTTTTTTTTCAATTTTCCTTCCATGTTGGAATGGGCCTCGTCCAATACATGTAATTGTACAGTATGACTGTCAGTGATGCTGCACATTTGACAATAAAAGACTGTCATATTGAATGTTGAACATGAAGCACACATGCGGCCCCTCCAGGGTCAGAGGGCAGTGAGCAGGCCGGTCGCTGCACGAGGACCAGAGGTGAGACACTGTCACCCCGTCCCCATGGAGACCAGCATGGGGATGGGGAGACGAGTGATGCTACACGGCACCGTGCTGCTCCCAGCCTGCTGTGGATTCTGTCTGCTTTATCCCACGACCCTCCCACTGCCTGGACACACACATGCTCAGTGTTTTACTATCATCCCATCTTTAGCCCTTTCTTGCCAGGCCGTTTTTGGGAAGAAGTATTTCTTTGTAATTAACCTGCTTGATGAAGTAAAGGTTGATTATGACCTATAGCTCTGTTTCTCTCCAGACGTGCCGTGGAATGGCTATGGTCAGAGGAAATCAATGTCTGTTCATCTCAACAGCAGCCATGTTCAACCACAGGTTGAACATGGCTGCTGAGTCTGACAGGTGAGGGGTGGAGGTCCCGGCGTCCTGTTGTCACAGCTTGAATTCCCACTTTAGACTTTCCTTTACTTTTTGCACGTTAAACCCCCCCGGCTCCCCTGTACGGCTTGAATCCTTGAATTGAGTTTCATGAGCAGATGACAGGTGTGTCGGTATGACGATCACATCAAGTCTTACAGGTGATGGGGTAGAACAGCCTGTCAGAGGCCATGCATGCAGTAGCACATGTTCCACCTAAAGAGGGAGCCATCAGATGCAATCCAATCTACAAGTGGTGCTCGGTTCTCTCAGTTCTGGTTTTCAATCTGTTCTTTTGTTTCAAGGTCATACTTCCTTTACCCATCAGTGGTGGCCGCATTCATGTTTGGTTTGAATACGGCGTTGGATGTCATCTGAACCAGGCTGGACTGGGGCCGTAACAAACACGCATCTAACAAATGCACGCCACACATACACCATGGCCAGAGGCACCGCCCTCCAGATCAGAGAGCAGAGTTCCTCTGCAGAGGAACGTGTCAAGTCGCCGCTGATTGGTCGAGCAGAAAACAGGCGCAGTATTGTATTTGTTTTCCACATAATGACGATGACCTGGCAAAAGCTAAACTATTCCAGGTTGGGAGCGATACACCAGCCTCATCAGTGCACTTCAACATGCAGTGTCTTTCAACACGCTTGGTCTCGCCACTCGTCTCCTGGTTTGCTCATGGGTTCCTGTACATCTGGGGTCAGAAACGCCATGCTGCCCCCTTGTGTACACGGTAATGTGCTGGGGAAATGTGCAGCTACATACTTTCCACAAATCTGCGTCGTCTCTGCGTCCCAATGTGAATATCGAGAAACGCGGGGTAACTGTGCATTCAGCTTCAGACAGAATAGATAGGCACACATTCAGGCACACATTCAGGTATTCCTCAGAAGAAACTCTGAGTGAGACACGTTTCTGCAGACTTACTTGAGATCCTGGAATGGTTCAGCTCTGACATGTGACGTCTCCACAGAATGACCAAACACCACACCTTCATCTCCTGTAGAGAGAGAGAGAGAGAGAGAGAGAGAGAGAGAGAGAGAGAGAGAGAGAGAGAGAGAGAGAGAGAGAGAGAGAGAGAGAGAGAGAGTCATATAGGACTGTTTCTGAATGTCTTCAAAAGCAACTTGTAACATTGTAAAGATAAAAAAGACGTATTTGGATTTTTGTTACATAATTCAGACCCTACAACAACAAACTATCAAATATTCAAGTTTGTGTGTTGCGTTGATTACCAGTGATTGTCTGTCCTTTGCTGGTCAGCTACTGATTTGTAAATATGGCCCCAGCCTCAGGTTGTTACAGAACTCCTCTTGCCAAATTCAGTTGGAAGTCAAGGCAAAAACATATCCTCCTCTGAACAAGCCTTCCATGCACATATGCCAAAGGCTTTGGCTGGCTTGTTACCCGAGGTTGATTGTTGATGTAAATCAGCCATGGTTTTTGTTGAACGCACCACAATGACGATGCCTTCCGAAATTGGGCAGTTAGCCATCCATTGACATCCATTATGTCCCAAACAAGAGTGTAGCAGCTGCCAAAGCGGCGCCTTTGTTTTGCCCAACCCAAGTAGGTGCATACAAACTGCCCTGGCTGGGTCGCTTTCTCCTATATTGCCCACAAAGGAATAACTCCACAGGAATCTACTGGCCACTGCGCATGCTCACGTACTGAAGCGCACAGTTAAAATTCTGTGCAAAGACCATTCACACGGTTATGGGCTGTTCTGAATTCTGAGGGCACCGCAATATTTCAATAAGTGGTGAGGGTAAGTGTGTAGGAGGTTGTGGTTTTAACTCGTCGGAATACAAATGAAGATGTCAGTTCCAGGTTGTAAGAATGTCCGAGGCACAAGACTGTCAACTGTCAACACACCTTCACATTTTCCCCGACTCAGTCAGTCTAATGCACCCTGCGGGTCAAAGTCCTAAAAATGCAGAGTCTGATCCAAACATTCACCACCCTGCTCATGACCAGGGCGTTTAACATTCAAGAATTCTATGCAGCGTTCAAATCAGTTATACAAACTTTACCCTCCTACACTAACCATGGCGACTTATTTAAATGTTGCTCTGCATTCAGAATTCAGAATGACGGGGAGGGGTTGCTCTAAAGTAACCCCTGTCTTTGCACAGAATTTTAACTGCACACCTCTGTCTCCAAATCTGTGAGCGTGCCCAGTGGCATGTCAACGCAGAACTGAAACTTGTGGACGGATCGTTTGTGGGCACTGTTGGAGAAACCGACCTAGCCAGAGCAGTTGATATGTGCTGACATGTGTTGGACAAAACAAAGATACAGCCAAGGGAGCTGCTGAACACTCATTTGGAATATAATGGATGTCAATCGGTCCAACAAACATACAGCTATGGGAGCTCCTCAGACTTGGTTTGGAATATAAAGGATGTTAATTGATGGCCAACTGCCAAATTTTGGAACACGTCTACACAATGTGAGAAGATGGAGCAGAATTAATAGCTGATTTACATCTCAACATCAACAATGTCAACAATCTGGGCTCTTGTAAACTTCTGTTGGTTCTGCAGTATTTCCACATTTGCAGTTACACCAATGCACACACACACACACACACACACACACACACACACACACACACACACACACACACACACACACACACACACACACACATACACTTGTTCTCAGTCATGTTTTTGAAGTTTGAGGATAGATGACCTGCAGATAATTCAGAATGTAATTTGCCCTCCTGTACATTTTACAAGATAGCCAAACAATATATTCCTGCCTTGACTAAACAAATGTATTGTAATCAGCGCCATAACATTCATGCTAGATGGAAGCATTCACTTTATTTTCCAGCAACAGCGCAAGACTAAGATGTGCACAAGGAATCTTTGCACAACTGTTTATGATTGGCTACCTAAGAATCAGATGATCCTGAACAATGTAGAAGCTTGTAGCTGTGTGTTTTTGGCCATGGATTCTCAGGTTGTTTTAGGATTTGGGTTTAAGGGTTAGGACGGCACGGTGGTGCAGTGGTTAGCACTGTCGCCTCACAGCAAGAGGGTTCTGGGACCTTTCTGTGTGGAGTTTGCATGTTCTCCCCGTGCTTGCGTGGGTTCTCTCCGGGTACTCCGGCTTCCTCCCACAGACCAAAAACATGCAGGTTGGGGATTAGGTTAATTGGTGTCTCTAAATTGACCATAGGTGTGTATGTGAGTGTGAATGGTTGTTCATCTATATATGTTAGCCCTTTGATAGGCTGGCGACCTGTCCAGGGTGTACCCCGCCTCTCGCCCGTTGCAGCTGGGATTGGCTCCAGCCCCCCCGCGACCCTCGTAGAGGATAAGCGGTTTCGTTAATGGATGGATTGTTTAAGGGTTAGGATGTGGGCTTTGTTTCTAGGGTATGGTTTAAGATAGATGTCTTAATAGTCATCGAAAAATGACAAAAGAGACAAAAGGGTTAGGATGTGGGCTTTGTTTCTAGGGTATGGTTTAAGATAGATGTCTTAATAGTCATCGAAAAATGACAAAAGAGACATCCAAGTGATCATCTTTTAAAATGTCGTCTAAATTACATTTGGTACAATTTTGCTGGCTGCCACATCCCACCTAAGCCTTCACTGGGCTCCTCCAGGACAGGACACATGATGTTGACTAAACCACTTTATTGCAGAGTTTGGAGTAGAATGATACAGAGCAGGTGTTGCGTTCTCACATGTTTACGCTGTGTGCATTGATTGCTCAATGCACCACAGGTGTGCAGCCTCGCACAGCCCCAGAATCTAATCAGTGTGACTCAGCGCAGTTGAGAACGCCTCAACCAGTCATCAACAACACACTCTGCACACCGCCAACACCAAATGAAGCCTGCCCCTCTCTCCATCCTGGAAACCCAAGGCCTGGGGCTGCTGCCCTGACTGACTGGCGGAGGCGTCCCTGGACATGGACATGACAGGACTGTCTGGACAGGCGGGTTGGTTGAGGCTTGAAAGCTGGGCTGCGGTGGTTGCTCCATTCAGGGCCCCTAGCATCCCTGGATAAGACCACCCTCCCCCAGGACGACAGGTCCCCCCCCCCCCCCCCCCCATCTCCTTCCTAGAGCATGGGCCTGGGGCTGCTGCGCTGCCTGACAGGTGCAGCTGGGCCCAGGCTGCTTTGCGCTGGATCCAGGGGCTGCTAGCTGCAGGCGGTTGCCTCCCCTGTCCTCTGCTGGGGGGTCTCCACCAGCAACTCCACCAGAAAAGGGGCTTGCACTAGGAGAAAGCTGCTGGAAGAGGCCCCGTGTTGGGTACTAGTGTAGCATCGTCCCCTGCTCCAAGCCCCCGAGGTGGGCAGCACACTCCACTTAGGTGTCTTTACTGGGCTCCTCCAACGACCAGGACACAGGGTGATGATGTTTACATCGGCTTCTCATTATTTTGTAGTAAAATGTTACACAGAGCGGTTGTTGCACGCTGCCATGTCTGGGCTCTCCTGAGTGTGTGTGGTGATGGCTGGTTTAACCCGGGGCATTGATTGCTCACTGCCCCACATGTGTGTGGCCTCACACAGAAAGTGTGGGCTCTCAGAGAAAGTTGTTGATTGGCCAGTTGAGGGCAGATGACAGGAGGGATTGCTGATTTTGCAGAACTGTCATTTCACTTTGTAAGAGGAGATGATTTTGTTCAGTTTAACACAATGGCTCTATAAATACATTTTCAACTTTATTGCAATTTTTGGTAGGGACAATGTACTGGTCTCATAACATT
>JAXIVH010000001.1:2963286-2965786 GCA_036785325.1 Urophycis tenuis | reverse complement strand
GGTCCTAGGTTCTAGGTGTCCTCACCTGGTGTGAGTGAGTGAAGAACACAGCTCTGTGGTGACTATCACAGTACTGAGGAGCCCCTTGTCGCCATGCAGGCTGCTCCTCCTGCCTCAACAGGAGCGAGTCACAGCTCTGTGTAAACGCACTGAGCCCGTGGTGATTATGCCGAATTGAAATGGATTCCATAAAATAAAGTTCAGACCGACTCAGCGCTGTGTGTGTTGTTCCCCTGGCTGCGTGGTGACGGGCTCTTCAGAACCCAGAGACTAGTTTCTGCTACGTTCCAGGGATCAGGTTGAACACGGTGAGCCGATTGTTTGGCTCTCCTCCTCTGCACCGTTATCTTCCCTACACGTGTAGGTTTGGCCCGGAGCTTGTTCGGTGCGTCACGATGTCACGATGTTCAGTCTCTTGTTGGGTTTAACTCGTTGTAATCCAAACAGCCCCATGAAACAAGTCAAGTCAGGCAGATAAGAACACAAATAAAGAAATGTAAAAATAAATATATATATATGTTTTCCTTAATCCCATGAGCAAACACCATAGGCGTGCGACTGACTCTGTGGTTGAGCTAAGTACTTTTAAGGACCTGTGGGCTGATTGGCCCACAAGGACTTACTCTCTCCTGCTGATTGGTAGGTTATAGCAAGGCCTCTGGGAACTACTCTCTCCTGCTGATTGGTAGGTTATAGCAAGGCCTCTGGGAACTAGTCTCTCCTGCTGACTGGTAGGTTATAGCAAGGCCTCTGGGAACTAGTCTCTCCTGCTGATTGGTAGGTTATAGCAAGGCCTCTGGGAACTCGGACCGCTGCTAATAGAGCTCTTACTACAACATCGTCCATAACAACAGCAGACATTCAGGAATCATGTTGATTAATGGCCATGAAGGCTTGAATAAATATCATGTGCCAATGCACCGACAGACATTGCTCAGAGGGCAGAGTCAGTTAACCGACCCCCGACATCACTTTACATTGGTTTGAATGAGATGGATCCCTCTCTGGTTTAAACTCTCCAGCCAGGTGTCAGCTCACGACAGAACACCTGGGGCTGCTTTGATGGTGCACATTTGGCAGGGCAGTGGAGAGGGCAGTCCCATGTAGATATTCATTGGCTGGGTGGGTGTGAAGAAAAGGTCAGGGAGGAAGGGCTACGACACCTGGTTGGTTCGGCTGTGGGACGAGAACGCCCCAGACGGGGGCCAAGGAACGTCATCACAGAATAACGTGGAGAGATGTATGGATTCTACATCAACCAGATCTACAACCACAAAGACCTGCTTGGTCGCTTTGCTCACCACAGCTCATAGGAAGTAACAGTATTGACATTGTGTTTCAGTAGACCGGATATATATATATATATATATATATATATATATATATATATATATATATATATATATATATATATATACGTATATATACGCTATAAAAAACAACCTATAGAATTTACCCAATTTATCTAAGGTAACAATTTGCATACACTTTGGTAGGGTAAATTTAAACCCAATATTTTGAGTAAAGACTACCTACATTCAACAGCTATAAATACATTGGGTAAAGCTTACCTAATAATTTTTCAATACAAATTACTCAAAATAATAGAGTAATATTAACTTAAAATTGTTAGGCATTATTATTCTACTTAATAATGAGTAGAAATCATTATCTAATATGACTGATTAACTATTACCTATTCAGGGAAGGAAAATTTACTTGAAGTTATATTCAGACACAGTATTGATGAAGTCAACTTGTTTAGTCAACCAAATGATCAAAAGTCAGCATATGCAATATGCATATCGTTCAGGACTTAGTTGTCCTTGATCACAATGGACATGTGATTCTCCCAGTTTAGAGGTAACAATCACCTTCAAGGTGTGGTCCATGTGTCCCTCACACTGGTCCTCCGTGTTAAAAACAAAGGACCAAAAATAATTTGCATTTTTTGTGTATAAACATTATGCTATTCCAATAAATTCCAGTTCTTGGTCAAATGTAGTACATTGATATTTTTAAACTAATTTCACAAATGGTGCATCCCTATTTCCCATAATGCAACAGAGACAAGTGGTGAGAAGGGTATATTTTGGGTATGTTTTATGATAGTTTTTTAGGTAGAAGTTGTTACTGTTAAAAAATAGGTAGAATTTACCCAATATTATATATTGCACTGGCTGATTAATATAAGTAAATTTTAACCAATTTGCAGGGATTGTATTTACCACCCTTTAAAATCATTTTTTTTACAGTGTATATATATATATATATACAGTATACCGAATACAATAAAACCAATGTACTTCTCTCAGACTATGGTTCAACGCACAGTATTGCATGCTTAGCTTCTTATTGGCCGATATTATTGACTGAGAAAACGTTGGTGGAACACACCTGTCCACCGCTTATATTGAAGCAGCGTTTCCAGGCGAGCCAGCAGCCCCAGGAAGCAGAGGACAGGTGTGTTACAGGAGACCATACCAGCCAGTCACAGTAT
>JAXIVH010000001.1:2955786-2958286 GCA_036785325.1 Urophycis tenuis | reverse complement strand
ACACACATGCTGTAATGTGAAGGAGAGGACATGATTAGACTGGGATCATATAATCCTACTTCACTTGTTTCTTGACTCTTGTCCTAGCATTTTAGCATTTTATTTTTGCCAGTGTCAGTGTTGAGTAGTGAATGGAAATAATGAAACGGTCGAAGGCTGTAAAGTATGTGTTGCGTATGGTCAAGACTTAGGGGCAAGGGGTGTTGATTAGCTGCAGTATGCAGTGAACAACATAGTTGACTGAAGCTCAGGATGGAATCCACTCTGCAGCTCAATACACTCAGGGGACTGGAACAGGGACATGCAGTCACTCTGTGAGGGTTTCAATGTGGTCTTTCCCCACCTGACCGTCTGCTGTCTGATCCTTAACTAGCATGGACCTGTTTTCCGTGCTAGTCAAGGGCTGATTTGTTCAGAACACTGTAACCAATCAGGAATCAATCCTGCAAACACTGACTGATTTGCCTAAAGCACCTCAGTGGGATTCAGGGTCAAATCTATATACCACAAGAATAGAAACAATAGAAGAGGCATACAATCTGAGTTTATTCCGGCCATACTACTGGTCTTATTCCACTATTAATGGAGACAATGTTTGACTTGCCTAAGCAGCAATGCCATCTCAACGATTCTCTTAACAGTCAAGGCACAGCTGCAAAGGGCAGCCGGCAGTTCATATTGATGTTTAAAGATAAGTTTGGATAGGCCTCTTTCTAGGCTATAGTCTCCTAGTAGTCTAGTGCCCTACAGGATCAGACCCCAGCTGGCATCAAAACAGAACCAACTCTGATCCTGAAGTTAGTGCATAGATTCACCCTGCATCATCATATATTAACTTTTGTGTTGATAATGCGATTCGGCTCTCCAAACAGAAGTATATGGCAGCAATAAGCAATGGCTCACTAGGAACGTTAAATAACTATTAAATTAAAAATAATTGATGTCCCATGACCAGCAACAGCTAAAAAATGTACAGTTGCCATGAAGTCTTTAAAAATCACATTTTGCCAATGTGTTTCAAAGCAGAACAATTCAGTGCATTGAAAGGAATAAGAATAATGATTGGCCATAAATCGAATTGAACCAACCTCACCCAAAACAACAGAAAGAGTGAGTAGGGTTACAGTGTAAACATAGAATACATCGTATTGTTGTTTTGAAAGGCTTTGAGCCTGTGAAATGTAATGATGAGCACACAATAACTTTCACAGTGTGATTCAACCTGAACACATGTAGTGTTGTGAGGTGGGCTCAGATATTCCCCTTACACACCTTGAGAACTCTGAGTGCACATGGTCATAACATGATGAACAGTAGCTCTGAATTGCAACTCCAACTGCAGCGGCTGTGCTGACTCCAGTATTGATGACTACACGTTACGTGAGATTCAATCACCACTAGGACTTAAAAGGTGACGCGCATGTGACGTCATAATTATGAACATACCAACATGAAAAAATGTGTTGTATATTTTCACACTGTACTCACAGAGTACAGATTATGAAAGTGCAGTGCAAAACAGAAATCTTCTCTTCTTAAAAATGTCCCCAAAAAATAAATAATCCACCAAAACCGTGATGGTGTCATCAAAAAAAATGACAGAACAATTTGATTGATGAAAATATGAAAACTGAAAACTGCACTGATGAAGCCAATAAAGCAGTTGTTATTCAGCTCTTTTGCGGTTGCCATGCCAACTGCAGGCAGCGGGTTATGTGCAGAGAGGGAGAGAGAGACAGAGGAGAGAGAGGGAAAGAGAGATAGAGTGAGAGAGGGACAGAGATAGAGAGAAATAGAGGGAGAGACAGAGAGAGAGAGAGAAAGAGGGAGAGAGAGACAGAGGAGAGAGGGAGAGAGAGAGAGAGACAAAGAGAGTGAGAGAGAGACAGAGAGAGAGAGAGAGAGAGAGAGAGAGGGGGGGAGACAGAGAGAGAGAGAGAAAGAGGGAGAGAGAGACAGAGGAGAGAGGGAGAGAGAGAGACAAAGAGAGTGAGAGAGAGACAGAGAGAGAGAGAGAGAGAGAGAGAGAGAGAGAGAGAGAGAGAGAGAGGGGGGGGGGGGAGACAGAGAGAGAGAGAGAAAGAGGGAGAGAGAGACAGAGGAGAGAGGGAGATAGAGAGACAAAGAGAGTGAGAGAGAGACAGAGAGAGAGAGAGAGAGAGAGAGAGAGAGAGAGGGGGGGGGAGACAGAGAGAGAGAGAGAAAGAGGGAGAGAGAGACAGAGGAGAGAGGGAGAGAGAGAGAGACAAAGAGAGTGAGAGAGAGACAGAGAGAGAGAGAGAGAGAGAGAGAGAGAGAGGGGGGGAGAGAGAGAAAGCAGGTTCTTGCACCATCCTCAGCACCATTGCATCACACCATACACACAACACCAGGTACTGTGTACGTGTGTTAATTAGCTGCACGGACAGAACTGAGGAGCATCTCTGTCTACTCAGAGCCAGGAACATATGGCACATCAACTTTACCTAACTTTCCAAACAAAACATCTAGATAACTTTGT
>JAXIVH010000001.1:2950786-2953286 GCA_036785325.1 Urophycis tenuis | reverse complement strand
TTCAGTTTTGTTTTACTCCAAACTGTCATGCCTTTAGTTTTCTCAGACAAATCACGAGAGATAATGGTTCTTGTGATGCAGCACATTGGTGTGTTCACTGAAAGGTTGATCTAAAAAGAAATTATTTTGTTTTTAGTGTGGCCTTTTAAAATGTGGGCACTAAAGGGAAAAGTTTGTTTGATAGCCAAACAGAGTTCCACAAGAAAAGAAAAGATGTCTCTACCTGCTCCTTCTAAATAACTATCAATAAATAAACAAACTCCTTCTCATAACTAAGTACCAAAACACACTTTTAGAGGCTACAATTTTATGTTATTCATAAAACTATAATTATAGAATAGGCAAAGCTAAGATAATCGAATTTAATCTCAATATATATATATATATAAATAACTGCAAAATGAAGGAGTTGAAAAACCCAGACAACAATGGTCTGCTTTGGAAACAAAGCAGGAGCTGTCACTTAGTTAGACTGCTATTGTTAGAGCGCTGAGAGCATCCACAACAACACTGCAGTCAGACCGTCCCTGACCAAGAAATATGTTAGTCAACGAAAAGCAATCCATCATGACTATTAGTCGACTATAGTCATATCATGACCATTTGTCATGTTTAAATGTCTTAAGTCATTAAGTTACCAATGTTAACCATTGCCATCTTATCCATTGATATATTTTGTTTCTAAATTTCACACTTCTAAACTGCAATGTTAACATACATCGGGGACGTTTTGAAACATTAGATCGGGTTCATTAGCGTTTTAATTTTAGTTTTTCGCTGAAGATGGCCTATATAGTATAAATATTGACCAAACGGCGGCTCTGTAGGCGACGTGCTGCTGGTCATTACTGTAAGACTCCACAGGGGAACGCCACTTACAGGGCGCTGCACATTAGCCATCAAACCAACGGCCCGCCTGGGACAGCCTGCGTGTGCCTGGGGACTGCGTGGCGTTCACACCGGCAACCTCTCTGCTGCTCTCTGCTGCCTGCCAGCCGGGCCTGAGGACCCCGGACTGCCACGCCTCTTTTACCTCATGTCTTTGGGAATTTGACCGCTGTTTGGTTTTTTTTTTCGACAGGAAACATTTTTTTAAAAGTGTGTAAAAAATAAAGAAATAAAAATAAAGAAATAAAAGTATACAGAAATCCCTGTTCATCTGTCCCCGCTCACTTTGAAAGCCATTGCAGGGCTGGTTGGCTCCTCTGTGGTCCATGTTTCCAGGGGTGGGCTTCAATGTGTCTGGTCTGCATCACAAGCGGGGTCTTCATTATTTTATTATAATGTTTCCAACATATGTTTCCAACATATTCAAAAATAGGCATTGAAAACATTTCAAGTCTATTTTTGCAAAGATACAAGAACGTCTCACGGAAATAAAAGGAACCACAATGAACCCTCGGGAGAATATAATAACAATGAAAGCACATGTTAATCCTCACAAAAAATGTGACTGCTCCACCCGCAAAACATTCGTCATTGACGGGTCTATGATGAGTCAGCGCTAATAAAGAGACAACTTAACTTCTTCAAACAGCTTTCAATTCAATGCGTTTTTTCAGAGGTACTTAGTGATCGTCTATTGAAGGCTTACTGTAAGTGAGATGTTCTCAGAACCTGCACATTACTGAATGACTTGTATTATTGACATGAATATGTGTAACATGAACATAACATGATCATCTATATGACATGAGCATCTATAGAACATGATCATCTATATAACATGATCATCTATATAACATGATCATCCTGACTCATGATCTAATGGCCATTCTCCTGGGCCATTTCCGGCCCACATCAGTCAAAAAGTGGGAAAACAGAGAAACAGAGGGTGGTACTAATTAGGCTGAGACAGCGAGAGAGAACACAAAAAGTTGCACAGACTAACCACAGACTCAGCCTCTGTCACCAGAGGTTCCACTGCTCTATAATGTACACCAGAGCTAGTGAGCCAGTCCTCAATGGCCAGTTCACACTGCAGGCGGATGCACTGTGCTGCTTGAATACGTAAGAGTTAATGACTTACATAAAGACAGAAGAAACAAAAAAAAAGGAATGTGGAAGAAAGATTGAACAGTGCAGGAAAATCGAAAGTGAATAGGGAATAAAAAGCAAGCAAGTTAAGAGGGAGGGTAAACAAAGGAATGAAAATGAGAGGCGTCTTATAAATTGGTTCTTTGAACATAAGCAGCATGCGGTGGCCGACAGAGAGAGCTCAGCAGTCTCCCCGTCCCTCTTGGTGTGTGGAGCTGCAGAGGGACAAAGAGCCTCCAGGGTCTTCCAAAGTCATGGGACACGTCTTAACGCAGCCACCGGCCCTCAAGTTCCCCCAGTCCTCCAGTCAGAGGAGCACTCGGTCGGAGGTGTAGCTAGAAGGGAAGGGTGGGTGGTGGTGGTGGTGGTGGTGGTGGGGGTGGTGGTGGTGGGGGTGGTGGTGGAGCTGGTGGTGGTGGGGGGGGGGGGGGGAGCGGGGTGATAACTGCACAGCAAAGCACAT
>JAXIVH010000001.1:2935786-2945786 GCA_036785325.1 Urophycis tenuis | reverse complement strand
TGTGTGGTGTGTGTGCGTGCGTGCGTGCGTGCGTGTGTGTGTGTGCGTGGCTCTTACCCACGGTCAGCTGACCAGTCACTTGTCCGAGGTTGTTTCTGGCATTGACTGTCACGTTCCTGTCTGACTGGAGGATCAACGGGCTGTCCTGCATAGACAAAACAAAATCAAAGTCAAAAAAGTCAATGTAGCTTTATTGTCAATTCCTTCACATGGCAAGACATACAAAGGAACCGAGAAACACAACAGAGTTGTTCTTGTTGATCAGCCCTCACAACGTTGTGTGGTCTAATAACCAGCACCATTTAGCCAAGAGTCAGAGCCACAAACTAGTTCTTGTTTGTGGCTCTGACTTGTCTGTTTTCTTTCTTTTTTTTTTTTTTACATTTGTCTTGTATGAAGACACAGCCACACACACACACACACACGCTCAGAATGAAACAATTACATTTTGCAGTTTCTAATTAGCAGTTAAACAAAGGCCTATCACATAATAACTACTCATTAATTCAAAACAAATGAATAAATCAAATCAAAAGTTATTCTGCAAACTCCTCTGTGTAAATTGCACAATTTGTCGAACAGCACCATCCAAATGCCTCATCCAATAGCAGCCTCACACAATGCCAGCCTCATCTAGCCTCATCTAATACCAACCTAATTAAACAGCAGCCTCATCAAATACCAGCCGTATTAAACAGTTGCCTCATCTAATACCAGCCTTATTACATAGCAGCCCAACTAATACAAGCCTTATTAAACAGCAGCCTTATCCAAAACTAGCCCCATCCAACAGCAGCCTGTTTAAATGGCAGCCTAGTCCATTAGCGGACTCATCCAAAGACTAGCCTCGTCCAATACCAGCCTCATACAGCAGCAGCCTCATTCAATACCAGCCTCATAGAGCAGCAGCCTCATACAGCAGCAGCCTCGTCCAATACCAGCCTCATACAGCAGCAGCCTCGTCCAATACCAGCCTCATACAGCAGCAGCCTCGTCCAATACCAGCCTCATAGAGCAGCAGCCTCATTCAATACCAGCCTCATACAGCAGCAGCCTCGTCCAATACCAGCCTCATAGAGCAGCAGCCTCGTCCAATACCAGCCTCATAGAGCAGCAGCCTCGTCCAATACCAGCCTCATAGAGCAGCAGCCTCATTCAATACCAGCCTCATAGAGCAGCAGCCTCGTCCAATACCAGCCTCATACAGCAGCAGCCTCGTCCAATACCAGCCTCATAGAGCAGCAGCCTCATTCAATACCAGCCTCATACAGCAGCAGCCTCGTCCAATACCAGCCTCATAGAGCAGCAGCCTCGTCCAATACCAGCCTCATAGAGCAGCAGCCTCGTCCAATACCAGCCTCATAGAGCAGCAGCCTCATTCAATACCAGCCTCATAGAGCAGCAGCCTCGTCCAATACCAGCCTCATACAGCAGCAGCCATGTCCAATACCAGCCTCATCTAAAATCAGCATCAGTCTCAGCTGTTCACCACTGTACAGTGCCATTCTAATAACCAGAGAAATGAACACCGGGAATTCCCCCCCAGAAGACCTCGGGGGCAATTCCCTCTGCCCTCTTAACTATGATTAAGTCACAGTTCTCTGTTCTCATACAATATTGCTTTTGTTTTTCTGATGAGCGAACTGGAACGGTGACTTAGGTATTGGCTCATCAGAGAGCTTCATATTGGTGCTGTGAAACAAATGGTGGATGTCTCAGACATCAGCTCCACACCAACAACAGCATTTTCCAAATCACACCAACAGAGAAGTCTTGCATAAATGATCCCAATGGTCCAACTTTTCCACAGTGTTGTTCCCCCCACAAACACAGTTCTTGCCAATAGACTGTACGTTATTCTCAACAAGTATATGAAGCAGTGCTCTAATATTAGAAAACAGCTGAGTGCGAAGGTTCTTCTTCAATAACTGTTGTTTTTTTCCTCCCCCAAAATGACTCCTCTCACATTGCAATAAAGCGGCGGTTTCTCTTCATCTCCCTCCCTGTGTTCTTTTTACATTTTCTTATTTTCACAATTTCGTCCCGATTTTTCTGCCGTGCATCTTCTTGTTCTGCCATCCTGCTTTCCCTCGTCCTCTCTGCCTTCTCCCTGCCTCCTCCCTCTTCACCATCATCGTCATGTTCTTGCCCGTGTGACGAGCCCCATCGTCCTCGTCCCTCTTCACCATCATCGTCATGTTCTTGCCCGTGTGACGAGCCCCATCGTCCTCGTCGTGTCGGCGGTGGTCGGCTGTGGACCCTCCTGCAGGGGTCGTCTCTCTCCAGCTCTCTGCAGACTAGATTGATCTGCTGGGCTGCCCTGAAGGTTCAGACTGTGTGGACACAGCGCTGTGACTTCAATTGTGAGCAGTCATTCCGCCGGCTCCTACTGCAGGCTCCTACCGCAGGCTCCTACTGCAGGCTCCTACCGCAGGCTACTACTGCAGGCTCCTACTATAGGCTCCTACCGCAGGCTCCTACCGTAGGCTCCTACCGCAGGCTCCTACCACTCCTACCGCAGGCTCCTACCGCAGGCTCCTACCGCAGGCTACTACTGCAGGCTCCTACTATAGGCTCCTACCGCAGGCTCCTACCGCAGGCTCCTGCCGCAGGCTCCTACCACAGGCTCCTACTATAGGCTCCTACCGCAGGCTCCTGCCGCAGGCTCCTGCCGCAGGCTCCTACTATAGGCTCCTACCGCAGGCTCCTACTGCAGGCCCCCTACGGGCCTTTAGAGGAATTACATGCCAGTCTTGCGCAAGTCTTGTGTGTGCGTGCGCGCGGTTTGTATGTGTGTTTGCTTATGTGAGAAAGACAAATGCCCTAATTTAAATAGGACATATATCATTGACATTGACATAATATGTCAATGTCAATGATATATGTCCTATTTAAATTAGGGCATTTGTCTTCGTATTGATGTTAATGAGTCAAAATTATTAATATTTTGAATGATTTTTTTTTTTTGCCCTTGTAACGCTATTGTATTGCTTAGTGATGCATGCTGTTTTTGTTTCCCTTCCTTTTTAGATTATCTCTCTGAAAATGGTTCAGATAGTTTATGTATTTCGTTTGTTGTGGAGTGAACTGCTCACAGGTAACCCAGTTTCTTTGTTGATTTCTCCAAAGTAATATCGTGGCACTTTCTGGAATGACTTCCAAATGGAAATTGTTCAAGTTGGAGACTATTTTTTCTCCCCCATAATATTCTTCTCTTTCCAACGCTCTCTATGGTGGATATGTGTTGGTGTGTGTGGGGGGGGGTCTGTTTATGTTATGGGGAGAGAACCACATTTCTAATATCACAACTACCTGTTCTCTACACACAGAGAGACACACATCTGAACACAATGAACGACCAGGAGTGTAATTGACTATACAGTCAATCGTGTAGAATGGAGAATACCACACACACGCGCACGCACGCACGCACACACCCGGGTCTCAAATAATTAAATGGCCCCTGTGGCTTTTTTTGCATCGCCTTTCACTTGCGTTTCTTAACGCGCATACGCGCCGGATTAATTATTTCCAGCGGTGCGTGTGATGGCCTTCAGTACATTATTTTCCACTCTGTTTGGAGCGATGGGCGCTTTGTAAAGCATGACAGATGTAATGTTCCTCGAGTTATTCCAACTCAGCAGGCCGGGCGGCCACAGACACCGCCGGTCCTATTCACTTAGTTCAGCGCTCCGTCATTCGGAAACTTCCCGCCGATCGACGCTCGGTCGCCTTTAATTTACCATCTCCATCCATGAAAATCTGTGGGGAACGTAAACTGTAAATAAGTGATGCATATTAAGCAGGTGTTAATGTGTCTGTTTGTAATACCGATGCCGGTGTTAAACCCCGTGCTGTTTCGACAGCTCTTTTATGAATCCTGCAGGATGTTCGATGGAACCGTTCAATGTTTAAATTATGCCAAGTAGGAGGTGCTGATGGTGTTGATACTGGGATCAGATATTCAGCCACATATGCGGCGCTACAGATGTCTAATATTTAGTGGCCGATTGCCCTGTCTGAGATTTCCCGTTCGGGAGTAATAAAGTTTAGTCTTAATCTTTATTTCGTATATCTTTATTCCACAAATAGATCCCTTCAGCATTTCTGGACACTTGTGGTACTGTGATTGACATTCCCCCCGAACCAATCACGGAAGAAATGCCCTGATTGGTCAGAAGCATGCCGGGAGCTGTCTATAATGTGAAACGTCTCACACAGAGGCAGGAGCAGTCAAGTCAAAACAGGTATTCTTACAGCGCATTTCACTCACTAATAGCTGACGGATGGCGATGGCATTTCTAACAAAAACCACACTTTAGTTATAGCTCACAGCCCACCTGATTCAACCAGAGATAAGTGCAGGATAGACACAACTCTTAAAGCATGTGTTTCTTGCGGTTGTATGCTGTATGTTTGTCGTATGTGGTCAGTATCTAACAACATTGTTATGAGCACACTGTTTGCCAGACATAGCATGCACAGTGTGCCCTGTGCACCGTTCACTGCTGCTCACCCAGGGACAGATTAGAGTATATCTGGAGGGAGACGTGGACTCATTGTGACTTGAATATTAATTTTCTGGGTTTATCGCTGAACGCCTTCCAGTGCTACGCAGAAACCCGCTGGGCAGCCAGCAGAGGCCAGGAGAAGCCGAGGGCTGCTATTTACCAAGTCTATCGACAGTGAAACTGCTGTAGCAAGCGTGCAGGTAAGGTGCACCAAATGAGGGGGGGGGGGGGGCGGGGGTTGTTCAGCATTACGCCCGCTCCGTCTGTCTGTCTGTCTGTCTGTCTGTCTGTCTTGAAGAGGAACACGGCCAAGAAGCAAGTAAAGTGAAAAACAACTTCGATGGTTTTTTATGGATGCAATTCCAGTAATTGATTTTGAGCGACTTGCAGGACATGTCAACATACAGTAGATGCCGTGGACCATATGGCAATAATTAGGCCTGTACACACATTGAGATGAAATATTACGATGAACACATGAGCACACACACACACACACACACACACACACACACACACACAAACACAGACACACACACACACACACACACACACACATACACACACACACACACACACACACACACACACACACACAGACACACACACACACACACACACACACACACACACACACACACATACACACACACACACACACACACACACACACACACACACACACACACACACACACAGACACACACACACATACACACACAGACACACACACACACACAAACATTGTCAACAACAAATGCATTGCGTCTATTGCTACATCCTTGTCTGTCCAAAAGAAAATCAAACAAAAGTGAAGCCATTTTCATTACTTTAATTGTTCAGACCTTCTGTTCTCCCTCAGTTGTTCTGTGTACTTTTGATGGTAATTGGCAGGTGATATAGTGGTACGGCTTGATTACCGGTAGGTTTCCCAGAAAGCTACAGAAGAAAGGCTTTCACTGCGGGGCGTTGTTTGATGTCCTCAGCATCTTGGGTGGATCTTGTTACATGAGACGGTTGATTGATGTACGGTTTGAATCATTCGGATGCAGTTCTTTTGTGTTCTAATGCTGTCCTCTAGAATGATATCAAATGAGATGGTTGATTGATGCTGCTCTGATGCCTGACTGATGCACAGTGCACATGCTCCTTAAAGTGTATATGGGCACTGTATACACTTAGACACACGCTACATACACCAATGTTTGATGTCTGCGGTGTACATACATATAGGATCTCACACACATCCACACACAGACAAACACATCAAGTGTGGTAACCCCTCCCTCTCTCCCTCCTCCTCCTACTCTCTTCCACCTCTCCTCGTAACATGACAATTCCACCGTCTGTATATTGCAGCTGATAGTTTAATTTTGCTTTGATTATCAATACAGACACGCATGCCCTCAGCTAGCCGAGCGCGCCAATGTAATTAGTCAGGTAATAATAAGCTGTGGACTGGTGTCTGATCACCGTGGCCCTGGGGTTACCAGCCACCAGATGGGCCCTAATAATATCTGCAGCTCCTCTCCCCAACTGGCTGGTGACTTGCCTTATTATTGCCTGTCTGACCATCTAATGAAAAAGTGTCTTGTGTTCTCACCCACCTCCATCACTGCTCGAGATGTGATTGGCTCATTTCTTGAGTGTCAGCTGTAATGACAGCCTTTAGCGTTGCTCTTTGACTTTTATTGGCTCTCTGGTGATCGCTTCCTTCACTGCCTCTCTCACCGCCTCTCTCTCTCTCTCTCGCTCTCTCTCGCTCTCTCTCTCTCTCTCTCTCTCTCTCTCTCTCTCTCTCTCTCTCTCTCTCTCTCTCTCTCTCTCTCTCTCTCTCTCTCTCTCTCTCTCTCTCTTTCTCTGTCTCTAAATAGAGACAGACCCATGTCTTACAAAAGATGCAATTGGCCCTCACGCTTAATAACAGCTTTCAACTGGCATGTCTTTCTCTCTGAATAAGAATGTCTCTGCTTGCTGGGGTGGACTTTTGATTAAACTGAAGTCATTGTTTGATTGAACTATTACTCTCTAATGGAAACATACCAGGCACTAAATCAATCAGGACTGTATATACCCTAAACCCACCTTACTGGTGTGAATACATACCGGTTATACACACACACACAAGAGGTGTAGCAATATAATGGCCACCTGATTCCATAAGTATAATAAATTCCATTCTTATTGGCATTTATTACATTTGTATCTATTGTATTTATATATATATTCTGTTATTTTAATATGCTTACTTAAAATCACTGCAGCATTAACAAGCTCATATCTAACCTTGCCATAAAGTTGCATAGATATCCAGTACATTTCTATTTTATGACATTTTAATAGTATGTGGCTGTGAGCTGCTGATGTTGTGTGTCCTTGCTGCATTGTATTCCCTGTGTGATAAATGGTGCAGTCTGGCCTCAGGGGGCACCGGTCACCCACCGGCTGGTTGAAGCCAGCTGGGTATAACAACTCAACAATTTAAACCCACTTTTATTGTCTGTTTGTATTTTGCATACCTTTCTTGCACAGTCAGTAGACACAATTGACTCGTGCGTGTAATGGTATAATATAACATAATATGCAGCATATTGTTGGGTATAGTTTCAGTAATGTAGCATATCAATAATGTCTACAGAGATGGCTAACAGCTACTAATCCACTGGCGCTGGGTTGACTCCCTCATTCCTGTCCCGACCATTACCTCAGTGTAAAGTATAAAGTATAAAGTACAAAGTATAAAGTATAAAGTATAACGTATAAAGTATAGAGTATCAAGTATAAAATATAAAGTATAAAATACAAAGTATAAAGTATAACATATAAAGGCATATTTCCCGGATGCCTTTTGGTAGTTTTATTGTAACGTCATGTCGTCTGTTATTCTGCGCGTCCTGTTCCTGCTGCCGTGGCGCCCACGTTTCCCACTCGGGATCAATAAAGTATTATGTTGTCTCTTTCCCTCTCTTTTTACAGAAACAAAACGGCATCAACACACCGAATCAATCCCCGGGCCCAGCGTGAGCCGCAGCAGCAAACCCAGGTTAAGCAATTTGCTTTGTTCCGATTGGCTGAAAGTAGTGCCAGGTGCTGTCAACAGTCAAACAAAACAATTGCCGTCAACAGCATCGCATGCGAGCAATTTGAGCAAATCAGAGCGAGCTATTGTAGTAACCTGTGCTTCAGCGATAACCGGGCCGCCGCTGAAGTGTGATGTAAGTGTGGGCTGTCTGTTGGAAGGCAGCGCTCGCGCTCCGTCTCGCCAAACAGCCGCAGTGTGCCTGGAGAGATACGGCTCCTCTCACTATTCACACCAACATCTCCAGGCCCATGCAAGTCTTTTATTTTTATTGACTTTTTGTCTGCTTTCAGCGAGAGCCCGGCGTCCCCTGGAGCCCGCAGGCGTCTCCGGCGCGCCGCAGACGACTGCGGGCCTCGCGCTCTCCTCTCCACGGAGCAGACACCTCCTCCCCAGGCCGGGGCGGAGCAGGACTGTTTGTCAAGGAGAATACCACAGCAAACCCAAAGATATGTCACATGATTTACACAGAATGTCACCACAATTACCAGAGGTCAGGGGCAGGAGAAAACTTCAGAGGTCTCAATGGGACTCATAGTGCCATATATACTGTATGTGTGTATATATATATATATATATATATATATATATATATATATATATATATATATATATATATATATATATATATATATATATACTTTATATACCAGATGTACTAGGGATACACACCCATAAGAAACAGCCAGCAGAGACTGCGAGTGCTCTCTGTGTTCAGTGGAGTCTTCTCAACGGTTTCCTGCCATGGCAATGTGTATCAGGTTTAATATAGATACATATACAGTATATATATTTAGAAGGTAGAAGGCAGGGTATTTAACTCTCATCTCAACTAGTTTTAAATAGTTCAGTCATTACAGTAAGGATGGAGTGCAATGGGTTTAAATTAAAATGTTCTCGCAATAAACAAGCTCAATTATTTTCCCCTCTGCACCCTGGAAGCATTTTATTCCAGTTTGACCCCATTTCCACGATGAGTGACCTGTGTTTGATCAGTGTTTGTGTGTTGTTCTAAGTGTGGTATCATGTAATATAGTCTTTGTGACTTGCTGCAAACCACATGCAGCCTTGCGTAATGGTACTGAAGTGCTAGCATTGTTTAAGAGGTGGAAAGGGAGAGCAGTTTATAGTCATGACTGTGTGTGTGTGTGTGTGTGTGTGTGTGTGTGTGTGTGTGTGTGTGTGTGTGTGTGTGTGTGTGTGAACTGAGATAAAACAGTGTGTGATGAAGTGCCCACAGTGTCTTTACTTTTCCCTCTCTTGCCTTTAATTTAAGCTAATTAGCAAAGGCCTATTAAATAAGTGATGTGTTTGTTGGTGTGCTGAGCTCATTTGTTGTTTTCAGCCCCCCATGGCCATATAACAGAATAAATAAGTATTGCTTGCTAGCTAATTCTTGTAGGCATTCGATTTATTTTGTTTAAGGTCCTCACACATGTAAGGGGTCTAATTAGCAACTTGGCAACACTGTCCAAAACTTGTATTGTTGTGTGCAGGGGCTTGTTCAGCTAGAGGAGCTAGAAGTGACGACTTAGGACCCCATAGAATAGGCTAACTTAGAATTGTATTGAGTAGGTATAAGGGCTTTAGGAGAATCTACCACGATGTCAGAGGTTTAAATGTAGTGTGCATTAGTGCCATTAGCCACCAACAAGTCAAATGTCTGAGGTAGCTTTACTGAGGCAGCAAAACACTTTTTATGGAAGGAAATGCTGAGCTTTCTTGTAAAAGACTATGTTGTGATCAGCCATAATCACACCGAGGACAGCCGAGTCAAAACAATGCAGCATTCTAATGGTGGAGGAACAAAGAGGATCCATGCGTTGCATGCGCCGGCCTCACAGGGAAACACAGTGCAGGAACAGATACAGCCCCGTCCAGCTCTCAGACTTATAATGGCCCTATTGTGATCCTGATCACAGTCAACAACCATAATACATGGAGGGAGCGACTTCTTTGCACTGTAAATGTGTTATGCGCTGTTTATTTGCGGGGTGCGGAATTGGCCCAGGGAAAGCTTGTCTAATAAACACGCTGTGTTTGTAAATATGAGTTGGCTTTTGTTTGTGTGTTCATGTTCTGCATGCCATTATCACTCTCTGCTCAAGTGGCTTTTTTTTAACACATCCAATCACTGTTGTGGGTGTGCGTGTGTGTGTGTGTGTGTGTGTGTGTGTGTGTGTGTGTGTGTATGTGTGTGTTTGCGTGTGTGTGTGTGTGTGTGTGTTTGCGTGTGTGTGTGCACACACACCTCAGCGGGCACCAGGTGTGCGTATGTTACTTGCAATCCTCGAGATGCCAAACTGAGACAATCTCAGCGATTAATCCAGCTCCCCTGCCGGGCGAGAATAATTCAGTGTTTTTTTTCCGTGCCCCTGCCACACTATATCTCTTCATTCCTCATCTCAGG
>JAXIVH010000001.1:2923286-2933286 GCA_036785325.1 Urophycis tenuis | reverse complement strand
GTGTGTGTGTGTGTGTGTGTGTGTGTGTGTGTGTACTTGTGTGTGTGCGTCCCTGGGTGTGTGTGTCGCTACTCTCCTCTATGAAGGGAGGAGAAGCCCGACACCCTGAGAGGCAGCGCTGTGCTCTGGGTCTGAGCCACCAGAGCCTTCGCCAGACTGCAAGCTTCACACTGAATCTCGCCTGACGAGGATCCGTCTTCACGAGGGTGGAGCCCCCAGCACACAGAGAGCCAGTCTGTAGCACCAAGAACCACAGACAGTACGTTTACATGCAGCAAGAAATTCGAATTTCTAATCGTATAAGACATCGTTCGGACTTTTTAAGTGCATGTAAACACCTTAATCCGACCTACTTCGGACCTACTTCGGACCTATTTCGGACATCTAAAATCGGATAACTACACCTGGATAATTCGATCATAGTCGGACTTTTAACGGCATGTATACTCAGCAATCGGATCTGAATCGGATATTGCATTCTACGCACGCGCAGTGCCATTCTGCACATGCGCAGCGCCACATAGCGTCCAGAGTCAGCCCATGCTCCGGCTGTTAATCCGATTCTCTGAACGGCATGTATACTCGGACAAGTGATCCGGTCTTACGCATGTCATTATCTGATCCGATCAGAAATTCGAATTTCTTGCTGCATGTAAACGTACTGAATGTCCTTGTTTTAACGGAGCCTGACGAATGGAGCGCGAATGTGTGTTTGGGCCGCGCTCCGTTCTTGCCTGATTCGTGTAGGACTCCGGTCTACTCCTGACACGAGGACCGAAAAAAAAAACATTATTTTGCGACAGTCCAGACATGAGCGTGCGCTTTGGGCTTAAGGATGACAGGCAGGAGAGTTACGAGGTACACAGACTACAAAGCCCTCAAGCCTTCTTATGACGCAGACAGACGTCTGTACAAGGTGCACACGGCGGCAGGGCTGACCTTGAACACCATGTGATCACAGCGACCGCTCCACACGGCAGGAACATCAAAAGGACTGTGAATGTGTGTTAACACAAACATAATCTATATTCAACGCTCACATTGTGTATTCTCTATTCAAATGGGAAATAGATGTTTTCCATTGTGTAGTACAGGTCTACAGATCTAGCAGATGACTTGTATTATACTCACTAGGAGTTGGTTGATTGACGTCCATTCACGTCACCTATCTCGGCTATCCAAGCAAGCACACAAAAGTGGGGCTGTAATATGAATGGGCTCATTCACGGTTTTTGGGTTGGCTGTTTCGAAGTAAATCAGTGCATTTCTGTGTTGTGGCAGGAAAGACATTGTGCTGGATAAGCCGTATTATGCTCAGTATTGATCTGGCTAAATGCACCAGGGAACTCTCCAGAAGAGACATGTTGAGTGGTGAGACGCGCCTTAAGGACAGATAAAAGCCCCTCTAAAGCATCATTTAGATGACATCGGGGGGTTTGTACTTATTACATAGTTTTAAAAGCAAAAGGACGCAAGCAGAAATCCTGCCTTTTCAGAAGAATGGTGTGTCCCTGGTGTATAAGTGTTGGCGTGTGTCTGATGCGATGCCTGCGTCTTCCCGAGGACATCGGGAGTAATACGGTCGTCATCCCAGAGCTTTAAAGATAACGCTGAAATGTGTCTTCTGCCCACCGAGGGCCAACACGGGTCTGCGTGGCGCTGCGATGCAGACTGCACTGTGGCTGTTTACTCACCAGTGATGGTGTTTCTAGTGAGGAGGAGGGGGAGGCGGCTCCCGCTCTCCTCGCTGATCCTGGAGCCCGAGATTCGTCTAGATCAGCGTGTGCTGTAGTTGTCCTCCAGCCAAACTTACCCAATTCAAACTTTAGCGCTAAACTTGTCCAAGCAAATAACCCAAATTATTTGAAAAAGGTTTAAAAAAAAAAAATAGAGCAGCGTGAAATTGATTCAAACCCACAAGCTGTCGGTTCGAAACCCCCCCTGTTTTAACACAGCAGACAGGAGAGGAATACAAAACGCTATTGATGATGGTAGAGATTACTCAGAGATGACCTCATAGATTCTCATGTGACACTGCACCGCTCTCCTGCTCTTTGTATCGTCTTTCCTTCAGCGTAACATTTCCAGACAGCCCAAGTACGACCTGATGATCATTTACATATCCTTTTGATCTTCATATAGTGCGCAGTTCTTCAGGCTCCGGTAGAATCTCTCTCTGTCTCTTAGTCCTCTCCTTTCCTTAATGCTCCTTTAATGTCCTCTGTCATGCGGGTATAATCAGCTGATGTGTTCCATTGTCCATTCAAAACCCACCATCTGTCCATACACTCATTGCATGGTTACGTTAACTCCTTTATCTGATACATCCTCATCACAATTGCAATAATTAGTAGTTATTTGATATTAAATAAATATTCCTCTTGTCTTCTACATCATGGGCTGACTAAATGCTGTGAAATTGAAGCAATAGGCAGTCACCCCCTCCCGTCGCCTTCCCCCATATGGAGTGTTCAAGTTTCTTTCTAAGAGCTTATGGTAAATTATTCTGACGGCTTAGCTCCAGTGGAGCCATCCAGCAATCACGTTTAATGAGCCTTCAGTCAGCGGTTGCATTCGACGGGGAAACATGGTCATAACATTCCATGGCAGGTGCCCCGCCGCCCGTGTTGTGGCACATCCCACTGCGCTGTCCACACTGTGCACACAAACAATGTGCAGAGCTTCAAGTCTTCAAGGCAAACACCATGGCTGTCATTCATCAATGATGACATCACCCTTTGTGCATTGATTGTATTTCTGACTTTGTGAAGTTGAATGTTGTTCCATTAGGGAAACTTTGAATGAACAATAATAGTGGCAACAGCGCCACTGCTTCTGTAGACCTGGACTGGATCCCTGGGAGCCACTCACAAGGACATCTATCAAAGTGCCAAGAACATCTGTGCCAAGCAATGCCAGTTAGCCATTCCAGCAAAATGACAGCATGCATCTGACTGATTTACTTGTTGTTGTTGCACATTTTCTCCTTAAACTGTGGGTTATGAAGTACGAAGCCTTCTGTCCGGCTGCAGCGGAAGCAAAAGTGGCCATTAGACAGACACAGTTGAAGAAGCCTGATGTCTCAGCCGTTACATGGCCTTAATCACTGGTCGGGTCAATACTTGGAAATATAATGATGCCTAGGAGGACTGCATCTGGACAGTGTCTCATCAGGTGGTAATGGTGGAGACACAGACACATGCCAGGAAGATCACAACCATGCGAACCATGAGACACCGTGGATCCCATCTCAAAGCAGACAGTGAAATACTGCCGAGCGCTCATCATTGCATCCATGGACAGACACGCGGAGGGCGGCGTCCATCCTCTGGGATGATGCAAGGTGTGGAACAGCTTACGGGACGCATTACTGGGAACATGCTGACCACCAGCATCAGTTCCACCTTGTTCCAGTCCTGACAGAAGATCCAGCAGGGTCTTTATTGTCCAAGAAAGGATTGGCCTGGAGGTTATCTGGCATAGTTGACTTGACACAAGTAGTTATTCTGTTGTTATTCCCAGTGAATTGCAGCCACCCTGCAGGCGGGATACTTTTTGGGAATGTTAAAGTGCAGCTGTTTCACCTCTAAGTTGAATGCTATGAGACTTTTGAAAATGTGTTTTGGGCTCAGAGTTCTAGGAAGGAGGGTATAATGTCACCACATGTTAAGACCAACGCTGTGATCATTCATCTGTCCTGTCGTTGTGTAAGGGCATTATAATGAGGGATGTCTTTGAAATGTATTACACAATAAGTGTCCGGGACGTGTCACCCTCTCAGGGCTCCTCTCTTATGTTTTGTGTTCATTTGTGTTTGCTAAATATACACACTAGGGGCATAAGCAGCCAATGCACTGCATGTGTATATATCTATTTGACCCTTTGCACATAATGTGGTCTGTGCTGTCGTGGTGCCCCTAAAGTCAACGGTGGAACCACTGGCGTACAGCATGTTGTTGAAGATCATATGAGACATATTGCCACGTTAAAAAAACAAAACGATTCTGGGTGCACTGGCCCTTTAAGTTGTTGCCCTAGTTGAGTGATGTTACAACACACAGGTTGATGGGGAACACTGGGAGATGCATGCACCAGAATGGGAGCAGAGAGGCAGCTCAGTGGTGGGCTTATAGGGATGACTTCAGTTACAATTATTCCATTTTTATTTTACTTCATTTTTATTCCAAATACATTTTATTATTCTAGCAACCTTCAAACCTCTATGCTCTATGCTTTGCCATGTTACTGAACTCATGGAGTTCCAGTTAAACCTGCACCTTCATGTCCTCATTAACCTAGCAAGTGCAAGAGGCTATTCACAGAATGTTTTATTTATGTTCAGTAGAATGTGCCCTTTTCATAATACGTTGTTACCATTACCATGGTAATGGTAATGACCAGCCTGTTAATATCCAGCCTGTTAATATGAAGCCTGTTAATAACCAGCCTGTTAATATCAAGCCTGTTAATAACCAGCCTGTTAAAATCAAGCCTGTTAATAACCAGCCTGTTAATAACCAGCCTGTTAATATCCAGCCTGTTAATAACCAGCCTGTTAATGACCAAATAACCAGCCTGTTAATAACCAGCCTGTTAATAACCAGCCTGTTAATATCCAGCCTGTTAATATAAAGCCTGTTAATATAACGCCTGTTAATATCCAGCCTGTTCATATGAAGCCTGTTCATATGAAGCCTGTTAATATGAAGCCTGTTAATATAAAGCCTGTTAATATCCAGCCTGTTAATCAGTGTCCACAACCCTGATACCCTGAGTGGGCAGACATTAGTATGATGGAGTTTTGTGTTTTGGGGAAAAAAAAATAGAAACAAAGAGAGAGTAAGAGGAGCAGGAGCTAGGGAAGGAGAGAGGAGACTGGGGACGCTGAAAGGTTAAACACACGTGTCTTTGAGAGCCTCCACACTGTCCAAGGACAGCAGTCTGAGTCGGTCAAAGAACTGTGCGAGTGCTCGGGAGGACAGAAAACCAGGACATCCCCTCCCATGTCGGAGGGGCGACCCACCCCTTCTGTTGGCACTCCATGTAGCAAGGCCACACACAAGTCATCCACATTTAACATCACCAGCAAAAGTTGCCGGTTAACGACAGACGAGTCACCTCTTCACATTGCTACGGCTGAAGGGCCTTGTTCGTATAGATTTGTTGACTAACACGAACAAGGTGAATGAAAAGCATTCTCTCTGTTCCCAGTCTTTCCCTTCCTTCCTGTCCGCCCTCATTACCTCCCCGTCATCCTGGCTCCATTTAGGGGCCGGCGGCTGCAGTGATGGCGGCTCGACTGCAGGCTGCTAATGTACACCAGAGATAAGGGAGTGTTCTCGCCTTGCTCTCTTTTGTTTCCTCTCTTCACTCTCTCTGTCTCTCCTCACATGCCCCCCCCCCCCCCCCCCCCTTTCTGCAAGATGAGTCCAGTATGTAATTAAGGCTGAAGTACTCTGAGAGAGAATGATCTGCATAGTTTTAATTAATTAAAACCTCTGTATGTGTCCTTAGTGACTCCTTGTGTGGCTCTTGGAAGATGTGTGCAGGGGCTGTGTCAAAGTGCTGGCATGCAGCTGACTGCAGTGTGTGTTGTGTGCCTGCATCTGTGTGTGGGCACATATGGTTGGTGTTGTGTGTGTGTGTGTGTGTGTGTGTGTGTGTGTGTGTGTGTGTGTGTGTGTGCATCTGTGTGTGTGTGTGTGTGTGTGTGTGTGTGTGTGTGTGTGTGTGTGTGTGTGTGTGTGCTGTGCGTGCACTCTTTACAGTGTTGTGTGTGTGTGTGTGTGTGTGTGTGTGTGTGTGTGTGTGTGTGTGTGTGTGTGTGTGTGTGCGCGCGCACATAATATAGTTCCGTGTGTGCTGCTGAAGTTTCATCACTGTAATGTCACACAGAGGTCCAGGTAATTAATTCTAAAGTCCACCTGTAATTATTTCACATGGGCGATGACCGTTTCCGTGGAAACAACCTATGAATGCATAATAATACCTGTATATGCGCTTTGCATGCAAAGACCACCTGTCCAGTGTGCATCCTGCAGCTCCCTGCGGTCAGAGACTCAGTCAAGCGTGTGCTTGTGTTTATTAGTTTAGCAAACACGCGACACCGGCAACACCACTGTTGCTTTGTCTCTGTGTGTGTGTGTGTGTGTGTGTGTGAGTGTTAGCGTATGTGTTTGCAAGCACACTTCCATGCCATCACAGTGTGTGTGTGTCTGTGTATTTGTGTGTGTATATGTATGTGTGTGTTTGGGGGGGGGGGGGGGGCAGTCCCCAGGCCGCCTGCACAGATGAGTGTCGTAGTGATTATTACACATGGAAAACCTTAGTTTGTTGGCTAATGAACTGTCAGATGGGTCGCTGCGGCGATATGTGTGCGTGTGTGTGTGTGTGCGCGCGCGTATGTGTGTGTGTGTGTCTGTGTGCGTGTGTGTTCGTGTGTGTGTGTGTGTCTATGTGCATGTGTGCGTGTGCGTGTGTGTGTGTGTGTGTGTGTGTGTGTGTGTGTGTGTGTGTCTGTGTGCGTGTGTGTGCGCGTGTGTGTGCGCGCGCTGCCCGTGGCTGTCATGACTCCGGCTTAGTCATGGCACGCTGACTTGATTGGTTTTGCCTGGTTTGGTTCACGCTCGAGCGAGGACTGCCTCGCCACCTGCGTGTCTCTTACGCACCTCCGGCAGGGGAGGAGGAGAGAAGGAGAGGAGGAGAGGAGACACATGAGACAGTGGGGGAGGGCAGGGGAGGGAGGGGAGGAGACACATGAGACAGTGGGGGAGGGGAGGGGAGGGAGGGGAGGAGACACATGAGACAGTGGAGGAGGGGAGGGGAGGGAGGGGAGGAGACACATGAGACAGTGGGGGAGGGGAGGGGAGGGAGGGGAGGAGACACATGAGACATTGGGGGAGGGGAGGGGAGGGAGGGGAGGAGACACATGAGACAGTGGGGGAGGGGAGGGGAGGGAGGGGAGGAGACACATGAGACAGTGGGGGAGGGGAGGGGAGGGAGGGGAGGAGACACATGAGACAGTGGGGGAGGGGAGGGAGGGGGAGTCGTGCAGGAGACAGGCAAAGCGTGTTCGGTTCAGAGTGGGTCATGAATTGTCGCCTCATCCCGGTCCTCCGCCACGTGATTTCCTCTTGCTCCCGATGAGCGCTGTGCGTCAGCGAAGCGTCTCCGGAGTGAGAGGCATGAGGAATACATCAACGCAGACCGGGAGAATACATCTGGGTTTTTTTAAGAACAATGATTTGAAGATGCAGTGCGTGAAACATGATGGCCGCGGGTTTGGCTCATCAGAAGTGGCCCTCTCTCTCATCACCCACGTCACCACAACAGGTACTACCTCCCCTGAAGCATGAAGTGCAGAGCTCTGTCTGGCCAACATGGAGAACGCTGCCCAAGGCATGCGGTCATGATGAGATGGGGCGGCCGGAGGGAAGGGGTGAGGAGAGGACGGGAGAAGGCACACAGAGGCGGTGTGCAGGAACGGTCCAGCTGACACATGACCCCAAAGGAGTGACTGCAGAGCTCCTGTCGTCACAGTGATTATCTTCTCTTTATTAGTCATCTCGACGTGAGTCACCGCTTGCAATGCAGCCAGGATAACCCTCAGCGAGTGTGATGCTACTCACACAAAACTTTCTCCCACTGTATGCCTTAATATAACATATATAATATATTATATAACACTCCACATTGGACGAGGCCATTAAACTCTAAATATTTCTTTAGGATTTTACACACTGCTTTATATTCCTAGTCGCCAAACCAGTGTACCTCGTTTCCACCAAAATATTCCCTTCCAGCCCGTCTCCTCCCCAAGTCTGAAGACTTCCTTCCTCCACCGATGCTATCATTAAAACTCGCTCCAAGCTAAAAAGATAAGCCCATTACGTACAGAACTATCTCCTTGCCCGATCATTACACCAATTACTGCACAGAAACCCAGATTAGGGTGCATTCTGACTCTATTATGAAGGAAAGAAGGCCATGTTTAAATAGACACTTCTCCATGGAAGGGTTGAAAGCAAGGGATCCAATTCGTTTCAATTAATGCAGTAATGTTTCTTCTTCCATGCTTGAATGCAGGATTGTTTTGACAGGCAGTGTGCAAGGAGAGAGGGTCGTTAACGCTAAAAAGTTCCAGCGCTCACCGCTATGGCTAGGGAGAGTTACTTGACATAGTGGGGAACTAAAAATATAAATGCAAAGTAGGGGAAACAGAGCCAGACTAACTCTGGTGTGCGTAGTTCACACATAGTAACTATGCTGGAGCCCTGGCACCCCTACACTCCCCAGGGTGGGCTGTATCTGAACCCAATATACTTTACTTTACTTTACTTATAGACTTTACAGAGACAGAATGAGGGAGAGTGAGAGCGACAGAGAGACAGAGAGACAGAGAGAGAGAGAGAGAGAGAGAGAGAGAGAGAGAGAGAGAGAGAGAGAGAGAGAGAGAGAGAGAGAGAGAGGGGGGGGGATGGTAGGGTGGTTTACCTCAGTGGGAGGAGCCTATACAGCAGTGGCGGCTGCTGGTCTTTTAAAGAGGGGAAGCTCATTGTCGGCTTACATCATAAAATTTGTCTATTTATTTATACGTAAATTCTGCCCTCCGTTCCTTTTCAAGAAATACCAAGAAATGGGTAGCAGTTTGTCTTTCGACTTCACTTGCAAAATCCGCGATGGGACTGGGCTCGCAATGATTAAGTGACTGTATATTTCAAAATAGCTGTCAATCAAAATGGGATTCAGCCTTTCGACTGATCCTCCAATCATCATGCGGAATCTCGGCGTCCGGGCCAGCCGAGGCCCGCCCACAGCTCCATTCACCCCCAGAGAAGCCCGGCGTCCGGGGGCGGGACAAAATCGTGGCATTTATCCAATGACTGTCGAGTTTCGAGGCAATGAAAAAAACTGTTCCTTGCAGTCCCATTGAAGTCCATGGACGCCCAGCTTCTACGGGCAAATGCATTGACACATAGACCGTATATGAAAACGATTTCTTGAAATCTATGGCATTGACGCTACGGGAATGTATGAGAAGTTAACAAAATCGAGTCAGTCGATTTGTGATAAGTAGCTGATTCTGAACGAACTCGTCTTCGAGATGAACGTGTTCTAACGCATTTGTAGTCAATGAAATGTTAACACAACAATACATATTTGACCATTTAATTGATGAGACTTTAGGGGAAGCTGAGCTTCCCTTGCAGTCATAGAGAAATCGCCACTGCTATACAGGTAACAGAAATGGAGCACAATAGCACAACTTGGGAGCAGTGGGAAGTTAAACCAGTCAAAAAGACACGTTTAGAGTTCAGGGAATGAGTTGGGATTCAGCTTCAGCCATCTAGTCGAGTTTGATTTAATTGAAGGAATATGCGTGTGGAGTTTAGGGCATTGAAAGGCCAGTATTCACAATTGGCCGCTACACGGAGGAAACTCAAACCCCTAAAGCTCCTGAAGCCAGATAAGGTGATTTGCTGTCCCTGTATGTGTGCATCTCCCCCATGTGTAGATCCCCCAGGATCGCCCCTGGTCCACACCTTCACAGCCTCCACCAGGAGTGCTGGGAAACACTCCTGCCTTCCAGTTTGAAGAAGACTTTCCTACCGGTGCCATTGTCTCTGAAAAGGAGCTGCTCCTTGGCGGGGCTTCCCTTTGTTTTGAAGACAGATTGCATAACCGCTTCCAACAGAGCAGCCCGAGGGGATCGAGTCACTGATATATGGGCCTTCAATTAGAGTGTGATAATAAAACACAATAAGCCTTGTAATTGTAATTGGGTAATGCAGGAATATGAAGATGCGTACGCACAGCAGGTGAAGTTACTGGGTGAGTCTGGAATGACACAACGCACGCTGAGGCATCGTGTCTTTCAATGTGGGAGCCGTCCAATCAGAGCCATCGCTCCACATCCAGTCCCGCCCATCACAGAGAAGTCTCATTTCTACCTGTAGCATTCAGGTGGGAAAACGGTTTGTATCTTATATCAGTTGCTATT
>JAXIVH010000001.1:2911289-2918789 GCA_036785325.1 Urophycis tenuis | reverse complement strand
TGCGTGTGTGTCTGTGTGCGTGTGTGCGTGTGTGCGTGTGTGTGTGTATGTACGTGCGTGTGCGTGCGTGTGTGTGTGTGTGCGCGTGTGTGTGCGTGTGTGTGTGTGTGCATGCATGCGTGTGTGTGTGTATGTGTGTGCTTGTGCGTGTGTGTGTGCGTGTGTGTGTGGTGCGCGTGTGTGTGCGTACACGTGTTTCCCTGAGGGTGCTTTCTGTGTCTGTTGGAACAAGTCCACCACCTTCCACCCAGCTTTCATCCCGGCCAGTAAAAGCAGTCCTTCCTGGGGGAGGCTTGCAGCCCGCAGCCCACTGTTCCCCCCTGCTTGTCAAGTGGGGGCCCATGTGGAACATTTCTGCAACCCACTTCTGTCTGAATCACCATGGCGCTCTGCAACATGATGCCTCCGCAGCAGCAGCAGCAGCAGCAGCAGCAGCAGCAGTAGCAGTAGCAGCAGGCTCAGCGGCTCTGCTGCGGGTTTGAGAGGCCACTGATGGAGCCGTGCTGGGAGCCGGCGGTCGACCCGCTATCAGCAGTGGGCTACAGGCTTCCCAGCATGCCTCCATCAGCAGTTATAGTGACATTAGGAGAAAGGGCTGCTGATACTATTACTACCGGTTACTTTAGGTTGATGTGATGTTCTTAGCAGAAGGACTATTTCTAATACTCCTACAAATACAGCTTTTACTCTACAAACCTTTTATTTATGAGTTCCAACGGCCCCCTCTTTAACAGCGGCATCATCGGAGGATCAACACTGCTGTCGCTCATGGCACAAACTATGGATCTGACACTTGAACGTGCAGACAGATTTACATGGACAGCTCATTGGCCTCTGGCTCCTGCATCACTGCCATGTTAGAGAGACCAAGGCAGGCCTGTACACACAAACAACATGGTTGTGATGAGTGGGACCTGTTGACCTGTCACAGCAGCGAGGTCAAGCAGTCATGCATGTCTATGCATATACAGTATGTCTATGTGTCTATCTGTATACAGCATGTCTATGTGTCTATATGTATACAGTATGTCTTTGTGTCTATGTGTATACAGTATGTCTATGTGTCTATGTGTGTTCAGTATGTCTATGTGTCTATGGGTATACAGTATGTATTTGTGTCTATGTGTATACAGTATGTCTATGTGTCTATGTGTGTACAGTATATCTATGTGTCTATGTGTGTTCAGTATGTCTATGCCTCTATGTACCAGGGCATAGGTAGTAGACTAATCTTATTATTTTAGTCTTGTACTGTAAAGGGGCAGGCCCATCTCTCATGAGTCATGAGAACACCTGTATTTGCCTACGAACAGCTGTGTGTGTGTGTGTGTGTGTGTGTGTGTGTGTGTGTGTGTTGTGTGTGTGTGTGTGTGTGTGTGTGTGTGTGTGTGTATCTGTGTGTGTGTGTGTGTGTGTGTGTGTGTGTGTGTGTGTGTGTGTGTGTGTGTGTGTTTGTAGATACACACACAGGTGTTCATACTCACACCAGTACATCTATGACAGATACAAACAGATTCTACTACAATTCCTATCATCACTACCATCTCTTCTTGTAGGAGCCTTATTTGATTTAGATTTTAAAAACAGCCATTTTGTACAGTGGCACTATGCTTTTTTTCATATTGAAAAACACTTTGTTAGGAAGTGACTGTAATGTGACTATTTTTTTAAATGGAGAAAGGAAGTCCATAAACTCTTCTTTTGAAGAACTACTTGGGAACTCCAAAGGACTTTAGCATATGCTTCTGGTGGCTTGTTCCTTTGATTAGCAATTGCTTACACATTAACATACAATGCTTTATTCTTCAGGACATAAGTTCAATGTCTTCAACCATTAACTGTGAAGTTTAGCACAGTTAAGGACTTTTACATTATTTTGGATATTGGCTAAAATCCTTGGCTGGCCTGGATTTATATCACCTGCTACCTCCTGCTTAATTGCCTACTATACCGCTTGCTTGCCTGCTGCTTGATGCTGAACCGCCTGCCCGCCTGCTACCCTGTCTCTCTGCCAGGGGCTCCAGTCAAATGGTCTACAAAATGGCACCCTATGTTGTTTTCTAACCACTTTTTGTTGACCTCTGTGGGAAACCTCATGAGGTTAAGGAACGATGGGAAAGAGAATTCATGAGGACTTATGAAAGGACAACGGCTCTGCTGAGAGAGTGCTTCTGCACTTCCACTGCGACATGTGATCATGGGACGGCAGATGTTATGTTATTATGTTATGTCGCGGAGAAAACAGCAGAGGTCCGTGCAGGTGCACTACTAAAAGCACATCTAAAGCCCCTTTCACGTATGCAGTCTCACCCTGCAAGTTGTGGGACATTTCCTGTATGGGGTCACGTATGAATGGGAACAGGGATCAATATTCCGGTATCTGCACCGGCAATTTTCCTGCTCAAGACCTGTTACCATTTCAGATCACTGGCTGTACGGCTGTGTTGTGAAGGAGAGCAGTCAAATTGCTGGCAGAAGAACGTGAAGGTTACGGTTTCTGAGGTAGAGTGAGTGAAGGAATGGTGGGTCACTTTAAGTATTCCCTGTGTAAAGAATTGTGAGACAGCATTATCTACTTTCTTTTACCTCCTTAACCAGTGTTAAAGGAGATACAAAAGGATGCGTTGAGGCACCTTTCCTTAGTACTTGGAGAATTCAACAGCTCCTATCATGACTGCCACTTAGATACTACCAGATTATTCCACTCAGGTAAGAACTTTCCTAAGCAAAATAAACTCTATTTTGACTGCAGCCTTAGTCACATGGACCACAAAGGTATTGCTGTTTATTAAAGAAAAGCTCATGAAGTGAAAAACGTGGAACATAACAACTTGGGTCTTCACACTTGCATACGAAGGCCTACTATTTCTATGTCCTCGGGTGCACTTGCTTTTTGCAATACTGACATCTCTCATCCAATCACAGCACAGCATCTCCCTCTCTGCTCTGTCTCCATGGGCCTTCTTCCTTTTATTCTTGATACAGTATATATGTGAGCAAGTGAAGAGCGAGAATATTTCCGCAGTAATGCGGGTTACCATGTAAACGACTATAAAGAGGAACACATCAATAATGCCCGTATGGTATGGTTAATACATTATATCGATTATTACTTATGCCCAGCTGGAGTCTTGATGGGCCGAAAACTAGCAGGAAGTATTCAGTAGTCTCCCCAGAGAGAGAGAGAGAGCGAGAGAGAGAGAGAGAGAGAGAGAGAGAGAGAGAGAGAGAGAGAGAGAGAGGAGAGAGAGAGAGAGAGAGAGAGAGAGAGAGAGAGAGAGAGAGAGAGAGAGAGAGAGAGAGAGAGAGAGAGAGAGATGGTCAAAGGGACTAACAACTTATTCACCACTATAAGAAGGCGGGGGGATAGAGAGGGAGATAGTTATGGAAGCGAGGGAGGAGAGAGAGGAGTAGAAAATGACAGGCTCGTGGCTGCTACCACCACCACCAACACCACCACCAGCCCCTCCCTGGAACGCCTGTAGAGAATAAAGTCGGACTTTGAAGAAGGACTGATCTTTCCCTAACTCCCTAGGAGGAGGAGGAGGAGGAAGAGGAGCCAGGATCAGAGCAAGAGGGCCATGACACAGCAAGGAGATGTCAAGATATTAAACACATGCACACCCACCCACCCCACACACACACACACACACACACACACACACACATAAAGACACATACTGTACAGACACACACACACACACACACACACACATAAAGACACATACTGTACAGACAAACACACACACACACATAGACATATACATACATACACATAGACATATACATACATACACACACACAAAGACACACACACACACGCACACACACGCACACACACACGCACACACACACACACACACACACACACACACACACACACACACACACACACACACACACTTAAGCCTCTCTCTCTCTGGTCTCTCTATCTCGCTTCGCACGAGCGCATTTTACTATAAAGGGTTTTTTGAAGGTGACGTTTGATTACATTCTGTCTCATGTTGTGCTAAGTTTTCTCAAAGTGACTCCGGGCTCTGTGTCCTTGTAACTGAATTTACCGGCTAGGCTAACCGCCATGCTAACGGCGAGGCGGCTGGGAGAGTAGGCAGTAAATCCTCTTATCTACTCCAACGTCTTTACAGGCTCTGAGCACTTACATGGAAAATAAGCTATTTATGGAGACCGTTTGGTGTGGGGTACCTAACGTTACTCTGCAGTCCTGCGGGCCACTGGGGAAACAGCACATCCACATGCCTGAAAAAGCCCAAGTTCAAAACCGATGGGAATGTTTGCTAAAGTCACCGTAGTCAATGAGCGGAAACTGCCGCTAAACATGTTTACCGCTATCGTCAGGATCTGGTGGGGGGGGGGGGGGGAGTGATGAAGGAGGTAGGGAAGAAGAAAGGAAGCTCATTGGAAGGGGAATTCAGTATTTACTCTGCAAGCAACACGTAGCAACAGGCAGCCAGCCCGAGCTGCCCACAAATATGCCCACATATAAACTTGCATGAGAGCACGTTAATGGGTTAATGGAGATGACATCATCGTATCAAGCTTGATTCATTAAGAGATTTCAATCTTTGCACTTAAATCAAGGAGCAGTGGGGGTGTGGAGGGCATGGCCTACACATACACACACACACACACACACACACACACACACACACACACACACACACACACACACACACACACACATTCCTCATCTAAATTCTTAGGTGGATGGTGATTAAGGAGGGGTTTCATACTGATAGATGAACCACACTTTGTAGTTGCTGCACCTACATAATGATTGATCATATCTTCAGAGAGAGAGAGAGAGAGAGAGAGAGAGAGAGAGAGAGAGAGAGAGAGAGAGAGAGAGAGAGAGAGAGAGAGAGCATTTACTGGGATATAATACATATCGTCTGGTGATTACACACACTAATCACACAGGCTGTGATTAGTGTATGGGACCTTTAGTACCTTCCGTTGAATCAATGATGCACACATAGCTGGGAGAGATTGCTGCTGTGTCTTTATATCCTCCTTGCTCCCATACAGGTAGACACACACACACACACACACACACACACACACACACACACACACACACCAAAACATTTCAGTAGCAAGATCAATAGGTTTCAGTAAAGGAGGGTCAATAAGATCCTGTGTGTGTGTGTGTGTGTGTGTGTGTGTGTGTGTGTGTGTGTGTGTGTGTGTGTGTGTGTGTGTGTGGCAGCAGTTGAAGAGGCATATGGATGATTGGATCTCAGCGAGAAGATTATGTTTCACTCCACTTGGGTATGTTCCTTAAAGTGTGTAGACTTGTGTGTGTGTGCGTGTGTGTGTGTAGTTGTGTGTGTGTGTGTCTGTGTGCGTGTGTGTGTGTGTGCGTCTGTGTGTGTTTGTGTTTCTGTGTGTGTGTATGTGTGTGTCTGTGTGTGTGTGTGTGTGTGTGTGTGTGTGTGTGTGTATGTGTGTGTGGTGTGTGTGTGTGTGTGTATGTGTGTGTGTGTGTGTGTGTGTGTGTGTGTGTGTGTGTGTGTGTGTGTGTGTGGTGTGTGTGTGTGTGTGTGTGTGTGTGTGTGTGTGTGTGTGTGTATGTGTGTGTGGTGTGTGTGTGTGTGTGTGTGTGTGTGTGTGTGTGTGTGTGTGTGTGTGTGTGTGTGTGTGTGTGTGGTGTGTGTGTGTGTGATTTAGTGTGTTGAGACTTCATTTCCCAGGAGTCCTTGGGGATGAGAGGCTTGGTCATCTTGAGGTAGGACAGTGCAGCAGGGAGACAAACTGGTTTCATTTCCTCCACCCACTCCTCCTTCACATCCAACCTCACAGGACAAACACCGGCACACTTTGCCTAAAACCAACCACTTAGATTTCATTAAATGAAATGATTTAAATGAAATCAAACTGTTGGTTATTTAAATGATGATTTGGAGTTCAATTCATCCATTAAACCCAAGCACCCAAAATGAGATAGAGGCGGTGAGGGCCTGAAGGAGCAAATAAACGTGGACGTTTGAAGGTGAACCGGAGGGAGTGAGGGGGGTGATTTAGGAAAGCAGGGAGTCTGGGGGAACAAGAGAGCAGAAGGGAGATAGAGAGGCCAGGGAGATAGGGGGCTGTGGAGATGAGCCTGTGATTCATGCCAGCTTTCTCGCTCTGCATCATCTTGTATTCACTACCTGGTGATCTACTACAGGCTGTCTCTGCCGCATGTGTGTGTGTGTGTGTGTGTGTGTGTGTGTGTGTGTGTGTACGTGTCTCTGTGTGTGTGATCAGTTTACATTGTGCAGACCCCTGAGGAAAACTGTGCCAAGGTTTGGATAAAGACTCAGATAAGGCTGAAGTGATGGGATGGTAAATCACACACACACTCTCTCACACACACACACACACACACACACACACACACACACACACACACACATGCTCACACACGCTCACACACGTACACACATTTACAAATAGATGCTCTTTCACACACAGACACACACACACAAACACACACACACACACACACACACACACACACACACACACACACACACACACACACACACACACTCTCTCTCTGGCACAGAGACTGTTCGACCTTGACTTGCTGCTACCATTTCTCATGGACAATCTTAACATTACTCTTACACGCCCAATACTTCCCCTACCAGCCCTATGCACTGCTCTCTCTGTCCCTCTGTCTCTTTCACCTGCTAATTGATGCTTATCTACCTCACAGCAGGTGCAGTTATAGCCTGCCTGTGTGTGGATGTGTGTGTGTGTGTGTGTGTGTGTGTGTGTGTGTGTGTGTGTGTGTGTGTGTGTGTGTGTGTGTGTGTGTGTTTGTGTGTGTGTGTGTGTGTGTGTGTGTGTTAAGAGGGGCATATTTTACATAACCACACAAGACAAGCCTGCAAGGAATTCATACCAATCAAATAAAATAGGATAGCAATGATTGTGGTTCTGGGGGGGAAAGTCATTCATTAGTTCAGCTGTTGTTGTGAATTCTGTGCTTTTGAAAATAAAAAATGCGGCCATTCTTGCGTAGGTGTGCATGTGCTTGTGTTTGATTGCCTGCGTGCATGCGTGAGGTGGTCGTCATGTTCTTACCTTGCCTCACTCCCACACTGGCTCTATTAATACAAACCTCTTTTCTCTGAATCATATAAAACACCAACTCCTCTGTTTCATCATGTTAGCAACACATCGAGATTTAATATTGTAGATGCTATCATGTTAGCAACAAGTAGAGCTTTTATAACGTAGACGCTATCATGTTAGCAACACCTAGAGGTTTAATATTGTAGATGCTATCATGATAGCAACACGTAGAGCTTTTATAACGTAGACGCTATCATGTGAGGAACACCTAGAGTTTTAATATTGTAGATGCTGTCATGTTAGCAACACGTAGAGCTTTTATAATGTAGATGCTATCATGTTAGCAACACCTAGAGGTTTAATATTGTAGATGCTATCATGTTAGCAACACCTAGAGGTTTAATATTGTGCATGCTT
>JAXIVH010000001.1:2893789-2906289 GCA_036785325.1 Urophycis tenuis | reverse complement strand
GCTTAGCTTCCCCCTCTCCAACAGCTCTCTCTCCATCAAAACTCCTTCTAGCTCACACTTCACCCTAGCTGTACTCCTCATGACACACTCCTTAGCTCTCTCCCTTGTGGGACTTGATTATCAACTCACTTCTTGTCTGCCTTCTTTGCCTTCTCTCTTTCTCTCTCTCTTTCTCTCTCTCTTGCTCTCTCCCGTCATCTCATTCATGGTCCCTCGCCCATCAAGACCCAACACCCACTCAGTAAGGGTGTGCATGAGAGAAAGTGAGCGAGAAACCAAGAAAAGGAGAGAGAGAGAAAAGCTGACTGTAAGACGAGAGACTGCATGAGAGAGCTACACAGTGAGAGAATGAGGGAGAGTGTGCGAGATGAAGACAGACAATGAGAGAGAGAGAGAGAGAGAGAGAGAGAGAGACACAGAGAGAGAGAGAGAGAGAGAGAGAGAGAGAGAGAGAGAGAGAGAGAGAGAGAGAGAGAGAGAGAGAGAGAGAGAGAGAGAGAGAGAGCACAACAACAGTGTGATGGTTGAGGAAACCAATTATCTGCTAGCCCTTGTCACTGGAGACCACGTCTGTGTGTGTGTGTGTGTGTGTGTGTGTGTGTGTGTGTGTGTGTGTGTGTGTGCATGTGATTACATGTGTTTGGAGATGCCAGTTGAGCAGAAGAAAACACCTTTTCAAATTAGAATAAAAATGGCAGCAAGTAAAAAGTAGTAGAAATGTAGTTTAAGAGGCTTAAAAGCACTGGGTCTCCACCAAAAAACAACGTAGTGAACAAAAGCTTCTCAGTGGCAGACCCCCATGTTTCAAGTGTTATCGTAGAGCGCTTTGCTGTTATTATGCCTGTCAACTTGTGTGTAAGAAGGGTTGTTCATAGTGCTTTACTTATGAAGTGAGTTATTGGTGGGATGATAGCTCATTGATTGACTTGCATGCACTCCGGGGAAGCAGTCAGAAACCCAGAGGGGTTCTGGGCTCCCATAGCTGTGGCTGCTTCTCCTCTGAGGTCTTCAATAGTTAGCCTGGCGGCTAGCTCCACAGCTATCAGTTTATTGGTATGCTATGCTTGCATGTTAAGGCAATGAGTGAAAAAGGTTCATAGTATCTCTTTCATTGAGACAAAGTTACTGTACATGTAAATGTGTATTGATATCTTAATCACCTGGCTCTATCCCGGTTTTGATTCATATCTGAAACAAATCGCGTGGTGTATATTTTAGGTAGCAGGAGCACTTCAGGATGCAGTATTTTGGTGTTACACACCCTTTACACGCTGCTGTTAGACACAGCCCTTTTACTGTGAGTTTGTATCTGCATCTCTGCCATTTGTTTGCGACTCAAAGGGAAAAATGTGCTTATGACAGTGCGCGACTTTGCTTCTGTTTAACCACACAGGGCTATGTATTTACCGGAAGGAGACGATACCGTCGCTTTGTATGAATGTAAGTGAACACTAAATTTGACAGAGGCGTCGCCAAGTCTCTGCAGAGGGTGGTTATCGCTAAAACAACAGTGAAACAAAATGTGTGCACATCTCCATGAATTTAATGAACCTGCGTGTGTGTGTGTGTGTTCATGTTTATATGTGTGTGCGTGTGTGTGTGTGTGTTCATGTTTATATGTGTGTGTGTGTATGCACGTAGAGAGGCATCTCAGAGTCTGATTAGCATAGTATAAACTTGATAATACCTTATTTCTTATTTTCTTGCTCCATAAAGGCCTCTCTCGCTTCAGGCATCTTCGCTTGGTTATAAGCAATACATATAAATAAAACAACGACTTGCAACTCACACATGAACAGACACACACACACACACACAGTTACTGACGGGATTCAATATGGCGGCATCATCTTTTTAAATTCCTACTGTAGCCTCCATTTCAGTCTTCTCTACTTCTTCATTTCTTGTCCTTTTCCTCTTCTTTCATCCCTTGTTTCTATCCCTTCTTCCCTGCTCTCCTTTCTACACTTCTGATCCTGTCTCTCTGCTGACTCACAGTCTGAACACTTCACCTCCACTCCTCACTCAAATCTTCCTTTTCCCTGGGAAGTATTAGTTCCTTCTTCCTGGGTAAGAGAAAACTGTTTGGTGCCAAAGTACCGACCCAGTCTTTGTTTTGGAGCGGCAGCTCCTCAGCTCCACATCCTGTGGAACGGGTCGCCATCTTTTGTTCTCGTCTTCTTTCGATCTACCCGTCTTCTCTTCCCAGTGACGTGAAATGCTATTTTCGTCTCTTCAAATCCTGTCTTCATCCCTCTCTTCTTCTCGTTCCTGCTCCCCCCTCTCCCACCGTGCCGCTACTGACTAACAGGACAAGCTGGGGTCCAGCCTTCTGTGAGCTCAGCACATATGCCTGCAGTGAAAATGCTTCAAGCAGCAGAAATGATTGAAATGTTATCTGAAATCTTGCAGTCCTGGTCAAAAGTTGTCTATGTATGTCTTTGTAAGATGTTTTGCCTCAGTTGACAAAACTCACTGAAAATGGTCTTTCGGTTGCTTTCTTTCTTAACATAAATAGGTTATTAGTAATACCATGAAATCTATTTGGACATTGTAAGCTTTATTTTCTTTTACAGAATAGAATAGATACATTGAAATCTTTGCTGTGTAGCACTCATCACTTTTTCACTGCGGCCGTCGCCTTCAATCCAAATGTTTTAAGCTGTCTGAAGAAGAAATCCATTCATCTATCCATGCATGGCTCAATAAACAATTTCATCTCAAAAGTGTTCTCTGTGATCAATCGGTGTGTGAAGGAAGTTAACAAAAGTGATGGCCACAGTTAAAAAGTTACATGGAGCAGGCTTCATTGATCGATGATGGATATCTTCAATTCATGTTTTCTAAGAAATATGCCAGATGCTAGTTCGAAACAAGGTAGTCTCAGGTGTGTGTGTGTGTGTGTGTGTGTGTGTGTGTGTGTGTGTGTGTGTGTGTGTGTACGTGTATGTGTATGTGTGTGTGTGTGTGTGTGTGTGTGTATGTGTGTGTGTGTGTGTGTGTGTTAAAATAATATAAACTAAGTCTATAAAAGATTGTGTATACTGCTTTCTTTGTCCCCTGTAAACATTTATCTTACAACTCAGAAAGCATTGATTAATTTCTTCCACCACAGAGCCAGCAGAACATCTTGTCCTGGATCTATTCCGGAGTGGTGCAGTTGCAATCTTTAAGAACATTAACATTAATCCCAGGCCTCTGTCATGACAACCACGCAGCAACTGTCAAGGACAGTTGCTGCGTGATTGTCATGACTAACAATCTGCCCGTGTTTTATCAGTCAACACTGACCAGTCTTTTTCCGTGTCTATATGACAAGCAGACGCAATCCGCAATCCATGTGTGGATTCAGATGTATGCACGTGTGTTGGAAGCGATGCCATCAAGTGACACCCAATCAAAATATATGACCATGTGTGACAGCGGATGTAGTTGGCCTGTAATCACCCGTCTTGTCTCAAACCTCTCGCTCTGTAGGTTGTCTGTACTCCCTCATGTTCCCCCAAAGGGGGCCTTGGCTCCCGTTAGAGCACCACAGTGACACGTATTTGAGGTGTCGTTTGAGACAGAAGTGGTGACAGCAGTGTAGTTGGGTGTCATCTTTATTTCGTACAGTAATTGACAACTTGGGCCCCACTCTGTCCCCCCACAGACCTTTGATATAAGACCTCTCGAGAAACTCTGTTGTTGTTGTTGTTAGGCTGGTGATACATGCCCATATATGGCATTTGGTGGCCAGACGGGAGCTGAGAATGTTCACATAGCGATATCCAGAGAGGGCTTTCACATCAGAATCCATCATGGGATTTTTTATTGAAGATATTCCGCCATCAAAACAGTTTTTTGCCACATCCCCATGATGAGAAACACTGTGGCAGTTTCAAACACAACATGTCACCACATAATTACAAATAATTTCACGATAAATGAATAGACAATGACCGAAACACTATTACTGCCATTGACATTCTCATGCTCCTTTACTTCCAAAATGGAGGAGGTCATCGCGATGTAACATCACAAACCTTTACAAGCCCATTAATGCAGGACAGATTAAATACAAACAAGTTTGAAAGGGATTTGTTTTTAGCGCATACTCATTAGACACAAATAAGAACAACTCCAAAAATGCATTTAAAGAGAGATATTTAAAACAAATGTCGCTTGGCTGTGACCATTGGTTACAGTTGTATTTGGATGAAACAAAGGCTACAGCGTTTAGCTCAGTGTCTTAATTGTGTGGAGTCATCGTACAGTCATTATGTGCCCTATTGGGAATGGTTCCCTCAAGTATAGACAACACATAAACTACTGGAACTCCATCACCCTCACCAGGGTTGTGGCTTGAGGTTTGGGATGTGTCTGGAATCAATAGCCAATAAGGATGGATCAATGGAGCTTACAGAGCAATCTAGGGCGCTTAAAGCAACTGCAGCATGAATCAGGTGAAAAATATTCACGACCGAATGCAGCTAGCCGTCTGCGTGCCTTAAGAATTGCCTACTTCTAAGATCGGCGCGCACCAGTTACCATTAGCAACAAAAGGGGCATCATTGGTTGTGACGATGGTTGTTTCGAAGACTGTGTTAGCATGGCTAGCATGGGTTTCCCATACCAATTGCCGATTCAAATTGGGCCATCATTCCAAGCCTCTTTCCGTGATCCCCCTTCTTCTGTTTTCTTTTGCGCCTGTTGACCATTGAGCAAGGCAGTGTAAAGTCAGGGTGCTGCGGTATTTATGGGGTCAGGTAATGACTTTGGTCGATGAGGTTTATTGAGCAGCTTGCAGCTCCCCAAGGCCCTTCTATCTCGCTGAACGGCATCCTGAGCAAGTGAACATATCCATTACAAAGTCTTTAGTTGGACACTGATGACTCTTTCTGATTGCACTCTATTGATCAACGGTGGCTGTTTTCTGTGAGGAGGTGGTCTATATATACACTCATTTGGAAATGAGTAAACCAAGCAACCTTGTTGAATATGGTTGAGCGGGGTTATGGTCGATGATCCTTTGCGTGCGTGATTTGTGCGTTCTTCTTGGCATGTGTTTTCCAAGGGCGTACACCAAGGGCGTACCAACACAGACTACAATCTCAGCACGTTTAAAGCTGAATCCTGAATCCAAAGTATTTTGGGTTCCTTTCAAATGAAGAGTGAGGTGGAGGGTCTTTGCTGAGGGTCTTCTGCCATTGGGACGGGGAAAGCATTTATCAAAGTGATCGTGTGCTGTGTGCTGTGTGCGTACTTTGATGAAGCTTAAGCCTTGCACTTACCGTCCCCCAAGCATTTATTAAGCTATAAAGAGTTAGCATGTGCTTCAGCTTGCAGAATTAGTGTTGTGCTGGCAGGGATGAAACAGTTGGCATTTTCTTTACCTCAACAGTAGATTGATGAAAGGCTTTTAGGTGGCTCGAGGTGGTGGTAGTCCTCAGTGTGTTGGCACTAGGAACTCCTATGTGGGTTAGGCTGACCTATCTGTTCAGCTGTCATCTTCATGCACCTTGGAATCCATGTCAGCTCAGAGCATGATACATCAAGACACATGCCATTGTGTTGCTACACGTGGAACAGACTTGAAATGCATAGTTGTTCCTCCATCCAGAGCAAAAAAACATTCTGTTAGTCAGATGGTAAGATGCAGTCCCTTGGGATTATATTTTGGATGTTCAATCTAACAAAACAAATGAAGCAGTCAACGTCCTTAAAACCACAAATGAGTGGTAACTCGTACATTCAGAGATTAGATTAGAACGATGAGGCGAAGCCAACCCTGAAACAAACTAAATGGAACAAATCAGAGACATATTAATCCATACATATTGCCTGCAAATTGTCCCTTCACCACCACTGAAGTCTGCTCACTCAGGTCAGGCGTGGAGAAGTTGAGTGCTGGGTGCACTGTTAACTGCACTGTTGATGAAAAGAGCTGGTGTAGACACTGTGGGGGACACTATAGTGATGAAGTCCATGGAGTCTTCACTGATTGTTTTGTCACCATCCTCTGGTGAGGTTATTGTTATACTAACGTGTTCACACCAGTCTGTTTAATAGGGGTCCTACAGAACCTGTAGGAACCCTGTTGAAATAAGAAACGGTTCAGCTGCTCAGGCTGACACCCAAACTGCACCCACAATAAGGAGAATAAGGTTTGAAGTGGTTTGGTGTGTGCTGTTCGCCGCCTGTTTGAGCCATGAAGCACACACCGTGTTTCCCACTGTCAACATTTTGTTTTTTGATATGTTTTTCACATCTGTTTATTTCTCCCTCTCTTCACGCTGAGGACAGTGAGCACACACACACACACCCACTCTGAGAGAAGGTACTCCATGACTAACAGCAGCCTCCTTCCTCTCACACCATTACTCACCTCTGACACTCAACCCACCCCTCTCTGGGGGGGTCAGTTATTCATCTACTGTAGTAATCAATGTCATATATTGTGTTATCTCTTCACTAATGACTATGTTTCAATTTGCAGTGGAGGCCCGATGGCTGCTTCATGTTCAGATGGTGTGGTGCCCCCCCCTGCTGTTTCACGCCTCGCCCTGTAGGGGGCGATGATGTCCCCTCAGGGCCCACCTGCACTAGGGCCTTCATGCCAATATTTACACAGAGGGCATATTGGTGTTGTTGGCTGATGTCATGATACAAATCAGGTTTCTTTTTTCCTGTATCGACAAGGAGTTTGGAACGCATACACTCACACACACACACACGCACACATGCACACACACACACACACACACACACACACACACACACACACACACACACACACACACACACACACATACACACACACACACACACACACATAGATGCACAAACACATTCACACACACACACACACAGACCCCTCCAAGCACAGACGCACACACACACACACACACACACACACACACACACACAAACACACACACACACACACACACACACACACACACACACAGGGGGTCCTCCTGGGAAGTGTTAGGCTGTCACTGCAAAGCACAGCGTGTCAATCTAACTAACACACTGGAGAGAGCAGCACTAGCAGCAGAGGAGCAGAGTGGAGTCAGGCTGGAGTGAGGAGAGACAGGAGTAGAGTGGAGTCAGGCCGGAGTGAGGAGAGACAGGAGCAGAGAGGAGTCAGGCCGGAGCGAGGAGAGACAGGAGTAGAGTGGAGTCAGGCTGGAGCGAGGAGAGACAGGAGCAGAGTGGAGTCAGGCTGGAGTGAGGAGAGACAGGAGCAGAGTGGAGTCAGGCCGGAGCGAGGAGAGACAGGAGCAGAGAGGAGTCAGGCCGGAGTGAGGAGAGACAGGAGTAGATTGGAGTCAGGCTGGAGCGAGGAGAGACAGGAGCAGAGTGGAGTCAGGCTGGAGCGAGGAGAGACAGGAGCAGAGTGGAGTCAGGCCGGAGCGAGGAGAGACAGGAGCAGAGTGGAGTCAGGCTGGAGTGAGGAGAGACAGGAGCAGAGTGGAGTCAGGCCGGAGCGAGGAGAGACAGGAGCAGAGTGGAGTCAGGCTGGAGCGAGGAGAGACAGGAGCAGAGTGGAGTCAGGCTGGAGTGAGGAGAGACAGGAGCAGAGTGGAGTCAGGCTGGAGCGAGGAGAGACAGGAGCAGAGAGGAGTCAGGCAGTCAGGCACGCAGCCCCGATGCCAGGACATTCAGCCACGAGTGGCGATGTCCAGATGAACATTTCTTGACAAACTGGATCAATCAGGATTGTTTCCTAATTTTCACGTGAATGAGTGAGTGTGTCTGTGTGTGTGTTTGTAGTTGAGTTACCCATCATGCTTTGCTTCACGGTGTAAAAATTCCTCCACAGAATCTTTGGAGCCGATACATATTTGCAATATAACCTATTTTATTTTAATGAAATGAAATAATTAGTTAGACTGTTAAGGTGCTACATAAATCATGTGCTGTAATAATTCTGTGCCTGGGTTCTTGTGTTTACTCATACAACTTGCCCCGTTGTAGTTGTTGGCTATACAAGTGATTGACCAATGAAGTCATTTCACTTTGTTCATTCCTCTGTCTTGGCTCATGATCCCTCAGACATTCTCTAAGTTTGAAGATTCTCTAACTCTATTTCCATTCACTCGCCTCACCCCTTTCCTTTCCCCTTGTCCCATCCCCCCGGCCTGCCATCGCTCCCCATCGCCCTGAGTGAATTATTAATGGGAGTCAATGTGTGAAGGCTGTTGACCTGGAAATTAAGCCACATTGAAAAGCTATTATTACACTGAACCTAATCACCTTTATGTTTCTTGTAGAAAACAACACGCTGCAAAAACATACACAGACACAGGCACACACACGCACAGTCAGTACACAGACACATACACAAGCACACACAAATGAGGCAAATATACATTCATATGCACAGACACGCACATATGACAAACACATGTACACATGTACACATAAACACACCAAACACATGTACACATAAACACACCAAACACATGTACACATAAACACACCAAATACACACGTACACGCATGCACCAAACACACTCACACATACAAAGCAAACCCATTCACACCACACGTGTGTGCACACATACACATTTTGTGTGTCGAGTGACCTTTGTTTGCTCCTCATCAAACAACATTTTTTTCATTATTTGCTCATTTTCTCTCTCTCTTTCTCTGTCTCTCTGTCTGTCTCTCCATCCTGTCTATGTGTCTCTGTCTGTCTCTCCATCTTGTCTATGTGTCTCTGTCTGTCTCTCCATCCTGTCTATGTGTCTCTGTCTGTCTCTCCATCCTGTCTATGTCTCTCTGTCTGTCTCTCCATCCTGTCTATGTCTCTCTGTCTGTCTCTCCATCCTGTCTATGTGTCTCTGTCTGTCTCACCATCTTGTCTATGTGTCTCTGTCTGTCTCTCCATCCTGTCTATGTGTCTCTGTCTGTCTCTCCATCCTGTCTATGTCTCTCTGTCTGTCTCTCCATCCTGTCTATGTCTCTCTGTCTGTCTCTCCATCCTGTCTATGTGTCTCTGTCTGTCTCTCCATCCTGTCTATGTCTCTCTATCTGTCTCTCCATCCCCTCTATGTGTCTCTGTCTGTCTCTCTCTCTTGCCTGTCTGAGGAGATGACAGACAGTCCACGGTGTGACTGCTCCCCATGCCCTGCCTCCAGATAACATTATGAATCCACGCGTTACCACTCAGTATCAACATTACGGCGGCGCGGGACAAAATCTAAGCCGTAATGCTGACAAATGTTGAAACTCTCACTCTCAGTGTGCATACTAATCATTTCATGCTCCTAAAAGCTGAGAATATTTTTCAAAGTGACAGTTTGTACCTGGACTAGCGAGCAGAATTCTGCAAATTCTCTCGCCTAACAAATTCGTTCAGGGGGACCTGCAATTGCATCCGCAAAATGTGATGTGACAGGCGGAGAAGCTATTTCCAGAAGTTCAAAGGTACTAGCTCCAACTATTTGCCACATTTAATTATGATAGCGGTAAACTGATGAACAGTTATGCTTTTTGCAATCAAGTAACTTTCATACAGTCAAAATAGAGCGTGGAGATTTGAATACGTGTGGAAAGTGCAGATGTGTGGTTGAGGTTAATGCCATTATTATTGCTTTATTCATGGCCGCCTTCGATGGATACAAAGTTTGAAACAAACGATGCTAACGGTTTCCATTACCCACCCTCTATGCTAACGCAATTACAAAGCTATTAGGGCGCCTGTTTGTTGGAAGCTGCTGACACAGCCTTCCTCTGAAAGGCCTAATGCTCGTCTTCGATTACAGCTCACAGAGTGAGCCTCCCGCCCCTCCGCGCTGCGTCGTCTTCTTGCCTTCTTGACATTTTATTCAACTTTTAATTTCCCCCCCCTCTCTTCTGTGTGGTTTGTGTTGCCGTTTGCTCAGCTCACAGTGTTTGCTCAACCCTGTTGCTATCAAGTGTGACAGCCGTGAAACAAGGTCGCTAAATTGTGCCTCCGATAATATTTATTTGGTATTCTGGCTTGGCGGCTTTGCTCCGCACTTGACGGTGTGGGGACTCGGTGGCTGGTGAACGGCCCTGTGCCCCCGGCTCCCCGCCGTCCTCAACACAAACACAGCTTCCAGGGGGGCTGTCGTGCTGGATGGATACCTAGGCAACCAAGACACCGCCGCCCCCACCGCCATGCCTCGCCATGCTGCGAGCACTGTAACACAATGTTCTCCTGCTCTCTGGTGTGTTCCTTCCCTGGCTCCCACACAAACACATATGCTCTCCCTTCCTCCCTCGCTCCCAGATCCCAAAATGTGTCCTTCAGGGAGCTAATGAATTGTTTTGCTAGAGAGAAACAGAAACTCACCAGCCATTTAGAGGCCTCACACAGATGGCATGCTCCATGTGTGTTGGTGTGTGTGTGTGCGAGAGAGACAATGTGTGTGTGTGTGTGCATATGTGTGTGCATGGGCTCATGTGTGTATGTGATAAAATCCTGAGCATCTCTGGCCAAGTGCTGGTGTCATCAAGGCATTATTTACAAGGCTGCAGCCGTCATCCGAGTGACCTCAGTGGATCTGCTTTTTGCAGCACTAAACAGCAGCCACAGAGGAAGCCTGTATATCTATATACTAGACACACACACACACACACACACACACACACACACACACACACATTTAACTACACCCATAGTAAAAAAAGATATGGGGTGAGGCAGTTCTAATCATTGAAAAATACGCAAAAGCACATGTATACAGGCACCGGTACAGCGCGGAGCTGTGTCTCACTTGACATTCACCCCTGTTGCACTCTCTCCATCTCTGAAGCCTGGTGTGTTGGAGGGGGCTGCTTTTATCAGTGAGCCTGTGTGTGTGTGTGTGTGTGTGTGTGTGTGTGTGTGTGTGTGTGTGTGTGTGTGTGTGTGTGTGTGTGTGGTTTATTTAGTTGTATACATGAGTGTGTGTCTGTGTGTATGTGTGTGTGTGTGTCATTGGTGAATGACAACAACTTCACAAACATTCAATACACAATATTAGCAGACCGCTGCTACCCAGCTTTGTGTTCGGTGAGGACATGCACACATAAATAACTGCGCTATCTCAGTCCTCATGAAATGCACTTATACTCTGAAATATTTTCTTTGTGTTACACTTTGCATAATTTTGAATGGATTGGAAACGTGGAAGGCACTGGTACTCAAACTAAGGTCTATTTTGCATGTATTCACGCCAAGGCCGTGAAAACATTTTTCTTCATCATGATGAGACTTTTATTTTTTTCTGCACATTGTCAGTATTGGAATGCACATTAAATTCACAAAGAAAGAAAACTAAGATTACTGATTGGCATATTTGTAAGGAAAAAAAAATCACATATAAAACAGAGTCTGCGGTACTCAAATATATATTCCAGTTATTTTTTTATTTTTTTTTCTCCATCATTGTGTTCTTTACTTTGGAAATTTTTTGACCTTTATTTCACCATGCTAGGCAGTTAAGAACAGATTCTTATTTACATTGCCAGCCTGCAGCAGTGGGCTGCTATGTTCAGCAGCCCGGGGCGCAAGTTGGGGTTCAGCGTCTTGCTCAAGGACACTTCGACATGCAGACCAGACAATAACATATATTTCTCACGTTTATGACGATCCTTCAACTCCATAGGAAAATGTCACCGGAATGTACAAATGTAGTAGAAAAAAAAAAGTGTTGATGTGGACTTTCGTGGTCGGAACCTTTTGTAGTCCAAATCCCCTCAGTACATCACTCATCAACTGATTCAATCAATGAGCTATTATGTCATGTAGCACGCGTGGCCTTCCATTGGTACACTCTGACCTCAAATTAATCAGAACCAGAGCTAGAGTGTGTGAAAGACTAAGAGACTTTGACTGTCGTGCAGCAGTAAGTGATGCAGTCTGCAGTCCTTATGATTGCATGGCAATTGAGTGATCCACTATATATATATATTTAGTAAAGAGGAGACTTGTATTCTAGATAGGATACATTTTCAGCATCAATCCGGGGAGGTGTGGGTAGAGGGTAGAAGATTGGGGAAACTGGGACAACTGAGTACAAGCTGTTCCCCCCCACGTTCAGACTGGTTCTCCAGGGTCCCGGGGTGTTCTTCTAGCACCGGAGGCATGTGGAGGACCTTGAAGGCTGCAGATCAGCAGAGCTCAGACACACTAAGCTGGAGACGCACGGCCGTCGTTCACCTCCTTCCTGGTCTCCCTGATTAAGTCTGAACACAGCGCTGCGGGGCTGGTCTCCCAGAGTGCTGTGGGGGCGAGGCAGGCCTGATGGGAGAGAGAGAACACATCTGGTGTGAGAATAAACCCACAGAGATGGGAACATACACAAAACACTGTTTATAGATTAGATTTTAGTCCTAGTATTTTCTAGATATGGGAACAACATGTGACTCTCGCATTTGATCCATCCGATGGTACATAGGAGCAGTGGGGCTGCTGTGTTCATTTGACCCATCCTATGGTACATAGGAGCAGTGGGGCTGCTGTGTTCATTTGACCCATCCTATGGTACATAGGAGCAGTG
>JAXIVH010000001.1:2881289-2886289 GCA_036785325.1 Urophycis tenuis | reverse complement strand
TGTCTGTCTGTCTGTCTGTCTGTGCGTGTGCGTGTGTGTGTGTGTGAGTGTGTGTGTCTGTGTGTGTCTTTATGTGCTTGTGCTTAAGATGGTGTGTGTTTACGGTGTGATGAGCGTGCTCTCTTGTGTGATCTATACAATATGACATCACACTCACCCCTAATAACCCCAAACCCTGGCTGTGGTCATGGGGAACCAATGGACTTACGTTCTTCTGAACCTGCTCCTGCATTGTATATGCATCTATATTCCCTTTTCATCCCATTGCTGATCAGTTAGCATTATTCCATGACGAATCAATAACAACAGCAATTAGAAACAGAAAAGAATGTGACGAAGGATTAAGAATATAGTGACACAAATAATGACAGACGCACATCAACGCTGGAGTGTGATGGGGAGCATGTGGTGGGGCATGTGATGGGGAGCATGTGATGGGGACATGCAGGAGTGTTTCACATTGCATAGCATCCTGTGTTTGCTGGACATCTCGTCGGGCCTCTTGCTGGTAGTTCAGTGTTTCTCCTGAAAGCGGACTTGGTGCTGTAGCGGGGGGCTCGGCGTTTGATGTGCGTTGATGGATGCTGTGGAGAATGGGCCGTGCATGGTAACGAGAATGTAATGAGCAGAATAAGGAGCGATCCAAGATGGATTATATGGAGTCTAGAGAAGACACTTTCTCATGCCAGCGGCAGTATAGTCACTGAGAAGCCTTCTTCTGTCAATGCTCCATTTTGTAATCTGTGTGTGTGTGTGTGTTTAGTTTCATGTCTGTCTGTGGTGTGCTGTGTGTGTGTGTCTGTTGATCAACAGTCCATGATAGTACTTCAGATCGCTGTTTATAAAAAAAAATGCTAAAAGGCACATCGTTTAAACTAGCTCGGTCAAAGAGAAACCGTATGTCAACAAGGCTCATGAAAACCACTTCAACAATGTGCTTGATTGTGAAACAGGAAACCCTTGCCCTCTACTTCCTGTCATCTCATCGCCTCTTCCTACCTCTCCACTCCTCAGCCTTTTCTCTCCTCTCCTCTCCTCCCCATCTCTCCTCTCCTGTCTCCTCCCCTTCTCTCCTCTCCTTCTCTCCTCTCCTTCTATCCTCTCCTGTCACCTCCCCTTCTCTCCTCTCTTCTCCTCCCCTTCTCTCCTCTCCTCTTGTTTTAGCACTTCAAAATGATCGTTACAACCTTTAGAGATGGATATCTTCGGATGATTATGTTCTGGATTGGCTATGTGCATTTAAATGGCTCATGTATTCAAATGCACACACACACACACACACACACACACACACACACACACACACACACACACACACACACACACACACACACACAGACAATAACACAATATTGCAGATGTTGTTAAAGCACATTTGGCTTATCCTTTCAGGCAAGGTTAAGCTAGGATTTAATTTGATCTGAAAACACATTTCTGTAAGCATGAATAAACCAACACTTCTTGCTTATTAAAAGTGAGTCTTGTGGGTGAGGTGCCAGGAGAGCTGTGTTCATTCCTAACGTATCAGCCCTGTGTTCACGGAGCCGCAGCCCTGCTCTGTGTGAGCTGCTGGAGTCCTGACGATGTGTGCCACACACAGGGGTGGTCCAGGCTCCACGGCCCTGTCACTCTGCAGCTGTACGCTGCCATCCGCCACTCTGATCATCACAGTGTCACCACTGTGATGATCATAGTCAGATAGATCATAGCCCCATAGTCAAGACCTCTGGCGCCTTGTTTCAACACCATGGTTAACCATGTTAAAACACACAACTAGATAGAGAGGCCTGTGTGTTTCTACACACACACACACACACACACACACACACACACACACACACACACACCACACACACACATACACACACACACACACACACACACACACACACACACACAGACACAAACACACACACACACACACACACAAACACACACACACACACACACACACACACACACACACACACACACAAGGAAAGGGTTAGGGTTAGATAGGGTTGACACGAGTGAGATGGAGTAGTGTTTGGAAGTGGAATGGAGGGGTACAGTAGAACAGAGTGGACCAGGACAGACAACAGTGGAAGCAGGGAAAAATGTTGGGCTTCAAGCCTTAGAGAAACAAAATCTACAGAAGGTGTTTTTGTCTGGTTCATCATATGTATACACCCCACTGTGCTTTTATTGTCTCTTACAGCGCTCAGGCAACATGTGGCTGGCATGCAAGTGAAAGGTTTCAGCCTCAAAAAGAAAGAGCTCAGGATACACAACCTGGTCAAAGCAAACACCGGGGTGCCCTTCCACCGCTGGAGTCAGACCCAGGAAGTCGTCCTTCCCCCGCCATCTTTTAATACCGGGGACGAGACAATTAGTCTCTCCCAGTCTCAGGTCACCAAGCAAACAGGGGAGGGAGAGAATGATTTTCTCTCTCTTCAGCCCGTCGTTGGTGCACAGGGTGATGGACAGGGGTGAGTGTGCTTTAGCGTAACACCAGTTAGCTTTACCTGCGTGGGTCTTGATGGACAGCCCGAGGTAACCTCTTTGGATGACATATAGATTGTATTACCTGCTTACCTTACATGTCATGCATTTGTGAGTGTATTTGATGCATTGCGAATGAGTCACGATCATCTTAGACCCGAGTCAACATGGGCCGTATGGCATCAGTCCACAGTGGTGTCTCCAGCCGTATGATTAGTTCACTTGAGACTAAAGCCTTTTAAGTCGACTGGAAAATGCAGCACTTGTTCAGCCCATCGGACGGCACTTGTTCTGGTGGCAGTTCACGCTAGCCACATGGAAGAGCTGGCACGTAGCTGTGCCTAAGGGATTAACTCCACATGGACGTTAAGTCAAATGAAACAAAGTATTAGCTCTGATCTTGCGAGTAAACAATACCTCGATTGTATATGTGCCAGTCAGGAGGACCCAAAAGCAGATGCTGGTTTCAACAAAAAGACAATGGGACCAGGCAGGAACAAAAGCCATGACTGGCAGATACAGGTGAGAGGAACAGAACAGAGGGACGAGTAACAGTGACTTAAAGCTTGGGTTGGTAAGATCCCAGAGTTATAAAGGGAGAGTGCAGAAGAGAGCCAGATTTTGATGATAACCATATCAAAAAACTCCACCTGTGATTGACAGGCATCATGTATTCCCCTGAACCAATCAGGGAAGAGATGCCCTGATTTGTCAACTCGAAACAGATGGTCTCACAGGGCATTTCTCGCACTAATGGCTGATGGATGCCAATGGCATTTACAACAAATTACACACAAATGATGGCTCTTGAATCTCACCTACAGCACCTTTGCAAACACAAAGACACGGGTGAGCACAACAAAGTAATTGACACAGGTGAAGTAATTAAGACAAATGAGACTAACACCAGGGCGCCATGGAAAACATCTCATCGTGTCGCCATCAGCATCGTGTCAACAATGGGAATTTAATTACATTCAATTTCACAATGTCAGAAAACAATCAATGTACAAAGAGTGAAGCCATCATTTATGAGTTTCAGTGGTGAGTTGCTGCTATTTTATCCTCACCAATAATTTAAGCTCTTTTAGCTGTTCACCTTGTTTACCTTTAGACAGAGCCTTTGCAACATGGGCAGTGAAGCACCTTTCATTGATCACTATGGCAGTGTTTCCAGTGAAGCACCTTTCATTGATCACTATGGCAGTGTTTCCAGTGAAGCACCTTTCATTGATCACTATGGCAGTGTTTTCAGTGAAGCACCTTTCATTGATCACTATGGCAGTGTTTCCAGTGAAGCACCTTTCATTGATCACTATGGCAGTGTTTCCAGTGAAGCACCTTTCATTGATCCCTATGGCAGTGTTTCCAGTGAAGCACCTTTCATTGATCACCATGGCAGTGTTTCCAGTGAAGCACCTTTCATTGATCACTATGGCAGTGTTTCCAGTGAAGCACCTTTCATTGATCACTATGGCAGTGTTTCCAGTGAAGCACCTTTCATTGATCACCATGGCAGTGTTTCCAGTGAAGCACCTTTCATTGATCACTATGGCAGTGTTTCCAGTGAAGCACCTTTCATTGATCACTATGGCAGTGTTTCCAGTGAAGCACCTTTCATTGATCACTATGGCAGTGTTTCCAGTGAAGCACCTTTCATTGATCACTATGGCAGTGTTTCCAGTGAAGCACCTTTCATTGATCACTATGGCAGTGTTTCCAGTGAAGCACCTTTCATTGATCACTATGGCAGTGTTTCCAGTCAAGCACCTTTCATTGATCACCATGGCAGTGTTTCCAGTGAAGCACCTTTCATTGATCACCATGGCAGTGTTTCCAGTGAAGCACCATTCATTGATCACTATGGCAGTGTTTCCAGTGAAGCACCTTTCATTGATCACTATGGAAGTGTTTCCAGTGAAGCACCTTTCATTGATCACTATGGCAGTGTTTCCATTGAAGCACCTTTCATTGATCACCATGGCAGTGTTTCCAGTCGAATGCATAAGCTGATGGAGCACTAATGAAACACGCGGCCTGATGGCACCAGTGGAGCTGAGGAGTTAGGTAACATAAGGACCGGAGGGTAAACAGCTAGAACTGTGATGCAATCCATCCATCCATACATCAATCCATCTGCCAGCTATCCATCCATCCGTTCTCCCCCTCTATTGTCCTGGTGACAGGCTCCAAAGCCAGCTGGCGTATAACACAGGATTTCACGTGCGTCTCTGAGCCAATCTAGGATGTCTAATTGACCTAACGTGCGTGTCTTCTCAGGGGATGGGGGGGGAAGCGGAGCAGCCGGAGGAAACCCACGCTGACACCACAACACAAACCGTGCTCCCCCCGCTCCATCCAGCCGCCTCTCCTTTTGACAACTAATCACATATCTTATCTTTTCCAGTCCCCAGCAAAGCGATTGCGGCCCACATGGTATTATGGCGAAGCAACAAATGGTGTGTGCTGACTAAATGGTCTTTAGTCAGAGCAGTTGTTTACCGAGGCCATTGTTATTG